>JAVJGI010000001.1:84341920-84434614 GCA_035590275.1 Ibycter americanus
CAAAGGCTTTGCTAAGGTCCAGGTAGACATCATTCACAGCCTTTCACTCATCCACTAGGTGGGTCATCTTCTCATAGAAGGAGGAACATGTATGAATGAAACATTTTAATGAAACATTTTCTTTCCACAAGGACTACAATCTGGCAACCAAACTGTAGTTACGCATAAGTTATGCAAATTTAAATAAATATACTATATAATGCACAAAATAAATTACAATCAAACAATTCCTAATATCTCTGGATCTCAGAAGCATCAGACATGGGTGTGCTATGTTAAGAGACAAAGTTCTAATGTATATATATAAATATAACTCACATGTACATTTTTCAAGACTATTCCTTAGTGTAAACTGATTTCAGAACTTACGTGATCAACCTACGCCAACATTTGAAATCAGTGTCTCTACAACTCAAAAATAGTTATTCTTCTGCAACAAAACCCTTGCTCTCCCTTAAAATATTTGCCTACAGAAGGTTTTTAAAGGCTCAGATACTCATCAAGTAGGATTTGTTTTCTGATTTAATGTACTTGGTGTGAGCTTAACCATTTCAGTATTGACTAAGTCTTTTTATACAGGATTTTGTGAATCATCAGTGATAGTGACTACTTCATAAACACACACAGAGAATAAGAAAACAATACTAAGCTACTTCATCCTGACATGGAAAAGTTCTGTCTTCAATTCAGATCAGCTGAAATTTTGATTTCTTATCCCTGATCATTTTATGACTTTATGTCCCCTATTGATGTACAACAATCGGATTGTTACAGCTTGTATCATATCAGAAACTGCATTTTTTTTTACAATAAGAATGAACACCCACCAGCAATGATCACCCAGGTAAAAAACATACATAATGTTCACATACTATTTCCACTTCCCTGCAATGTTGATAGAAAGTAAGAAAGCAAAAGAAACAGCCATAATATTTTTAGTGAACAGCATTCCAAGAAGCATCTGTTTTCCTTTGTTAACTGCAACACAGCACAGAAGCATAAACGATGCTGACAGGATTACTGACTGAGGAAAGGCAAAGCAGTACAAAGTATTGGGATAAAGCATAGCGTTTAACCTTGGTGCGCCCATGTTTCCTTCTAATCAGCTAAGGAAGTGACAAGTTCTTTTTTCCCCACTTTAATTACTGTAATTTCTTGGGGTTTTTAAAGAACCAATGGCATTAAGCAGTATCTGACATGGATATGTCCTGGACATGTTCTAAAGTGATCTTTTAGAAACTGATTCAGCCTTTCGATTTGCCTTCTGGCTCCAGTTTGTTAACTTGCAAATTTTGCCATGGACAAAACTATCTAAATGGTCACAGCCAGCCCTTGTATTCATCTCTGCAAGAGGGCTCTTTAGAGTGCAGTAGACTAGAAAAAAGAGAGGGAAATGGAACAAATCATGTTTTCCACAAGAATTGATGCAATTATTGCCAACCTCATGATTATTTTTTTCTGTGCACAGATTCTTCTTTCCCTCTTCCTCATTTCTTCATAACTAAGGAAACTATTAAACAATGGATTTACAGAATCTATTAACTTCCTGCATCCTTTGTATTGTATTTCATTGCTCAGACCAGTCAGTGTATATTGGTGAAGAATAATGGAGTGGAAAAAGGAAGCAATGAGGTATCACTATCAACAATGCAATTTTGTTATTGTCTGTGATTCTCAGTTAATTTACTGAGGATAAATGAAGTACAATATTTGGAACAAGTTTCAAGAAAAGGTTATTTTTCTCAGGCTTTAGTCTTCCCTGTCTGTAAAAACAATTGATACCAACTAACTACTTTTGTAAAGAATTTTCTAAAACTTAGTTATCATAGTCTGAATAATTTTGCGGAGCTGGTAGGCACAGCACCTTTCTGCCATGTGTTTTTCCCTGCTGGCAGTGACAGAGCTATCAGAACAAATGGTACCTATCAGGCTGTTAATGTAATTTTTGAAAGAGATGAGTTAGAGACAGGTAGAACTGTAAATATTTATACATCTCAGAACCTTCCATTTAGGATCTCAAGGTCCACGACTAAATTAAAGTTTAGGAATACACAAATGGTTCTGATAATTTCTCTTTTTCTTTTGGCAGATCACTTTTCAAACAAAGTTCTGTGTACATCTTCATTTTGCAAGCTAGAAAGAACACAAGCAAAACTACCAAGAACACAAGCAAAACTACCAAGCACCTTCCAATAATTACTCTTGTTACTTCCAGCAACACTGATAACTTAGTATTTCTACAGGGCATTCTTGCCAGGACTTTCTTCTCCGAAGGATGTGTATCACATAGAATGCTGTGATACACACATTTGTATAACCCATAAGGCAGCATAAAACTTGACAAGTCTATAATTTGCCTTTTTGTGGTTTGTTTAGACAATGTTTGTCCTTAAATGTGAATTGAATGCTGTTTGTTATCATAGGCTGTTTAAGAACATATGGGACATACATGAACTTGAATTACACACAGAGCACACCAAAACACCAATGTTCCCAGTGGCAAAACCAGTTGACCTAAATAGAGCGCCATTGTAAACAGTTCTAATTTCATGATAGAAAGAGGGAACATTTTGATCTATGGTGTTTCTCTGTTCAATGCATCAACCAATTTATTTTTCTTCCCATATCTTCAAACTTACTAAATGTGCCATCATTTGAGTCAGTTATGAAGGCCAGAATATCACTAAGGTGTCTTCCACTTCCTGAACACTTAAACCAGAAACCAGTTATTGAAAAACAGCACACCAGAACAAACCAGCAGTTTATTTCATTGGTGAGAAGTTCCATCAGCCTTATAACCCACCATTTGCCTTAATTCTAGACATTAAGAGACCTGCCAATTTCTCAAACAACCAACATTGTTCAGAAAACATTATGAAGAAACTACCATGAAAATGGTATGATTTCAGGTATTGTGGAAATAAATTCTGAATGTATAAAGCCTGTTCTATTTTTACACAAAAACAGTAGCCCATATACATTCAGATGAGCAGGAAAACAAGTTAGAGCCCAGTGTCACAGCATTCCTAAGGGGACAAAATCTTTTCATAAGTACTCCATTCCAGGAATGCAAATTTGTTTCTCTTATGCAGAGTACTAAAACTGTATCAGGTAAATTATGTATAATTTCAACTTTATTTTGTGGTTTTAAAAGTAGCCAGCCTGGTACCTGCTCCCTTCTAGAGTCAAATTTCAGCAACTACGTTGTGCAAAAATGAGCAGTAGTTTTATTTGTGCTACATAACAGAATGCATAAACATTCCTCCAGTCCCATTTGCTTAGATAAAGTTGGCCTGTTTTTCAGGCCAGCTCTCCAGGGTGAAAAAGAATAAATTATTTTAGGCAGGTTTTCCCCTTCAGCGCTGAGCTCTGTTAGAATTCTGCTCCAACCTCCACATCCAAAGTTGTGTATTTTCACACTTTCTGAATAGTAAAAAACCAAACAGCAAACCCCAAGTAATTCCCTCAGAAAATCTGTTATGCAAGAAGGAAAACACAAGGTTTGTTAACATTCAGGGCATACTACAAAGACTGCATATTGTCAAAATTGTTGAAAGTGAGAGGGTGCACTTAATGCAAGTCTTTGATCTTACTGAGGCTATGACATTAAATTAGTAGTACAGGTATCCAGAACTGCTGCACTGTGCCTTTCACAGTACTTAAAGTATTTGAAGAAACAAATCCCCATAAGTATGACAAATTCTGACACTACAATAATAAAAGGTAATTTTATGACTAACTTAGTGGCTGTCCTGGTTTTGGCTGGGATGCAGTTAATTTTCTTCTTAGTAGCTAGTACAGTGCTTTTTTTTGGCTCTGATGTGAGAACAATGTTGATAAGGCACTGATGGTTTTAGTTGTTGCTGGGTAACGTTTATATTAAGTCAAGGACTTTTCAGTTTCTCGGGCCTTGCCAGCAAGAGGGCTGGAGGGGCACAAGAAATTGGGAGGGGACACAGCCAGGACAGGTGACCCGAACCAGCCAAAGAGATATTCCATACCATGGGACCTCATGCTTGGTATATAAACCGGGGAGGTTAGCTGGGGCCTGAGGATTGTTGCTCAGGGACTGGCTGGGCATCGCTCAGCGGGTGGTGAGCACTTGTACTGTGCATCACTTGTTTTCCTTTCTCCCTTTCCCTTTGAATTTTATCCTTTCCCCCACCTTTCCATTACAACTGTTATTATTATTATCATCATTACTGTTCTTTCCTTTTTATTCTGTTTCAATTATTAAATTGTTCTTATCTCAACCCTCGAGTTTTACACTCCTTTCCGATTCTCCTCCCCATCCCTCTGGGTTGCGGGGAGTG
This sequence comes from Ibycter americanus, assembly GCA_035590275.1. Classification (NCBI taxonomy): domain Eukaryota; kingdom Metazoa; phylum Chordata; class Aves; order Falconiformes; family Falconidae; genus Ibycter; species Ibycter americanus. The sequence continues at coordinate 84,346,234 of JAVJGI010000001.1, forward strand.
AGCAAGTGGCTGCGTGGTGCTTGGTTGCTGGCCAGGGTTAAACCACAACAGTGGCTAATGTGTCAAAGGTTCACATTTTACCTTTATATTTTAAATTGCTTTTACTAGGTTTTGCAATGTACCTCAAGCTCTGCACTATAGTAAGAGACAAACATTACCTGTAATAAAGCATTATTTACTGCATGGTTCTTAACTTTCTGATAGCAAGAGGGCTAACACTTTTAGTGTCACCAGTATACTCAGTCTTTACTGCATTAATGTTGCATGCTATTCCTGTGTCAGCTAGAATATAAAACTGCCTAAGCAAGACTTTATGTGCCTCATCAAGTATAGAGCAAAACAAAAATAAAGAGAAAAACATTAGGAAAGGGAGAAATTCTAGACAGATGGATGAATAAAATTAAGTAATGCTATGATACACATGGCTTCCTCCTATCATAAAGCATTATTACACTGTCTTTTTACATTGAAACAATTTAAATTCTTCAGCAACAGGAAATTTCACATCTGCTTCAATACCAGGTGCTACACACAAAGTGTAGAGTACATGCATAGACACCTATGAATTTTAGTAATTCTTATTGTCTCAAGGACTTAATCAGACCTCCTTTGCTTTGGAAATTCAGCAGTGTGCTACTCTGTGACACAAACCAGTCAGAGATATCAAAGCAAGCAGTTACCACTGCTTTGCAAGCTTTGAGGATGGGCTTTCATCAGAGCCTGTGTGAGTTACAGCTCTTCTGATACGAATGAGGTTGCCGAGCAACTCACTTGAAGTCCTGTAGAAATCTCAGATTGGAGTTTTTATTTTTAGCTAAATGCAGCCCTGTAAAGTGGATGGTTCATGATGTTTCTTCCACTGAATGCGTAAGTGGTGAGGTAAGGTACATCAGCCACTCCTTCCATGCTAGTCACACCATACAGTATTTGCCATAGGTATAATCACACTGTAGTCAGAAAGATATTTTTTATCCCATAACAGGCACAAAAAAGAATTGGAGAAAAATCGTTGCTATAAAAATAGTTTTTATACCAGGATCTGCAATAGCTGCAACTATGCCATGCGCCATGCTATACGGGAAATAACAACTGCTAAATAGACTTTTGGACAAGACCTTTTCAATATCTTATTAAGAAATTTTAAAATGCAAATGAAAAATGCGGAAGGATAGGAAAAAGACCTCCTAGAAAGAAATCATTCCTATCAGTATTTTTCAGAAAAAGAGAAATTTTCAATCAAGTCTCATCAAAATCACCAAAAGCCTTTTAACCAAAGCCCAATACCAATTTACAATACTAAGAAAATATGCATCAGAGGAATGATGTATCTCTCTGAAGTCTATCTGTGTCTTACATTTTCACTTGAAAATAACATTTGTTCATAAAATAATGTTTTGTAATTTTTAATTAAAATATCTTCTGTTCTCAAGTAGAAGCAGCAAATCAGAAAAAATGACTATACAATCCACTTTCACCCACTCTGCAGCCTGATTTTTGTAATAAATCAATGTATAAGATCTGTGCTCGTGATGTTACCTGGTCATATTGCAGTGCTTTTTGGGACACACTTGCATACTGAAGGCTCAGGCAATTCTTTTCTTGGACAGCATCCTTCAGTTCATTTTCCTAAAACACAAGTAAAGACTGTTACAGGCCATTTATCTGCATTACAGTACATCCTATTAAGTGCTTAAGGAAGAAATGTTTTTGCATTATTTGGTATTAACAAATTATTAAGAGTAATATCAGGCACAGAGCCAAAGGCACTGAAGGTGCAGAAGCAGCAGATTAGCTTGCAATTACAGTTGGCTCTATTGTAAACCCACATGTTTTCAGCAGATGATCTGATTAAAGACGTGCAGGCAAAAAGAGATGACCTGACTTTACAGGCCTGGTGCCTATAAAAATAATAACAAAAAATCGTAGATGTAACAAAGAGCTCAAACCTGGCTGCCTCACATAGAGCTGGGAAAAGAAAGAGACTTGGCTTTCAGAAAAATAGTAATGCTATCGAACTTAAGTCTTCAGAAGGCATTTTGAGGGCAAAAGCCAACAACCGGAATGTATACTTATGTACATATTTTTATATTCACATATTTCACTTTTAATGGACATCTATATATAATATATATTCTAATATATACATATTCTAATACAAACGTTTTTAGAATCTGGGTAGAGCACCTATGTACTACAGTGGCAGGCAAATCAGAAATGCAGATGGAAATCAAAAGGCAAGTAACCCATGCCTGAAGATCAAGGTATTAACTACAGCCTCAGGAATGTATTTTTATTTAATTAGACAGCACTATGAAGAGGAAAATTCTAAAAGTAAATAAAACTCAAATATATAGTCAAAGGTTAAACTAGAGAGGTGGAAATGCTTTGTCAGGTCACACAAATCAAAATACATGTAGCTCAGGAAAAAACAGCATAATCCTCCAATATTTCTGACAGCTTCTTTTTTGCACAAGTTCACAAACGTAGTTATCTGGGATTAAATCTTAAACTGAATTCCTTATGACACCTGCAATCAGTCATGCTGGGCAATCTGTAATCTTTCCATCCTACAGTGTACATTATACATTATCTTCTGAAATCATTGGTTATATTTGCCAAAAACTATACCAAGGAGGGCAAAACTGGGCCCACTTTTGAGTGATTTGAAATAATTTATGGGTTTGCACCATTAAAATCCACACTATCAGCAGATTTTTCTGCTAATTCTGATGAGGTCTTAAGAAAAACTGTTCAATTAATGCCTTATCACAATTTCTCTTTAAAATCTCAATATGAAAAAAAATATAAACTGTCAATTTTTTATCTACCAAGGTAAGCCTTAAAAAAAGGTATTTAAAGATTCTGATATTTAAATGTTTTTCATACCACTTGAACCAAAAAACTTGCTACTGTAAGCACACCTTTCTTCAATCAATTTCAAAACTCTCTGCACACAAGATCATGTTTTGAATAGAAAACTAGTGTTTTCAATGAAAAGAAGTCGTTAAACTGCTTATCTAAATTGCTTCCTAAGCTTCATTACCTCAGCATCAGAACTAGTGAAGCTTACAGATTTTTGCCTAATAGCTACTTGACTAATATCTAAGAAGGTGTGACATCCAAGTCTGATTGAAATTAACCACTGGGTTAAAAATTTATAGGGCCAGCTAAACAGATAGTGAATAGTTCTTCTGCTTAGAAAATGGGATTAAAATGCCAGTTTCATAAAACATTTCCCACAGAAAAGGCCATTCTGAATAACTGTGATTTTAACATACCAGTTAATTCTGCAGAAGGTACTGCATTTCTGCCCACACCTGGAATGACAGTCTTACTAGTTAAATTCGAACATAAACAAAAGATAGTGAAGACTGGTTCAGCTTAAGTAATAACACATTACAACACCATCATCATACAGTATCAGAACATCTCATCTGTGGGAAGCCATTCTCTTGACTAAGAAGTGCTGCTGCACTGAACTAAACTAAGACGACAAACTGCAGAGTATTCAGAGTCTCCTGACCGCAGATATACCTATCATCTCGTACATAAGGAGCTCAGCAATTATAGTTTCTCATGTCTGTTCAGTCTGTTGTTCAGAGCGCAATTAAAAGCAGCAGTCAGGCTCTGTGAGATGCTAGACAGTTCTGAAGGCCAAAACCAGAAGAATTTCTTAGCTCACACTACATTTTCAAAGGTGTAAATCAGTAAATAGTTTTATAATATCAAACTACACAGAACACTTCCTTGGATATGCAAATAAATCAGTGTGCTATTAATTGCTGAAAGTCACTTGTCAAGCATTGTGTGTCTATTCTGCACTTTACAAGGTGAAAATAAACCACACTACATGCTCTGAAACCTTACAACTGCAGGCTTTTGTCAAGTCAATTTGACATTGACTTTAATGGATCAATTTGTGTTTGTTCCAAATCAATACTGCTCAGCTGACTTTAATGGGGAACAAGTGACAATGAGGTATCAGGTTTTAATAATGTTATTAAAAGGAATTCAAGCAGCAAGGGCGGGGGGGGAGGTGTGCTGGAAAAGGAGGAGTAATTGATTGCAATCTAGGCCAGTATCTTTGACACCCTACTTAAATTCTCCAGAATGGAGAACAGTTTATGATAGATGGCACAGCAGCTGGGCTGGCTGTTAGTCCTACCTGAAGAAAATACATTTTATAATGTTATTTTCAAGGATGAATAGGAGTAGGGCAGTAACCATCCCAATTTCATTGGTCCTTAGTTATAAACCTACTACTTTTCACTTATATCTTTGTTCATCATAGTGGCAACTTCTCTCAGTATTCTTTCGCATTTACCAAGGTAAAGCCCACCTACATTCGCCATCCCAACTACATCTGTAAAGATCAAGAATCCCCTGGAAACAGTAGCAGGAACTACTGTCACACTTCTAGCCTAAAACATACACAAAGAGAGCCCCAGCAACTAAACCTCAGGTGCAAAATTTCCACTTGCAGTATTTGCAATAAGGATAGAATGTATTTGTATGTATTATCAGTGTGTTTGGAAGTGACATAAATACATGTGCACTTACAATATTTAGACTGCTTGCTCTCAGAAAAAGCATTAAGGAACAAGCATAAATGACTTTTCAAAGGTCTCAGAGCAGTAACATGTGGTAAAAGCCAGAAATTGAACAAAAATCTTGTAAATTTTAGCTAAGTTCCTTTATTGAGCTGTCTTCTGGAAATGATCCAAGCCATAATTACTGTCAGCTCAGAAATTCCCACAATATTAGTTTCAATTTGTTGACCTGAGTCATATCTCAACAACAATGAACCTTTACAACTGGGGCTTTGACAGAAGAATTCTGGCAGATTCAGCTGCAGTAATTTAGCTGCTGCATAGAATTATCAGTCAGGTACCTGAAAGTAATCCATGACGTGGTTTAACTGAAGCGGCACATAACTACTGCCCAAAGCACAACACACACTAGTTTCTGTGTAGTACACATGAGCAGTATTTCAACAAAGTTATGTTCTCTCTCAGAATTCCTCATGACCAGTTTCTCCAGTGTTGAATGTTTCCAGAGGCTAACTGTCATTTGGAGAACCACACTTAGAGTACTCATTATACGTCTCCTCTCTTGTCACTGGATACCATCTGGAATTTTGCAAATGATAGTTATGCATCACTGCAGTTTGTGATTTACTGTCTAATCCATTGACTTCAGTGATTTGGTCCCTTAACAATATCTGCCTCAATATTTTCCAGATCAGTTACACATAAATCTTCAACAAAAAAAGACCACAGCTACCACAGAACTGAACTCCACGCAACAGGCAATTCATGTATCAAAAAAGAGAACTGAAGTAATGTAGAGGAAAAGTACATTTTTACTGTTTTCTTCCACGTACAAACCAGAAAACTCATATTTCTGGTATAAATTCTTATTGGCCCATAGTCAATCTCTTGATGTTGCTCATTCATGGCTGCTCTTCTCAAAAATGCTGTCAGACAACCATTGCCTATACAACCATTTGAACTGGGGCCAGAGTGGCATGCAAAAACATGGGTTTTGTTTTGGGGGGAATCCAACACATTTGATTATCATTTGACTATGTTGTCAGTTGTCTTCATTAGGATTTTATGGTTGGATCCTGAAAGAGCATTGAAACTTCGAACATATTTTAAGATGCCTTATAAAAATCCCAGCTTCTCACGCATGAAGGCTGACCTTTCTTAAGCTGCTAAACTGAAATAAAAAGAGTATTTTTCCATTTTCTCTCCTTTACTTGGCAGCTAGCACTGAACGCATTAACAACAGGGCAACACTTCTCACTTTAGCTCTTACAACCGCCAATTCCAAACAGAACCTCCAAGTCAACAGAAAGAAGAGGTCAGCAAATACATAGGGCAGCCATCACAAATGACAGACTTACTGGCAACAGGCTGGGTACATGCTTCTTGCCTCCAGCTTGACTGAATGCCAGGGATTCTCTGCCACAGACTTCTACATTCTCAATTTAATAACTCTACCAAATTCTAAAGGGAACATGGAAAGAGGCACCACTATGTTATGGCTTGGACCTAAGAGGAGATTTTGCAACTCATTTTGGAGCTTGGCATGATATAAATTTTTAAACTTCTTGACAACACACCAGTACCTATCCAAAAACCAAACCTGCAGAAATAATTTCCATGCACTCTTCCCTCATATTTTCTTTTTACAATTAGCTTTTTACTTCTTTTTACAAATTTAATGAGTTTTGTCCTTTTTTCCCCTATCACCTTCTCCACTGTTCTTCATTTATTCACTGTATGTAACAATTCCAAGAATTTAATTGTGCTTAAGAAGCAACATTTTACTGGAGTCAAATAAGGTCTAACATTTAACCTATGCAAATCAATCCAATGCAGCTGTTAATAAAGACAAGTAGAGTGAAGATTAAGAACTCATCAAGCCATTTAATCCAAGACACAGTATAAAGGCAAATGCTGACTAAATGTTAGCAGACTAACGCACAAGTGAGAAGGATGCAGTACTTCATACTTCCAAAACAGCTTCTCATCAGTCTCCAAAGTCTTGACTATCAGGTTTCAATTATTAGCTGAACAGTCTGTCACCCCCTTTCTAATTGTGTTGCTACACAATATCCATTTAAAAAAATCAAAGGCTTGAAGCAATTTAATTAGTAGCCTAGCAGGCATCCAAAAATTTTACAGCGAAATGAATGTGGAAAATTAATGATAAGTAAAAAAACAATAGAAGGTGTATGCAGAACTACTTCACCTTCCCCCAGAAAAAACTGAAAGTATGGTCATAGATTAGCATCAACTAGCTACAGAACAAACCAAACCCAAACTTTTTCTAATCTATGTAGGCAGAAGTTGCACAGGCCTTAGATTGCTCCTGCTTCAGGTTTTTTACCAAGTTAAATACAAGAAGTGTAAACCATACTTACACAGATGACATATGTGATGGTATGCCAATCAAGCTGTATTCATGTCAGGACCTTAAGCAGCACAATTTGCAAAAAGAATCTGAAACGACTTTAGCACGTCAGACAATCTCAAACAGCAAGGGTATTTTCTGTGGAATAAGGAATGCTTCAGGCATTCTCAGCTCAAGACAGGCATTCTGATTTAAGAAAACACCACTAAGGATGATCTTTTCAGAATCTGCAAAGTAAACCAAATCAGAAAATTGACAGCACTCCCAAATGTATACAAACACAAACAGTCCTGCAGTGTGCTGTTTTTTAAGGGGTGCCCAGAGCACTACACAGATATAAAGGCTCACATAGCAGTACATACTTCACAAAATATGAGATGATTAATAAAGAAATATCCATGAAAAAATAACAATAAATTTTGTTACCTTATATATAAGTTGCATCTTTTTAAGTGCAGAAATGAAGGCAAAAATGTGTGTTTGTAAGACAGCAAAATAAAAATTCTCCTATGGATATGAGGACTGAATATAAAAATTCATGGTAGGAGGATGACTTCTGTAGATATAATACAATCTGACACCACTGTCAGGGTAACAAGGTTCTACATTGCCTGGAGAAAGGCATCTGTTGCCCTGTGTGCTAGCTTGCTCATCTGTCAATTATTTTTGTTTAAAAAAGTGTTATACACTACTCATTTATTTGTAGCTCTTTTTCTTTTGAGACTTATTTCTGCCAGTAACCTGGAATGACTGTATTGGAACACTCTGATCATAATCCCCTGTGATAGTTCTCTATTTTGATGATACAGGAATAGAATCAATCCAAGAGAAAAGTGAAAACCTCTAGTCTACAGGTACTTAAAAAGGAAAAATGAAGAATCTTCTGATCTTTTCTCATGTATTTTTTGTCCTGTAGATGACTAATTTCTAAGGTCAGGTTCATCACTACCAATTCATTTTTTCTTCTTGTAAGAGCTAGATTTTAAAGGCAAAGCTGACTCACCCTGAATAGTACACAGTGGAACTACTTAAGAACCTCAACAAGGACAAGCTAACAGAGCTAGGCTGAGAGGCACTGCCTGTACAACAAACTGCCATTAAAACCTTTCTGGTTTTCTCTTTGCAATTAGTATGTGGATGATGCAAGAAAAATAGATGTTGATCTGCATAATTCTAACCTGTTTGTAATATAGCACTGAGCAAAGTGGAACCAGAAGCAAGCAGAGAAAAACGGCTTTCACAAGAGATGCTGCTGTTCTGCTACTTTTAGTTAATGTTCTGACACAACTTCCATTATAACTGCCTGCTTTGGATGCATACCAGTAAGATAAAAGTGGGATCAAAGAATGCACTGAAAGATGCTGAATGTCCCCTCCCTGTGCCATGAAGAGTACAGTTCTATCCCGCATGGGTTTCCACAGTTAGCAATTGTGACAGTTAGAAAGTTGCACTTTTAATAAATAACATATTGTAAGTCAGTAGAAAACTATTACATGCAATGACAAAAAACACTTATCTTTTGAGGTGTTCGACTATTTCCACTTGTTTCTTCCTCTCAGTTGCCAAGATGAAGTACATGTTACTAAGTAGTTAGTAAGTGGTAGGAAAGCAGTCGGACAATTTATGATGTTAACATTTAAAAACTAAGGAATTTCTACAGAGAATATTAACAGGCAAGCATAAGGGGTTTTTCCTGCCACTCTTAAGATAAAGGAAAACCTACTCAGAAATGCTTGCATTTTAAATAAAAATCACTGGACAATTTGATTTCCTTCATTTTAAAAATAGGAACTTTTCCATGCAAGTTATATTTTATTCTAACAAAGGAAAACAAATGCAGCTTTACCCCTCTAACCAGTAGGCTGAATTTAGCATAAGAAACACTACATCAAAATAGCATGTCTTAAAAAGCACTACTAAAAAAGGAATGCAGGAACTGTAGCAGTTTATTGGACTTGGAAACCACCAGTGTCTTGGCACTACAGCAACTAGGACCAGATGTTATGGAGGAAGCACAAACAATTAACACATGGTATTATTTTTCACTTCAATAAGACTCTTAAGATAACAAGCTTTGCACTACCAACTCATTTCATTAACACTCTTTTTGTCATGTCCTTTGAGTATTAGCTTTTCATGCAACTGTTTCTCATAACTTGTCCACACAATCATTTCTATCACCTCAAATCAGTCACCCCCATAAGAATGCTGATTTACATGATAAGGTACTCACTGCCATGTTTTGCATTATCAGAGAGGAAAAGGAAACATCAACACCTGACTCACCTGAACTTTCTTCTAGATTCCCCTATTTTAGAATCACATGTAACCATACTTTATTTGCTGCTGCTCAGACTACAGCCATCACTGAAAATTGTTTATCACACTCTCCATCTTATTTTCTTCAACTGTGGTACATAGTATGAACACGACAAGACCCTCTCACCTCTTTTAATAATGAAAATGGGTAAAGTGATAACTTCAGATATACCTAAAGTGCAATGGTTTGTTATAGCCTCCATATCTGTGAATAAATAACAGCAAACATTCTAGCTGCAGCTGTTTATAATGAATTACCAAATATGCAAGTTCTCTTCAAGACATTTCTTTTGGGCTTTATACCCACTGTGGCTGAAGGAAGTAATAATGAACACAGTGAAAAAGCAGACATTCCCTATAACACTATTTGCTATTATGTTTGTATTTTATGACGCCTAGCTTCCCCCATTAGATATGCAGAATGCATCGACTAGACTCTATACTCAAAGCAAAAGACCAAATGCCTTTGCACACTTCCAGTTCACAACACAGATGGAATGAGGCCTCTAAGTGGCAGTAAGCAGCATTACTTTTTTTCTTAACTTCTGCAGAAAGTATCAAACACTACCCCAACAAGCAAAGACAGCAATTGAATAACTTACATTTTCATAATCATCTTTTCAAACTTTCACAGCATTTGCAATGAAATGTTATTATTGGATAGCTGTTTAATTAATGACAAAGTAATACATATCTTGTTGTGGAAAAAACAGTACACAAATGTATAGCTGATAATTGAAGTATTAGTTCAAGATAATTTTAGGCCTATCAACTTCATAGAAAAATAAGGGGTAAGGGAGATGTCAATTCTCATTAATAATAAGTTATTTATGTTTGTTAACACTATAATACTTTCAGTCTAAGGCTCGTCCAATAACTGAAATTATACAATTATTGATACTGCTTTCACCAGTGACCACATAAAAATTATTTTAATAGGCATAAGTTTCAATACAAGCTCCATACCAATGTAATTCTACCAATGACAACACAGCTATTCCTAACTTAGCCACCCACAGCACCTATACAAATACTGTAGCTTTTGTTCAGGCTTCCCTCCTGAAGATACCGCCTCACCTCAAGTTAGTCAAACCACTACTAAGTATTTCCTTTAAAAATCAAGCACATTTATGTTCCACCTTTCAAATAACATCCAGCTGCTGGGAACATAAACATAGCTGAAGATACAGTAAAAACACATTTCTGCAGCCTCTAGTAGTGAATTAATCTTAATGTTATGGCAGTTTTTTCTCTCAGACAATATTAGAAAGCTAATCAATTTGATTTGTGGGCTGAAGCAAAATCAGTATTTATTCAAGGCTTTTTCTGTCAATTATTTTTATACTCACTTCTCAACACAATATATTAATCTGTGTATCTGAAAGAAAGAGGGTCTAATTCTCATTTACCATGGCACAGTTCTAGTTCCTTCAGGGACACCTTACAACCAAGGGAACGAAAAATTATCCACTGCTAAGGGAGAAAGGAGTGAACAAGTTCCCTGGTCCTGTATAAAGGCACAGAGAAAACACAGTGTGGCTTAAACATTAACTGTATTTGAATGCTTGTATCAAGCCGGCACGGTCTGAAGGGGACATTCCCTACTGCCTCTTTAACACATACTTCCTTTTTATTTTATCATCATACCACATATTTTTTGTCTCACATCTCCAATTGGTAGTAAACTGTTCTTTTGCCTTGAGGCCAGTGGGTGTGCCAAAGATCTAACTTATTCTTGTAGATCAAACCAAATGCCACCAAATATTTTCAAATAATTAAAACGCATTGTGTGGTTTTAGTGGTTTCTGCACATGTGTGAATTTCCACTCACACTTTGTGATAACTCGTAAGAAACTTGCTATCCACATTTTCCACTTACTTCAATTTCACTAGCGGCAGAACAAACAAAATACATCAGCTAAAAAACATTAACAGTCATTCTGATCACCACTGGAGCTCATCAGGAATAAGGCTGCAACAGAAAGCATCTATTAATTATCTGCCAAGACATTAAGGCTTCCATTTGCTGATCAACAGAACATAGACTGAAGACTGGTGTACAACAATGGGAACTTGGAGATCTCTCAGCAGAATACCATGATCTTCTAAAGACCATGTATGTTAGTATTCTGCTAACGCACCAGTTGAAGATGCTTTTATAGCAGAATAGCTCATGGAGAGATCTTGTCAACTTTGATTAGATTGCCAAGTTAAGTGTGCTATTTCTTATAATAGAAATTTCTTATTCTTACTGAAACAGAGCAAACCATTTCTTGTTCTATTTCACTGATAATTAAAATGCAATTAGTTACGTCAGCTTTCACAAAAATTTCTCAAAAAGCTTTCCTTTTTGTCAGGCACAAAGAGGAGAGACTAGCAAACAAGATCAACTGTTGTCATGGTAACGCCATGCCCCAGCAGGTGAAAAACTCAGTCCTGTGGCACTAAAAAAGGATGAAGTGTACTGAACCTAAGCATAACATCAACTAAAGCTCAACAAGCTAAATGTTTTCTTCATAGATTGGCATATTTTAAGCAACACATTTAAAAAGGCAAATGTAAAAAAAAAAACCCACCAAAATCTCTGAACTCTGGTGACATTAGGAATTATTCAGTTGTCTCAGAGTAATTTTATTAGGCAGAAATTTACATTGATATGTTGCGTAATTCTGGAATCTCTACATGAAGTTTAGCACAATTTTTAAAAACTCTAAGTGACTTGAAAACAGAAGATAATTTTTAATTTCAAGACAGGTATGTTTGAAATATGCTGAATGATTTTAAGGGTTAGATGCCAGAAGCATCATTCAAAAACAGCTCTTCATGCTCCAAAAGTTCTGCTTTCAGAATAGATAATATTGCAGCCTTCAAAGAAGACTGTACAATCAATTTTTCATCTTCCATTGAGCTAAGATGGTATATATAAACACTAAACAAATTTATGAGTTAACCAAAACAAAGTCTTATAGGCTACTGCTTTCCCTGCATGATTTTTAAAGAAAAACTGTATGAAACTGTACTCTGGTCCTCCTGTGGTCCAACCAAAATCTTCCTTAACTAAAATTACCTACAAGTGCATGACCACCTCAAAACACTTCATTCCCATTTACAGAGATCAGGACAACGCTTTGCATGGATTCCTTAGGGAGAACAAACACGCAGGTAAGTCACAAAGCTGCCTTTTCATCGGCAGGGCTCTCTAACAACAGGACGTCACCATGTATCATATTCTATTAATCAAATCTGGTTTTAAAACGTTTTCTTTCAACACAATTTGAAAACTAGAAAAAAAAATGGAACTTTATGTGATTAAATCTGAAAGGGCTACATAGCTTGCTCTAAACAATACAGATGTGATTTTCTCCATCCATTTAGCAAAATGTATCAACCTTAACAAAGCTTAATGGTTTAACTATGTGTGTATTTACAGGCGTGAAAACTTACACATACTATCTTTCTAAGGATTCTCGGGACAAATACATCACAAAACAATGAGTTTAAACAGACTGCCAGTCAGAATTTGAAATTTATTCCTCACTCACAGTCCTTGGGCAAGCAATGAGTGAACTGTGCATTCATCCTTCATAAGTGCAAAAGAAGAGAAAATGGCTCTAACACCTAACTAAAGCTATGCTGTTTCTTATCCTTCTATTCAGTATCATCCTGTTGCAAGGACATCAAGGAGAAATACAAAAGCTAGAAAATACTAGCAATCCACAAAAATTATGATTTTTTTCAAATCATGTGTCATTATTTATTACTTGAATTTTAGTTCAACCTTGAATGTCAGTAATGTACCAAACTTCATTAGGCCACACCCAATTAGAAGAAAGTCCCTGCCTAAATATATTGTTTTGTTTTTTAAATCATACAACAAAATATCAGCTAGAATCAAGTGTAATTAATAAATAATTTTGGAGGCAAGAAATCCTCATCATATGGAAAAAGGAAAATAGTTTTACAGTTTTTAAACAGTGGCTGCTTGAAGATACTTCACAGCCTGGAGTTACAAAAATGATATTTGGAAAGGTTATTTGACAGATTACATATAAAAAGAATGAGCAGTATCTCAAAGAGAATAATACTTAAATATACACAGATATATGTACATGCTGATGACGACAATAGTTCGTACAGTAAACCTGGGAGAAATACATGGTACCTTTTTTTCACAAGGAGAAACACAGTAATTAAGACAAAAGAACGTTTATTAATTTTGTATTCCTCTGTTGGTTGTAGACATCCCTGAAAAAATGGGGCAGTCACCAGCGATGAACACTTTGGAAATGTGGTCTTACATGATTTCACTGGTACTGAACAGCAATATGAAAGCAGAGTTGGAGGCAGATACCAGCACAAAAATCCTTCTGTGTATCACACTATACATAATCATCCAAGTCCTTAAGACTTCAAGAACTACCACAACTTCTTGTTTTGCTGTCATAAATCTGCTCTGCATCGCTGCAGTCTATAAGGACAATTTTCCAGGCATTTTTTAGGAGAGCAGAACATAGACAAAATACTTAGTGTCAACATATCATAAGAAACAACAAAAAATCTAAACAATGTATTTGTCATGTTACTTTTCCTTATCTTCTCTTTCCTAAATCTCATTAATGCTGACAGGAAGATATTTATATACCCTTCTGCTTAGCATAAAATCAAAAGAAAAAAATCATAAAGGCCACAACTCAGGCAAGGAACTAACTGATTAAGAGCAGTGGGATTTTGAAGGAATTTATCCAATCCCCCTAGTATTTTCCCCTTCATTAAATTCTGACACAAATCCAAAGAGAGTCCTGACTGCTTTCAACAGGATAGAAAATCATCAGTTAGAAATACGCATTAAAGTTGCAATCAGGCTTATTTCTTTGCTATTTCCAAGTCCTAGCAAACATATTATTTGGCATCTCCAATTAATCTTAAATTTGCTTCAACATGACTAATTAGGTGTATATTACCCTCTAGTCTTAAACCATTAATTATTTAATTACTCAGAGTTACATGTAGTAGCTATGAAACGTATTTCACCCCCACTTACTCAGAAAGCAGTCCTGTATATATGCAATTGCATCCATCTTCCCTCTTTAATGACACAGGTAAACAGAAAGAATCAGAGTTTCATCCTGCTCATTCAAGCTGTACTGCATCATACTCTTAAATTAAAATTAATCTTCCTTACTAGCTGAAGCTGACCTTTTAGCCACCGCCTGGGAAGAGAACATCACTCCCCTGGAGGCTGTTCAAGGGGAGGGCCTTCTTGCACCTGACACCTCTCAGCCACCAGATGAGGTGAGGCAAAAGCACATTATAATGGGTAATTTGGTGAGGTATGATTAATATTATTTATACAAGGAAGGCTGGAAACCCATACCTCGCTTCTTGCTTCCTTAAGTACCTGAGGCAGGGAAGCTTTTTGTGATCTGTAACACCACTAAATATTTACATTTTGGTTTATTCTTTACAAGTTGATAATTAACTGCTTGAGGCTGAAAAGAAAGATCTATAAGCTTTCACTCAGTGTCTGTCTCCAGTTTGCTATTAGTAGATCTCTGAACCAGACCACGACATTCTGGGACTTAGGGCATTTGCATTCATTTAAATAACCGAAGTTTATTCATAGTTGTTTCCAAGATAAAACCTTGACACATTAGGGAAGCACAGAGTTTGTGGTTTTGGTACTTGCTCATTTATGAAATGAGATGTGTAAACTAGTTACAGAAACTACAAAAGGATTTTGCCTTCTGTCACTCAAAACAATCTAAGCACTAGGAAATTCAATTTCTCTTTGCCCATAAAACCATTTTAATGTAAGTACACATTACTCATATCCTGAATATAGCTTTTAAAATATCTTTCCTGCTGTCTCTTCATATAAAATTCACATTATTTTATGTCCTCCTTAAAAACATACACAACTTCCGTTGTTGTGATTTGTACATTTGCAATTTTTTAATAAAAGATTCATATGTAAAATATAAACAACCTGAAAACAGCTCGTAAGTCTGACAACCGTTAGGGCAACCAACCTGGAAGAGTCTAATCAGGGCACAGACTTCATCTTCTGTATAAATACCAGCTGATTAGCAAATAATCTTACTTAAGGAGAGAAATGGAAAGGGGAGGAATAATGATGCAAAATATTACTGATTTGTGAACTGACTGAAAATAAATCTGGACTCAAATGATATATAAAGGAGAAATACTATAAAAAAAAGAAACTCTGGACAGTGAAAATTACCTTATTCAAGGAAATCTCTAAAAATGGTGGGACAATGTAAAGGATTACTACTACTATTGGAATATAGTATTCCACTTTATAAAATTAAGTGTTGAAAATGTCTCATGCTGAATTAAAGATCAAAAAGAAAATAATTCCAATGCTAATAATATTTCACTTTAGGGCTTGTTGTATTTAATTTTTTCAGTTCATAAAAATCAATTGTTGTGGCAGCTACAAATTTAAAGCTTTGTGGAAGTTCTCAGGAGAGGCTTTGAGGATAGGAAAAAAAAAAGAAAAATACTGAAAAACACTAGTCACAAAGAATGTCTTATTATCTCTACTTCAAACTGCTAACTCACCAAAACAATGTAAAAAAATTGATCCTATACTTATGCATTTAAAACCTTACTTCTAAATGAATTATGACTTTAATCTCCCAGTATTCTAACTGAAGGATACTGCCAACTAACGTATGCTAACAAATACAGTTCAAATACTTGCTTCTGAGCTTCCTTTTGTGACAGAAATTAGGATGCTTTTAATGGTAACGTTCTCCATACCTGCATTTGAGTGGCTCTTCATCTGAAAGATACTTTCATTCAGCTATCATTCAGCTTTGGTCTAGAAACTTCAAAATGGCAAAGTTTTTTTCAGGAGATTCTACCAACATTGAACAACTGACTAAACAAAGTTGAATTGATCATAATTTAAAAAAAAAATTAAAATTTTAAATACTGATGGAGTATGTATCTCTGATCTGGTTTGAGCCACTGAAAAGCTTTTAAAAGAATTTAAAGACTGTAAAGCCTGGACCAAAAGGCCAGTATCTAAGCTTTTTTCAAGTTTTAAGCAAGAACAAGGCCAATTTGACAAATAGATTAATGAAATCATAACTCTCTTTAATAAATGATATGATTTGGTATAAAACCTAATGTGTTAGAATTGCAATCAGTATCAGAAATAGTAAGACCAGCTCATTGTAGTCTACTTCATCATTTTTCTTCTTTTTCCATTCACAGACATACAAAGGGACAAGCCCATTTTTAGAAACACCTACAGTAATATACACCATCTCAAAACCTGAAAGAGAATGAATTGAGGTTATATTCTGGGAAGATGTAGGTTTGTTGCAATTTCATTTCATCTGAATTTATTTTCACTTCACAGCTTCTGATCCTCACATGCTATGCAATATCAGTGCAACTGAGGAAAACAATGAACAGAGATAATTTGTCTTTATTTGTTAAGGATAAAATCTGTTGTGTGTTTCTTAAAACTATCAAAATTATGTTTTCTCATTAATCTTAAATTGAAAAAGATAAAAAATATTGGATTAAAATAAGCCTCATTTTATCTTTGTGTTACAACCTCCTAAGCCATACACAGACAGTATCAGCGTAATTTCTGAATTCTCCCAACACATCGACTAAAAACAAACCTACAGTTGAAAATATATTCATGAAGTAAGAAATAGGTCTCTTGCAAGATAACTATAATTCTCTATGCAAAACAAGTCCTTGGAGAACATTGAAAAAATACACAAAAATTTTCAGCACTTTAGACACTTGAGACCAGATACCATCAACTGTTTCTCTACCTGTCTATTATGAATTTCATTAACATGTATTTTTTATTAATACTGAAGTAATTTTCAATTATTACTTTTTTTTTTGCAGATATATTTATTTTTAACAAGGAATGCCAAGAGATCTTCAGTACTCAGGCAAACTAATTAGCTCTAATAAAGCCAAAATAAATTAGTTTTGGTTAAATATTAACAGATAACAAATTTAAGTGATGCTTCTGAATTGCAATGGGCTGAATTTCAAAACAGAAGGTTAATCAAAGGGGTGGTTCTATTTATCTCCCATTATGAATAAAGATTTTGAAATCAGGCAGTATTTCTAGGCACATGGAAAACTGAAGAAGACAGGGAGAATGTATGTGTTCATACAATGGCTATCAGGAAGCCTCAGGAAAAATAAAAGTAGACAGCAATATAGCAGGGAATATTCAAAAGAACATAGCTTTGGTGTATTTCTGAACATATTAATTCAAAAGCATATGTAATATTAGGGGAAGGTCAACTCTGCCCCTGTGCTTCCAAGAGACACTGCACGGTGTCTCATCTGTTACTTTGACACAGAAGTAAAGGCAGCTAGCTACCCTTGCATTTTTAAAATACACTGTGATAATAGTTATGCCTGTATTTTAAATGTTGTAGTGTAGGGATGTCAAATGCAAATAACAGCAAGCTTTTTATCTTGAGATCTAAATGAAATCTCACAGTACTGACACTAGGTTTAAATGAAGTTGAGTATCACAGAATTCTCTCTGATACAGCTATCTGCAATGTGAAAAACAAAACTGAAAATTAAAGACAGTCTCAAATGGCTGCACATTTATCAATTTTTCTAAACCATAAATTTCATATTACTTTTATTTTACATATTACTGGTTCTTTTCTCCCAACTATCTAATGAAGAATGACAACTGCCTGCAAAAACGTGACCACCAGAGATCACTGAGGTACCAGAGATCAGATGTCTTGACAGATCTGCCTGCTCCAGTGACAATCAAAACATCTGTCATTCTAATAGGTATAATAGCAGATAAAAGATTAGTATTTCTCCTAAATTTCCTGATGCAGAATATATAGCTTCAGAACCGCTATTTAAAGTATTTCCATTGCCTATAGCACTAAACTAACTTCTATTTTCACAAAAGCATTTTGACAGCATGTACATCTACGAGAAGCATTTCTTAGCACCTCATTGCAAATGATACCTAGGTTTGTGAGGAGGCTGCCTCTTGGTGAACTATCCTTTTGGGGTTAATGTGCATTGTAAAACAGAGGAATCATGATGTATATATGTGAAAATCACGGGCTTACTCTCATGATCTACTAAAGGAAAAGCAGTGGCTAAATGTGCTGCTTTTGATTAAATGTTTTACACTTCATATATATTCAGTTTATACTTCATAGGTAAACTACTGATTTCAGGTCCACTCTCTTGAACAGAGGCTCTCACAAACACATTTATTTCTCTGAATGCATGGGCCTTAAGAATTTATGAGCCTAAACTATCATAAACACAAGCAACCAGGAAGGTAAAGTTAATTTGTTCAGTTTACATGCAGGTAAGAAAACTTATTAGCGTTTTCGGTTGCTAAAAAGAAAAGTTCCTCCACAACGTTGATGTGAGTTTTTTATCTAAATACAGAAGAAAGAATCCATGACAGAAGGCAATTTCAACATACAAAAGCAAAGCCTGCACTGTTTTACTCTCCTGTATAATCTTCACTTACTTCAGATTTATTTCATACTGTAATCCAGGGCAGTCTGTCCCACTACAGCACTGTTCACATAGTGTGGTAACAGAAAGTACCATTTACAATCTGAACAGATCACTTTTTAATGTTCTGACTACCAGTCCCTTGCCCCAGAAAAGCAAATTATGGAGAGAGGAGTATGTATGTTTGCATACACATGCCAAACTACATCCACACACGCGTGGCTCCACTAAGAAAAACAAAAATCAACTACAATGAAAGTGTGCCAATTCCAGAGTTTTTACAGATTAGACTTAAAGATCGCTGGTGGGCCAATCAAAAAGAAAATTCTAGACATAAAGCATTGTTACGTGTATTATCTTTTGACTGCCAAAACACAGTCCAGACCGTTCATCAGCTCTGAAATCACTTATTCTTATCCAAAGGAAACCACAATTTTGCTGTTTCTTTAAAAGTCTCTGTTACTCTGACAGTCAGCCTACCTTTCATCTCATTAAAGGACAAATTTGGACACTCCTGCCAATTCCTTCCCTCCTCTACTGACAGTTTGGTATGAAGCCTAGCTGATAGAAATCAGGGATACAATCTGCTTTTAGGAATGCAAACTCAATTTTCCTGATAAATTACTATCTTCCTACTTGCAAAGACTAGCACTGTTAATGTGAGCGTAAAAATCTTGTGTAAGCATTTTATGAGTCAGTCATACAATTTATTCTTGCAGTAGTTAGAAACAGATGAATTGCCTTTTTAAGTATGTTCTCCTGACTTTCCTTAAAAAAATTAAGACAAGGAAAACATGATCAGAGATGGCAGGTCTCTCAAGATAATACCAAAATGAGCTTTTTATCAATCTGAAGATCTGCACTTGCATATATGGTCACAGGACAGTCACAGTCACATTTAAAATCGGGTGAATATCAGCAACATAAAACTATGGGTTTTTAAAGGACCTGACACACCCAGTAGCAAAGTAACACTGGAAAAAGGACCTCTTAATGGTAGAGCTAGGGAAACAACAAGCGGTAAACAAAGGGGAAAAAAAGGTCATGTATCTACCAGCTGAAAGCATACCATGGAATTTGCAGTTAAAGCAATTCTGTGAAAAACTACCAACAATTATGTTGTAAAATACGTCACAGGCAAGATTCAAACACTTGTCTCTACCTGCAAGATGAAACACATACGTCTTCTCTCTCCCTGCATGAAAGACTCCACGAAACTTTCTGGAGTACAGGATGTGAATATAGGACTTACCTCAACAGCAATGGCAGTGTTTTGACTTTCTCCTCAACTTGCACATCTGCTCATTAGCAATAATTTCCCACTATTAGTGGTTGTTCTATTTGGTAAGCTTCCAGCAAATTAACACTGTATTGAATTCCACAGAAAAAGATGCTACAGGCTTTCTTCCCCATGCCTGATTTAATCATATTCTCTTCTTCTTCAATTTATGCTACATTTAATGGTGGAAATTATTTTTAAGATTGATTTCTGATGATTATGCTTATTATAGTTCAGAGGCTTATTATTCCTGTCTATCTTTGGCTAATTCTCAAAGAAAGTATTTGATCTGGAACAACTTGTGAAGGCCAAAAGTGATGTTTACACAAAAGACAATTTCTTTTTCCTTCTACTTCCCCTTTACAGCACTACACCCAGCATGCTGCAGAAGGAACAAAGTCCTCATGTTATTTCCTTCTTTCACAAATAATACTAGCAAATAGTGGAGAATGGACAGAAGAACTAGAAATAAATCAGTATCACACATTTCAATTAGCTGTAGAATAAATTCTTCTCATTATGAAGAAGTAATCTACGTATGGACAAGCCTATATGTAAAGACATTCCTTTACTGTTATATAGTGCTCTGAAATTCTTTCAAGAAAAGAAAATTACTCTTTACTGGCAGTATGGCATGAGTATAAACTTCCGTTTGTTTTTTTTTTTTTTATCCACATAAAATTATTGCTTTTTAAACACCTATGCTTCAAATTGTTTGAAGTATGATAGCAGATTATCTGCTTAATCCATTACTTTCACTCAGGCATTTCAGATTTCATGCAGCTATGCAAAGTTTAGTTCTGCTTAACAGACCTGTGAAGCTCTTCACAAAGCAGAAAATTAGTCAGGACAAAAATTACACAGCCTTAGGGTGCTTTAAAAAAATACAGAAAAAGTTTAGTAAAATTGAACTACAAGGGAGAAATTTTGAGTTTTTACAGTGTCTCTTATTGACACTGTAACTAGCTAGAGAATCCATATTACCTTACTCCTTTGCTTTTCTGCTGAAAACGCAGCAGCCAAAGGGAGCTTGTTAACTCCATTTCTTCAAACTTACGATTCTGTTCAGTCCTTGTCAAAATAGAAACTGCCACTTGATTAGGAGCTTGACCAAATGCAAACTACTGTGGCCCTCAAACACTCAGGTGATGCTTTATCTACCCAGAGGAAATGAAACTCACTGCCAGCATGTTTTGTATTTGTCTTCATGCCTCATTCAGAGGATCAGAATCTGGGCCTTTTCTTTACTGTTTTCAGCATAATTCAGTATGATTCAGTCTTGGTGCTGCCAAGACTGTATCACTTAGAATGGGCTTTAACTACATAATTAACCACATGACTTAACATCACTTCATTCTTTCTTTGAGAATGACTGGATTTAAGTTTTTGCTCTCTCCTTAACTTGGTCTCTTAATTCGACCATTGTTAACTGAACCACATGTAGAAAATGAAAGAGCAGTTTTCCCTGAGGGTCCCAAATTGCCCACGATGAAGTGATATGCCTCTGCAGAGTAAAGATGGTAAGCTGAAAGTTATGGCAATCTACGTCTCTGCCATAGAAAACATGAAAATCCCTGTCCTGTTCCCTGGACAGGTTGGAAACGAATCAAAATTTTGAACATTTTTTCTCTGCCAGATTGTCAAATGGCATTATTTCTTCTTCTGTGCAAAATGTGTGCTGAAAGTTGCTCTAATGCCAAAATGTGTCTAATCCTGCTACAGCGTGGTAGAGAATAATTTCTAAATTTAAGAAGTAATTGCTTTGCTGTCCAGTGAAATGTACAGTAAAAATATAATCTCCTCTAGGCAAGTCCTCATTTTAAACACCAATTCAGACTTCAGTGAACACAAGCACTAAACCTTTGGAAAAAATGAAGCTGTACATTTCCATTGTTGTAGTTTACTGCTTTCACCAGTGCTTGCTCTGTATCACACACAATCAAAATAACAATATTCAGTGCTTAGATGTCATCCAATACATAGTTACAAAGTGCTCTGCAAATAAAACTATGCAGTTCTGTTGGGTAACATTCCTTTCTGCGGAGGATTTTGACTTTCCTAGTTGTGGTTTTATTGGAATTCTGAACAAAAAGTGACATTTCAGACTTCTTTGTGCAAATGAAAGGAAGGAACCGTCCTTGTTTTAAATACAATCCACCCAACAGTACTGCCCTAGAGCAGTTCCTTGCCAACTTGAATCTTGAGAGCACTAAGTCTTTGATTTCATGAATTTCAGAGGAGTGAATTCTTAGCTTTGAAAATCTGAAAGGGACTAAACTGAAAAACCAAGCAAACAAGTTGACAACAGATTAGTTTGCCATCTGCCAATTTAAATTACTCTTTCAGTAGCCCTACAATGTGAGTTTCAAATACACTGTCAAATCCCCAACCAGCTAATTAGTATCATTCCTGATTTTAAGAAATTATCAGCAGCAATAGTCTACATGCATGTATCATGTAGAGGTTTTAGCTTTGCTTATCTTTGATATTCTATGAATAAATACAGAATAAAAAAATGAAATGATAGACACATTCCACATTTAAACTATGGTTTTACAATTCATAAGACTGGGCACCAATCCCACTGGGGGGTGGGGGGAAAGGCAAAACAAAAACCCCAGACAACAGATTTCCAATAAATTTTCATAAGTATTCAGAAAGAATCAAGGTGAAATCTGAATGAAAGTGTACAGACCAGTCTGTCAACTGAAATCACAGACAAATTAGAGAAAGAAGGGTGTCCCACCAACCACTGACCAGCAGAAGCCACTGCGGAATGCACAGCAAACTCCTTAAGTACTTTGCTACCTTCAACTACTGACTGGTTAGGGGAAGAAATTTAGTCCTATTCATAATGGTGTGCACATGCACACTAGCTCCTGTCTCCTACAATAAACACCCCTCGGCAGATTCAATCGCCTTGCCAGCTGCTGGCAAGACATGACCCTGCTTTATACATCGGCAAGTTTCCAAAGGCAAAATGCTTTTTACTGTTTTTGAGGTGTTGATGCATTCTCATTGAACATGGGAAAACTGTTAACAAACATATGGAAGAAAACCTTCAAGTCTCCAGCTCAGTCCTGCAGATTCAGAAATTCACTGTTGTTTACAAGGATTATTATCTGCTACGGCAGTAAAATGTCACCACAGATTAGAATAGTAGTATTTACACTTTTAGTGAGAACTCTTACCACGTTGGACCAGAGCTTTAAATATTGCAGTATATCACTTGTAGGTCTGTGTCACTATATACGTACAAACTGATCTTGTGAGCCTAGGCAACATATTGTCATACATAAGTATCAAGGATATGACAAGCATCTATCAAAAAAATATCTCTTCTTCAATCTTTCCCGTCTATCGTGAAACTGCATTTGTTTAAACAATATTACTGTAGAGCTATGAAATACCACAGATCAAGCCTTTATGGCATTCTACTCCCCCCCAATTTTGAATTGAATCCATTTCAGTTAATGGCCAATGTAAATATGAATATTACAAAATCATCCCCAAAACGAATTAAAATAAAACCCACTACACACAGTTTGATTTTGTTAGGGAGTTCAACAGATATCACAAATAAATACAAGAAAATACGTCCCCCAAAAGGAGACATGATTACACTTCCACTTAACCATGTTGAGCATGTCTCTCTTCATTAACACCGCTAGAAGAAGCATGCCGTCGATTTCATCTCGTTTGCTGAACTATCCACATTTTTCATACGCTTTGGTAGAGAAGAGAAAATGGAAATCATTCAGTGCACTGCAAACTTCAGGCTACTAACTTGACAGAAACCCCTAACTCTTTTCCTTTGAATCTTTCTCTTTTTCTCAGTTTAAAAAAACAGGTAATACCTACGTAACTTAAAGCAAGCGCTTTGCTTTAGTTCTCATGGTTTTCAAAATCTACCAATATTGTTATCTGACTGTAGACTACAGGATCAGTATGTAGAAACAAGCCAAGGCCACATAATCATGTTGTGCCCACTATAATAGCTAATGCAAAACTGTTATTCTGTCAAATTCCTGCTCGGTATTAGGATATATAAAGTGTTATTTTTAGATATGAAAATCCTGTGATAAATAAAGGAGTTAGAACTGTATTGGAACATTTTGGTTTAGGATCTGCTGGCCTTCTGGGGTTTGGCTTTGTTTGTTTGTTTTTGTTTTGAGCTCCTGAGTGTCTTTTAACTATACTAAAAAGTTTTTATATTGGAATCTACCCAAGGACCATTCAGGTGTCATTCATCTGCATTAACCCCAGTCCACTACAAATAGTAAATCCTGAAAAGTTAAGATCTTTAATTGGGTTATTAGTAGGTACCTAAAACTTCCTACCAGACAAATGCAATCACTTCTTTTCTTCCTCCATTTTAGGAGATGGCTCTAATCTTACCTGACTGAAATTCACTCTAAAATGGAGAGAAAGAGAGAAGGGGAAAGAATAAAAGTAACAAATATTGCCTCGCTTAGGATAAACAATCACAAAAGCAGCAGAATCAGAAAGCTCTTACTCCATATAAAGTGTCTGAGAAACAACACATGAAGGATAAAGGTGACAAAAGCATTTGCAGATTGAGTAATTCTTGATAGACGGTGCAGCTAACCAGAGGTCATCCCTATCGCACAGGGAACCAACTGCACCTTAATGATCCATGAGACAACTTTTCTCTAATTCAAAGCAGATTCCTCCTATAGACTGAATTTGGCATTGAGATGGATTCTCAGCCTGATTTGATATAACTTCTTGGTTTGCCAGCAAGACAAGGTACATCACATAGCTCCAATTAGGTTTAATCCAGAGCTTGAAGTGTCACTATTGCTCTCAATAATCTCTGGTTGCCTGGGATCTAACAACTTAACTTCTATGGCATTAGAACTCTGTCTCTCTAATATACTGCAGTACTGTGACACTGCAGAGGAGTCCACAAGTGAAACTACACAGGAATTCATTACTGAAAGAGAAAGTGAATAATTCATCTTTGTTCTAGGAAATTTTTTTCACGGGACTTTACCTGGATCCTCAGAAATTAGAATCTTTATGATCTTTAAAACTTCCTTTATTCTAAGAATCCAAAGATGAGGATGGTGATGGATTTTTTAAAACTATGCAAAAGAGAGGCTGCATTTTAAATACAGCCCCAACTTCCAAATTAAACAAGATACAAAATCTCTTCTATTTTCAAAAACATGAACAAAGGAACAAAGTGCTGGTATGCTGCTGTAACGCAGAAACAACCATTTCTAAACATGTGAAGAAGAGTAGGTTACTGCAGCCTAAAATTCACTGCTCTTTAATCAGTGACTCTTCAAAAGTCATATATAAATATATTTGTATATATATACACACAGAGATAGTATAAGAGTACTAGAGGGATTTTCCTATTCTGCAAAAACCTTTATTACACATACTCAGTGTGTCTACACTATACAGTGACAGGCAGATACACAGGCACAGAATGGCTCCTCTTTTCAAATGAGTGAGCTAAGAGAACAGGGCTTCTAAAAATAATTTTTGTTCAGCAATAGCTTTCATCATTATTATTTTTTTCACTATTCTTGCAGTCTGTGAGGAAGGCTAATTTTTCTTCACAGATCTCTGCATGTGTTCTAACAGCTCAACCCAGGCTCTGATTTTTCAACCCGCTTTGGAACCAGAAGAGACATTTGCAGGGTGGGAGACATTAATGTCACTTGAATCAAACCTGCTTGAGAACTTTTATTGCCATATTCTAAAGAAAAGATTCAAAACAGGAATTGTGAGGGAAAAAAATGGGGAAAAAAATATTACAGCTGTTGTTCAAAAGCATAAATAACCACTGCACTTTTATACACTAACTTGATGTTCGTAACTAAAAAAAAAAAAGAACACTCTGTTTCTTCTAAGGCACCACTTATAGTGCAACCTAGTTATACATAGTAGTCATTCCCATCAAATGTCTGTATCTTTCACTCCTTTAATGGGCTGAGACTATGGGCAAGCAAAACATTCCCTCAGGGTGAACCACCATTCTCTTGCAGACACCTACTCATTCATTTGCTATTACGTGGACAACCCTAGCCATAACCCCTGCCTTCTCCACTGACAGACACTCTTAGAACTTGGAGGACAACTGGTAGAAACCAGATGGAGAAACCAGCAACATGCCCAGAGGACTTCTAATGATTCACAGATCACAGCTGGCAACTTGGCCTTAGAAAATTATAATATACACATGATTACAGGGCTTCTGCAGCTTCTTATTTCATCAGTATTTTAGAACTGTGAGGCTTTTTTTTTTTAATATAAATTTAATTTTTCTACCAAATATCCATTAACACAGGGTTTCCAAAACATCACGTGTACTATTTGCAGTATACAAGCAAAATTAAGCCCTTTAAATACATTCTCAAATAACTCAAAACATTTTTATAATTATTGTTCAAGTTGAAACAGTTATTTTGAATTTGCCAAAATGAAAATTTGGAAAAAAATTCTGCTTTTCTTCAAAGTCATAATCATACTTTTCTTCAGTATTGACCATTATACATCTATTCCTTTAAATAAATCAGAAGTGTATAAACAGAATCTGTAAATGAAATTTAGCACTTAACTCAAACCTCACCGGATTTGACTAAACACCATCAACTTGAAATGACTAAACACTTTTTTGGATTTTTTTTTTTGTGCTAGTTAGCTCTATCAAACTCCTCCTTCTGACAAGAATTTACAGAAAATTCAGACATTACCAAATTATGCTTTCTGTAAGAGGAACTGCAGTCCAAAAATATCTAGTGTGCTAAAGCACAGATGGCTTGCTTATGCACCACCCAAAATGGCAAGATTAAAACCCTGAGTGGTTTCAAATGGTTAATATTGACCTGAAGGAAAAGGGCTTCACTCCCTATAACATAAGATAAAATAACACATCACACCCAGCTAACACCCCATGGTGTTCAGCTACTTAAACCTGGTTTAACAAAATTTTTACAGTGCCTTCCCAACTATTCTTTTTAGCTTACTAAATATGGTGCTACTTTTTCCCTGAGGTAGAAATTTCCCAAGCACACTTGAGGGGTTGTCTTAGTTTTAAACTTAATTATATGGTAATGTGCTAAAAATTCTGTTCCATGGGAGGACTGCAGTCTTATTCATTTTATAGATAAGGACACAGCCCTATTTCAGGCAAATTATTTCCAGAATCTGAATAGCTGAGATCTTGTAAAGGGTATGTCCCAGCTCATCTATCAATCTAATTTAGTTCATGTGTCAAGAAGATGCACTCACAAGGCTAGAATCCAAGAAATAGAACTAAAATTAAATTCCAAAACTGAAGCTGAAAAAGCCCACAAAACAAACAAAAAAATGCCAATGATACAGCAGAAAAGGGGAGTGGGATGTCCATGTCCCTAACTCGGAGGCTGGCAATGGTTTCATTGCAGACATAAAAGCAGACAGAATTTACATGGCACGCAGACATTGCAAGGACATGAAGAAATCCAAGCAGATTTCTGAACCAATTTCCATCATTTCCCTTTGTTAAGTGAAGAGCCAAGAAACCATTTTTCTCTTTCAAGGTAATGCTTAGCTGCATTGAAAAAATATAAACTATTCTACTAAATGAACAAGATGAGGTTTCAATAGAATAAATATGCGGTTAATTCAGAGAACTGAAATAATTCTGAAAGAATCAACTTTTTCCTTTATATTAACTTGTTTTTTCCAAAATACTGCCCTGACCAGTGGATATCTTTAAGTCCTCTCCCACCATCACAAAAAGTACACAGAAAGATATGAGCCCAAAGGCCCTTCCCCAGTGTATAACCTCCAGCACCAAGGACTCTGTAGGACCAGTGGAGAGTGAGCCACAGAACTCTTTCAAACAATTCTGTTCACAAAATCAGAGTAAACGCCAACTGTCTTCCACAACTGGTGACTACCAAGTGATTTTTTATTCATTTGGAATAACAGAAGCAATTACAACCTGGAACAATCCAGCTCCAGCAACACTTCAGAAAAGAGTGGCCACGTAAACCAAGAACATAGTAAATCACCCATCTGTATGCTTGGTGAAACTACTCTTACTGATTGATTAGTGCTGCTATTTAACATCATTTTCTGGAAGTTGTTAGTCAGTGCTTTCCCACTGAACTTGTGACAACATTCCTCCTTACAAACCTAATCTGAATATGACTCTTCCACAGCTATATGAACTCACATACAACAGAAACGCATAAGCCACACATCAGGTCACCTGTTCTTCCTTATCAGAGAAGCCCAATTTACCTCTGTCCTAGAGAAGCTGTCTCATTCTTACGCAAAAACTGCTTGAAGAATCTGAAATTTCCTCAGTAGTAAATAGAGTAAAATTCATGATTTTACAAAACTTTGGAGCAAGTGCAGTGGCAGTCTGCATGTTGATTCCGGAACTTATGTCAAGGTGCTTAGAGAACGTTTGTACTATGGGAAATCCAGAATTAAAGTGGTAACCTTAGTATGGGTGGTATTGTAGCCTGCTGGCCTGTTCAGTTCTTTGAACCAAGCAACTGTAGTAAATATGCAGCACTGTGAGGCATAAAGGTTTTAGGGAAGAACCTATTGCAATAGCTAAGGGTTTCTATTTGGAACATGCCTTAACTCGATGTTTCTGGGGCGCAGTCTTTGTAAGAGACAGTAATGCCTGACAGTGATGTAACAGACAAGCAGTAAGAAGCATTTATATTCTATATTGTACCCTTCATACAGTGATTTCAAGGAAATATAAGAAGATTACATACCTAAGGCTCACACAAGGCCTACACCTAAACTATATGAAGAAAGGCTTAGCCATATAAAACACCAGTGTAGTCAAGAAATACTAATTTTTTTAATAGGTATTTATATGTGATTATATTTTATATGTATTTTTTACACATTTTATATGTATTCCTTTAATTTGACCTGTCGCTTGGTATCTTGTACATCTGGATTCACGGAAGGAAAGAGTTCCTTCAGAGTAGTCCACAGCATGGTGTTTACAGGACTCATCAGGGATCATAATTTATATTTTCACTCCTAAACCTCAGCTGAATTCCCAAACTGACAAAATAGGTTGTTTAACTTCTACAGGATTTCTAAGACACAAGAAAGCTTTGTTTAATAATGCTTTGACACTCTACAAAATCTAGGAGGCATCCATTATTCAGTCAGCCAGCCTATAAAACTTACATGACTTTTAACACACTTTTTAATTGCTTTTAATTATTAACATTTACACTGCTCTCAAAATGATGAAGTGTCTCAGCTGGAGACATGGTTAAATTTTTAATATCACTGGAAAGCAAAGCAACAAATCTGAACTGTGGATTTTAAACATACACAACATTACATGCGCATGTTTTTAAAGATATGTTATCTATATACATGTGTATAAAAGTCTCTCCATATATATATAAAAATATATAAACATAAAAATATATCTATATGTTTTCATGCTTGTATCCTTAATGAAATCTCATGATCATGCTGTTCAGAAGGTAAAAAAAAAAGGGGGGGGGATTAAGTTCAGAAAGTTTTTTGGTACCACAGGCTTGAACAAAAATGACTGCACAGACCCCTAAAAAGCCTATCTTACCATATCTTCAATTTGTGGAATTTTGTTAGTTAGGAGAATGGTGAGGTTACTAGAGATAGTGGTGTAAGAGGCTTTCTCACTACATATTTTACAGTTCTAATGGAAAGCACTCATGAAAAAAAGAAAACCAAACCTCACATGAAGTGACTTATTTTATTCATGTATAAAGCCAGCTGTCAAGAACCTTGTCTGTTTAAAAGCATTTCTCTCCAAACAACTAGTTTGCTGCTTTTTTATTTTTTTAACTACCTCCTCAAATGTCAAATACCTTGCAATTCTACAATTTTAATTGGCACTAGAGATCATTAAATACAACATTCATTGTCCCAAATAGATAAGATTCACCTATGTTCTCTCCTTGTCTGACTGTCTCTCTCTTAGAACTTTTCCCCAACTTGCATTTTAACAACTTACCCAACTTTATATGCTAGATCTTCAAATTAATTCTACCCTTGTTCTAGGTTTATTAACCTTAGAAAGCAGAGGTAGGTTAAACATAGCAACATTACTTTTTGTCGAACTACAGTTCTTTCTCTTACGATTTTTGCCAGAAAACTGGAATTTTCCTAGTGGCGTCACTATGGAATATTTTCCATTTTATATAACCTGCTCATTTCAGATAAAGTTTATAAACATGTTTGCTGCCAACAAAACCTTTTACCTTCTGAAGCCTCCAAACATCTGTTTTCAAAAGCTCACCTCTGTCTGCAATGTTAACCACAAATGAGTAAATGAGCCACAACACTACTAAGGCTAATGTCATTAGGTTGCCAAGAGACATCTTGAATATAATTCAGGCTGACTCATAGCTAAAGACAGACAGCCAGAAATGCTGTTAAAATATCCCCACAGGCTTCTTGTTCCTTTTTTCTAGAAAATTATTCACACAATTACAAAATAGTTGAAATAATTTTAGGAGTACTAGAAAACAATGAAGATAGCTCCCTCCACTATTCAGATATGGACATACCCAGTTGCTCATGCTCAGTCCTTTCTCTAGGAATCGTTCCACCCCTTGTCACTCTCACACCATCCTTTCAAAAGGATGCGTCACAATTCTGGCCTCCCTCTTGCTATACCACTTTCCGTTTGAGACCTGGATAAGCCTCAATCCTCTGACAGGATTCTTAGGAGTATGCAAATGAAAGTCAGACTCCCTGTGAAAGACTTAAACCAGCTCAGAGAGCCAGAAGTACCCCTGAACTCTAAAGACATTAGAAAGTATTTATCATAGGCAAATAATGTGGAGAAACTTGCTTCTCTCTTCAACAGGAATTAGGAGGCATCTTTCCTTAACAAAGGAGTGAGGAGGCATCTTTCCTTAACAAAGGAGTGAGTCTCATAATTGTCCAACTTTCAGGACTTTAAGGAAATGGAAAAACTATGTAAGCAAAGTAGGAAAACTGAGTTTGTTTCAGAGGAATAGAAAGAGAATAGCATTAACACTTTGCTAGCAAACAAGGTTCTGGTTTCCTTCTGATACTTCTGAATAAAACCTGCAAACAATACTTCTTCGTTCAAATCCAAACAATAAAGAAACCCTCGTGTGACAACCAATGCACAACTCTATGTGTGCCAGAGATGATCAACCTGCTAAAATTATCTTCTGAAGTTGTAAAGTTGGGTCATAGGGGACTAATTATATAACTGTGAAATACCCAGAATACATCCTGCCACTATTGTTACTTTTCCTATATTTAGGGGTTTTAAAATTTTTCTACATTGATTTCAGACCAAAGTATTGCCAAATTTGCAAACTAGCCAACATTTTTTATAGAGAGAAATAAGAACAGATTCTCTCTTGAATAAATTTCTGTCAGCTTTCTTTATCTTTTGCTTACTCCCCACTTCATAGCCTTGTTTTGTATTTCAGAATCTGACAGGTGTAGGGCTTATTCCACTAAATCAAATTACAGGTATTAGTTAACGGTGCTCACTTGTTTGCTAGCTCCTGCAAGCAGAAGGGTAGATAAAAACATATTTACAGCAGAATTTAATTATCCATTTTCAAGCTACTGGCCTCCTGGCAAAAGTCTCCCAATGTAGTGCAGAATAGGACTCGGATTAAGAATTAATTTACTGTCAGCAATGATTTGCAATTTAATGGCTTAATCAAGTTTGCTATGAAATTGGTAGGGAGCTCTGGAGCCTAATATTGCCCCAGAGCGTGCTGCATCTAAATACAGGTTTCAGAGATCCATAACATAATCATCATCCAGCAAATCCAAGATCTCTCTCACATAATCAGGAACTGCCTCTAGCAAGCTTACTACCGACATTACAAAGTTATAGCTCATGGGTTTGAAGTTCAGTGCATACATTTGACTCTGTCCTCTTCCAGCTAAATCTCCCAAATAAACTGTATTTGCATGAATACCAAGATTAGCATGTAAATAAAGGCCAGCGTGACTAACATATTCTCTTTTCTTTTCAGATCATAATGCAAATATAGAAAACTGTTAATAAAAAAAGACAAAAGGTTTTAATACATAAATGCTTCTTTTAGCTCTATTCAGAATTCTCCCTACAGTGAGCAGTATGATTACAGAGCTCCTCTATAGGAGCACAGCTGAAGATGGAAATAAGGGATTAAGACTTTGAAAATCACAGTTAGAGATAAAATTAGCTATGAACTGAGGGTTTTTTTGTTAAAATTTTGAAATTTAAGGGATCTTGGTTATCTTTACAAATACAATCAATCCACGTTTTTTGATAGAAGGCAACTGATAGAATACTGAAAGTCCAAGTGCTGAAACAGAAAATGTTATGCCAGAAATAGGGTGATAAAAACTATTCTCTTGAGCTTTCAAGGCCAGATTTTAATGACCTCAGAGGATCCAACCTTTCAAAAAAGCATGAATAAGCTTCTGACATGGGGTGTTTAGCTGGGCTGAAATATTCCAAACTCTCTGCAAATTATCATCGGTTGTCAAAATATCCTGGGGGAAACTCCTAGAAGTGCTCTGAACACCATACCATTACAGCAGCTTACCTATTTTACTACTTTTTCCCTGCTAAGATTACCAATCATCCTTATGCCTCCCATTCTGTCACCTATCCATATTTACATCACATCTGCCACAATGCTACTAGTACATCCAAATGCTTCTTTCTGCAGCTCTGCTTTTTCCCCCCTCCTTTTAAGAGAAAAAAACCCTCAAAGCTTTTCCCCTTCATTTATTCACAAAACAGAGTAACACAGAACATCTCTAAAATAGCTATGTTATATTACATATATATATACACATCTCTCTATATATGTAATATATACTAATATATATTACATCACTATGTGGAATGATAATTTTTATATTGAATTTAAGAAACATGGATGCAGAAGTTTTCATTTTTTAACTCCTAAACATGAAAATGAACATTAATAAAGTCAGGACTGTACAGACAGGACCATTATGTAGTCCTACACCTTCACAAAAGGCCGTGCACTTCACCACGCGCACATGTGGTAGAAGAGTACACCCCTTATTTATGGTTAGATAAATGGGTTAAAAATTATGAAACTTATGTGTAAGTAAAGAACTAGTAAAGTCTAAAAAATACCAATCTTAAGTTCATTGAATCACTTGTATCAAGAAAAATCTTAGTTATTAGCAAACTCTTGTAGCAGTATTTAGGATAATGAATATGCTAGCGTCAGAACTCAGGCATGCACCAAATGTGAAACAATCAGAATTCCAAAACACCAAGCCAACCCCCCAAAAATAACCAAAATGCACAGACATAATGAACTACATGTTGAACGTAATACTGTGGATTGATGTTTGAGTAGTGACCACTTGTATAATGTAATTGTTTAAGTACAAGGGGTAAGCTGAAGAGATGAAGAACACATCTCCATACAGAAGAAAAAGGCAAAGTCTTAAATCATAGCTTGTCATTCCTAGTAAGTCCTTCCTGTAGTAAATACTTCTCAATTGAGTTTACATACAACATATAAATTGACAGTAAGTCCTTTAATAAGCATGTTGAGAGTACTGCAACATGGAGTCAGACATCCAGAAACATCTCACTAAGCATTTGACCACCTCCATTCTAAAAGGAGAAAGTTATGCTAAAATTACTGTCTGTACCTTAATTAAAAAGGCTGAGCAGGTTTTACTTGTAAGACTGAGCTTTAATCCTCTAGCCTCTCATCCACTCAACCGAGTTACCAGCTAATAATCATTTCTTTAACATCTGTATAGATCACTTAACTGCTGATACATCATTTTCTTAACAAATGCATTGTTCCTCTATAGTCTGCAACACTGCTTTGTTTAGTTATCTGCAACAATACATTTCTTATACCATGAAAACTTCTACAGAAGCAAGAAAACTCTACTTTTTTACTCTAGTTCTAGAGGGTTCCTTCACATTCTGTTTTAAATTCTGTAGGTCATGTATTACAAGGATATATTATCAAAAATTACGGCTTTTATATTCTGAACTTTAAGTATGGGCTTGCCTCCAAAGAAGGCTGAGAACACAGTTGTTAAACTTCAGCATCTTAACAAGGAAATGATACTTAATCAGAATGTTCATTCATTAAAAATATGCAAAAATCTCTTTTACAGCATTGTATCTTTCCTCTGTCAACACAGCGTATGTGCTAGGATGGTTATGCTCATTCAGAAACCGCAAATTACCAGATCACATGTACCAATCTTGGAGCACGCAGCAATGATGGCAATGACAATTTTAGTGGGTTCCAGTTGTTACAGTTGTTCTAATAGTCATCTTGCTGCCCATTGCAATACTGTTTACGATTACAGCAGTGAGTTGAAAACAGCTGCTCCTACTTTCTGAACATCCCTTTCTCATCCCAGACAGCATTTAATGGAACTAGCGGGCCTAAAAATTCACACCATGCATCACAACTTCAGTGCACGATCTAATGCTGGTTTCTTCACTTCGTATCAGCAGCCTGGTTTGTTTCTCTTCTCTCCACAACAGCATGCTTAGCATTACATGCATGCTGTATTGCCACAGGTGATTTTTTTGATCCCACCCCAACAGGAAACTAGATGTTTTCAAAACTTAAATTTTTCTGGACCTTAATCTAAATTTTTAAACTGTCAACTATTTAAACGCAATTTACGCTCTCTCAAAGTTACACCATGCTGAATTTCCTTTCAAAATAAGAGAGTGGTAGGCATAACGCTTTGCTTTGTTTTCTTTCTGTGCAATCATTTTCAAATTTACACGCTGAATTCCTTCCTCAACAGCTGCAGAGGGCTAACTGCTAAGAGCAGGTCACAGCAAAGCCTCCCCCATCTCAAGTGGGAAGCTAGACTGCAAATCATCAAAATGCAAAAATAGCATACTTGTCCCAACTTCTTCATGTTATTTTGGTATACTTTAAAAAAAGAACAACACAACTCATTAACTAAAACTTTTCAAAAGCGTTTTCCTTTCCCCCAAACTGTTAAAATTTAGTAGAACTGCAGCTAAAGCTCTAACAAAACTATTTTTAGCCTTTGTCATGCAGAGAACATCAAGAAGAGTCTCATCTATCTATTAATCCAAATGTATTTAAAGAGGTCAGTACAGGAAACTTTAAAATATGCTAATCACTATTCCTTTGGACTCCAGTATCTAATGTCTTTGCTGATGCTGGTATCATAGACATAGATGCTGATATCATATCATAAGTAAGGGGAACACCGTCATGTGAAGTGTCGATAGCTATCATAACTCCGTAAAGTGACAGCCATATGTGTATTTTATTGTCACATTTATGTACTTCATAAATTTCCACATTCAACATCCTTTTAATATAGACTATTCTTATTTTCTGGTGTCTGAGCTGAATTGCCACAGTATGTTATAAATGGAAATGCTTTTAATAATCACATGCACTCTTTTCCTTTTTAAAGTGATTCAGTGCTGATGAAAGGCACCAGATTGACAGCCTTGCAGACTGGAGCTCCCTGTTAATCCACAAAGAAAACAAGGCACTGTCAGGGCAGTAGCTGGGCCAGCTTCCCTCCAGTACTTCTCCATTTAAATCCGTAAGAGAAAAAAAAACCCCCAACATACATATCACATCTCTTAAGTCACAGTCTGACTCTGCCTGCTCGTATCCTTGGCCTTGATTCTTATTTTTACTAGCAGAGAAAGTAATCAAAGAAAGCAATGCATTTCTGTAATTGGACTGCTGCCCATGAGTTGCTTTGTAGCACACATTGAAATCCAGCAGCACACATCACTTTTAGGCCAGCACATGCATCCTTAGCGTGTAGTTAAAAAACTATATGAATTTTATCTAATAAAGCATTGAGGTGAAGTTACTGGGTCTTGACTTCAGCACTCCTTTTCTGAAAGCAAGTGGTTCTTGTCTACTGGGTGTCCCATCAGGAATGACAGATACTTTCTTCAGCAGTTGCTATAAGGAAAAGCCTACCCAAGATAGATGTATGTAACTCAATTTTGCCATTATTATTTATGAAAATGAGTATGTATTTTATTAGCAATGTGGCCAAAATATTGAAAATATTATTTTGGATTTTACTTATCTACCATACATAGTATAGCAGCAAGCGTCACATCTGAAAGACAAGGCCTAGACACTTGTCCAAACCACCCATTCACTCCTAATCTATAAAACTGAACTAGAAATGAACTAGAATAAAGACCCTTTTTTAATGGCACACAAATATGTCAGCAATTAGGGCAGAATATGCTAGCATATAAATAAATAAACCCACAGGATTTTGAAATCTCAAAAACAGCTCAGCCAGAATACTTAAAACAGAGCTACATGGCTTGGTCATACGGCTACATGAACACAACAGAGTGACATGGCCAGAAACAGCAGCGTCTCATTGTGCAATGATAGCTGTGAGTCTGACAGTTTCCTCAGACACCCTCCCACCATATTCAAGTAAAATCCTGCCTGCCCACAGGTAACTAGGGAACTGTTAGTAAAGAGGTAATGGACCACCCCCTTCTTAATAGATATCTAGTTATATAGTTGTTTTCGTATTTCAATAAAGTTTCGTAGATAATATTAGCCTTGGATTTTTGTAAAGATCAAATTCCATTGAAATGAATTCTCTAGTCTTCTTTGGAAACATTGGTTATGTCTAGAACTGCATTTTATCTTCTGTTAACTGGAATGATACAGCTGTTAAGAGTATATTTCAAGTGTTTGCATTCATTTTTTCTCCAGGTGAAGAGAATTTTGTTTCTGGAATTTCAACTGTTGGAAATTATCTGCAAATCTTCATGGCAACTACACAAAATATGCCATCTACTGCTAAAGAAGGAACCAGGAAGTTTCAAAATATGTTCACGAGTGATCTTAATGTAGCGTGCTTTGCTTTGAATCATATTCTATTCCTTTATGACTACATTTCACATGTTATGAATTCTAAAAACCCACACAGAGAAAGAGTTAAATCATATTTGCCTTGCTGAAATGAATAGTCTCAATTACATCTTTGAGACCATGCATTCAAGCCAAGATACTTTTGGCTCTATATGAGCATATTTTTAAAATGTGTTGCTAATTATTTATATAGCTCATTATCTGCTTGCTACTCTGAGCACGACTCATTTCCCTCATCCACCCACTGCCTCTCAGGTAACAAAGAACTAACGGTTTGAAGTGTCTGAAAATATTACTTTTTTAAGAAGAGAATAATTATCCAGTGCAACCACTTTGGAGGAACATTCAGTGAAATCCAAAAATGAGATCTCACTGTCATTAGATTTGAGAAGCAAAGCACTTACATTGCAACTTTCCCCCAAATACAGAAAATCACCTATCAAGGTTTCTTCAAGAGCAATGCAGGTACCTTATAGATAGCTGTGTGCATAAGGAAAGAGTAAGAGAAAACATCCCAACTAATGATTGCTTCAAAATTGTTTGTTTTAAGCAACATAGTATACTTCTGGTCCTCCAAAATAAAATAAGCCATACCAAGGTCCCAAATGATGTATCAATACTGGTACATACTTCCTAAGGAGAGAAAAAGTTGCTATTTATATAGAACATGCTGCCAAATGTTACTGAGCCTGCAGTCCAGAATATAGCTGGTGGTTGCCTCTCTCCCAACATGACAGAAAATGGTAAGACTGATGGGCACACTTCCACGCTTATCAGCAGGTCTTTACACAGTGTAGGTACTGTTAGAATGTATTTACACAGGTTAGCTACAACTATACACACCATTTGAGAGCCCTGTTCTACAAAATCTTATGCTTATCAAAGTACATTGTGAGCTGTCTGCATTATCAGTGGAGCAGTTTGTGTCAATTATTTACAGCGGTAAATAACTTAAGTATTGCATATACTTTCACAGGTCTCACTATTTAACAGCAATCTTGCACGTTGCCAGTGCACAATGAATATTTTCAAGTGTCTGAAGACACTCAGAGCTTCATACACACAACCTTAATCAATTAAAAAAAGAACTGGAATGCTTCTTGGAGGGCAGGATCACAACTGCTGCTTCAAATCAGAGATGCAGTCTCAAAACCATTTAAACAGACAAGAAGAAGTTTCCATGCCTTTAGTAAACTGGTCTTGTCCAACTCCCAAATTCATTCTAGTGTCATCACGGTACTTCATGCTGAGAAAGTCACTTGCGCTATTTCCGGGTGTAAAGTGAATGTTTCAGGTTGCAGGAATGTTTGCTGAAGGAACAATGCTGAGGACTACGGTACTACCAATTTTAACTTCAGGTCAATTTACCATAAGAATTAAAAATTCTGGGACTGTAGTTATGTAGTTAGTTTTGATCTAAACACAAACATTCTGCATGACTTACCTTGTCAGTTTTAAACTTCTCATAGGACTTTTTTTTTTTTTTTTTAAACCAACATTTGTCAGTAAAGTGCCTTTTGCATTTGGAATCTGTACCAAGCTGCCCATAGATACAAGTACAGAATCTGTGCATATAAAATATGCATGAGTACTAAGCACAGGTTAAGACATGAATTCATAAACTTCAATACACACTTCAATACACACTAATATGCCCCTGTTCACACATTTCAGGTTTACTGGTTATGTTTAATGAAAGATGACAGCTCAGAAATACAGTTTTATACATCTTTTTGACATTCAGTATGCTTTTCCCCAATATGTCTTTTATCTCTGATGCACACCACCAAGCCATGGGCTCATCATAGGCTCTAATATCCATATTCAGAAAGCGATTTCATTTGAAATATCTTTCTCCCAGGTGTGCTGCCTTGACAAAGTGCTATACACTTTGTACAGCATTTATATGAACTGGATTTTTGATCCAACACTTCTGGTGTTTTTTAGCCAGTGAAAAGCAAGTCTGCTAGCTTTGAGCAGCCTTCTTGCTGCAGATGTAATCACTAGTACTTCTCTAGGAAACAGAGTGTAAAGTTTGTTCAAATAACGATCTAGTCTATGTTTATATGCTGATAGAGAACAATTTGATTATTCACACAGATAAGGCTATATCCAGCTTGCACTACTCATATACTAGCCTTGCTGATTTTGATGGTACTACTGTTAATCCGAATTTGGCCTGTATTAAGCGGAAAAAAATTAACACCAACACTAGCAAAAAGACTGGCAGATATTTAGAAATGGAATACAGACTCTTTTGGCTTTAGGTCATCAGTTTTAATGGAACAGAGATCCTTTTGCCACCTAGTCACTCATTTGAGTAATGACTGCAATCTTCAGCCGTACGAAGGCTACTAAGAGTCTCTCAGAAATGCATTAAATGACTCAGTCCAGTTCGAGAACGATACGACAACTAGAAGTTTAAGAACCAGTTGTTTCATAACATAAAACCCAGCAGCAAAATTAGTATTACATTGTTAGTTTTTTGGAAGCCTCAGCAGAGAGTCTGAGATAGCTCTAGACCTGAATATGAAACAACCAATCAACCGAGGTATTTCTGCTGTTCCTATGGGAGGAAGCTTTGATATACACTATCATTTTCATCATCCAGGTCGCATGTAATAACTATTTGAAGGTAAAATAAAAATTCTCATGCATCCTATAAAAAGAGTCAGTCAGTCCCCTAAATTATTTGTAAATTACATCTCAAGCCACATGCAGAGAACCATCATCTAGTTCACCTCTAAATTCAGCAGTAACACCACTGAGCCTAAAGATTTTAGTATAGGGTTTAAGTTTAAGGCTTAT
The DNA here is from genome assembly GCA_035590275.1 of Ibycter americanus. Taxonomy (NCBI): domain Eukaryota; kingdom Metazoa; phylum Chordata; class Aves; order Falconiformes; family Falconidae; genus Ibycter; species Ibycter americanus. The sequence goes on from JAVJGI010000001.1 coordinate 84,386,002, forward strand.
GTTTTTTAATATCACCAAAATACTCTGTGTCCAACCAATTTACTGGACAAGAAACCTTGCAAATGAATTTACTACAAAAGTCTGCAGTCTTGATTCATTAGCACAAAAGTTAATTAAATCATGCTCTCTCCTCAGACATACTATTTTGTCTTAAAGATGATTAAACAAGAGGCAAATGTAATTAGGATAGGAAAAAGCATAAGCAAAAAAATTAATCTTATAATGTGTTTCAGAAAAAATGAAGTAATAAATTACCTTGCTCCATAAGCCTTTTGTTTTGCTATAACTGATAATGCATTAAGATTCTTTATCTTTCTTGTCTAATACAAGTATTACATTTGTTGAGGCAATTTAGAAAGAAACTGGAACTGTGACAACAGAGAGTACATTTAGGAGAAAGTTAATATATACAGCTAGGCTTTTGCAGATGGCATCTCTTCAGACAGCAATAAACAGGACACCAGGTAGTGAGATTTATGAAAATATAGACTACATGCATAAACACAAAATCAAGATTTTTTTTTTTTTTTTTTAAATATATATACACATATACACACACACTGTCTCTTAAACAGAATCCCAACTCATATTCCAGGTTCAAAAAATAATTGTTTTAGAGGAGGTGGAACCTCTGAAGTTCAGTTTGCATCACTGACTGTTTGTTGGCTGGATGCATTTACATGACAGAGTACAAAATGCAAAAAGAAAAAACATGCCCTGCAAGCACTACCTGGGAATAAGAAAATCTGCATTCAGTTCCTGAATCTATCTTTGACTTTCCTTAGATATTAATTAGCTCAGTTATAGAGGAATAGAGATAAGAATGTTTCATTGCTCTTGCCTGTTTAGACCGATTCACTGCTCAGTTATCTCAGTTATACTGAGTTCGTTTTGGTATGTCTCTTAAATCTGCAGCCACAAAACCCAAAAGCCTAGTTTTTTATTGTAAGACTCTGCACGGTTTGAGTATACCATATACAATAAAGGTTATCAGAATGCCTTACATTCGAATTTTATAATCCAGCAGGATTAATGGATGTATTCATGACAGAAATCACAACTACAGACATGTAACACTTGAATAATATATAGCATGTTTTTTCCAGAATCATAACAAGCTAGCATTTCATCCAGCACAGGCAAAATTGCCCTGACCTGGCTAAAGGCCTGACTCAGCTATGCTCTTTCGAAAGTCTGAGCACGCCTCATCTCTCCAGAGCTCCCTTAACAGTCACCATCATGTGTGTAAACCAGTCAATTCCAGGCAGCAACAGCAACAGATCTTGAGAGTACCTGCTCCCAGCTGGTGCCCCTCCTGACCTATCCTGACCATGACTCTGATTAGTCCACCGAAAATAAAAAAAGATGGAAACTATGTTACAAAAGTGTTTTTATTAAAAGGTCATATTTGAATCAAAAATCTTGTTGAACTGAGGGAGTAAGAATATTATGTTCTAAGGAAGAAAGAAAAAAAGTCATCCTGCTTTCATGGCTACTAATTTAATCCGATCTCATACTGGACATGCCTCATTGTTTGGGGCTTTAAGTATCTTCATTATTATTATTATTATTTATTAACTTTATTATTATATTTATTACTGCTTTCTCTCATTCAGGAATGTAACAACCAGCATAAACTCTGATTAGGAAAGAGCGTTTTTTAAAACCACACAAAGATTTATTCTTGATAGAAGTTCTCTTCATAGCCTGCAGCTAGAAAAAGCTTTTATTATACTGGCACTGTGTCAACAAAGTCACAACAGAATTCTACATTTGCACAGGCAATAGTTAATCTAGAAAGTATCACTAGAAATGAAAGGTTGTATAAGTCATTCTGTTGATAGGGAAAAGAAAACTGATTATGGAATGTTGAAAGGAAATAAACTATTAAAATAGCTCATTGGCACTCAGTGCCGTATGTTTAAAAATGCTCAAGAGACCCAAAATATTAAAAATTCAAATACATTGTGATTAACTTCAGCATTTATCAAAATCCAGATATTGGTTTTGACCATGAATATCGTCGCTTTCATTGCTAAAAATCTCACACATGTACAGGGCACAGGAAATACAGGTAACCTTAAAAAGTTCCTTTCATAGAGCCAGCTATCTAGGCTAAACACCAAGTATTATGTCAAGTATTCATATTTGTGATTATTACACTAATATCCAGCCTCACTGTTCTGTCAGCATTAGGGACTGAAAACCATCCCCAAATAACAAGCAACACTCAAAATATTTACAAATTAAAAAAAATAATTGTTTCTTTCAGTCCAGTTTTTGCCTATTATTATAAACATCTAGTGCTCTGACCTCAGTAAACAATGAACCCAAGCCAATCTTTGGGAAGCATGACAGAATCTTCCTTGCACAAAGGTATAAAGGCTTAAATGGAGTACAGTGTGCATTTCAGAGAAAACTATGTATCACAAAAGACTAAAGTAATTACAGTTTTTCCATCATGAACATGAGATGGATGGCTCTATCTCAGCAAACTGCTGTTGTTATAGAAACTCTGCTGACATGTTGCTACTGTGGTGAAACTGGCATTATACTCACACTAATGTCCTTTTTATCAACCTCAATTCAAAATTCAGAGCACTTTAATTTACAATCAGGTAGCTGTATGTCATTCTCTGCAGCTGCAGGCAGTGTCAAATGCTGCTGTTGCATGGTAACTAACAAGTAACTGGTGCAAGTCTGTTATATTTATGTACACAGAAAGCTAATGACAGAAGGCAAAGGGAACATTTGTCTGTAGATAAAAAATTTGGTCTCTGTTTACTAAAATACAGGATTTTCCTCTGGCAGTGAAACCACTGCTGAAACATACCGTACTAGCATGAAAAATTGCACTTATTTCTTCTGATCCTGAGTGTAAATGATTAAAAGTTACTGTTACTGATACAGCTATGGCAATTCATTAAAAATTAAAGAGGAGTGAACAGTTAACTTTAAAATTCGCCCCAAAGTACTGTAACTACAGTATGAAAGAAACATTTAATATTTTGTTAAGAAATTTTAATCTTGGCCTCAGAGTATCTAGTGCTCTCACTATCCATACTACAATACTATGTAAACAATAGTGTTTTAAATAGAGGCTGGTTTGGGTGTCCAAAGTTTACCCTTTATCCAGAAGGCTGCTACTGCCCAGCAACCATGTAGATTTCTTGTGTTCCCTTTAAACAGTGACATACTGAGCAGCGAGAATAAACTCAAAAGATACAGTCTATGCTGGACTGAAAGAAACTGCTGCAAATAATCATTTATTTTGTTCTCAAGACCCTAATCCAAACCATTGCTTTTTGTTTTACAACGTGACTTTATGCTTCCTGAAAGCACGAATCATGTGCGTGAATGAAATTAACAGCAAAATTCCCACTAATTTCAGTGGCATCCCATTTTTGCCTCAAGTTGGTCTTTTGTAAGTGTACTGGGTCTGGGTCTACAAACAATTACCTAACTTCTCAAATGCCTTCTGTTAAGGGACTTCCACACACAACATTAGAAGATTGACTTTTCTTTTTTTTTTTTTTACCAGAAAAGTCTTTCACCAGACCTTACATTCAGTTCACATTACAGCTATGTAATTATTCTTTTCAGAAGCAGAGATGCAAAGAAGGTATTAACAGACATTCAAAATATCACATTTATGCACTTTTCTCTTGTCATATTAAATATTATTACTTCTGATGCAATCAAACTCATATCCTTCAAATGGATAAATCCAACACCAAGTTTAGAACCTCCAGCTTCAAATATCAGGCTCTTAAAGCAAAGCTATAAGCCTTTACTTTCAGTTCAGTAAGCTACAATGTAAGAACAGTGAGAACATCAGATTTTAAAATGGTGTCCTTTTATTAATTTTCTTTAAATTATTGTTAGTTACTGGTTGCAAAGTGCTTTGAAGATCAAAGGTGATATATGAACTACTTTTTATAACTCAGTCACCAAGAAGTGTGGATCAAGTAATTGACCAGTATATATGCTCCTCAGAACTCATTATCATTGGAAAGTAAATCACAGTATCTTATCTTTCATAACACCTGTCAGTCATGAAGGGTCTAAAAGGCTTACAGTATGCACATGTTCTTCACACAGATATAGATGTACATGCTTTTAGGCTGGCACAATAGTTCATTTTTAAAATGGGAGAGTACACTGTAGTAGCAAATATTCATACATGCAGGTCTAGTTATAGGATTAGGTCTTGTTTAAATACAGCTATGACTGCAATTGTGGAATAATGAATTGCAATCAACTCTATGCGGAGTGCAAAAACTATGTTAACAGATGTAAAGCATGCTTAATAGAATAAACCTTTAGTAGCAACTCCTCTGCCCCTTATACATTAAAAGGAATACAGTTTATTCTCTATAGCATTTAAGAACATTATGTACAATCATAAAGATAGTCCACAGAAGGATACCATACTACACCAAACATGATGTTAGTATTCCCCGTTGTATACTTTCAAGAATCTATTGTTTGAACTCACTGTAAAGGTACTAGGGGCATTTTGTAAGGACAGGTACATACAATCAATTAATCATAAATAAGGAAAATTTATGCATGGAAGAAAGTATTCGTATTTATATAATCACAGGATAATCTAGGTTGGAGGACTCTGGAGGTTGCCTAGTGTAACTTCCTGCTCAAAGCAGGCCCAGCTTCAGAGCTGGATCAGTTTGCTCAGGGCTTTTACCAGTTGAGGTTTCCATCTCTCCAAGGAAGGAGACTCCACAACCTCTCTGCAAAATGACCACTCTCTTTACAAAGATTTTTCTCCACCCCTTAGATGTAACAAGAATTTCCCTTGCTAGAGCCTGTCTCTTGTGCTTTCACTGTGCATCTCCAGGAAGAGTTTGGCTCTATCTTCTCTATAGTTGCCCATTAGGAAACACATTTTCTGAAGAGTAATATACTCACTGTATCACCCCTGAACGCATGACCCCCTGTTTTTGAACAGTACCACCATAATAAACATATTTGCTAAAATAAAGAGTAACTCAAGACCAGTAAAATCATCTGTATCTTTGCCAAGGAGAATTCAGAGCACTGGCTAGCTATGTTGGGACAGAAAGATTAAGGGAGCATGTTTCAACTTTGAGGTTTTGCTTTGTGAACTGAATTTTTAAAAGTATAATTGTTTTAGCACTGGAGAGTAATGTTATTTTATCTCATTTGAAAATAATATTTCTCTGTAAAACAGCAGTAGGTTGAGAAACAAAGCCCTGAAGTTTATATCTAAATGGAAGCTCTGAAACTTGTAGATTACTTTGTTTCAGGTAAATCTGAACTCAAACAACAGAAATGGCTTACTCCATCTATAACTGGAAGGTCTAAACACAATTTCAGATGCTTTACTCTTGATAAAGAAAGAATAAAATTTTAACACAATTTGGTTCAGCTATTAGCAAAAACCCCACTGCTTACAGATGATAGATGCTTCCTTGCCAAATCACAAAGTTTTGACATTTCTTTACATTCAGAAGCCATGGTTCTCTTTCTGCTAACACTATATAATAAACAAGTAAAGGCAATGTAGAGTTCCAAACTTAACAACATTATTTGCTTCACTATCACTACTGAATCAAGTCAGTGAGTTGTGGTTTTTTCAGTGGTTCTCAAATGACAGATAAAATACAGACAGTGTCTGCAATTCTGGAAGTTCGTACAAGGATTCTCGTGTCCCAGTATGATTATGCACTGTTACGTGCTAGGATTTGATTCTGCTAGCAGTAGCACGAGACCAGTCACCTGCCCATTGCTCACTCCCCATAGGCATGCTACACTTTCCAACTGTGCCATTACAACTGCTTGTGCAGCTGTAGAAGGAACTGCATGAGGAACTGATCTGTACTAAAAACAACACTGGGGTGGGCAGGGGAAGAAGCTTGATTAAATGGACACTTCTATGAAAAGGACAACTGTGAAGTTATGGCTTAGCTATCTTAGGCAACTAAGAAGGTTTTTAGAGGATAACCCCATACACAGTAGATCTCCTCTACTCACTGAACTGCATTTAATATTGAAAATTGGCTCCAAAATTCAGCTCAAGACAATTAGTTCAATCTAGTTTCTCAAAAAACTCCCAAAAGCTTGTCTTCCTTCTTCACAATATTTGTGTTTTAATTACCAAGTTAAAAAAAAAAAAAAAGAAAATAAAATTACACCTCTTATAACTTCACAGTCCAAAAAGTAGTAAATTCCTTGCTGTAATGAAAGCAAAAGCAGATAAACCAGCTATTAATTACGGGAAACAAAATGTAGTGTTCCACCTGCAACTCTGATTTTAAAAAGAAATAGAAATTTGTCCGTTTATGCATTCAAATGTCTTTGTACTTAAGTGAAAGTATTTTATTTAAAAGGAAGAATTCAAGACACCTCACTGGCACACATATTCCTCTCTGGAAGTTGTCTTCAGGTACACAAACATTATCCTATAACTTTTCTATTCAAAGGACCCTTCTAAAATGTTCTTCTCTGAATGCAAAAGGTGCCTCAAAAATCAGAATGCATGCAAACACAGAGAAGTCCAACTGGAAAAAAATCTGCTGACAGTTAGAATCAAGTGGCAGGACGTATGCACCAAAACAGATTGGCATGTGCTCATCACAACCGCTAAGCACTGGATTCTGCACTTTTGTATTCATGCACGCAGAGCAAAGCATTGGAATCACTATTTATATCACATTTTTGTTCATTAAACTCTCATTTCATGCTTAAATCATGTCACAAGTACATATATATATTAAGTACTACTACCGTTCTACAAGATTCTAAGAAATCAATACAGAATCTATTGCTATAAAGATCATGGAGCTGAACCCTCCTTCTCACGAACACTCACCCCTAGAAAACCTCAACCCCAGATGTTAGTGCACATGCAAACAAAAAAACCCACCCACCCAACCAACAGAAGCAGCATGGACTGCAAAGCTAGACTTGCTTTTAAATTCATCAGATGCCATAAAAAAGTAAAATCGAAGCCAGGACTTACTAAAAACTGCCAGTGATGATGTTCTTGATTTAAGGTGGTGACATGAGACTTGGAAATCTGGGTCTCTTCTAAAAACTGGGTCTGATCAAATATTTTCTGTGATGTTGCAGGCTGCAGACATGATGAATCATTTCCAAACTGTGATAGAATAAAACAAAACAAGTTAAGTGACCAATCTGTTAAAACTGCATTTGTACTAGCTGACTAGCACTTGATCTTCCAGCAACACAGCGTGTTCCATTAACATCTTTTTCATTACATGTGCCTCTAAAAGCTGCTTGAAAGTAATGGTTAGATATACAATACATGCAATGCAAGCCAATCTAAACTAATAAATTCAGCTTTGCTGAATAACCATTTTGCCAGGGCAGGCAACAAGACTGAAGTCCAACATAAACCTCCAAAACAAGGCTTAAATAGTGTGGTCATCAGTCCCTTGCAGGAAATGAATTTCAGAGGGTAAATGTAAAAATTCAGTTTCAATAGTTTCTCTATAAAATGTAGGGACATAGAACTATGCAGAAAAATTCTGACTAATATTAATCTTTAGAGTCTGCAAGTATGTCAGAATAGCTCTTTATACTAACAACAAAGTTCCAGCAAAGCTTATACAAAGTACCATTAGAAATCCTGTCGGTTTTTTTGCTAGCTCACCCACACAACTCACAGTGCTTCCTAGCTTAAACGGGACCATTAGGTTTGGTATTTCAAATGTCTTTGGATGGAGTCAGCGATGTCAACATTCTCAAATTCCTGTTTAAAAATGGTTTGGGATCAACCACCTCAAATACACTACATTTTCATGTGAATATAACTTGAAATGCCCATGTTTCTGAGGAACCTTACGCTCCTGAATTTGGGGTAGTTCAAAACTTAATCCTTTGCTTAGCATTTTCTGTTCTAGCCAACAATCAAACACCATTTGCAAAATAACTCAATAGAGACCATAAATTACTGAGACAGGCACAACTCAAAGTCACTGAAACTAACTGAAAAGCTCCGACTGATCTTTGGGTAAGATCCTAATTGTTTATAGTTTAGCATCATAACCCAAGAAAAGATCCAATAAAGCAGTTCTCCCCTCAGGCAAAATTAGCTTCCCTTCCTTATATCATAAGCCAATCAATTTTAATACCACCTACAGCAAGTAAGAATTATACACATTTTAAGATGCTTCCTCAGGAAAAAAGAAAAATAATGGAAGAAGTTTTTTAAAAACAGAAAAGGATTTTAAGAAAACCAAACACCACAGCATCAGCATTGTGACAATTTTAAATGAATCCAAGTTTCAAGTAAAGTCTAGCATGAAATGAAATTGACTTGTTCTTCCTATTCCCAGAAGAAACTTAGCAAATCACTAAGATGATACATATAAAGATACCTATGTGACTGCCCACTTCATGGACACTAACAAATAGGTGGCTGTTTTCACTATATCAGGATCAGGTGTAGGTCTGTCAAAAAAACCCTACGATATTTAAGACTTAATTTACAAGGCTATAATTCAATTCAAATTAATTAACTGGAAGGACAGCACGCAGATATGTGCAAGAAAGAAACTTCTACTGGCGTGGTTAAATTCCCTCTAAAATTCCAATTCAAAACTTCCAAAAGATGCACATCAAGCATTTGAGCAGTGCATGGGGACAGCAGATCTATTCAGCCCGGTAACACACTAAGGTTATTCTCATCACCACCGGTGTTGTTCCATGAGTTCCTCCCACCCCCTTTTTCTGTCTTATTAATCATACATCACCTGCTAAACTGTGAAATCCTCAGACAAATCACTCTTGTTGCTACATGTATATAGCATAACACTCTCTAGAGTCTGAATTTATGCTAAAAACCATAACGTAACAACAGAGAAGAGCTGATGTATTTATTTGCTTCAGTACATGATAAGCATGAATAAATTCTTCCAAAGACTTTAAAACTTGCATTTTTTACTAAAATGGAATTCTAAAAATAACTTTGGATAGTGCCCCTCCACACATAAAATGGCCACGGACGCATAGAATTGCATCCTATATGCACAAGCTAAATGTCAGAGGTTATTGTCTAACAGATTGCTCAGAGTTAATGATAGCTACTTCCACTCATACCCCCACATTTCCATCTATTTTTAAATGTCTTTACTTACATAATGTTTGATGTCTTCATCAGCACCAATCTAGCTCTGATGGCAACATCAAAGCTGTACTTGTAGGACATGGGAAATCACACTGAAAAGCATGCATCCTTACATTTCTGTTAGATTTGGGCCTAGAAGCACAGGATCTTTTATTTATTCATGAGTTTCTCGAGAAGAACTAGTGGTTGCTTTGTGTCAGCTGAATAGGATCGTAATTCAATCTTCACTGGAACTTGTTTATCTGAATGACTCATTAAGGTGCAAGCTGACTGCTAAATAACTGTTTCATAGTAACAAAGCCTTTCGTTAGGGGGAAGATACGTTTCCAGAAGTCAATTCATGCAGTATGAGTTTATCAAAGTTCGTTTTTGAGAGAGCATTATTTCTTAACAATATAAACAAATAGTAAAGCACATTCACACCTGTAACAGCAACATTTTGCTGCAAGGACTGTGTCAAGGGCAGCAGGATGTTTTACAGGCACAGGCCTTGAAAATGCAAGCTCACAGCTGCAGGAACACTGGAGCAGGGTAGTTTCTAAAGCTCTCAAGGCCTGGTATTCAAGCACAGGATTTGCAAACAGCTGCTCAAACAGAGCTGTTACCATTCCTCTGAAATTTTAGTCTTTCCAAAAGGCTATCTGAGTATAAACGCCCAGGAGTCAACTGGAGTTTCACAAGTCTACAGCTCTAGCATCTACAGCATTACTTTAAGTACAGGTAAGAATTGACCGCTTAGAGCCATAGGCTTACAATAATACTCATTCTAGAGTATTCACTCAGGAAAGTTTCAAGTAACAGAAACAGCAAGAATAATTGGCCCTTTACAAACAGATCTTTTTCAGAGATCACTGCTATAGCATACACATTATATGAAACTCAGCTCAAGAACTGATAGACTCATTCTAGAAAAACCGCCTAAGAGGCAGAGGACATGAGGTCAAGTGATAGACTAAAGCAACTGCTGGCTACTGCTTAACAGCTCTATTTGGAGTCAAAAGAGACAGTAATGGTTTACAAAGGAAGCAGAATACAGAGGAGTTATGGTCATAATGGCAAGTCTGGGTTTACATTCATTTTCACATCACCTCCATTACAAATAAGGAACAAATATAAAAAAATAGGTGCTCAGTTGGAATGTGTGCATCCCCTCAAGGTTTTTTGAACCCTGGAGAATGGCTGCTTTGAAGTTTCATCCTCTGATTTAGGGCTTGGATATTTTGGAATCTTCGTTCTAATCTAAAACCAAGATTTATGTCTGTCATAGGAAGGAGGAGAAAAGACATCCCAGCATTTTCTCTGTCCCAGCAGCATAAAGCCCTGCACTTCATAACATGATCCTCAAGTGGATATGCAGTTATCTAGTTTACTGTTCTGTTTGCAGTTGACAGCCGTTTGAAACAGGAATTACTTCACACATAATGATTCCAGTTTCCCTCTTGGCGCAAGGAGTTACCAATTTTCGAGCATAGGTGTCACTTCAGTTGACGAGAAAAGTGTGCTAGGGATGGTCTTGCACTCTGTTACAGCTACAGCATCAGGAAACTCCCACTAAATGAACAGGAAGCTTCTGAAGACCATTGGAACTGACAACATGAAAACAGATGGTTACAAAAGAGCAGTGAGGAAATGGAAATACATTTCCCCTACGTAAATATTTCCAAATAGACTCTCATCTTGCATTCAGCTGACTGGCCATGGATGCTTCCTGACTAACATTTTCTTAGGGATTTTACCTTCCAACATTTCTGACCTTTCTTATATTAATTTAAAAACCTTTCTTGGTGTTGCTTTTATAGCTATCTTTCTGTAAGTACTTCAGCAATCTTAAGTAATTTAATCTTCTTCTTCACCCCATCCCCATGCAAAACCTTTTGTTTATACTTATTTATAATATAATCTAAAAGGGATTAAATACATAAATACATACATACATAAGGTTTATTATTGGCTATTAACCAAAAGCAGACAATATCAAAAGCATATTGCCATAATATTTTAAGGTGACTGACCTCCAGAAAGGAGTCAGAGCCAAAAGATGCTGAGTCCCCAAAAGTGCATTGGGATATCTTAAACATTAACACTACTTAGTTATTACACTATTTCACAATGCAGTGATACAAAGTATTGATACACAAAGGTGCAGCATAATGACACTTGCTATCACGGTCTATTGGAGATCTGTCTTCATTAGTTTATGTATTTCTTTTCAAGCTGAAATGAGCAAGACACAAATGTCAGCAAAAGGTAGAGGTCTAAATCTGAACACTGACATTCTAAGCAGCATCTTTAAAGTCACGCTTTCATTAAAGTTTCCTTAAAACTGTAAGTCACATTGGAGTCTAAACCAGTATTTCATGCAGATTCCAACATCCAATGTATTTTATGACAGCCAAACTTTTTCTGATTGGTGAGGTATAAATACTTCACTAACTCTGAAGATAATATAACTACAAACCCAAATTACATTAATATTCCTTACTTGAAAAGGTTGCGAAACAGTATTTTGGAAACAACTTTGAAAGATGCTGTCATTGTGTCATATATGTTGCAATCTCTAACTATACATCAAAAATAATTCAGCAGTCAACTTTGATCTTATATTGCAAATGACAAATGCATTGTGATTGAAGTATCAGTAGCCAAGTTACATGAAAGATAATAACATTCAACATGGAAGGAAAAAGTCAACAATTATAAAGTTATCAGTCTGCTGAAGCAGTTCTTAAATACTGTGTTTGTAATGTAAGACACCTCAATAAATTCTTCACAAAACACATTTCAATCTTTCCTCTTGAATTGAAAGGATTGCCCTGCCTCTGCTTTTAATACATGCCCTTTTTCCTCTGAAATCAGAGAAATATTCAGTATTAGTGAAACAAGAAGTAGTATTACAATGTATAATAATTATACAGCTCTACACTGTGTGAGTGCATGCATGTGTACAGAGAAAGATATTTAATACACATGCTAAGCAAGACAATATATTGTATTTACTGTCTATAATTAATTTATTGCAGTTTATTACTGTCCTATTAAGTATAAGTAGGTAACAATAAGGCAAACCCTGGGCTAGCAGGACTATGGAAATACCTCTTAATTTCTTAAATTAAAAATATCACAGAGAACAAACTGATTAACTGTATTGTGGTAATGCAATACACTATTGCAGAGTGTCAGTCAAGGGACATAGCACACTGTACTACCCACAGCACAGAAAAATGCCGCATGTCTCAACAAGCTTACAATACCTATTTGTTCACAGTAGTTCATATATGGCACTTTTTTTAAAAAAGAAAAACTATGAAATCTTACATCTGCCTGCGTATTTTCATCAAGAAACACTGAAGCCATTGTGACACCGAAGTAGCACTAAACTGCGTGCAAAAACTAATGTGATCTTTATGACCATTAAAAAAACAATGTTGGGGTACTACATCTTACCTAAAAGACACAGCATCATCACTATTTTCAGACAACCCCCTGCAGCTCCCCCTAGATCTGTAACAAAGAACTGACCTAAAAATCAAACCCCAAGGAATATTAAAATGCCTTTTTTTTTTTCCCCAGCACAACTGCCTGCAGCTTCCAGGGATGGTTCCTTAGTTTCCTATCCTGTCACTGGCCCATGCCTGACCTTGTGTAGTTTATAACTTCTGACAGGGTCACAGTGCAGTGATTTCGCTTCAGGCAACCACCTTTGCAAATGATACACATAAACACACATTTTACTCTTCATACAGCCTTGCCAGCAGAAAAACCACTTCATGTGCTTTGCAATCTTACTTCACATTTTACTTTCTCACTGAAAAAAAAATAAAATTACAATTCTGCATTATCACCAAATCTTATCCAAATCAGCCGATCTACACGGTCACTGACACAGGAATATGATTGAGGTTAACTGTAAATACAGGAACAGGGGAGAGATTGGAGAAGAGGTAACAAGCTTTCTACAACACCGAAAAGCTTTTAAAATTGTAGTACCTCCTAAGAAGCAAGCCTTGAGGCATTATAAAAACTACTGTTCAAGCAAAAAAACCCACCTGTAATCACTTGCAAAATTATTACTGCCCTGCACCTGCTGTTACACGAAGGCCTCAACAAGTACAACAACATGGCATTGCATGATTCTTAAACTATCATTTTTGAACTTGTTAACCACAACACTGCAGAGCTAATTTCTCTACTCTGCATGTATTTTGCTCTTCTGTTGCACTACTCCCCTGATCTTGCACTCGATAATACCAGGATCTGACTGCAAGGAAAGAGGGGATATTTTCTGTCATTGGGGGGAAGCATGACACAGGTGCTCCAACAGTTGTGACATAGGTGAGAAGTGTCAGTATAAAGTTCACTGAAAACATGGAACTGTCATGGAGAAATCTGAGAGGGGGGAAATAAATACAAAGTGTCTTGTCTGAGAAAGCAATGACTTAAAATAAGAAAAATATTAAAATGAAAATAAGAGAAGCTGCATCACTGCGATAGTAACAACTGATTCTTCTTAGCTTTCTGATTTTTTTTTCCTTAAGAAAAAATAATTTTATTTCCTCAGTCTTGCAATTAATTTTTTTCTCTCTCTCTCTTTTTTTTTTTTTTTTTTTACTCAAAGGTGATACTCAACTAACAGGCAATGGCTCAATTTAATATGAAAATAAAATTTTGAAAGGTGCTACACTAATGTTCTTAGAAATGGTCCACACACTAGGTTTGGTGCCAGTAATGATTAGTATAAAGTCCTCACAAAACATCTCAAATGCCATCTGGAGAATCCATCTCCTGATATCTTTCCATCAGTAAGGTTAAACCATGCAATATATGTTTGTTCTAATTTTGTAGTATTAAGTCAAGTGTTATCTTCCATCCTTACTACAACTGAGAATATGGAAACACTTTTGACAATACTTGTCCTACGATTTAAGAGCTTTCTGGTGTATTAAACAATCCCCAGTTTTGCACTATTACTTCATATTTCAAAGTCACAAAACAAATTAATTAGCAAGACCATGCCACCTTGTCCTTAATCACATTAGAAAAGACTAATGGCTACCGAATCAATTATTTCATACAGATTACTGTCTTAACACCATTAGCCTTTACATCACACAGGCTCATTTTGAATTTTCAATTCCATTGCAATTTCCTCCACTAGTTTAATTACAACCCTTAATTAATTCCCTGCTTTAATCAGCTTTATAGCTATGTCCATTTATTTATGGCTGCATAAAAAGAAACGAAGAGCACCTTGCAAAACTATAAGGCCAGCACAAGAGCTTTCACAGTATTTGGCTGGCCTTAACCTCTCCTCCAAGAATTGCAAGCATTCCTTCCGTTTCAATATTCATAATAAACTCATAATAAAGAAAACCAAAATTTTAGCTTGGTTCTACGAAACTATGACAACAAAACCATTTTTGTTGGTTTTGCAGTTGCTGAAAATCCAAACAATTAGGGATTATATCTACATACTTCATTGTTTATTTTTCTGTCAATTTTAAGAATCTGTAGCTTGGTCAGAGTTTTCTACTTATTCCAGAAGCTAAGTTTAGATAGCAGGTCTTTTATCTATATACTGTGAGGATACACTAGAATTTTTACATCACACTTTCATCATATACTTAGACATCCTATCCTGACATGGAAAACATTAATCAGTATTGAGACAAAGAGTGTCAATTGCAGAGTAGAAAATGTATTATAGGAAACTTAACTGCTTAAGGTAAACTGATCGGAGAGGTGCAGTTAGGTAGGCAAAACTATTTTCAGGATGTCTCCAAGTCCAAATTCACTCGTACAAATATACGACATCTGAATCTGAAACAAACAGTAAGGGCTGTTTGGCAAAGAAAACAGCTGTAAACTGTCCAGATATATTAAGTCTCCCTTGACCCCTATATAAAAGATTTACATAAGCCTCTCTTTCTCATTGAAAGAACTGTATCTATATTGACAAATACTTGTATGAATTTTCAATTATTTGTATCAATGGGTGCAGCAAGTCCATCCTGTATTTCTGTACAAATTTTCTGTTTTATAATTGAAACATTAACTTTTCACAGCATGCAGGTACTACATTTTTCAGAATAGATAATTTCCAAAGCAATAATTGATATTTTTCCAAGTTCATGCTTTACTATTATCATATATAGTTTGTGGTTCTTTCCAGAACAAAGTGCTTTGCAATTCATGGTATGTTAGCCATGAAATTAATATGCTGCTTTCTTTGAAAGCTGCCATTTTTAACCATTCTGTACTGGGAAGATGTAGAAGTAATTCAGATTTATTCACCCCACTTATTAACATATTCTATACGGATACGGGTACATATTTGTATTGGCAATTTTTTTCCCTGTTAATATTATTAAATCATTGAAGTGCTGAGAGATCTATATATCTAAGGGCTTTTCATTAATGAAAAAAATATGTATTTTCCCTTTACACGGTAAAATGCAATTCCAGTTTTTAGGAGGAGTTAATGTTTGAGCCACGGATCCCGTCAGGTTGAAAAGATCCCAACATGTATCTTACATGAATTTCTGTTCAATAGGAATCTGAACATTCCTTGAAATTCAGATTGATTTGGTATTGTATATGATTTTGTGTCTATCAGGTGTGAAAACTTGAAAGTTTCCAAAACATACTGGCTTAAATAATATTTGCCATTCCTAATGTTTTTGGCATTTCAAACCTACTACAGACACACTCTAAAAATTATGCCACTGTATATAAAAATCCTGACCTCACCAGAAAAGCCCGAATTTAATCTTATTATTTGCAGACCCTCACATCTCTACAACATCTACACAAGATGTATTCTTTTCTAAAAAAATTACTGTTTCAAAAAAAGACAGTATTCTGATTCAAACAAAACCATTGCTCATGCTTCTCAAATCAGCTATCTTTTTAATAACAGCTCTCTGCTAATACCTGCAAATTTACTTCCCTTGAAGTGCAGCCATCTTTTCAAGAAAAAGCATTATTTCTGAATGAGTATCAGTGGTGTTGCTAGCTAAATGTTCACTCCATAAATACGCTAACACATCAGCATTCTCACGGTGAGAAATACCTACTGGCTCTAAAGAGAAGCATGTCAACACAGAATTGCTCAATATCTATATCTAATACCATAACTAATATTCACAGAATATAATTTCTTAATATTTTGTATTCTTGTAGAAAAGATTAATAATCCCTTTTGCAACAATGCCACTATTTCAAGAAAAAAAAAAAATATTCTCCATTAAACTGCAGAATCTTTCTTATTTGGTGGGCATGTGATCAGAGACGTGAAAGGGTCTGTCTCCCAAGATGATGAATTTTGAAGTATTTGACACTTTTTAACTGGGCGTAAGGGAAAGGTGCTGGTCTTCAGTGGCCATCAGTGCAAGAGGAGATTTGAATAACTAGGAATAGCTTCTATCCTTCTGTTATCTTTAACTAGCTCTACACAAATCTGTTTGGTTTTTTATTGCCCCCCAAAGAAGCAGCAGCAGAGAGCTAAAAGCTAATTTGTGTTCCTTCCTTATTGCAATGTTGCAGACAGCACAGCCATATTCTCCTGATCATTAAATCCTGCAGCTTGGGAGCTATTTTTGCCATTTCTTTCTATTTTATATCACATACATTGAGTCATTTTTTTAACCTGCCTCCTGTCCCTCCAAACCTCTGTGATTACCAAAACTTCTTGTCAGGCTCTCATCAGACTGTTTCTTGATTAGGGAAAAATCCTTGCCACTCCAAACACATAAGTGATCCTTTTCCATCTGTGAAGTAAGCAGCTATTGTTACCATACTCTTTGCTCATAAACTACTTTTGAATTTTCTGATGTGCTAAGCAGGAATTGAACTCTCAGGAAGGGCTATGAAACACCAAATATATTTAGAATACTAAATTTTCCTATTGGTCTAGACACATAGCCACTTTTGCTTTATTTGCTGAATTTTTTTTTTCCATCATGGTATAACAGAAATTTCTTGTAACGTCTTGATAAAGAGCCTAGAAGTTTTTTACTTCAATTATATCTTTCATATTCTCATGCATACCTGATAAAACTTTCTAGTGACTTTTTAAAGATCTATTAAAATAAATGTACCAAAAGTAAATTAGCAACAAAAATGAGAAATGCCAACAGCCTCTCTGCTTTCAAATTGCTTTTCTTAAATACAAAAGTGGAGACCAAGGGAATCCTATTTCACTGAGCAAATTAACAAAAGGTCAGAAAGCTTGATCTTTGTCACTGGTGTACTCTGTCTGAAAGCTGAACTATCATTTAAATATTTATAAGGGAGAGCAGTAATTGCAGGTTGAGATCTGTGAGAGAGCTCTGCACGTACAATACAGGAAACTCTGAAAATATTCATGACATGGGAGATATTCCACCAAAGGAAAATTTGGGTGAAGGAAGGAGTACCAATGTGGCATTTTAATCACTTCTGAATCAGGATACATAAGAAGATGACCTATTAACTTTTGGTGTCCTTCACGGGATGCAGACACAGAAGGGAAATTCAGACTTCTACTAGCCACCGAAAACTGGGGGGAAAAAGGTTTCAAATGATGACAGCACAATCAGCAATAGATGGAATTGTTTCATTTTTGTCAATATTTTTAAATGAAATACAGAAAAAATAAATGGGAGGAGATGCATACATGACAAAGTTGAGAGAACACACAAAAATGTTCCTGCTGCATCTATTAACTGGGCTTGCTACTAGCAACAGAGCTATCTCCCAGCAGATTAAGGGTTCTGGCTAGATAATCTCGCTTCCTGCCCAATTTTAGTGCCTTTAATTAAACTGAATTTATTGTTGTCCCTCTGGTTTGAAATCCAGTTTATTAAAGATTCTTTTCAAGCAATTTATTCTATTTGGTACCAAAAGAAAAAAAACCAAGAAAGCTCAGAGAATTCACAGTCAATTCTTCTCATACAAAACCCCAGAAAATATGAATCAAGATGACCAGCCTACAACATATCAGCAAGGCATGCTGCCTATGTTCCATTCTGCCATCCTTTACCTGTGCTCCTTCCTTTTCACAAGCCCAAATATGCTCCAAACACATGATGGAGAATATTTCAATTTTGGTTTAGTAAATTACCCTCCAGTCACATGAAGTGCCAGCTCACCACAGCAACCAAAAGACAGCGTATCGAATCCTTATACAGGTGAGACCATATTTTGAGATACAGATGCTTGAAGAACTATCTTGCAATAAAGTGGATATTTGAAGTGGATGTAATTGCAGGATAAATTATATTTAAACTGTTTCTATCAAAAATATGTACAGTGAGCTTGATGGGATTACTTCTTAAACATATGAAGATAATGTTTTAGTTTAGTATTTAGCTTAGGTTTAAGAAACAAGTAGCCTCATGAGCACCAGGCTGAGATGAAATGTATTCTGTTGTTGGTCCTGCTCATTTGACCACTTTTTAGAAAGGATGACTACGTGCATAGCCTCTACATAATTATCTCTGTGATACTGGAAGCTTTGAAACCAAGCTTTGAAAATCATATAAGGGATTTCAAAAGAAAGAATCACAACTTTTTCTTAAGTAAATTTTTTTGAGCATATAATAAAATATATTCATTGCTTAAACAAGCCAACATCCCAAAACATTCCACTGATGACACCTGGTGGAGTTGAACAGTGACTTCCACCAGCTTGCTGAACACATTTCAGACTACAGGCAACCAGGGTATGAATCTTCAAGACAACAGGTCATGTGAGGATCCACATTACACACTGAATTCAATATGAAATCTTTACTTCCATTTCGCATTCATGGCCTTTCAAAGGAAAATGTTTGTGTGCCATAGAGTTCAGACATACAAATGTCACTTCCAGGTACAGTGGCAAAAAAAATTTATAGAACATTGTTACGAAGATGCAATGCATCATTACCATGCAACATCCTTGATCCAGAGTAAATAACCTTAAACATATGATCCATGAGCAACCTCATCCAAAAGTATTAAGATCTCAGACTAATATTTGGAGTGACAGCCAGGACAAAAATTGAGGTAAGTATTTATAGCAGCCCAATTACTGAGTTCACATCTGTTTATATAAAGGGGTTTTTTTTGGTTGGGTTGTTTCGGTTTGGTTTGGTTTTTTTATTTGTTAAGAGACTGCTTAAGAAAAAGATTGCTGTGCAAAGTTACTTAGCATGTGCTATGTGAAATATCCACTAAGAGTTATTATGGACACCACCTCTTGTTTAGAAATTCTCCTCAGCAGCACACTGCTGGAGACTGGAAGAATATGCACAGAAAATATAACTATGCATTTGCCTTGCTCCTACTTCTGTCCAAGCAGTCTGTTGATTACAGCTGAAGAAAGTATGCTGAGTGACGTGGACCTCTGTGCTGAAGTAATTTTATATTCTTAGAATTATGCTATATCATGTTCCTTATATTCCTACACTCATCATTACCACTCATACCATTTGTTAGCTTTAAAACCCATGATTACTTGAACATTCATTATCCTATTCAGTGTTTCTGTTTCCAGTGTGGGGTTTGCAAAGCATGAGAGTATTTCAAGATTTCCATTTCAACATTCCTAGCTGGAACACCCATTCAAAGCATATTCATATAAAGACATATAAAACCTTCCTTTTATGCCAGCATTTCTTTCAATAAAACATGACCGATGTCATTAGTCATTCAAACCAACAAAAAGAAGTTCTGATTATTGCTGAAGAAACTGATTATCTAATTATTGTGAACAATATTTTTGCAGTGAGAATGGGGTAATAATGAGATTGAAGGAAAAAGGCAGTATTTTACTTAGCTCTCATTAGATGGTATCAATAGCAAACACTTTTTCTGCTTGGGCAAATAACAGTGCCAGAGAAGTTTTAACATTAGGTTCCATAGAGTAGGACCTGTTACATAATCATATGAATTACTGGGCTCCTGATTGGCTCAGATTTGGTGACAATACACCTACCCCACCTCCTATCAACACACTTCAACTCAGTTATAAAATCCATCTCAGTACTTGGTATTTTAGACAAGTCTTTCACAAGTCTACCATCTTGAAGGAAACCCTCAAGCATTTTTTGTAAGCTTATATGAAATGACTGGTGTATTGCCGCTGCCCTCTTCTGGATGAGGTAAGAATGGAACACACATCTGTAAGACCCTGCTGCTCTGGATTACCAGGAAACTGGCAACCACTCTACAGTTCTTGATTTTTATTTTCAAGGTAGTGTTCTTGAATTTTATTTTTATGCTTGCTATGCAATTAAGATGTGCAGAACAGTAACAATTACAAAATGGCAGAGTGACAACAAACTGGTGGCAATAAGGTAACCTGAATTTTAAGCTGACAACATAAAGACCCTGTTGATTTCAGCTAAAAACCCCCACACTTCTTGTGTTTGAAAATGATGGTGATATGAAAAAAAAAAATCTACCTTAAAATATGATCACAGGCTCATTTTCTGGCCTAGATGTAACAAGGTTGTGACTTTCACTAATAATATTGCTTCCTCTGCTACTTTGGGCTGCTAATGAAAAATACTTTGGTGATTCTCTTTCACCTCTTTCACAGATCAAGAATAAATGAGTAAGAAATGTTTGTCATCAAAGCACAAGGATGGGATTCAGGGGATGCAGATCTACTACCTGGCTCCAAAGACTCAGCCTCTGACCTTGGATAATTAATTCAGCCCCTTCACAAAGAGGAAAAAAATTGTTCAAGTCAAGCAGGTTGGGAATGAACTATATTATTGACATGGAACCACAGAAATACCATAGTGATGATGGATTATACAAGTATCTCAGTAGGCAGAAGAACCCAGGCATGATACATAAATTGGAAAAGTGATTCATAACTGTCCATATCAGTAAAACCACTCACTGATGGTGCTTGATTCCTTATATCTTTGTTTACGTATCTTTCCAATCTTAGCCAGATTAACAATTCCCATTATGACAGGAAACAGGAAACTCTACTGAAAATGCCAGGTTTAGCTTGAGGGTAATTATACAGATCTGGTTGTGGATGAATAGTGATCTTGATTGTGAATGGGAAGATTGTTGTTTACAGTTTTTAATAAATAAATTTAAAAATTAGAGCTCACTTGTCACTTGCAGCTCAAAGTAAGAAAGAACAATAGGCTGTACTGGAGGCTATCCAGGCATGCAATCACAGCACAGGAACAGAAACATCACATAGTCTGCATCACCAGAATGATAAAATAAAAACAGAGGAGCTGACACAAGAAAAACATTTGATAAACAATAAACTGTACAACCCAACCAATGGGAAAAACTGTAGAAAAATTATTTATTTTGATTTGATAACTGAACTACCTGGCAAAGCAAACTACTTCCTTCCCAATGAATGTAACAAAAATTAAGGTGGTTTTTTTTGTTTGTTTGTTTGTTTTTTTTTTTAAATAAAAAAATAAACCCCTAAAGCTACCACACAACTTTTAACAGAGAGGTGATATAGTTTAGGACACCAGGTATGGCATTAGAGGAGCCCTAATATCTGATCCTGCCTTACTTACTTATCCTTCCTATAACACACATAAGTGATGTCTCTCTTCTGCTGAACTGTTTCAAAAAGTGGAATCCCAGCCCCAAAGCTGTATTTCAACAGTCAATAAACATAGGATCTATAAAAATGGGGTTACTCTTGTCCCATTTATCTGGTACCTGGTGGTTAAGTTACAGTAATCTATGCAATCACACATTAGTCAAGTATGTGAAAAACCCAGCTTGACCCTCCTCTCCTAAATAGGACACTTGGCAGCTAAGACAGTATATATGCCTTCCAGCATGTGCAGCTGTTACAAGGAAAGGTGTGTGTGAAATACAAAGATATGGAACTGGTCTGCATTTCCACCCAGTTAGTTCACACCCCACTTGGAGCCCTGACAGTGTATTCGGTGTACAACATTATCCTCACTGAAGGGTTCCAGCTTTGTATTATCCTGGGAATAGTAGCATCTTACTGTCTCAGCCAATAGGCATTTGACTGGGATGATTATATGTACTTGCAAGGGCTGAAATATTCCCCCTGTGTAATATCCCCCTCCAGAGTGTAACTCCGCAATTATCTGTGACCCTATTTTCTAAAAGCCCAAGACACTGATGTCATGATACTTACTCGGTGCTTTTGAAAAAAATCTACCTTCCGTTCAGATTCCTGAACAGGAAAGCAATGTATCATGGTTTAACTAAATCCAAAACACAGCACTGTATCAGCTGCTAAGAAGAAAATTAATTCTACCCCAGCCAAAACCAGGTCAAAATGCCAAACTATAAACCTTTAGCCACCTGAAACACATATTCTTGAAGACCTTTGAAGATCTGAGTTTCTGTGTTCCCTGAAAACCTCTTCCTAGAACGTGGTGTATCCCAGCTTTCAGAATCAGGACCACTGGATGCAAAGTCTCTGCACATTTCCACTTTGACTTTGGTACTATTCCCTGATCCACTGGGCATCTCCAACCCAAGAGCTATGCAGGTTACCTTTCCAATAGTGTATATTGCAATGACCATTTTAAACAAGCCAACCGCTTCCTTAAGAAGCTGACAAATTTTACATGAAGTCACTGCTCCATGAGCAGTGAAGTCTTCAACGACCATATCAATGCAATTCCCAGACTACTCTTCCACATTTTTCTCTATCAGTGATCACCATCATTTTGTGCTCCCTCCTCACTTTTTGAAGCAGATATTCTGTAACCTTCTTAGCACACAAACACTCCATCAAACTGATAAGTCTTCGCAAAAACTAGCACTGGTGGGAGCTCCACTGCACAAGCACTTATTTACAAGAGCCTCTTACCACGTCCCATATCATTGCCTTAACTCTACTGTTCTTTATGCATTCAACATTACACTGGTTTGCCTTTTCAGCTTGAAAAAACTCTCCATCACTCTGATTTTCTTAATGGCTCTTGCTTTAGCTAACATCAGTTCGCCAAAGCACTCCAGTCTAGAGGGTTCCCATATTTTTTGCTACTGTGCCAAATTGCTCTGAATTTAATTACTTAAACACCTAGCTGAAGAAATCTATCCTAGATTCAATGTGACAGTCTGCTGTCAAAGTTTTTATGATAAATTCAAAGCCACTTTACTTTGGTACCTTCTGGACATAAGGTCCTGATGCAAACGACTCGTGTCAGTGTCTTACATGTAAAAAGCGCTCCTAACTATATGTGTAAAAATCAGAGTATTACAGAACATGTCAATAAATACTGTGGCAAGAGCAAGAAATGTGATTCTTGGGAAAAATACCAATGTGGCTATCTAGAGTTTTGTGGGTTTTTTTAACACTTCGAGGAAAAAAATTACAAGTATAAACTAAGATAAAGATGCAAGTGACATCTCTACACTACCAAGTATTTCTTTCATGAAATATGAATATTAAATCATTAACCTAATTTACAAATTAGAAAAAGCTTAGTTGGCATAAGGCTGGATGATTTCTCTATTTTATTCCAGCTGTAAATATGGACAACCTTTGTGTACTGGAAAGCTGGTAGAAGAAATCACTCTTGTGATAAATTGTCCATAACTATTTTTCACAGACTATAAGGAAGCTCTGTATTGCCTATCAACTCAAACTTGTATAAATCTCCTGAGTAACTAAGAAGAAAAAAAAGGCTTTATGAAAGCCAGGTATCCATCAATGTAAAACATTTGTTTTAATATTAAAATTCACAACATCGCATATAAATACATACTTCACACATTCAGGTTTTCTAAAAGTACAAAGGATTCCAAGGTCCACATGTCAAGAGACGAACAACAGATCGGAGCTGTCACAGCTATATCCCCATTCAGCAAAGCATGTAAACCTCATTTAGCAACATACATGAACAAGCTACTGTATCACTCTGCAGAAACCATACACTAGCCAAAATAATATCTATCTCTTCCATGGGGCTGCTGATTTTTATTTAAATGGGTTGTGTATCAGCCAGATCAATCATTCTTTCATTTGCACACATGTAATTAGTATCTTTATTACTGGCATTATCCCTGAGTGATACTACCAGAAGTCTAAGGAGAGTCAGGCCTTTAAGCCCTAAGTATTATCAACATAAAATGTAAATCCTTTAAAAAGGATTTGAGGTGGCTTTTTATAAGAAAACAACAGTCAGGAAAATGTCTAACTCCCTCTGACATAAACAACAGGACAAGAACTAAAGATTCATCTCTCTAAAGAAATCTGAAACCCAAACAAAAGCCAGAAGGCATCTGATAACAGCTGGCATCTTTCAATAGCCAAACCATCTAAGTTTGACGTTCCTATTTTGGCAATAGCAAACATATCATTTTGGCAAAAACAGCATCTCCCATCATTAGACAAACAGTGTCTTGAACCTGTATTGTAAAGTACACGATTTTTCTATCCTCCTCTATGTGTAGTACTTTCAATGACTTACATGGTAAACAGCAGTACCACTGTTAATTCTCTGATCCCCTGGTATCAGGGCTCTGTTGATAATTATAAATTATTTCATGACCAAGTTTAAATGTATCTGCCAAAACAGAAATGAACCTGCAGAGAGAAAGCATTTTTTTTCCCAATGCAAGTCTTTGACATAAGCCTTGCTGGATCTGTGCCTACATATGCAGCCAAAAACATTAACAAACAGACCAGCCCTACAGCACAGCCACCTGAGCACTGCAGGCTTTCCCCTACATTCCAAAAACACTGCAGTCCACAGCTTTAGCTCTACAGGTGAATAATCTGTCATTTTAGCCATGCACTAATGGGCTAATCAAAGGAGATTTTTAGCCTGTGGCGTATAAAATGGGACCACTTCCCTCTGAAATCAGAGAGAGATGTCTCAACATCAGACTCAAGCCCTCAGGTCCTAGCCACCACTTAATATAAGAAACTGTTTTCTCAGATAGTAAGAATTTTGTATTGTATACACAGAAATTATGAATGATGCATCAATATCTACCAGAACCAAACATTTTTAAAAATTTATTCCAATTATGTTTTTAATATTAAAAATTATTCACATTTTTATACAAACTTGAATATGTAAATCTTCATGGGATTATTTTATTTGTCATTAGAAGTATATAAACACCTACACTTGATCTAGTTTTCTGGGCCCTCTTACAGTCAATGGAAAAATGGGCACTTGTAAGATGTAATTTATCTCCACTCTAAGACAGACACTAAAACCAGAAAGCTTTCTTTCTTCATCCAATTTTCATAACTCATTACTAAAGTATCAAACTATATGAGCACTCGCCATTCACCATGGTGTCTGTGATGGTGCTATAACTGGTCCTTTCTCTGCTTAGGCTTACAGCAAATTTACCCTGACCTCCCACTTCCTTTTCTAATGAGTCATTTAACGGATCACCTGAACCTCATATACATCTGTGCTTACACCTTCACTTCACATGAAATTGTGCCTATAATAGCTGCCGACACTTGCCCTTTTTCAGGGGAGCTCTTTGAATAAAGGCAAGTCAAATAACTAAATTGTCACAGGTCCAGAATTAAGCCCAGGAAGTGAGAATCAATTTACTTTGACTTCCCCATTAAGTTATGTGAAGATTAGTGAAAGGATTTTCTTTTTCTCCAGCCTCCATCTGCATCCTGTATAAGCGAAAGGATAGAATTGATGATATGCAGGTCACATGTATCTTCCTCTTTGATCTGGTTAATGAAATTGAGATTCACTGCAATTTTCTGCTTTCCATCGTTTAAGGAATGCGGTTACTTTGAAGATTCCTTGAAGCGTACAATATTTTTCCTCATAACCAGATTCTATTTCTCCTGGATATCTTATTTCTTTATCACTGTCAGTATAAGCTATTAATATAAATCTTCGGTCTAAAGGAATCTAGACTGAGCTCCACAAACTTAAATTCCATCTTGAATTTGTATAGAAACTTTTCTAGAAAGTTTTTTGCTCTCACTCTCTCTCTTACACAAGCATCATGTATTTCTAACTACTGGTGCAAGTATGAGGGCAGCATTTAAACTATGACCTCACACATGCTGGAAGAGCTGAAAAGGAGTCTCCATGAGGTTAATGGTTCAACTGGTAGGTCAGTACTGAAGCAGTTCAGGACACTACCCTTTCACTACCAGAAACACTGACTGTACACATGTACATAAGCAGAAAGATGCTGCTTCTCTCCAAGAGTTAGTGACAAGAGCAAGATAACCAGGGCACATAACAGGAAAGGCCAAAGTTCAAGGCTGCTGCTGGTTCATGTATAATCTGTGCAATTCCTCAGAAAAAGGCCTTCCTAGCTAGCACATTCCCAGTTGCCTTTTTGCCCATGGATCCTCCTCTGCTCCATGGTCCCATTCCTAAGACACTCATGAAAGCAGGAAGTAAGAAACTGGTCAGCCTGACAAGATGCATTTAGCATATGACATCAACTAAACGCACCACGTCATGCTGTAAACAACAGAGAAACAGCCATAGGTGAAAGAAAAGAATGAGGTTGATTTAGCTTGTGAAAGTCTCACTTCCATTGTGAAAGATTTGAGAGGTCTGAAAATAGGTTCTGAAGCCCTTGTTTGGACAGAGTTCTGGTATGTTAAAGGGAGCATCACACTACCTCCAAGTGGTTTGCTGCCAAGCCTTGTACTGCCATTTCCTTCCTGAGTAAGAGAACAATACAACCAGAGGAATCAGAGGACAATCTTTACCCTGACTTTCCACCTCTTTACCTTCCACAGAGCAGATTAATGCACGTTCTATTTTAGTTCTGCAAGAAAGCCATTAGTGCAAAAACTGGAATACATGAATAAAAATAGGAACAAAAAAACCCACACCACAACTTCTTTAAGTCTTTACCTTGTATGTTCCACTGGTAAGCTTAGATAAGCACACTAGAGGGAAACTAAGAATGCTCCAGACAGTGAAGGTTAATATTGCTGTGGTATGGCTTGTTTCTGCATGGTGATTAGGCTCGTTGCCAGCCTGATTCCTTCAACATTTTAACTGTCTGCAGTGTGAGTGATTACATTAATAAACCTCCAGTGCAGACAGCATGCTAAACTCTAGCCACTGTTCATGTAGGAAGAGGAGTCTTCAAATACACTTTTTTCTTTGAAATTCTAAATAAAAAAGGCAAATCCTGGCCTGATTTTCTCAGGAAGAAGCATTCCTTAGAAACCTTTTGCAATCTCTTGATTCTCAGCAAGATTTTTAGGAACAGGAAAATTCCCTATCGTCACAAGAATGGTTTTTTTTTTCTTTATTTTTAAGGTTGTAGCAGCAGATATAACATTCCTATCCATCACCTATCACAGGTCTGAATAATTCAGATTCCAGTCACAGTATCCCTGCAAATTACAGTTTGAAGACTTTAAGGCCAAAAGCATACACCTGTACTATTCAAGCTAAGACAGTAAGTCATCAGCAATAATTTATAATCAGAGACAAATTTAGCTCATCAGAAATCTTCAGGTAAACTCCAAAATAAAGAGCCCTAAGTGATCCAACTGAGTTGCACACAACCCCAATTATATCTTACAAGCTAGTACATTATTGAATAAGGATGGGGAGCAATTGAATCCTGTTATGTAACTAACAAATAATATCTTCACGTTTGGATAACGGGCAAAATGCTTGCTAGCAGCAAAAAGGGAGAATTTTAAGCAATGTATTACAAGCCACACTGCTTCACTAATCTCTCTGAACCAACAACAATGAATACCTCTTTAAGCAACTGTAAAAGCTGCAGTTTACTTTTCTGCAACAGGAACAACTCCCTGCCAGCCCTAAATTTTGTCTTCTGTCTCCACTGTATCCAGAAAGGAGGTAAAAGGAGTATTTGCAGAGTGAGTCAGATGCAGTTACTATCTTCCTGTAGGGAAATACAAGCATCTGTTAAGCAGTCCATAAAAGTAGCTGTGTCTTTCGCACAAAATGTTGTTTCATCACTTCACCCTCCATGACTACCAGTTGTATACAGCAGTATGCAACTGCTGTAATATATTTTTTTTTGATGGTGGTGATTGATTTTAATTTCTGCATCAGGAATGGTTGAAAACTGAAAATGTTTCATATATATTTTGCAGAAATCTACACATTTACCAAGTTTACTTAGTGGAGCAGGGATACAGAGTGGGCAGAACATCCAGGTTTCATTCTCAGCTGTCACCGAGTCATTGCAGAAACTTAGGAAAATCATGTGTCCTTCTAAACAAAATGGGGATAATAATCATTCCTACCAAACAGATGTCAGTAAGACTTTGTTAATTAATGTCTGTAAGTACTTCAAAATCCCAAGATGAAAGACAAAGTGCATCACATGAATCCATGAAGCATACAATAATGTATCTACGGAATAACACATGTAATACTTCTTAACTACTAATCCTGTGCTTGTAAAAGGCAATAAACACACTTGCATATACAGAGCCAGAAGCTAATAAAAGCTAGGGACTCTGTACCTCCAAACCTTCTTGCACCTCACTGAGGTGGAATCATTTAAACACTACCAGTATCAAACAAAACTGGCTGCAGACAAACATGCAGGTCAGGTACAAAAACAACCTTATGACAGAAATAAGCCGGTTTTCTGTATGCTTAATCATTTGCAACCTGATCTTCAGGTTGGGCCTCAGCAGAACTGCTCTGCAATTCTTCTGAAAACTGAAGAGATGGATAGGGCAGCAGTAATCCATCATGACCAGTCCAGGTAACAAACGTAAATCTAAACGAATATAAAGTAATGGCAAAAAGTAGACCAACTTTAACAGAGAAAGCTTACCATAAATATAGTCAGTTACTACCATGACCTCTTGGTATCTTTATGGAGAAAAACTGAGTATCTGTTAATAACTCATTGTACTTGAAGCAGATGCATGAGAGCCTGTCATTGTCTTTAATTTTGTGCCTGCTCTCCCGCCTCCCTTCACATGACTATGGCGTATATGTTTATTTTGCAACATGTTATTTGTTCGTTATTTTAACTTTAATGAAGTTTTTCTGCTATATTTAGAGATGTAACTTCAATTTTCTCCTCACAGTTGAATCAAAGAAAGTTGGCATTATATGCTACTCAGTTTAAACAGTATTTTGTGCTGAAGGTTTCTTCCAAATCTTTGTTCCAGAATCAGGCCCAGATCCCTTTTAAAAAGGAGAATTCACTGTATTAACTGACTGCAAGAAAGTCCCTTAAGCTCTTGTGTACTTGAATCAAAGGATCAAAAACACTACTGCCAGTAACATCCACCTAACCACCTCTCCAGCTGATCACTTTCCTGAAAGCATCCTCAGAATATCCTTAAGTTTTTTCAAGGAAGTGGGAATCAAGACACGTTACTATGAGAAGCTGGAAGTACATATGCATGCATGAGTTTACTCTTTTGAAATGTGTGCAGTGGGTGCCCACAGCCAGGTTCTGGGAGCAGGGCTGCAGGGACCTCTGTGAAGAGAGGCCAGGGCTGCCCCGTGCCAGGCACAACCCACCACAATGATGATAAAGCACAGCCAAAAAACTTCATGCATCAACTCAGCAGGAGTTCTGCTTATGTGGGCCCCCAAGAACTGACCTGAATTTAAGATGCAGGTAAGCCATACAGGTCTAAGCACAAGCTCTACTACAATTGTCACTAGCCTTCCAAAGAAAGAAACTGTGAAAGCTTAAGGTATGTGGAGAGATGCACTAACCAGTTACTCACTGTCTTTTCTGCAGAGACTGCTGATGCCTTGCATTTGGTTGGTTTGAAGACGCATAATGTTCTAAATTACCCTTACATGGCTGTTAGTGAGTTCCATCAACTGTTATGTTCTTTAAATCACTTCCCCATCTCTTCAATTTAATAACAGATGTTCCCCTCTGGGTTTGCTATTAAGGTGTTAAATTTCCCTGGATACTCCTCCCCCCCATTTCATGAAGCACCACCTCCTCCCCCCCATTTCATGGTTGGCTTTCATTTGGCATAAGCCCTAAGCAGGTACTCTTGAACAATACAAATAATAATGGAATGTATTTGACCCCACAGGAATAACAATTTGAAATAAGAATGTACTTTTCCCAAGAACACTTTTGGGAAAGCCCTAAAAATGAAGAGCAGAACTATTCACAATACACCAAATATTATGGCAGTGAGAGATTAGGAGAAACCTGGGGCTTCCAGCACAGACATATCTTTTAATTACGAACTTTGCATTTTAAAATAGTCAGTCATCTACACTGAGAAAAATATCACAGGCACCACATAAAGATTGCAAAAGTAAAAGGGGTTTTCTTACATAAATAGCATTCATGTAGCACTTTGAAGAAAGGGTTCATTGAGAATTAACTGAATTCAGACAGCAAACAGGTCCATGAAGCACTTAGCTAAAACAGAAGCTACCTTAGACAGACAGATGCTACCGACAAATTACACTGAAAATGAACAGCTTTATAACATTTTTGAACACTTCTATCATCTTGACAATCTTTTGGTGTTTGAATTGGAGCGCTGAGCACTAAGTATATGCTTAACTTTCAACACTGTAAGAGGCAGAATTAGTTGTGAAATCAGACTATTACCTAGTTGTTTTGTCACTATTAGACTACAAAGAATAAGCTCTTTTAAGTGTTCTTTCATAACATAAGCTGTCCAAATGCCTGGTTCATTCATAAGGCCCTTTCTTTTTGCTTGTTCCAGTTCATCTTTCTTGAACTTAAACCTTACACTGACAGAAAAAGGTAGAGCTTTAACATGTATTTTCAGTATTTCACAGTATACGTAAATTGTTTCAATTATTCATGATGGAAATAATATGGCTTGTTTCTTATATTTCTCTCCTTCGCTTTTAAATGTGTATGGTAATTTTAAGAGACATGCAACACAGAAGGATGTTGTGATAATTCCCCTGAAGGATTTACTTGATGTTTGCATTATTTATGTAATAGTAGTCTATTATCAATCCAATAATGATGGATAGTGATAGTTAAATGTTCCTGTGGGACTTCACAGGCCTTATTCCATAAAGTAGGTTTGATGGGACTATAAAAATCCAAATGTATTTCTTCCCATGCACACTTGCACTGGATTACAACAGTGGGATTCATGCACATGAGAAAAGATTTACCACTTATCTCTAAAAGTTACACTGTACCAACCCATTGGGAAAGAAAACCTTTTCAGCCCTGAAGTTATTCCAATAAATTAAGAAATTCTGATAATAGGAACAACACGGACCTTTAAAAGCACTGCAGCTCACATTCATGCATTTATTCTTCCCAATTAATGCCAGCAATTAACGAATGTTCCAGATAATTAAGAAAAAAAAATACACAGTGCGACATGCATCAAATCTGGATTTTTTTAAGAGCCATGACTGCTATGAAAATTCTGTCCTCTTGGAAATTATTACATACCACAAACAAAGATCATTTTTATCCTCAAAGCAAATACGATATCAAGGACAGTCCCATTTTGCTTACATGTGAATTTTAGTTTTGAAGGGGTAGCAGTCCACAAATGATAAGCTTACAGGAAGTTCAATTGTAGTATATTACTGAGGACAAAGGCAGGACCAATGACAAGGGGAATTAGGGAGGATACTGTCATTCACCAGTATTTAATAAAGAGCAATTATGAACCCTGTATTAAATCGACCAAGCTATAACATACATAAAATGATTATAACGTGCAAGTCTGACAGGCACCAGGAGAACCCCTTCATAAATATGGAAAATAAATGGATATTCCCTTTTAATCCTGTAGGTTTATCATCAAAATTTATTTACCTCGCTTCATTTTCCACTCTGCCTTCTCACTGTGGTTTTTTTTAAGTCTCTCCACTTCCTTCCTCATTCAGTTACCTGGGAAATCCTACAGCATCTGATGGAACTTCTACAAAGCACTAGTACACAGAGTTACAAAGTAGGCAAACTAGGCCGGTCAAAACCCTAAAGGAACACCAGTGCAAGTCAATGCTTTGCTCCAGATACCTTTCCACATGTACATAAGACCTCTTTCCTTTGCAGAATAAAATGTATATATTATTAATAATTTCTCTAAGGGGTTCCACGACATTATGTATTTCAAACAGTAATTTCTTATAGGTGAGGGGACTAAAAACTAACCATGGCATTATAATCTCTCTAGAGCCACAAATCCACTACCTCCAGTTCCTAAAAAAAAGTAAATTGAAAAATTCATCTCTGATTTTGGTTTTCCCTTATTGCAGCTAAATAATTTCTCCCATTTTTTTAAAAAAAATCCACAAACACTATTCAAACACTAACGCACATTAAAATTCTTTTCTAACAGTCATTCTTTGGGATTGTAAGGGAAAGGGATAGAAATGGACATACTAGATCAGATTCCAGACCCATGCAGTCCAGGCAAAATTGGCTATCAGATGTTTAAAAATGAGGTACAAGAAAACCACAGTAAATTCCTGTAGTATAATCTTTAGTCTCCTGCAGGGTCTGGAATAAGATATGATAAATACTAACAAAACACCAAAGCGCAAACAGCTTAACATCCCATCCAATTCAACTACATCCCAGTTCCATCCACACATTACAGTATATAACTCAGACATGTTGGGGAAAGTTTCCTGTTACTTAGTTACAGGAAATCAGAGCTGAGAAAATATCATTTTCAATAGCAGCACAATCTCTTAAATGCTGTGAAATAGAATTATATTAAAAATCAACAACATTTTTTGTCTAAATGTGCCAGTAACTTTTTACCTAACAGACTAAATTTTTGTTATACAAAGCAGAATATGGGGAGGGGAAAGAAGACACATCAGAAAGTGGCTAAAAAGTGGGGGAAGAAGAAGGAGAAGGAGGCTTCTCCTTTGTGCTCCCTCAAATGCTACATCGCTTTGCTGTGTCCAATTGTATATTTGGACTGACAGGCCTCTGAGAAGCGTTCAGTGCCTTGTTCAATGAAGCTGATACTCAAGACCTGGCTAGCAGCTCTTCCTGGAGATCAGAAATAGGAAATGCTCCAGTTGTTCAGTGCCACTTTTAGTGTCACACACTTGTTGCATCAACGTTGGCAGTTATGTTTAACGAAGTGTGGGTATTTATTTATTTACAGTATACAAATATTATGTTTACAGTAATGTTTACTGCTCTCTGCTCGAGGCAGCTTTTCACAAAGAATCAATAAAACCACCTGAGCTCCACAGACACCAGTGTGTTACAACACTGGTGTCAGCAGTACAATGACCTCATTCACCATTTGATTCTTTTATCTCTTATCATCATAGACAGCTTTTTTAAATTGTTCTGTCTTACTTCAAGACAATTTCCATAATCCATATATCAAGAAAAAAATATTTATTTACAAAACTTCTATCATTAGATGATAGAAGTATCAGCAGCTTGGAGCTCTTTAGACTTCATTTCCTTTTAACAGTATTTACTAAAATTGAATAGAAATTTTTCAAAAGGAGAGCTAGAAACGTTGCAAGCTAAGCATAAGTTTTATGGTTTATGGTAAGTAGTACCTATCAATATCAAAGCTACAAAACTCTCATTTGTACCTAACAGCTGGGATCAATATCTACAAAGAAGTCACTGAGCAGGGTTGCTTTACTCTGGCTGCGTGAGATACTTCACCTTCTAGAACTATGACAAAAAAAAGGTGTGACCTACCACCATTGTGGGGAAATAAGCTTAAGTCCATTAGAGCCATCAGAGCTGTGAAGGATCTAACCTTCCTTCCAAATCCCCTCTCCCTTATCAACAGTGTTTATATAGGATGTTACTCTAAAGTTTATAAAATCCATGCTTGTATTTCCTCCCTGGTAGGAATCCTCAAGAAAAGACCATCACAGCTACTGCTCCCTAACACTCAAGGTACCATGAGGCACAGATGGTTCAGATAAGACAGACATTGGATTACTGCTGACAGTGCAAGAAAATACCATCTTCTATTGTAAATCTTTGTGTTTTGTACCTTCATTTGCTTGAGTCAGCCACTTGCTGCACCCTGAAACAATTCAGGACAGAGCTTTCCAGACTGACAGCTCTCTTATGACTGTAAAGCACATTAACGGAAGAGGTCCAGATACCAAAGAACTCATCTATGCATTTTATTAACAGAAACAACTGCCTTAATGAAGGTTTCTTTTAAAATACAAAAGCATTAGCTGTACCCATCTGCCCTACCACACAAACACAAACCTGCTTTTCAGTTGCTTCTTTGTTCTCGTCATAATTCATCAGGCAGCCGACAAGCATAACACAGCAGTGTTAATTGTACCCACTTAATCTTCAAATAAGCCAAAGCTACCAAATCACAGGGACTGTATGGTACATACATTTGTGTAGATGTTTTAAGACTGTTGAGAAATAGAGACCCCTTCCAGAAATAAAACATTTGTCGTTTCAGTATCTGCAATAGGTAAGCAGGCAGCCATCAAAGGAATAAACAAACTGACTATAGCCACCATGGTTTATGATAGTAGTGATTTTTTAAAAAATTAATACATTCACAAACTCTGTACTATGAGCAGCACATAAGCAGTCAGTTAATTTGAAGTGAAACAAAAGAAAGCCTGTTTTTAGAAGATCAATACTTCCCCTTTCTCCCTTCTCACACAACATTTAATAAAGAGAAGCAACAGAACGGATGACAAGTTGGACAGGACTCTGCAAACAATATCCATAGATTTTCATTGACCCTGCTGAATGATCTAGGGCAAATAAACCTGGATCGCATTGAAAATTTCTCATCTGCAAAATGGACAGGATGATATCCACCATCATTCTTAAGCACTTTGTAAACAGCTCTGACTGAAAATTGCTATTGCAAACTACGGGCTACACTAGAACAAAATGCACATTCACACAATCACAGATTTCAGTAAGAAATTATAAACTTGAAAATCTGACTTCATTAAAAAAACCAACAAACCACACCTTCAAAATTTCATCTAGTTGCTGCTAGTTTCTAACTGCAACTTTGTTGCAAGGCTACCGCAGCTCATTGCCACTGAGCCTTCCCAGCAGATAAAGTGGCAGAAAGATCTCCTGTGATTTACTTGAGAACACACAGCATCTCAAATGTCAGCCACAAACAAGACCCAGCCTCCAAGGCCCATATCCTGGCCAGGAAATCAAAATGAGACTTACTTTCTTCAGGACACAGAGCTGGTCCATCAACAGTGGAGCGTTTAAGCTGCGTTGGATAGTGTATAAACACATTTTAGGCAACAAAAATGTGTAACTGTATATGAAGTAGAACCAAAAGATGGTGCTGGTTTCAGAAAAAGCGAGAGGAGCTACTGTTCTACGAGTGGATACATTGCTGTCATTTATAAAAGTGCTCCTTTTGCAAAACAGCACCCTAATTAATTGCATGCATTAAAAATTGATCATCCCTTCATAGCATTTTTTTAAACCTCTGCATTGATTTATGGTTTCATTTTGCATAATGCACCAGAGCCCAATTAAGATCCGTAGGAGTTGAAGGGGTGGGGGGACAGACTGCGAGGTTTTCTATGTTTGTCCTGTACTCTGGTCACTTCAGAACTAAAATGAACAAACTCATCAGGAAAACAGAACGGATCCTGGCATACTGCATTTAATATTCATTTGATCATTACCTGGCATGCCAGTGTTTAAATCCAACCCCTCCCCTCTTCTACCCTGCAGGAAAGGCAGACAGTGCAACTGCAAAGCATTTCAGGGAAACAAGACAATTGGCCTGACAACTGAGGGCACAAAGCTTGTGCCAGAACAAACCATCCACAAGATTTCTACAGTCATTGTACATAAAAAACCTTATCAGACTGCTGGCTTCAGACAGAGCCTTATGTCAGGCCCAGTATGACACAAGCACATTTTCCCAAACTACTTAAAGGTTATGTAATAGAGATCTGCAGAGCATTAGCAGTCACATGACACATCCCACTAAGATTTCAAACTGCCACCTACAAAATTTAATTAGCAAGCAGTAAACAAGAGAGAAAGGAAGAAATACACTCCTGGAATTGACAGAGAATATTCTTCATGTTCTAAACGATATGCAGAATTGGAGGCAGGGAAGTAGGGAGAACAGAAAGGCGGTTTTAACAAATAGTTGAAACTGTGACTGTCACAGAAGAGGGAAAATGCAGTAAATGGGACAGATTCAACCACGTATTGCTTGTTACAGTGACAACTGTGAGCTTCATCCAGCTGAATTCTAAGCACAATCAACTCTATTCGTCTTCTGTAAGAGTTTAGCCCATTAGCACACTCCCCGAGATACTATGCTGAGCTATCCCTCCTGGTGTAAACTGGCACAGATCTATAAAAGTCCCTGCTGATTAATATCAGAGAAAATGTTTAAGTGAGTTGGACAATGTACTTACTAAAGATGCACCTTCCATGTCAGTGAGAAGGCACTGTGATATTCTATACAGGAGTAACAAATAACACTTTTCAACTGTATAAGAAGGAGGTACAGAAATACTCAGCAGGAGCTGAAATGGTGGAGCCCCAGAATAAATTCCTGATTCTGGAGGAATTTAGTCTTGATTTAGGATTTTTCTAAGCCAACCTGAACTAGTTAACCTGGCACAAAATGGGCTTATTCTCCTTCCAAAATTGGCACACGGGAGTATTACTGTCATTTTTCTCCCACATATCCAGTGTAAAAACTTAATAGAAGCTGACTATAAAAATTATTTATGCTCTTCAGCAAATAATAATAAAAAATAAATAAATCAGTCTAGTCCCAGGGGAGGTGGAGCATGGAAGGAAAGGGGTGCATACGCTGACTGCCTGTCAGCCCACTGTGCTCAGATCAGGCCTTAAGGAAGGTATCACACTGAACAGTTTGCTAAAGGATGAACTGTAAAGAAAAAATGGAAGATAATTTTTAATTGTCATTAGGTGAGAACAGAGAAAAGAGACTGTGCCATGCTATTATATTCGCAATGCCTTCCCTTGATTCTACACAGTGCTATCATGCACTACTGCTGCTTGCTAATCAACATTAAACATTTGGCATAGTCATACTTACTGCCTTAGAAACCAAGTGTTACACTATTTGTAACAATGAAAATATAAAACTTTGTGACAATTAAAACCAATTAAAAATTGGACCTACAGTTCCACTTCCTCTGTCTGGACTTTTGCACTACAAATGTTTCTACCATACCACTGCCACCATCAGGGAAACCACGCTCTTCGCTCCAAACTGAACATACCCATGAGCACAACGGAGGGGTTAGCAAACCAAATGTTATTCCACAAAGCTCACAATCAGTTCAGATTCTTCTGATGCTTGGAAATATTTCTCTATAAATCAGTAACGTACAGTGCAGACTGTCAAGTAATTTTTAAGTTGCATCTAGAAGCCTCCATTGGGATTTAGCACCCTGATGGAGAAAACAGTCATTGGTCTGAAGATCTCATTTTCTAAGCAGATAAAAGAAGGAGAATGTAGTGGAAAGGATTCATTATCATTCCCATTTACAGAAAAGAGAACAGAGCCCAAGACATACTAAGTGCTTTGCCCAAGGCCATTCAGAGAATCTGTGGCAGAGCTGGAAGTCACATTGATTTCCTTACCAAGTGCCACAAAACAAGCACAAGCCAAAGTGTTGAGCACAAACCTGTAAGGCACTTATTTCCTCACAATCATACTTTACAGAATGAACATGACTCTAACATGTTATTTAACAGGATGGTTACAGTTAGCAAAGAAACCCTCAGTGACCACATTCAAAATTCAGTGTCAACCAGCTGCTCCAGAAGGTCATTAACTGTTCTCACAGGGTACTGTTATCACTACCATTTCCCAAGAGCCCACTCTGTGCAAATAAGTCTGACAAAAGCCCTCTTTTTCACTGGTGAACAGAAACTGGTTTCATGACACATTGCTTTGAAGAAGCTGCATTTTTCCAGCACTGTAGTTACATTTCAATTCTATTTTTAATTATGATATCGGTATATATTTTTCAATTCTAATGGCAATAAGCAAATGCTACTGTCAGCAGTGCTTCATGACAGTTCCAATCTGTGGTGGACAGTCAGCTTAGAACACCAACAGTCAGAAGAAAGATGTTTTCAGGTGTTTTCCAGAAAATCTTAAGTAGATTTCAGTTGCTTAGTACTATGCATGGAAAGATTTTCAAAATGATAGAAAGGAATGTTATCTGTATAGTTTGCCATTCTGTGAACGAGCTCACTGGACATGACAAGCTAATGATATGAAAGGGGGAAACAAAGGATTTACACAAAATTCCACTTTAGCATGAAGCTTTTGTGGAAGACTAAATAAAAAATAATTCCCAGGAAAAAAAGTTGTGACTAACATATTTCAGGTAGTTTGACATTTTTTTGTAGTAGTGACAAGGGCCTATAACAATTTCAATTAAATGAAAAACAGCCT
Source organism: Ibycter americanus (assembly GCA_035590275.1). Taxonomy (NCBI): domain Eukaryota; kingdom Metazoa; phylum Chordata; class Aves; order Falconiformes; family Falconidae; genus Ibycter; species Ibycter americanus. Next base: position 84,424,452 of record JAVJGI010000001.1, read on the forward strand.
TGACTCTCAAACCATACTTCATTCAACATAAGTACTGAAAGGACCGGACAGAGATGCATGACCAACTGGTTTCTTATTTCAGAATAACGTCACTGTGATTCTGGCTTTCTGATTTTGATATGTGGTGGGGCATTTGACACACATAAAGGAAACTCCCTTATACCACAGGTTACTAATTATTCAGTGATCACAGGCATCTTATTTCTTCTACTCCTAGCAATCCAGAAAGGCTCAGACTTTCGTAATAAGCTATTACCAGAACGAACGCTGTTGTGCTTATACATTCATTTCATATTCAGTATCACACATCTATCTAAACTACAATAAGTATGCACATCTAACACATATCTAAATAGAATGAGCTGACATTCAAAAAGATACGTATTTTGTATATTTGCAAAAGTACATACCTAGCTTACTGTCAGTATGAGGTTGGGCACATGTAGAGATGGTTAAGATTTCTGAGCTTGTAATTGTCAGTTAACTAAAGCAGCATGCATCAGCTATTCAGATCATTTTCATGCAGAAATCTCTGGCACTGCACTGTCCCATATTTTGTTCCATTTCACTTTTCCAATCCCTAAAAACCATGTGCCATTTTAAAGGTGCAATTCGGTTACAATTCTAGAAAATTCAACATACCACATGTCTCCGAAAGGTGCTCCAGGTACACCCAAATATATAAAGTTTTATGTAATAACACTGCACCTCTGTTCACTGCCTCTAGTATATAGTCATGTTGTATGTTAGCAGGCTGGAACCCATTCAGGTATAGAGCTATGAAAAATCAGGGTTGCTCTATAGTCTGCAGGCAGCACGACCACTTCACTAGTTTCATTTAGGGTAGGTCTTTTTCCTATTAAAATGGAAGCAGTATGCACAAAGCCACTGTTCAGGACCACCAGCTCTCTTTACAAAAATAATCAAGTCACCTAAAAAAGACCCAACACTGTCCTTTAAGGTCCTCGAAGTAATGCATATGTATCTCAAAGGATGTCTACAGTGTTGAATCCTGGCTGACATCTGTAAGATTTGATCTGAATTGCCTTCCTCATTCGTCAGCTGGGCAGACTTGAAAGCCCTCCTCTAATAAAAATTTAACACCAAAAAAGCTGGAATATAAAGTGACTACAGTAACTTTCCTATCATTCATGTATACTGTTATTTTTTATTGTATTGAATTTATGAATTATGAAATTATGAAATTTATACTTTAATTTCCACTCTAACACTTGGTCTGTGTTTTAATATTTCATGCTGTTTTCTGAAGGCAGCTCTTCTATCTTGCTAAGCAATAGTCCTTATTTGTATTTTGATGATGGCAATCAGAGTATTCTTCCCCTGTCTCAGCATACTTGGTGCAATTCTTAATGTTAAGATCAATAGCTTTGATTTTAAGTATTTCTTCGAAATATATCCCATCACTTAAGGAGCAGACTCTGTATTTACTAGATGCAGTGACAAGACTCATCAATAAGTTATTCTGCTGAGTTATTTTTTATATAAACTCTGCATCATTACCTGTACTGGACAAAAAAGCCCAGTGTTTTACTGCTAAAATGACAGACAGCAGTAGCTTAAAAAGAAAAACCAAAGCCTTCATATGCATGTAGATTTTCCTCAGTTAAAACTACTAAGACCATGCACAACTGTAATGTCGACCATCACATCACTCTTGGAAAGGCACACCTTCTCTGCCCAATGATATAAGCAATAGCCAGTCTTGAAAAGAGGTTAATAAAAAACCCTGCAGAATCCCCTGTAATACTGAGCACAGCATACTGGTATGTGCTAACTAATTAACTGGTATTTATATGCATATGCTGTAATAAAATGTTATTATTCTGTTCCACATACTCATATACATAACATACTTCCCACAAATACTGCTATGTATAGTGTGTCCACATATACGTATATAGATGCAGCCGCAGAAGATCTTTCCCTTCTACCAAAAAAGGATCAGATTTACTTGCAATTAGTCTAATTCAGCATTAGATGCCAGACAAATACCACACATAATTTCATAAACAATATCTCTATGGAAGAGTAGTCACATTGATGACTTTGCCGTGACATGACAATATACATCTGCAAAGCAAACAGATACTGTGAATCTGCACCAGGCTTGGGGGGGGGCAGGAGGAGAGCTGCTAGCCAGCACGATTACTAACTTTGCCCACAGACACTAATACAGAAAAGAAACATGCACCATCAAACCTGTCTATATAGTATTTATTTTATTGGACATCTTACAAGGGACTGGAAAATGACATCAGATTAAACATCAATAGGAGGGAGGATGGAATAATCTAGCAAGAGTTTAATCCCTTTACCTAGTGCTGATGCACAATACTAACACATTTTATTATTCTAAGCAGCACCTAGAAGAAAAGATCCAGTGAAGGGCATCATCAAATTACAGCAGAATAATAAAGTTTGGCTGCCTCTAGTAAGAGTTACTGCCGCATTACTGCTAACTAAAAAGAGGATTCTCCCACACACACACTTAGAAATCTTCAGCCCTCCCACCCACATTTGGCCCGTAAAGCATTTAACAGAAATAGCTATTTTTAGAAAGGGTGAAATCTCAGCATACCTTCAAATCAAGTGCTTCCGATGTTCAGCAAGATCATTGCCGAGACAGAACTGCAGTCTACTGTGTCAAATTACAACCTTGTAGAGAAAGGCAGCAGCGTCGGCGGCAGCAGCATCGGCAGCAGCAGCATTGGTGTGTTTGCACTGCTAGTATTCAGGCTAGAAATGATTCATTAGTTGTCTGCAGGGAGGCAGGGTGAAAAAGAGAGAGCAAGCATCATCGGCCATGCAGCAGCTGCCAGAGCCTATGAAACAGCAGTGCTCGCACACACATACGCACACAAAGATGGCTTTCCCTATTTGCCAGTTTCTCTTTCACATAGTATTAACCCTGACACAGCAGCAGGGAACACGGACAGGAGCTGACAAGCAGCAAGTGTGATCGCAGCAAGGATGTGTTTTGCGGGGCGGGGGGGGGGGCAAGGAGGGAGGTGGGTGTTGGGAGATTTTATTTTACCTCCAAGTAATGCTATCACAGGATCTTCTCAGTAGGTCATCTGTGGCCTACTGGCACGAACCAATGAACTGTAAATGTGAGCTGCAATTTTTTTTCACTCTCAAGCCCGCCCAATGGAAGGCTTAGAAACTCAAATACAGAAGGGCATTAAGACAGATTACCTGGAGCATCCTAACCATTCTGTCTTTCCTCTTCTCAAGAAAACCATATACAATATATTCACACAAAACTTCCAAGTATGCAACGACCACATCCCCAGCAGCTAGAGGGAGACACTGCAAAGGGATACAGGGAAAGATTTTAAATAAATCAATTTTTTTAAAAATCTGGCTTTAATCTTTTTCCACCCCCTTTTTTTTTTTACTCCCAGCAAAGGTGATCTGACTTACAGAATCTGACCACTTTGCAAGTGCATTCACCATTATGTAACTGAATTCTCAAGGCTGATGAAGGTTAAATTATCAAGAAAATATATGAAGTTATGTTGACTGAACTTCCAGATTTTCCTTTCAGTATTTAACAGGAGAAGGAAGTACTGCACTCTCAGGGCACTATTTTACTGAATTCTGTTGAAGTGTCAAATCAGAAATACATCTTTCCATTTAATAATGCCTCCTTACGTTAATTTACAGTTCCTCTTCAAATATCAGTCTTCACAGTTTTACTAACAGGAATAACAAGAAAGAGAAGGAGAATTTTCAGAAAAGTTTGGCATTAACAAAAGGAGCCAGATTTCCCCTAAAGCCTAATAGTTCTTTATGAAGTTGAAGTGCATGGACGGTATCCTGATCTCTAGGAACTGTCAGCATCAAACGCTTCAGTGGGAGGTATTAGAAGCCATGGAAGAGGGACTCACCAGATAATCTCTTTCTCAAGTTTTGTCTTATCTGGATTGCCAGTCAACGGTAAATTTGCACCTTGAACCATGATGTTTACTAAACAGCTAAGGAATTCTTCCAAAATGGCATTGCCTATATTTCTGGATATTCTAGTTCCCAAACATCAATCTATTTGAGCACCTTATTAAGATCGTTACCTCTAAAGCTTCCAGCAACACAGAGTACCACCACTCTCACTTGCATGAAAAGCATTTATCTTCAGAGGTTTAGAATTCAAGTATAGTGCAGAGTATCACAGTGTGGTCTTCAAAGTAACTGATTGCTTCTGAAAAATCTTTCCCTCATTATACCAATGAAACAGATACAAAACTGATCCTTGGTTCTGTGACACTGAAAAAAACCCAAAAACTGAGGAAAAGTTATAAACAATGTGTAGTTTCTTTCCTGAAGGTATGCCTTGGCACATTCTAGAAAGACTACAGTCTTCTGAATGGAAAGACCAACATCTAAAAATAAGGTATCCAAGACCACTCTTTCGTGCAAATTTGAGCCTCAAATGACCTCCCCTGAAATTACTCATCACTGTAGCGGGAACAACAAAACTATGGTATTTTCAGAGAGAAAAGCTGTTCCTACTCAGGATCATATGTTCCTTCCCAGATTAGATTATGGCTTTGATTGTCAGGCAAGTGCACTCCTACTTTTATAACCAGTTTGTGGCATAAATTGTTTTCATCTTTTTTTTAAGAAAGTCTAATTTTGGCAAGTTAATTTTTTTTTCTCAGTTGAGCTACATGCAAGCTCCACATCCAAATGTTCCTTCTGACCATGACTATATCAGCACTTACCATACCGTGCTTCAGCAACAAATACAGATCTGTAGCATATGACGCAAAGTGATACCAGAAGAATCCAGCTGACACATTTTGGAAATCTATCTTGCCTAGGCTAGAGACTAGATGAACGTATCTGTTACTTTATGTGCATTTCTACAAACCAAACAAAAATTTGCTAAGCCAACTTAATACTTGAAAATAAGTCAGATCACTGTAGAATGACATTATTAATGCATTATGCTGAACCAAATCAACTCTTCTCATTCTTTTTCATTGACAGACTTAAAACATGGATATCGTACATGTGTCTGTGTGGGTATATTTATGTATAAAATATGTACATGATCATAAACTTTCTGAAAATCTTGTTTTAAAAATATGTAAAGTTATATGAATAAATTAAGTCACTGAAAATAAAATAGCAACTAATTTTTTTAATTATTGGCAGAGATTCACTGCTATGAAGATTTTAAAACATATTTTCTATCTCAAGTAAACGTTTAGAAACTTGAATCATCAAAACTTGACATATTCAACTTCTGCCACAGCCAATGAGAACTCACTTTTTACTGGAACTGTAAGATGTTACGACATTGTTAACATAAAAAGTTCATTATTAATTTGGTAGTTTATATGACCAAATATCAGCATCAAGCATCTAGCTTGACAGTAATTTTTGCCTGTTCAGGGCAGAATGCAGCTATGCTGATGATGGACTGCTGGTAACTAAGAATGCATATATAACAGTGCTGCTGAGAGAAGAAAGTGAATTACAGTTGTGTATGCCAGGCCAAGAACCAGCCCCTCGGAATAACAATCCCAATGTAATGATCCCACCTTCTGATAGTTTTCTTCAGAAAAAGACATAGAACATCTTTCCATATATGATAGGGCTCTATGAAATGCCATTTTATTTACGTAACCTTTCACAGGCCGTAATGAATTTAATCTTCTTCCTGGTCTTTCTGAATTAGATGAAACGTTTTTTTAAAATACATCCTAAAAGATCCTCTCAGTATCCTTAATATGAAAAATAAATCTTGCAGTGCATTGCTTCAATAAAACAAGCCAAAGTAACGATAAACATTTCATTTCCTAATCCCACTTTGTACAGTGAAATAGACTGAAGAAATAATAAAGGAGCTTACCTTGCTACCTGCCAAAACACACACAGGGCCTCCTGTGGAGATAAAGGACAGTTGTCTCTGAAGCCACAACAGCTCTTTCTGAGATTGTTTCAGTAACTTCTCTGCATCATCGGGCTTCTGCCCCATCAGCCCTTCCCGCATGACAGGAAATTTTCAATTTCTGTTTTCTCACATATATGGTGGTAGTAACATATGAGTTGCCATAGGTGAATTTCTAACTAAACAAGAACATCTGCTACAGCAATGTATCTGCATGTGACTTTCTGTGCTTAATTTAACAATACTCTGCCACCTAAAAAGCAAGATGTCTCTTCGTAGCATCAGCAGCACAACATCCTACACTTCAAATACTGTAACACTTCATGCTTAGAAAACCACCTCTGGCTATTACTCAAGCCAGGTTAGGTTGAGATAGAAAAAACAACATGGTCAATTCCAACCTTCAGGAACTGGAAGAAGTTCCTCTCACATGGTATGTTGATGTGACAAAGGGCTCAGAGATGTTGGTGGTAGGGCACAAAATTAGTACAGTGCTGAGAAGAGCTTGATGCTAGTATAGTAATTACACAGTATAGGAATGCCACTTTAATCCAAAGCACAACTGAAAGTCTTAACTTGAGGCTAAATCAGAAGTACTGTGAATTCAGACCCAAACTCTCTTCTACACATAATTTACAAAGTATTTAATAGCAATAAACTGTTTGGATGAAAACTGAGCAGAAAAACATATTTTTTTTTCTACTTGGTTTTAACACCTCTGTGAATAAACTATTTTCAGTGTAACTGTTTACCAGCACAGTTAATATACTAAGAACAGAACTGGATTTTTACCTACCCTCAGGCATCCCAGCTGATTTTTTAGTTCTTTGCACTCCACTTGTAGCAGTTGGATCTCCAGATCTTTTATGCTTTTGGATTGTTTGTTGATATTTTACAGATGCTAGGCCTTAACATTGACAAAGTGCATTTTCTGCTTTAAAGGAAGTGTTCTGGTAATTGTTTTCGTGATAACAGCACTGTTATTGGATGACAATGTCAATGAAGTTGAAGGGCTGACATCCTGTTAAAGAAAAAATACGTTTTTCATGTCATTTTTGCTAAAGCTTTGTCTAAGGGAAAGAGTATAATTCAAACTCTTTCAAAAGCCATACCATAAGTGCAGTATTTGAAAATCTTCCTCTTCAGATCTTTCATTCAACCTGTAAGTGCACAAGAGACAATCTCACTTGATCAATCACCAGTAAAGAGATAGGGGTAACACAAAGAAGTTAAAAGCACACAATTTCTCCTTTTTTTTTTTTTTTCTTCATTCAGTGGATGCCAGCCAGTCATGATCACTCTGACTATACAGGTATCAATGCATTTACCACTTGATGGCAACCTACCTCTGGTCTTTTACTCAGCATTGTATCACACAGCTAATTAAGAAGTTATCCTTGCTGCTGAACATGCACCTCACTTGGAAGCTGTGGCCCAGCTACATCTGAGATGTATTCCAAAAGGCATGCTTGACCACGCTGTAAACCCTTCATTGGGAATCAGCTGTTACGCAGTGGAACTCACTATACCAGAGTGGTGGAGGAAACTGAAGTTCCCTTCCAAGTTCACAGCCTGCTATGTCCCCAGTCTTCTTGCTTTATACCCAGTAATTACCTTACTCCTTGACTTGTCCCAATAGGCTCTTGTGCAGTAAGACAGTACACCGTTTCACGAACAGTATGAGAACCTAGCCCAGTAAAACAGGTTGATTTGGCAAGATAATACTCTGTGTCATGTAATAAACTTAGTTTTGATTAGGAGGGTCCATATGTACTGTTAAAACAAACAGATATTAGGTGCTTCAGTGTAAGAGCCTCATGGTCCTCCAGACATTCACAGAAGTTCTGCTGTTGGATATGCAGCCATTTTGCTAAAACAAAAGGCATTCCTAGAAGCCAGCATGATTATAACAGAAATTTCCCTTCACTGAATCTATTTCTTCTGTCTTTTTTTGAACCAAAATAGTCTAGATATCTTTAGATATGGAAAATGCACAAAAAGTATTATTCTGTGCAGGTAATCAAGCTGTTCAGGTACCCTCATCAGCTACCCAGATCCCACTTTTTCTAACATTTAGCCACTTTTCTTAAAATCCATTAACACTAGGTAAAACTTTTCAAAAAACATAGCATCCTACGTTAATTCTACACACTCAACAATTAATATACAAAGGCAGACCCATTTAAAGCTCCTTCACGTTACAATTAAGCTCAAACTAAGTCAGGAGACAAAAAAGTTAAATTCTTATGACATGCTTCCCAGAGTACTGCTTCCAGCCTGGTATTGTCACTTACAGTAAGTACATCATTTGAACAAGTTAGTAATTTTTGAGCACCATCTACATTTAAGACTGCCTTGGTGTAGCTTTAATACAGAAATAATAACTTGCCCCAATTTGTGTCATACTCAGCTAAGAATATTAATGTGGCTGAAAACTGACATTATAATTTAAGATTGTGTAGGATTTAATAAAAGAGTAAAACGTTCTTTTGGTTATCACTCTGCTTAAATTTTGTTCTTGTATTTCATATCTAATTTTAGAGAGCTCAGCGAAATTCTCAGTTCATTATTCTGTGGTATGCAATCCCCCGTCTATAAAGTATGTTTTCTTACTTTCCTTAAAAAAGTTTTGCCTGGTTTTACCCCACCCCCTGTTCGTACTAGAGAAAGAAACACACTCAATGTCATATTTCTCAAATCCACATTTTTATGAAGGCCCAGACACTTGATTACAGGTGAAAAAACAAGAGGAAACTTTCAAGTGACTTGAACTACAGTTTCACAGTGAGGAGCTCCCTTTCTCTCAGTGCTTGCTCAGCCAGCCCGCAACATGGCTACTCCTTGGTGTTGAAGCTCCTTGAAGCTCACTCAAAAACCCAGTCCTGCCCACTCCTCAAGAGAACCAGGAGAGACCCTCCAAGGGCAGAGATGCGGCATCATTGCACACTGGTGTGATAAAGAGGATTAGAAGCCTGAGTAATGAAAGTCATTAAACTACAGTAAATATTACCAGCCATATTTTACATGTAAAGTGACAAACTCTAATATTCAAATAATTTTAAAATCCCGAGTATTCTCTTAATTTTGAAGTAGTAACCACTGGAAACCTCTAAGATTATATCTGTCTGAGGTATTACTAAAGAACAGCTGTACCTACTAACATTATTGTACCACCTATCTTTCCTGTCTTTTTTTGGTATTGAACAGGTGAAAAAAAGAGGTACAAAGTCCAGATTTCAGGTCGCTTAATGTGAACCTTGTAAACATAACTTTGCCAGATACACGTCACTAATACAAACATACCCTAACTTGGTAATTAAGAAACGTTTGAATATTAATTTTTAATATTATTTACATTTGTAATATACTGAACAGAAATCCATGGACTTTGAATTCAGCAGGGTCAAAATTTGATGAGAAATACCCCAATTTTTAAGCATCTCCCAACAGCTCTTGTACTTCGCGAAATGGGAGACTAACATGTACAGAAGCAACAGGACACCATACTTAGAAAAGAGAAAGGGAAAAAAAAAGGTAATTTCTCAAATAGTAAACAACTTGAAGGATATGTTATATATCATAAAAATGTGTAACATCCCCAAGCAAGTCATACCAGCAGATACTTGTACTTTAACAGCAACCAGAAATACTGCTATAGCTCTCAAACTACATATTCTAAGTTGGATTGTTCAAACATTTATATTCATCCTTTCTACTGCAGTGCAACGTGTTTACCTTGGCTGGCTGCCATACGCCCACCCGGCCACTCTTCTGTCCCCCCTCTGCTGGTTGGGGGGCACAAAACGAGAAAGCCTGTGGGCTGAGGTAAGACAGTGGCACCACCCGCCATTTACCTCACAAGCAAAACCGATTCGACTTGGGGAAAATGGCTAGCAGCGCCCCTCCCGCTGCCCCCGCTCCCCCCTGGGTGCTCGCAGGGCCGTTTCTCACACTTTTTTCCTCAAGCTGTGCAGGTTTTGCCCCTCAGCGCTGCCCTGCGGCGGGAACCGGCGGGAACCAGCTGGAACCAGCGCGGCGCAGCCCTGCCCCCTCCTCAGAGGAGCGGCCCCGCCCTCTCCCCCCAGGGGCAGCTCCCGTAGCTCCCGCCTCCCCCCAGGGGCAGCTCCCGCCTCTCTCAGGGGCAGCTCCCGCCTCCCCCCAGGGGCAGCTCCCGCCTCTCTCAGGGGCAGCTCCCGCCTCTCTCAGGGGCAGCTCCCGCCTCCCCCCAGGGGCAGCTCCCGCCTCT
>JAVJGI010000001.1:84434714-84460662 GCA_035590275.1 Ibycter americanus
CAGGGGCAGCTCCCCCCTCTCTCAGGGGCAGCTCCCGCCTCCCCCCAGGGGCAGCCCTGCAGCCCCGCGGCAGCCGCCAGGACACAGACATCCATCCATCCATCCATCCGGTATGTGCATTTAAAATCTAGTCCAACTACAATCTAATCGTCTGAAGTGGTCAGCATTCTTCATCTCCTGTATCAAAGTAGGTCCCCAGCACGGCAGCCAGCCTCTCGGGGTGAGGCAGGCCGTAAGCAACAAACCAGACACAGCTGTGCGGCTGGGTCCCTTGAACTGTCTGTTTTTTAAAGCCAAAAAGGCTCCTGATTTTGATTGATGAAAGCTTTACTGCCCCAAACTGGAATACTGGCAGGTTCTCACAAACACATCCTGACACTGACCTCAGATGAGTAAACCAGGTGTTAATTCTCCAGCAAATGCAATTTCCATGCTCTGAAACAATTATTTTTGTCATGAATGAAAAGAGGTAGAAAAACTGAATCAAACTGTGGTGTCTTATATCTGCTAAATCTGCACGTGAATAGCCAACAGGCAAGTTTCTTCTATTAAGCCTTAAACTGTTCAGTGAATGACACAGTAAAAAGTCTGGGACTGGCCGAACGCTTAAGTGTTTACTGATTTTTTTAAAAGCAATTTTTGTCCTGTTAGTATCTACTGAAGGAGAAACATTGAAAGCTCTGGAGAGCAAATCTATTAGTGAGTAGAACAGATGAATCAGAGTAAACATTGGATAAAGTTCCCTGTCACTCATGTGCCCTGATGCCATTGGAAAAGCAGGTTCTCTGTAGATAAACAGGGTGCTCTGTCTCCATCACAAGGGCACCCTCAGGTTATCCTCACTGCTTCCTCCTTCTGTGCCAGTCTCAGACAGTGCTTTTTGGAAAGGTGTTGATCCTCCCCTTTCACAGGCCTCGTTGTGATGTACAAACTAGTATACTGGAATCACAACAAAAGGAATTTTACATCAGCATGTAATTTTTTTATTGGGCGTTTACTTCAAATTGACCAATATTTTAAACTGAGTATTTTACAATGAAAGCAGTAAATAACTAATTAGAAGAGTAAAAAAAAATAAAAGTGTAGTCTTGTTAACATTCATAGCATAACACCTGCAACTGCAGAGAGTTAAATTATTTGTGCTGGACCATAAAGCCAAAACATACGTATCAGGGAAGCAAAACGTGAGATAAATCTCCATGTTTCAGGCGCTGGGGAGGATGCAGATGGTCCTTTCACCTGACATGCAGTCACTTCTGACTTGTGCCAATGCTGTGACAGCTGTTTCAGCAGTTGGCAGTAAAGCCACTGGAAGATGTTAGAGCGTGTAACACTCACCTTGCTCTTCTTAACATTTATTGAGCTAGTTTTCTCTTTACTTCTGCCCTCAGAGCTGCAGTGTGGAGACTTTTCAGATGTTTGTTTTGCTTTCTTGTTGACCTTTTTGGACTGTGGAACAATCATCAATAGCTCATTACAATGTATTACAACACACCAAATGTCTCAGTGATTCTGTTTCTCTTAAATCAATTTGTTCTTAGATGGTAAAGCACAAGTTTCGTAGTATGGACTTAAGGCTCAAGAGGGTTAACGGAACAAATGAGATGTGGCATACAGTCTACAGCAGAGGACATAACTTCTCTGTGGCAAAGCCCAGTTACTAGTCCTGTGTCTGTGCAGCACTTAGCATGGTGTCAGCTGTATTAATACTACAGAATGGGAGACTACATACCGCTACAATCCAAATAATAAGTAATATTATTAGAAGCAATTTGTTCCTTGCATGGCATTTTGTCCCTTTGACAATCTCAGGAAGAATCTCTTATTTCGTTTATGTGGAAGATGGATAAAACAGCAGGGATATAAGTAGCATGTAGTTAAATGGTAAATGGCACTGCTTCATCCACGAACAGAAGAAAGAAGGATCAACCTTCCAAAAAGATTTTAGCATTGATTCCTTTTCTAAATTTCAAGGTATTGCTGAAATCACCTGTCAATTTTACAGTATGCAACATTCAAGGTAAGACAGTCTTGCCTCCTAGAATTTACAAACCTAAACAAACAACATAAGGCAGCTAGGGAATTGGCCTCATACCATATTGCTCAGTTCAAGGTAGGTCGGTACTCTTTCTTTTTGGAAGGTTGATCCTTCTTTCTTCTGTTCGTGGATGTTAAAGAGAAATTTCATAATGGAGTTTCCTGTTGTCCCTCACTGTGTGTGCTGTCTATAAGCACTGGCAAGGCAGCTGGTTTTTGTGCTTTACATAACATTTAATCTTGGATAACCAAGACCACTCCCAGCAAGTAAACAAAGTGACCGAGATCTCTGTTTTTGCCAACACTGCTACCCTTATTTTCATCCTTTCTCTGCGGATGGTGAGTCAGGCTGTCTCTATTTGGCCAGCATGACTTGGCATTTTCTACCATTTGAAGTGTGGAGTGCATATGTGAGAGAAGTTGAACCTTGCAACACCAAGCAAGAAGCTGTATTCAGAAAAGAAAGTTTAGAGTTTATTCTTTTCTCTAATCAGCCCTCAAAACTGTCTGATTACCCACCAGCAGAAGATGGTAGGAGGAAACCAAACAGAAAGAAAAAGTGAATTTGTTCTAATAAAGCAGATAGCTGCTTGGAAGTGAAAAGAAGCCTTTTATGTAGCTGTTCTGCAGTCACTGCCTGTGAACCAAAGGTGGTCATTAGAACTGCTCATACCACAAACACCAACCATCTGTCACTCTTTTAGCTGTGATGATTTCTGCTCTAGGCCAGGATGCTTGGGAGGAATCCAGAAGTCTTCTCTGAAAAATTAAAACAATGTCCCCTCCCCCATATTCTCTGAATTTTTCCTGGTTTCATCTGATGTTTCACTGGTGGGGACCCACCACATCTAAGACTACACTGAAACTGGACAGGTACCAAATACATGCAACAAATGCAAACATACTTGAGAGGGAAGGGAACAGGGCGCTATATGCAAAGAAACCTAATGACATGTGAAATAATCATCCAAAGTGTTTTGATGTGAATTAGGAAGGAAAAAAAAAAAAAAAGTCATTGCTGGACCCTGAATAAGATCATCTGTGTAAGCCTGGTTGGTACAGCAGACAAGTATGAATACCTTTTCTTTAGTTCACCACTGTACCTGGATAATAAAACCACATTAAAATAGAAATAAAAGTGAATGAGCTCTTGGCTGGAACCTGAGCTGGCCCCAGGTGTGGATAAAGTCAGGCCAGCTCATTGTGCCTGATGATGGTGAGGGCAGAAGGGAGATACTGCTAATGCTGACAGGAGCAATCTTCACAGCAGCAGCAGCTGGCACTGACTCCATAGACTACCACCCCTATGAAAAGTAAAAGTGAAGGCTTGCTCAAAGCGACCTTCTATTTCCTGGCCTTGCTCACACCTTCTTTTTCCCTTTCTGTTTCTATGGTCTGTCTCACCTCCCAAAAGTAGAGGAAGAAATGGGCAAACCATTTTCCATTCTAAGCTCTTATTTCCAAACCAGTGAGGTCTGTGAAACCTCACTGCCTCCTCCAGCAGCTGTCAGATTTCTCTCAAACTGCAATAAAATAATGCATTGTAATAAGAACATCACATCCATACTATTTTTTTCTTGAAATAACCACTATTTTACAGCAGTTCAGTTTTTATTTTTCTTCTATATGTTACTATATTGTGTTGTGGCACTATGTATATCAGTATGTAAGAACAGAACTTTTAAGCTTATAACAGATGGTAATGAAGCAGTTCCCCTTTAATCACAGAAAACATATTTTAATGCCATTAAAGTAATTTCGCATTTACTTTCCTGGTACTAAATGACAGGGAAGTCAACGAGGGCAGTTATATCTCTGTAGGATAAAAAGAATGCTCAATGGAAAAACCAAGAAAAGCATCCTGGCCTACAAGTGTATGAGTCATTCTGCATAGCACTGCTTAGCAACGAACCAACTTAGAGGAGAAAAACATAGAGAGCAAATACATCATAAAACCAACTCTTGTATATGGGTATGCAAATCTAGTTGGATTATAGGGAAACATAGAGACTTTGCCTTTATTTTCTTCAGGCTCACTTGAAGTTTACAGTAACTTATTTCTAGGGATTAAAAAAAATAAATACATCAGCTGTAATTAAAAATACATTTCAACACTTGCTGAATTTTATCATCATGTGATTTTACCCGTTTGCTTTCTAAGACCGATATGTTCCATGGTTTTATTTCCCTCATATTGGAAGGAAAATTAGACCCAAAGATACACTAGGGGAAACTGTATAAATGGGAACTCAGACAAAAGCCTTATAAATAGCTTCAAAGTCAAGTGAGCACAAGTGTGCCCAGCTGTCATGCTTTGGGTCTGAGCAGAACATCAGAGCTTTTCTCCCAGCTTGTCCTGGCAGACAGAGTGGGTGACTCTCTGGGGTGGATCAAGTCTTCAGACACAGGGCAAGATTACTGTAACCTAAAATTAGCCTCCTGAATTCATACATAGGCTGTCAACTATCCAACTTCATTTCAGAAATGCCGATCACACGATATTCTGCTAAGCACTTTGAAAGTCTTTTGTAGAAACTTGCTACAGGTCTTATAGTGGTTCTGAACCTAGTTTTAGATGAACCTTTTTTTAAATCTTGCAATCAGTAACTACTGAGGAACTGTGTAAATATGTAGTGATGAATAGCTTTATATTATAGGTGTATAAAAGTACTCCTCTACAGATGCAAATTAATTTATTTAAAAATAAATGTACCACTTGGTAGACAGCCTAGAAAGCAGAGATGTTTTTTATGTGGGAAACAGGAAAAGGATCTACAATTATTTTAACAATGAATGCCTATTATTTTAGGACATTTTAACAATGAATGTCTGTTTATTTGGGACAATAACATCAGTTCACCAGAAATCATGGTATCACATGTGGGTAATACAGTTTAAGACAGACCAGGCAAGCATTTTGTATAAACCATTATTGTGATGCTTTGTGGCAAACCCAGAAGAGATACAGGCACATATTAAACTAGAATCCTTACTGTGGATTATTTGTTGTGGGGATAAAAGTATTTCTTCAATAGAAGTGCAAGAAACAGGGACAGATTGAAAAAGCAGCCATGGCTGCCTGGGATTACAAGCGTGGTTTTAAAATAAAAACGATTTACAACTCACTTCAGATTTACCAGGGCACCAAAACTTACCTGCTAACAAAAGTTTCACAAGCTCTAGAGCAACTTTTCTTGGATAGAACTGGCATCATGATTACAGCCACAGCATAACCAAAATACCCCATCCTCGTAGCCAAAGGAGGTGTGTAAGTGTGTGTGTAAACCTTGTAGCTCACAAAGAAGCTGCATTCTGGTGGTGTTTATTGTCCACAGACTTTCTGCTTAAAAAAAATCTCCACTTTCTAAGCTCTCTACCAAATAGTAGGATTTTGAGTTTTCAACTAATTATTTTGCATACTGGAGGGATATGCTACAATATAAAACTTTTTATTAATAAGGCTTTACATAGTTCCTCTAAATGGCAAGATTTAAAAAAAAATGCTTATTTTAAACACTTGCTTATAATGCCACCCCTCCAACAAAAACCCAGGCAAGTTTTCAGACAAATTTTGGC
Source organism: Ibycter americanus (assembly GCA_035590275.1). Taxonomy (NCBI): domain Eukaryota; kingdom Metazoa; phylum Chordata; class Aves; order Falconiformes; family Falconidae; genus Ibycter; species Ibycter americanus. The sequence continues at coordinate 84,440,328 of JAVJGI010000001.1, forward strand.
ATGTCCTGGATTGGAAATAGTTACTCACCACTTTGTCCTCCTCTTGTTCTTTAGTCAAGGGCTTATCCACTTTTGAAAATGATTGATTTGCCTTGGGGGAATCCAGTACAGAATAGTCATGATCCAGAATGCAACCACTAGCCTTCTTCTGTGATGGAGGGAAAAGCAGTTTGAGAGCATTTAAACTCTCTAGAGAGAAGCCTAAATTGGCTTACAGGACTTCAGACTTTTAATAAAGTCAGCCAGCACCATTTCACTAGTTACAGCTTCAAGGTAACAAACATATTATGTGGATGTATCTTCTTTCCTTTCTATATGCCTTTGTTTCCTCCTTCCCTTCCAAAACATTCACAGCCTGTCTTGCTTCTTTAGTTCAAGCCTTGGAGATGCTGGATGGGTATTCTGACATGCCTGTAAAGGAAACTGCCTTTCCCTTTCTCTTTCCAGGGCTTTTCATAAGACAACCAAGATACTTAGTGACAGGAGAAACAAGCATGGCTCAAAGTTTCCCTTTTCCTCTAAGAAGTTTTATTGCAGATGAGCAGCCAAAGTGCTTTTGAACCTTGGAAGCTAGTGCCTTTAATAAGACAGACTCCCAAATGTTTAGTAGGTATTGTGAGACAATAGGTCAAACTTCTTTCCTTTTGGAGACCAAGTAGCTTCCTGTCAGCACTCGGAGATTCTCCACGCAATGGGAACAGTAAAGTGTTTTATATCTGGTAATAATAGATTGTTCTTAGTTTGGTATTTTTAACAGCTGAGTATAACATACATAGAACAGGGCAGTGTGTACCAGCTAAAGGCATAGCCATAGATAGGGTGAATCTTACAGTTTCAGTAGTGTTGTAGACAGGGAGTAATATTCCTCCTATCCAGAATTGGGACAGAGGTAATTAACGTTTTCTTAAGCCATCAATCAAAGATTCGTATCAGGTGAAACAAAATGCTATGTGTCAACACCTAGCAACATATTCTCTGGTTTTATTTAATTGTATTTAAAAAATAAAGGCAAATTTCTACTGAGAATATACACTTAATATTTCAAAGACTTTCAGAATAGGGTAGTCTGATGGCTGTGAGTTTTGCCCTCAAACAGAGATGGTGCTTTCCACCTGCCTTTCTCTTTTGTTCTGAACTGCAGGCACAGTGACCCAATTTGAGATGAAAAAGCCTAGAACAGATTTCAGGAGAAATCTCTGTACAGAGCATCCTGTTTCTCCTCGATTAAGAAGGAGCTCAAGAGTGACAAGAGTACAATATACAGCTCCCAATCAGTTGAGATGCATTTATATGTTGAGAAGCTAGTATTTAGCTCTCACTGCAGTGAATTCATAGACTGCTTAGTTTCAACAACATTTCTCTAAAGACTTCTTTAAAAAGCCAACAAAAAGTGATTGAAAGTATGCCTGCAACCTACATGCAAAACATACAAAACCCATTGAGTTTTGAAATTAATTGTTCTTTTATTGTGAAAACATATCCCAAAATAAAATGGGAGGTGCATGGCAAAATTGAAAGTTGAAAAAGAAGAAAGAAACTGGGTCTCTTTCCTGGGAAAAAAATAATGGCTATACATTCCAGCAGTTCAGTACAGAATCAATGATTCAGTTCCAAAGGAAAAATCATTTCCCTTATCTAAGATCATGGGTCAGGCACCAAGTCACTGAGCCATGTATGTCCTGTTATGACCCTTACATTCAAGTAACAGCTAAAACCCACATTAAGAGAAATTCTTGCAACATTTATATAGAGGAATTCAATCTAAGCTTCCTGCCTCAGCTGAAAGGAGAAAGCAATCAGAAGCATGACTGCTCCTACTGAGGTCCACACAGAGCTTTCTATCTAATGTATTCTGGGTTGTCCAGCTGGGACTGAAAAGCTGGTGTCTACAGGGTACAAGTTAAAAGATCCATACTGAAGATGCAGGTTTGCTAAATGCCTGTATTGCTTTTTTAATGATGGTGTGAATACCCGTACTGGCATTCATTTGCAGTCAATTACTTGTTCACACTTCAGAAGGGCAAAAGATGTGCAAGATGTGCTTTCTGTGGTTAACAGAAGGAAAAGGGGTGGGGGGTGGCGGGATTAACAGATTTAGATTAGAATTATGCTTACTGGCACAATAGATTAATGCACAAATTATTAATCTCAGGAATCACAGGTTTAAGTCTACTTTGCATGTAACCTGAACCAAGTACCTTTGAAGCTAATGGAAGTATTGCTGTGAATTTCAGTAGCAGAGGCTGTAGAAGTCAGCAGACAAAAAGCCCAGCAGAGAAACTAGATTGAAGCAACTCATTTCTACCTGTACAGGTATTTCAGAAGCCCACTTAGCTGTCTCTTTATTCATAATTAGTTGTAGTCTTCCCCACTATTTAAATGCATTAGTTTTAGATTTTATTTCATAGCAACCATGTGAAACCCAAGACCATATTGCTTAATAAGCCTTTCAACTTTTAACTCCTACTGTATTCTAGAATAGGCCTGTGTTAAATATTTTAAATATACTCTAGTAAAATTAAAATATACTCTTCCTCTTGCTGTCTACTTGCCACAAAGGAACAGAAGTAGGAGATCAGCCACCCTTTGCAGCATCTCTTTAAGTCAGTGGAGAGATTCCTATAGGAATTGATTTTACTCTAAATAAAGAGCCAGACATCCTGAAACACAAACTCCAAGCCTTCAGACCCTCTCTGAAATAAAGGTTTTTGTTATCGAATTCTAATCATCAAGGACTGCAGTCTCAGCCATTGTAACCTGGAGTAGCATCACTGCAGTCCGTGAAGCAATGCTTCATTGGTGTACCAAATGAAAATCTAGCCTGTGAAAAAAGATGCATCTCCTCAGGGACTATATGCTATTTAGGCATTACTAATGATGTGTTTAAGTAGAACTGTCTATTTTAGCAGCAAATTCACAGATGCGTATGAAAATACCGGTGAAATTTTATTAGCTACTAAAATGCTAATGATGCTCTGAATTTCTTATACACAAATGAGTAAGGGTATTAAAAAAACCCCAACTTACATTTGAAACGAAATTATCATGACTCCCAAAATTAAAATAAACTGCGACTGAAGCTTCACTTCCAATAAGATAAATGCTAACAGAAACATTACCAGACTGATACCATGTTTGTTAGTACTATAGTGCTCCTATAAAGCCATAACAGCCTTTAATAAGCTCAGCTTTATTTCACCCATAATTTATCTTGTTCCACATCACACTGAAGAAGCCTGAACCTAAAAGCCTCCTCTCCAACCGAAGTGAGCAGGTGATTCTCATGTGACAAAGGATATCCAGAATGAGGACCCACATTTGTGCATTGCAGACAGCTGTGACATTTTTCTAAACAAAATTGTGCAAAGTAAATACAGAGGAAATTGTACAGCAATACCCTGAATTATTGAAAGGCTAGCTATGCAGAACAAACATAATTAAAGGGTCTCATTATCTTCTAAATAATCATTGTAAATAATGCTTTAGATAATTACTTCATTAGTTCTCAAAACACTGGCTTTTATTCTCCTCTGAGATTCCATACACTAACTCTACTCTGAATAAATTGCCAAAAGGGAAAATCAAAAGCAGAGCAAACATGTGAGCTGGAAATGCAATGTGTACTTGTTGTATAAACCGATTTAAAGCCAGGATGTTTTGAAATATTTCTTGCAAATTTTCAGAAGCTGGCTTAAAAGCTTTTTTTTTTTTTTTTAAATTTATGTATGCATTTTTTTCTTCAGATTGCTTTCTGATGCAGTTAGATTCATTTGCTAGCAGCTATATTGATCCATTTAAAGATGGTTGACAGCAGTGTGGATAGAACCAAGATTAGTCTGTATCATGGATGACTGTTCTTAACACACATATTGCCATTTTTCTTCACTACAAATACTACATGGTAGATTCAATAACAGAAGAAACTATGCCTCTAAAAGCAACAGCCTAAACAAAAAACAAGCCAAAGACCAAGAGAAGAAATGGGCAGAAAATGTAAGACCTGCAATTGGATGGTTCAATAACTGAGCAAGTCTGTATTTGGAAAAGTATCTTTTGTCAACAGCACTCTGTGAGTACTGCCAGTAATTAAAGCAATGGCATGAAAAAATGGCAGATATTTTCCTGGTCAAGTCCCAAGTCAATTTGTAGCACTGCAGAAGGCTGATGCTTACAAGTTAAAGTATTTTAAAAGGCCTTTGTCAGAAGTCCATTAAAGAAATTAAGTAGCAAGAGGAAAATGGTAAGTCTGCAGAGTAAGTTAGCAGTCATCTAATCCTTTAGATAGAAAAGGCACAGCAGAAATATCAGCAACATTTGAAACTGTGAAAATAAAATTAATTTTCACAAAGGTGATTACTGAAATTTTGGAAAGGAAGATCAACAGCAACCACAAAAACTAGAGAGAATGGATAAATGTTTTGCAGAGATGTGCTTTTTTATTATTATTTTTTAAATCAATTCACGCTGGTGTTAGAAGAAACAAACAAGTTTTAGGGCACTTAAGTTCCTCTTCACAGAGGCAGCCTAGAGATACTCAAGTTATTTAGGTCAATGGACATTATATAGACAGTATTTGAGGCTAAAAAGCTAGCATTAGGTAAATATGTGTGAGTAGACTGTTATGTGCGCTGATACAATGCTGTGGTGTATAAAGATTGAAGTAATAAGCATTAAATAGGTTGTATTATTGCAAAAGTCAGAAGGCTATCCTAAAGATGTTGCTAAGTGTAACTCAATCACTGTCAAAAAACTAGAAAAAAATGCATCCTAGAAATCGGTCTCCAAACCTTTGAGTAATAGGTGGTGGTTGTTTTTTGGGGTTTTTTGTGGGGGAGGGGGACAGAGGGGAAAGTGAATAGTATAGGAGAAAGGAATCTTACTTCTTTCTCCAGTCTTCCAATCACTGTCAGAAGCTGAGTACTGCTAATTAGGCTACATGAAAGAAAATATACTCAAATCCAATGAAGCATTCTTCTACACTACCCTGCCTTGTCAGCATTTACAAGCAGTTTCTACAGGGTGGCAAAGTCTGGACTGAGAAATGACCCTGTAGAGTCCAGCACCAGGGGCAGCTGGAAATGTCAACTTGTTTCCCGGCAATTGCCAGTTCTTTTCATTTCGTGCTTTATTACACTATTGACCACCTAATGAGACTATGGTACTCCTGTAGTGAATGCATAAGACATCAATATTGTGAACTTAATAGTCTTTGTTAAACCATATAATGCTATTTCAGTTAGATCAAGAGGATTTCACTGCTCACTCCCCACTGGCTTTCTTACCTGTGAAGTGAAACTACTTCAACCAAAATTGTCTACCTGTAGATGCATCTTCCTGCGGTACCTTCAACTGTCCGTACTTCACAGCTTGAAATGTAACACACCAGGACAAGTAACCTTTTTCCCCGCCTTGTGTTTAATCACAAAACTTGAATGCTTGTCTGAGAGTTTGAACTTCGCTTAGATTTACAGCAACAATAAACAAAATTTCTGAGCAATTTTGAGAGACTACCACTCCAATAAAGACGCATGTATAACAAACTGATACTGAATTCAAATTGTTTTGAGTTTATACTCACCTGTGTGCAAATTGGTCCTTTCTTTTAAACGTAACTCAATTCACTTCCATGGCAAAAGGAGGCATTAGCCCCATTACAAAATGAGCTAAGCTGAATTAACCTTATATATATATATATATATATATATGGATTTAAACCTCCAAAATGTGTTCTTGCATCCCACACTCATGTAGACAGCTTAATTTGCTCTTTTTTTGAAGAGCTGACCTAGGTAGTTCACATTAGTGAACTTGGACAAACTAGGAGTTAATCTTCCAATTCTACGCATAAGCAGAACAGCTCTGCAGTAGCTCTGAGGAGTGTTTGACTCTAGAGTGACCTACAAATAGGAGCCAAGTAAAGCCTTGAACAGGCTTTCAAATAGTTGCAATTCCTTCACTTCTACTTAGCAATATCTGACCAGACAAAGATGCATTTCAGGTAGTACGAAACTACTCACAGTGAAGAAACCACTGTCTTTGTTGTGAAATATCATAGCCAGTCACCACCCCCCCTTGTCTAAAGCTCATACATTTGAGGTATGACCTTCAAAGTAACCATTTATGTCCTTCAGTTTAAGAGAAATTTGTTTCACAAAACAGTCCAATGAAAAAATTATTCTCAAGGCCAGATTCTCCTCTTACGAATGTTTAGACTAGCAAAATGTTTTGTTTGATGAACTTCCTGTAGAAAACCAATTCTATTAATCCATAGAATATTAAGAGATACTGTTCTACTATATGAACGGTCATGACATTAAAAGTTTGCATTTTTAAAATAAACAAATTCATGCTTATATTTAAAAGATTCAGTTAATCAAAATCAAAGGCGTTTCATTCTGTGATGTAGAACAGCATGAGAATCTGGTCTGATCTCACCCATGACACTGCTTTGAGCAGGAGGTTGCACCAGGTGACCTGCAGAGAGAGCCTCCAACCCAGGTTAATTCTCTAATTCTATGATATATAGATGTTCACCACAGGCTCGTATCACAAGTCAGCAAAGCAGCCAAAGATCTCCTTACAAGCAGCTGTCAGTATTATTACACACACATTAATTCTTGTATGCCTTCTCATCTACAGGCCTCCACATCTCATTTCAGAAATTTTAGATGTAATTCCCTTAACAGACTTACCCAATGTTAGAAACGTTGGTGACTATGTAACAGCAGACTCAAAAAAGTGTAACTAGAGAAAATAACAGTTCTGTGCAATACTACCAAATAACCTTGTCAAATATGTATTGAATTTGCCTCTTCATTTCCTGCAAGATTACATAAAAGGACTATCAAGTGGGCTGTTACGTAAATAGCACCTCTGCTGAGCCTGTATTCATGCTGACATATTCTCTAAACGGAGTTGCGCTCTGTGTTAACATTGTCCAGCTCAGTTTACTTTCAAATGACAGTAACTGGCATGGGCTGACCCAACAGTCTCATGTTCTCTCTAAAGTACGGGTATAGGAAATATAATTTTGTACGCAAAAGAATTTCCTTCCCAGCCCACAAAGTCTGCTCCACATTGTTAGTTATCCATATCATAACTTAGCAATTTTTTAAGAACTATTTACTGCTGAACATCAAAATCCTTCTATTTGCAGTAAAATGGATTCAAACGCAGCAATAAAAGCAATCCTTCTTTACAATAAACACAATTACTTTGTAATTACTTACCATTTCCATGTATTTCCCTTTGTAAAACCCTTTATTCCAGAAGTACTTTTGTTCTTCAGAACCTAGTTACAAGTGCTTACAAATTGCTTTTAATTCCCAAATGCTCATTTGTAAGTGCTTTACTATGGGCAGAAGGACTTGGCCATTTGACAGAGGCAGCTAAAAGGGGCTGCAAATGGCACTACAGAACTGGGCAGCTAAGTACTGTCCACCACAGAAGAGACCGAGCTGATTCACAGGTGCAAAGGCTGACCCACTGACTGCAGTAGGAGGAAGAATGCCACAGTTGTTTTCAGAAGTTGCATACAAGTGACATGAATGCATCAAATCAAATTTAACATTGGGCAATCTAAGTCTTTAAACCCCCCTGATCCCCCTCTGCCACCCCAAAAAAACCCCACCCAAACCAAAATCTACATCCAAACTGTTCTCTCAAAACTGCATTAAGCACAGCTGTCTGAAAGGGTATGGGCTTTTAAAATGTAGGTTTTTTACAGAAAAAACCATCCTTCCTCATAGACAGCAGCTCCCTCCCTTCCCCTTGTCTTGTAAATTTCATTTATCGGGCTTGTATCCATCAAAACTCATGTAGTGCTATGCTAAACAAATCCCCCATTGCCTAGAAATGTCTGTTCTGTGTTTTACACTACAAAGCAAAGGGAAGCAGAATAAAGAGAGATTAATTTTTGGAACAGCTTTAGTTCATTCTGTTGAGTTCATTTATGTTCAGATTTGGTGCTTTTTCCACAGGCAGTACAGCACCACTTTGAGAAGCAGCAGATACCTGCAATTATAAATTATCTGAGCACTTTGGTTGCAGTTATTTGTAACAACAGCCATTTAACGTTCTCCTTATGCTAAGATCTTTCTTTTAATCCTTTCACTTTTTGATTTTTTTTAAAAATATTTTTACTTTAAAGATTTTTACTTTTATTTTTACTTTTTTTTTAAAAAAAACTTTGGTTTGTCTTTATGGACAAGCCTGCCTTCTTAACTGCTAAGTTCAACATTCCCACTCCCGTCCAATTTTTCCAAAACCACAAAGAAGCGCCAAACTAAGATTAATTGCTCAGTTATCTTACAGTTAGTCATGAGCTGGCCAATTTCCAAGTGGTCTGCATGCATGGCCTCATTGGTGTTAGACTGTTACAAAAGTTGTAATGAGAGTTTATTTCTGTATGAAGATAGCACTGGCTCAAATGAAAGCAAATAACACCTTGGGCACTCGACCCCCACAAAAAGAGCACCACCAACACCCCCCCGCCCCTTCCCCAGTACCACACTGAAACTATCATTGCATTTGCTAGAGCACTGGCTGTATGAAAGGCTCCGTACCTCAATACACGATGCACAGAGGAGGAAGACTCGGGAGAGGAGGCGCCAGGAGACAGCACCAGTCCCCATGATGCCCAGCGCAGGGGGCAGCTGTTCCCCCCCACCTCTCACCCCTGTGGCTGCCATGGCTGTCAGCTCCCAGCAGGCTGCAGCGGGAAGGAGCCAGCTTCCCACAAGAGGACAGGTACAGCATCACCACTGGTAAGACCACCACTCAACCCTGTGCCAGCAGAAAGCTGTCAGTGGCCATCTCAATTAAGTTTAAACATCAGCACAGGGGGAACGACTCCAGTAACCACCTGCACATCAGAACCCTGAATGTATTCTAGAAATTCCAGTTCTGGGGTAGGCAGGGAAGAGAAAGTTATTTTAATTCTGCAGTGTGGAAGACGCACTTTTATGAGGAATGTTTGAGAACACATGAATGGCTTTATTCAAATATGTAATTCCCATAGTTTTCAAGTTTAATATTAAAAGCAAAATTCCACGGGCATATTTTAAATAAATCAATCCCACTAATGTCTTCAGAATCATCTCTGCACCTTTTTTGGTAAGAAGTTTCAGGAAATACACTACCTTTACTCGAAGACCTAGGTATCCGTTGTTTTACAATATGTCATTGCGAAAACATACCAGCCTTATTCACTTAATGGAAATATTCACAAAGGTCACAATAATATCGTGAATATAAAACCAGTCACAAGATATTTGCTTAGATAAATTTATTAGTGCATAGGTTAGATTTACTCCCCTCCAATATTAACAGGACAAAGAGGTTCATGTGAAAAACAAGTTTTGTCTTGTTCTAAAACAAACTCATTCAGGCAGCTATATAACAAGAAGTAAAAACCATGGAGTGGCCTATTCAAATATCTGGTCTTGATGGGCGAATTATTGCATTATAAATAAAATTCAACATGACGGGATCATCTTGGGGGTCACTTTAGGCAACCAGCTGTGAAACAGCAGAATGGATTTTTTCCCCCCAAAGTCTAATTTGTGTATCCGTATAAATAATATTTACTGATAAAAATCTAGAAAACTATAGAATAAAAATATATTTTACCTAGAATGAGTACTAAGGCAACCAATCTTTCCTTACTTTGCATGTAAACTTCCTCACAAGCATTGGTGGGTGTTCTGGACTTAGAGGTAAAGAAATTTGTTCATTAATGAAGCCGAAATTTTTCAAGCGACTTCTTTATGGCTGACTTGCAAGAAGACCAATAATATTTTTTAAATGTTTGACATCTGAATAGCTCTAGCACATTCACAGCATGTTCGGACAGCAATGCAGGAATATTCATATATACAATATCAATTGTAAACTTTGCTGGATTTCATTAAGTCAGACTGAGTTAATAGTTTACTGAGTAACTTGGATCTCAGACACTTTCAACAAAACATAAGTTTAAGGATTCTAACCTTTTAGGACCAAGTTATTGCAGTTAACGTTTTAGTCTAGTACTAGGAAACACCGTCAACTGTAGTTTTAGACTGTTTAAGAAGGCACACATGATACTTTCCTCTAATTCTCTTACAGTGTAAATGTATCTACATATCTACAGGGATATCCTTAAACAATGAGAAGTCAAAAATTCAAGTTACAAATATTTTACACATAAAATACAAAAATAACATGTAAAATTAAATGCAGTTATTTGGTTACATTGGAAGTCTTTCAAGCTTTCAAGTCCTGCAAGCTGGCATTACAACAAGTATGTATATACTAAAACACTTCATACATGTTACATAACACATACATTTCATAACATATCAGTGCCTTAGTTTGCATTATATTTCAGCCTTTTCTCAGGGAGTTTATCCCCATGTGCTATATTCACACATCAACATTAACAAACCTCTGACAAAGAAATCTTGACTTGGCTTTATAGAGAAAAAGCATGGGTTTTGTCCTATTTATATGAACAATAAGGCTAAACTGATCTATCAGTTTCCATTGCACAAGGGTTATTTGCAGAATTATCTGTCCAAGTTCAAATTCACTGTGCATTCTTTTACCAGAAACATTGCAACTAACTTTTTATTACAAAGGTAAGGAAATATTTAAAGCAATTAACCTTAGTCACATTGAAAGAAGTAATAAACCTGGAAAGTGTAAAAGAGCTTTTTTCTTTTTTTCTTCTCAAGTGTAATGCAATAGGCAGACAGTTAAATAAGTAGTCTTTTCAGGATAAAATATTTTAGCACTTGTTGGAGAAAAAAGAAGTTGTAAGTATAAAGCTTAGATAGGTTAAGGTGACTAAATAATACACTTGAAGACAAGGCTGCATCTCATAAAAATGTTCACAAGAGTGCTAACAAAAGCAGCACTGGTAAGGTATTAAAATTCGTGATTATAGGATTATATTAGCAGTAGGGAAAAAAGCCAAACAGTCAAAACTCAGTATTGTCTCTCAACTCCATATTTAAACTGTAACACTGAGATATGAAAAAAATACTAAGTTACTTCAGTTCAGAACAACTAAAAGCAAGTTTCAGCTTTACAAACATACAGTTTAAAATGAAAATCCGTACATATCCTAATACATTCTGATCTTCATTTATGAGTAAACGTTGAGCGATTTTTTCATATTTAACCATTAGCGATAGGTCATCATCATGGGGCAGCGTAAGGCATCATTTATTAAAAAAGGTTTGGTTTTACTGAAGGTGTATTTTGGAGTTTCTGAAGGTTCGTAACTCTTGGAATGTGCTTGCTATGATAGTGTTGTTGCTAGGATAATTCCAAGTATCAGAAGCAATACAGTTACACATATAATTATGAACATCAATTTCTGCAAGGAAAGAGAGAATAGTTGAGATTTAAATACCTTGTCAGATACAGAACTGTTTAAATACATGCATAGCTACAGAAAACTAATACTGACACTCCATCTGAGTGTTTGGATTTTCCTTCTCAAGAATACTTATCTGCCACAATTTCCTATTGTTAGTCTTTCTTTTCTAACATACATGTACCCATAGTTACAAGATGGAGCTATCTGTGTAACATTTCTGTATTTTGCTTCACTGAATAATTGTTACTGCTGTACCCAATTTCTGTACATGTAGTTACACATGGAAACAGTTGCAATAGTGAACATTTACTTATGAAGTCTAAGTACAGCAACATTGCTTACTGCCACCCTCCTTGGATAAATATTTGTAGCTTGCCCAAACCTTTACCAATTACACACTTAGAATTCAATAAAAAGTCAGTAAAAATATTGTGTAGGTAATAGCTCAGAAGAGCCACAAGGAGGAAAAAAGAAAAAGAAAAAAAAAAAGAGACAGGTTCTACGTAAATGCAAAGTCTGACATTAGGTTAGGTATTTCTGACTATAAGCAATGATACAGTAAATCCTGTTATCTGCCCATAAACCAGAGAAGAAACTGTAACATCAAAATCAAAAACTTTGATACAAGATTGTTAGTACAGAAAACTGAATTCCTGATTAGCTGTCTAAAATGACATCCCTCTCATAGCGCTTCATATCTAGTTTTAAGATACCACATCTGTCTATCTAGTTTCTCTTGGACTCAGAAGACTTAATTGCTATTTTCTACATAGCCTGGCTAGGTGTTATCTTGACAAGAAATGGTAGATTAGTACAGCAAAAATCTGAAGACTGAAAGAATTCTCAAATTTATGTCCTGAAATTCCAGCTGGAATCTGCAGACTTTGCTTTTGCAAATACATTGGTATTTCCCACTGTTTCACTTAGTCTAGTATTAATAAACAGCTTCAAAGTAAGAAGTTTTAGGCCGTTCTGCAAAGCATAATTGCCAACTTTGTGTTTGTATACATCTACTTTTATGAGAGCTCTACTTAAAACCATAGAAAAGCCCATTTGATAACGTTCCAAGTGTAACTAGTATTCCCTGTCTTACTGCAGATTGTTTGCTGGTGTGAACTTTCAGTATTTAAAAAAAAAATAATCAAGGGACTGTGAGACAATAATTGGCTTTCTTGGCCTCATTTCCTTCTGCTGTTTTGAGTCTGACATAGTAATTGCATTCTGTAAATTCAGCAGCTTACCACTAGATGTCAGTTTTCAATATTCACACGCAGAGTGCTATTCTGGAGTATGCAGAGATAGACAAGATCCACCAACGTGGCTCAAGCCTACCCCCTACCCCTATCTATACTAATTGTACGGATATTAAGGGTTAGTAGAACAATACAAGCTACCACAGCAAAACAAGAGAAAAATTAGTTGATTAGTTACTTACTGCCACAGTGGCAGGAAGTCATGCATGCTGAGGTTATCCAAGCATCACCGAATACCAACAGACAAACCAATAATTAGAGCAATTAAGGCAATTGACACCAATGACACAATGATAATTATCCACATTTTCTGTCAAAAAACAAGGTATTATTTTAATATTAAGCACACTGAGACCTGCACTTACTTTCAATTTTTAAAACAGTTGTTAGATCCACACTAATTTTTATTGAAGCCTGCAGTATTCTCAAATTAAGACCAATTTATGTGTATACTCTTGCGTGCAAAAGGATAAACATTTAAAAGTGTGTACATATAAATTAGTGTGATTAGGACCTATATAGTTATCAAAGATGAGAAAATCATCATTTACAAATACATGAAGTGGGTTCTTTTGACACTTAAATAATTTTTCAAATATAACAGGCATGTTATCTATATGTAGATAGGTATCTATGTAAAGATATATTATTCCCTCAAATCCAACTCGCCATAAAAGGCCTCACAAAATCGCACAGCATCTCAAAAGGGGAAATTATAATGTCAAAGGAATGCTTAATTCAACCTGCAATCATACAGTCAGAAAATATAAGTTACTTAGTAGTTTGATTTCAGAATACATATTTAGCTTTCTGATGGGAAGAAATACATCGAAACACAAAACAAGCTTCCATGTCAATGGAAAGTGCCTGAACTTTACTTGGAGCTCAATTCCTCCACAAAATTGAGTGTGGTGGTTTAACATCACACCTTTTCCAAGTGGAAGATGTCCCTAATATAGTACTTCTACATGAATACAAAAGTAGTTACTTGTAAACAGAATAATTACACGTGGAATTCTGAAAAAGCAGGCCTGCTTCAGCAAAACCAGTAATTTTATTTTTCCTGATAATACAGTGTCATGCTTTAACCCTGGCCAGCAACTAAGCACCACGCAGCTGCTCGCTCACTCCCCTGCCCCGCCACAGCAGGATGGGGAGGAGAACTGGGGGAAAAAGGTGAAACTCAAGGGTTGAGATAAGAGCAATTTGATAACTTAAATAAAATAAAATAGTAAGAATAATAACAGTAATGAAGAGAAGAGAGAAGGGGAGAGGAACAAATTGCAAAGAGAAGGGGGGGGACAGGGACACCAACAGGTGATGCACAGTGCAGCTGCTCCCCACCTGCTGAGCGATGCCCAGCCAGTCCCAGCCCCAAGCAGCTGGCCCCGGCCAACCCCCCCTCAGTTTAACCCCCCCTCAGTTTATACACTCAGCGTGACATTCTAGGATATGGAATGTCCCTCTGGCTAGTTCAGGTCAGCTGTCCTGGCTGTGTCCCCTCCTGATTTCTTGTGCCCCTCCAGCTTTCCCACTGGCAGGGCCTGAGAAACTGAAAAGTCCTTGACTGAGTGTAAACATCACCCAGCAACAACCAAAAACATCCCTGCGGTGGCAACACTGTTCTCACACCAAATCCAAAACACAGCACTGCACCCGCTACTGAGAAGAAAAAGTAACTCTATCCCAGCCGAAGCCAGGACACATGGTGCTTTTACCACTACAACTTCAGGTAAGTTTACCAGTGAGAGATATCCCAAAACCTTGAAGCTTATTTAGAGTCTGAATAATTTAAGGCATCATGGTGGTTGACGAGAACTACCAGTGGATTTAACTACTAGCATCATTAATTATTCTTTTGGGGTTTTTACACTCTGTAACAACAGCTTTTGAAGTGGAAAATTGTGAACATAGCCTTAGCTGTGCAAGAATTGCTTATCTGTTTTTGTAGTTGAAGAAGCTTCTGTCCGCTACTGGTAGTATCAAGTTTTAATATGAACTATAACAAATTAATTCACATTGAAAAATGTTCTGCTTTATTCTTGATTTTTGTTGTTGTTGTTTGTGTGTTTGTAAAATCCTTTGGTAAATCTTCCTCTCACATACTAATTTATAACATTTTAAGATCTAATTTTAAATATCACAGCTACAAAAAACCAAAAAGCATATATCAATCCTACCCTGAAGGACTGAATACAACAACAAAAATTCAACTGAAATTGAAGGTTGCTTCATACTGTGCTAAGTTAATATACTGACTGGCACAATTACAGAAAGACAGCATACCCTTCGTGCTTTACTTTGGTATTTAACTGCTTTTTTTGTCTCTTCTTTTGCATGTTCTACGTAATCTGATGCATTCATCACGTTCTTCTCTATGTTGTTGACCATTTCACCCTTAAAAGGAAATGTTGAAGAAAAAAAAATTATTATTGGAATCATGGATCCCTGTTCAATGAACCTAAGAGAAGAAAGCTATAGAACATCAACGATTATTTTAAACAAGTGAAGAATGTACATATTAGTGGCTGACATTTTTTCTGCTTTGATGTGTAAAGGAAAAAGAATGAAAAGCAAGGGCGCAAAGTTCTAACCAAACAAGGAACATTCATGGGCAGGGCAGGCGTATTTCTCCCTTTTGCAGGAACAAACAAGGAACACCTGAAAACATACCTTTGCATATAAGGTATGTTTTAACAGCCAAAACTAAAACTGATATACTAAAGAGATCAGAAATCCCCGACGTGTCTGGAAGTGGAAAAGGATATTGACAATTTTGACAGACAGTTCAACAGTTATCTAAGAAAATGCACACATGTAATAGCAACTTCCAAAGTTCCCCAGAACTGAGGATTTCAAATGTCAATACATTGCAAATTCAAATTAACTATGATGCATGAAATTTGGTAATGAAATGGAGGATTGGTAAAAAATTACAGTAAGTTTGTTACCTGTGTTTCTGTCCATCAGAAGAAATAATAAGCAGCAATAAACAGCAAAGCATTAAAGAATGATACACAAGTAACTTTTGTTCGCTTGAATTCAAAAGAAAACTGCTACCAATTTGCCTTGGCTATGCATTTAAAATCAAAACAACACAAGACTTCCAGAACAAAACCCAATACAAAAATAAAATACTCCTTTCCTGGCAAGCTTCTCACCTGAACACTATTCTTTTCGCTCTCCAGCATAAGTCAAAGAACTTTAAGAACAGAAGTTAAAAATATTTTTATCAGATAACTGGTATGTAAAGACTAGAAATAAAACAAATTTATGTAAATTTCAAGACAGCTTATGAACCTAAAAAACAACTTGAGTGACCTGTCAATGCCTTTACAGTCACGTTATAACAGTAATCACACCTTTGTATTATGTACAAGTTGCATACATCCTTGCTAATGCACATCCTACTCTAGCACAGTAGTCCTTTACCATGCCTGTAAGAATCCCATATTCCTGAGGTACAAACCAATATTCTGGGAGAGAGCTGTTCGTAAAACATGCACAAAATGTTCAAGCATATTACAATGTAAGCATGTTGAAGAAACTAATAAGTACACCAGCTGGAAAGAAAGTCTATGTTCAGTTTTATTCATAGCACAGAGTACATCTAGACTGTACCTTTGTCTACAACAAAATAAGAGACCTTTAGCGATTAACCTTCATATATTCTAATCACAGTCAAAAACCAAGGTAAGTCTGTATTATCTGAATATAAGCAATTGTTTCTGCATATTTCAAAAAGGAAGAATGGGGAAAAAAATCCCACTTACATAAATGTGTTTGAATTGGTTCACTTACCTGAGTCTCAACAAACATCGCCATGTCCATAAACATTTCATGTAGCTCCCGTATGCTAGATTCCAGTTTCATAATATCCTTGTGACGTGACTCGATTTCATTCAGAGCTTGCCTAGTTATTTGGGAGTCTGATATAATCTTTGGGAGAATGAAAAAAGATACGGACATAAGTAAGCATGTGCTGACACACTTCTAAATAGCAGAAGCAGCTAAAGAGAAGAGAGACATAACTAGACCAGAAATACATACATCAGAAGTGAAAATTGAAGGATTACCACTCTCTAACATTTCTTCCAGTTCCTCATCAGTGGTGGTCTTTCCAGCTAGGATAAAAACAACAGTACTTCACATAACATCACTTATTATTGAACATAAAACTTTACCATACCAGAAGGATGACAATTCGAAGAAAACTCTTTTATTCAACATTTTTCAGGACAAAACAACGTAGGTTTTAGACATTACCAAGTGCCATTTATCGTATGAAAGCACCAGAAAATACCAAGTAATAGTCAGAAAACAAATGCAGATTCAAAGCTACAATGAAGAACTCCTGGGTAGTGGGGTTTTTTGGTCAAACTGAATAGTTTTATCGGAAACATTTATGATGTACATAGGAGCCTTCTAAAGCAGAGTGTTTTTCAGAAGGAAGAACTTGAAATACAGAGTATGTATACAACATTCAGTATTTACCTATTCAATCATGTAACATTGGCACCTAATTCACTCACTCCCCACCACTGTGTGGGCAATAAAATCTTAACATGAATTTGGTTTTACCAACACAGGATTACATTCATATTCCACATAGAGAAGATGATTACCCATAGCATCCCTTCACTTCTACTTTTCATAGCACATCTAACAACTGATGTAGCTTACTATTGCACGTTTAAGCAAACTGAATCCTATTGGATCACACTGGTAGGACAAATGCAAGCGTTACGAGTTCCACAATGCATTCAAGTGATTTGTATTGTACAGTTTTAAAGATTACTTATCAAATCTCTGTTCTTCACATGTAAAATAAGTGGAGTATTTGTAATAACTTATATAACTCTGTCCTATCAGATGAAAGTTACAGTTCAAATATTACTTTCTGATGTTAATACCCAAGAAGGCTGCAAAACCTGCTTTAAAATTTTTAGTGCTAAGGAAAACCTGAAGGCTTTAAGTGGGTTATAGCAACATTAATTTAAAATTACCTGAGTTACCAGGGTCCCTCCCCTCAAACATATAGGTAAAGAAGAACTTAACTGGCCCGATATTACTTCACTGAAATGCTGAACTGAACCATCAGCATGAGAGGCTTATGACACATTTGAAAAACCCATGAAAAGCAAAGTCATCTTATAATTTGCCAACTTTTCTGTTTGCATTTCTTATTTCAACAATATATGTACTTGCTTTTACAGAAGGTATTAAAAAAGGCTAATTCTAGGTGCAAGATGTCGTGGATGCTTTTAGGCACCTTCCAAGGCAGAAGCTGTGGTTCAGAGTAGAGTCAGGTACCTTTCTGAATACTCCTTTTAATCATCAATGATTAAATAAGTCAGATGTGAGTCAGTCAACAAATACTTAAAAGGGTACATAGAGCAGCAGCACTGACTTTGTGTCAGATGAATTTAACATGTTCTTATTGACAAAAATAGCATAGCATGAAAAGAGATGTCCTGTTTAGCATGTTAATTTTGGAATGGCTTTTAATAACACTTGGCTGTCTTCAGAACACAGCTTTTTTTAATGTTTCATTTAAAGTTGCAACATCAGGGGAAAAAAAATGAAACAAAGGAAAAAGATATTTTCTTTAATAATTTTCAATATAAAATAAATTATTTAGTGAGATTTCTCTGTTTTCTTTACAGCTGTTCTGAAGAATAGTATCAAAGAGTTTATGCCATCCAATAAAACGGATTCTTTTCGCTTACATGCTTCAAGATGTCCAAGATGCATGACGCTTTGTACCAACCTTAAGCAGTAAGAAGCAAGGGCGGTACTAACACAATCTTTTAAAAAAAAAAAAAAAAAAAAAAAAAAGAAGAGTATTAAGGTAACTTACTTATCTCCAATTGTCTCTGTATCCGACCTTTGCTGCGTTCTCGAAAAAGAGTTTGGGTCTCGTTGTATTCAGTCATGACCTCCACGAACTTGTGAGCTAATACAGAGTGCTGTTTTTTGAGGATTTAAAAATGCGGAACAAAAACATTTATTTTTTTTTATATAGCAAATATTACTGCACAACAACTGAAAGCGGTATCTACATTCCAACAAAATGGAACACAACGTTCTGACAGTATTTCAGAAAAAGTGAAACTCATTCTCCGTTTTACTAGAATCCTTTTATTTTCTTTAAACTTAAGTGATCATACCTGTGTTTTTCTAATCCTGAGGTCCACTGATGTCCGATTAGCATTCTCACCCTGATCAAAACTTTGTTCAATAGCTAAGAGCAAAACAAGAATACTATGAGTCAAGGTTGGGTATAATTATTAAATACTGTAGCT
The DNA here is from genome assembly GCA_035590275.1 of Ibycter americanus. Classification (NCBI taxonomy): domain Eukaryota; kingdom Metazoa; phylum Chordata; class Aves; order Falconiformes; family Falconidae; genus Ibycter; species Ibycter americanus. Next base: position 84,459,251 of record JAVJGI010000001.1, read on the forward strand.
CAGCTCAGTTACTTTTTAAATACTTTCAATTATTACTTTTTTCATGTACAAGCTTACAAGCTCCCCAGAGATGTTTTTAACATTTCAGGTGGAGGAGGTGGTGGCAGTGATATATATATAGAGAGATATATAGATAGATAGATATACACACACACACACAAAAAACACCCCTAAAATAATTTCAATAATTCGTGCAGATCTTAACACACAGTAACTACTTCAATACTCTTAACAGAGTCACACTACTGTCTATTACTCTGGAAAAATTTCAAAAGGTGTAACAAAACAAGCTGCTCTTACAGTTTAAACAAACACCATACCCCAGTGTTTATGAAAGACAAGAGCATATAGTAATTGTACTACAGTAACATTGAAACACTGAATATATTTCAAAACCTATGCTAAACAATTAAGACATACTCACAACAGAAAGCCACAGCAAAAGTAGCTAGTCTGAATTTAAAATACAATAGGTGCTCCAGAGCAGTTCCCTTTGTAGACACTTATGCCATGGAGACTGCCTTTTTGCAGTTAAAAGTTAATCTTCTTCCAGAACATCATGACCAAAACCCAGCATTTCAGTTGCAGAATACATTTCTACACAAAGGAATTACTTCCTATTGTAATTTTCTAGGTTAATTCTGAAGGCAAGCAAGCTCTTTGTCCTGTTCCACAAATTAGGCTGTGCTGAGACCTGGTATTTATCAGCAGTGAAGCTTGCCAAGGAGGAATGAAGTAGAGGACGATACTGTTACTGACATGGGCTGCACATTAGTTGGCAGGGAAGTGGTTCTCTCTCTCTCTCTTTTTTTTTTTAGCTGTACAATACAGCTTACACAAACAGAATTCAGCTTTTAAAGTTTAGAAGTTCACCTGCAATGCATTAAGTTTGTAACACTGCTACCATCCTGAATCATTACAGGTGACAGTAGTTTTATTTCTCTTCACAACCTACCCTTTAACCTGGCTCGGATTTTATTAGCAATCTTCTTTATTTCCTCATTTAATTCTTCAAGTTCTTCCTTTGTTCCTAAAAAAAAAAAAATAAATTTTTTTTTTAGAACAGTTAATTACTGATAATAGTAAGCCTGCAACCATCTACAACTCTGCCTTGCAATCTCATAATTGTATTTAATACAGCCATTCAGGGAAGTTTATTATACTCCCCACGTACTGTAAATATGATTTTTATAACAGCATACTAACAGATTCCTGCTTCTTGTGACAGGCCCTCACACTTGGGAAATGTTATTACCAAGTCACCAACTAAAAACCAGCTGATAAAAACATTCCACATTTTTTCTTAACGCAACGCTTTAAGGGTTGCAGAATTCTAGGATCGCAGTAAGACAGGTACCTGACTACACAAAATAAAATACAAATCAAACAGCCTATTCCTGTACTGAACTAGT
>JAVJGI010000001.1:84480367-84578359 GCA_035590275.1 Ibycter americanus
ACTAGTTCAGTACAGGAATAGGCTGTTTGATTTGTATTTTATTTTGTGTAGTCAGGTACCTGTCTTACTGCGATCCTGGAATTCTGCAATTAAAAGAACTTAATTTCCATGTTTCTGCTACTTGCTTGAGGGGAAAAAATTGAAAATATGGTGACAAATTTCTCCAAATAACATTATAAACAGAATTCCGTATTTTACGTAACACTAACAGAAGTTTTAAGGTTTGTCCCACTATCTCTGAAGTCATAGTTTTAATTAATGGAAGCATTCAAAATTGAATTCCATCAATATAGTTCCAGGTTAATAGGAGGCAGTGAGCTTGGTTTACTCTCAGTTGCCTATTTCTGTGTTGACACTTCATGAATAAAGGACTGAAAAGGGCAGTTAAAACAAAAAAAAAGAATGTAAAGTAGGCAGTCGTAAACGGGAGGGTCATATGGTTGTGATCAATGGCATCCAAGTAGAAAACTTTAACCAGTGTCCTTCCTGTTGTGATTGTCTTTGTGACAAAATGACTGACTATACTCTGAAGCATATCTTTCTTGATACAGCTATTTAAGTCTTCTGTACAAAGTGTTAAGCTAAAGATAGCATATCAAATTACTAATACAAATGGTTTTCTTTGCTTTGAACTTCTTTTTCAGGTAAGAGCTTGCATGAGCCAGTACCACAGTCTCATTTCCCAGTTGTAATACTAGTTCCTGTTGGTGTTACTTCACAAGCTTTTCACTACACCCAACCAGTGGTAACATGATTATGACTCTTCTGTGTCTTGGTGACACTTGAAAATAGTAGTGGAGGGAAGCAGTGTGCAGTACACTGAGAATCTAAAAGAAAGCTAACTTTCCCAATCACACTTCTTGATGGATTAAATGATAAACCGTTAAAACTTCCAGATCTTGGGTTGGGTTTGCAGGGCAGGTATTTAGGGAAAGACGTCAAGCCAAAGAGCTTTGTTCCATTTATAAATAAAAAGGTGAGTCATAATAAACCAGAAAAATGTCTGCATTTTTGGGCATTATTCATTGCCTTTTGATTCTGGATCTAGTATTTTTATTTCTTATTTGTCTGGATGTTTAGTTTTTGCTTGAATACCTAAACTGATCTCTAGTTATAAAACTTTTATTTCAAACTAGCAGATGAGAGACAATTGAGGTAATTCTTCAAAGATGATGTATAAAAGCTTTCTGAGACACATCACCTGGCAGTCAGAAGTGCAGGAGTTGTTGCCAGGTACGTGGTGCTTAAACAAGATGAGAGTAGTTCTTAGCTCATTAGCTTTTATTTTTTTAAAAAAATTGTTAAGGTGATGGAGTGGTTGCAGCACACTTCTTTTCTCTGGCTAGCTAGCAAGTAGACTAGTATCCGGGAAGGTGGAGTAATTCCAGGGTTGAGTGAAACTGCTTTTGTGGTGCCGGTTTCAGCCACACGGTGGGGCGCGCTGCCTGTGTAGCTGTGCGGCTCGGGGTTACTGTGTTGCATGGAAACCAGACCTGTTGGGGTTGCCCAAGTGTTGTGTATCCAAGAAGGAGGCACTGTGGATGCTTTTAGGTTTATTAACTGTAGAGAATGGCTATGATGCATTTGCAGTGACAGATGCTAGTTGATAAAAATTAAAACCAAGCAGGTAAGTGTTTGTTCTATTCTACAGTATTTATTCCAAAATAAGATGAGTGTAACTGGACTTTTAGCGTGATTATTTTTTTCTTTAAGTTAAATCCACTAAGAGTGTGGAATAGACCAAGGCAGTGAATTACAGGAGGATTTTTGTCATCCTAAAGCTGTTAGCATAGCAAAGCTTACACACTTCTGTCATGTACTTTCTTATTTTTTCTTACTCTTCCATTTAGGTTTAAAAAAACCTGGAAAATTGGAGCTTACTATATGGAACCAGTCAACATCTTGATAACTGGCATTGAACTAAAGTATAACTTTACTGGAAGAAAAATCTGTGAATTAAGTGCTGATCACCTAACCTCGATGCAAAATAAAAATATGGTGAGGAGTCTGCTTTAGCCAAATCTAGCACAGTGGCACGTCATTCATGGTTTGATCTTCTGGCCAAGTTACAGTATGAATAGCAAAAAGAACAGAAAGCTTGAGGGATTGGTGTCCTGAGTATTATAGTCCTGTTTTGCTGTAAAGAGACTGTAAGTAAGGAAGAAAGGTGTTCCTCCACTCAGAGCTTCATATTTGAAATGAGGGTGGCTGGAAGAATTGCTCTATGACAATTTTCTCTAGTTATGCTGGAGAATGCTGTCTTTAAAAAGTTCTTCAAATGCACTCTGCATATTTCATAGGTGATAAACTGCATCCGTGCTGTCCAGCTGAGGTCTCCGGTTCAGAGTGCGGAATAAGCAGTTGACTCGCTCTTACACAGGCAGATTCCTAGCTGACCTAGTACTCGTGGAACTAATGGCAGCTATTGCACCAGAGAAGCCTGGGCAGTGTGACACAAAACCAAAGTGGCATCTTCGGAAGCATAGCCTAGACTGTTGATAAGATAAAGCAACAAGCAAAATGTCGCACTAGGCAGTGAGTCGACACCTCTGTTGTAGAGGGGTGAACCTCTGGGAAGGAACTCAAAAGCAGCAAGAAGAAAGCATGCACAAAGTTGGGCTGCCAGAAAAGGTATGGAGAATAGATGAAAACATAAATTATGACTAGAGCACAAAATGCTGATATGCTAATAATGTGATAATGATTAACGCAACACTCCAAAGCATAACTAACTAGTAGCAATTATGCTTAATGGAAGCATGCTATTAGATATCAAACCAAATAGAAGAAAGCAGTAGGGGGAAGAAAAGAGGCAGACTGGAGAGGGAGGGTAAATGCAAACTCCTGGCAACTGAGAATTTTACTAAATGGTTCTCCACCATGAGGAATGTGAAGTAAGACCAGGCTGGTGTCTTGACAGATTGGAAGAACTCCCTGTACCCATGTGTGAGAGAGGCTGATCATGTACCTATGCTTTGCTGGAAAGCAGTTTAGGCAGTGCTGACAGGGTAGTATAGCAAAAAGCTTTGCAGAGAAGAAATGAACCTAATGGAAAATAATTGAGTTTGTCCTATTGCTAATCTCTGCTGTGCACAGGTCAGTTGACTTTGCTAGAACTTCTGTGATTTAAATGGAAACTGCTTGAGAAAATCTACCTTAACACCCTGTAACTTGAACATTACTTGTCAGGTAGAATGTTTTGTCGCTTTCTTGTAGGTGAATAAGTTGGTTATTTCCAGATCAGGCATTCACTTCATTGAACAGCAGGGACTTTTAGTAACTTGTAAAAGATAAATACGATTTAGGCATATAACATTCTGTGTCACAGTCTGAAAGACTTATGCACGGGGGCAAGCATCTTTCTGTGACCTGTTTTATTACCCCTTTCGGTTACTTTGGTTGGCTACTTTTGTGAGTATTCATTAAGTGCTTTGGTTACAGGATTTTAAATGAGTAGTAGATACTGTCTTTTTGGTATGTGTGTGTATGCAGTGCCTTGTACAACTAAAACCATGTCCTGACCTGGAAGCATCAGTATAACATGTGAAACAGTACTTTTGATTTTCATGTAAATATATATCAGCTTTGCAGACTAAATGCAAATGAAAACATACAGGTATAAAATCTTCTCTTCTGCCTTTGTAAAACTGGTAGAAAATAATGCTAATTATTTATTGCTAATTTATTAATTATACTTCCAAAGTTTATTTGTATTTCAATTGCTGTTGACCTCTACTGAGTGGATACTTGCTACTAGTGGCTTACCACTAGCAGAGGACTAGTGCTTTTATCTCCTCTGAGCACTGGGTAAACCCTACTTATATATAAATGGCATGTATCACTGGCTATTGAAAATTTCACAGATTAAGCTTGGTAATGCCATTTTCACAGGTACTAGCTTGACTACAGAACTGTTTCTTCCTTATTTAATTCTCTAGATGTGAATGTTGGCATGATAGCCATTCCTTGATGATTCTGTCTCCTGCTTTTCACCCCAGATAACTTTGCATGTGCTAAAAAAGGTTTAGAGCCTAAGAGAAAGAAGAGAAATGCTTAATCTTTTGAAAAAAATAATCAGTATTTCTAACTAATTAAAAAGGATCTGAATGAAGGTCACATCAGTAGTCAGTCTTTAGCTGTAAGGGACATCTGAAAATGGTAGTTACCTCAGAAGCCTATGAAAATCACTGGGAGATTAACAAATCCTCTAGAAAAAACGGGGGATTTCTTTCATCCCCATATCTGATCTGTTCTCATAGTCAAAATCGCATTTTGAGTAGTTGATTTTATTTTAGTTTGCTTTCCTGTAGCGTGCAGTCAGAACAGTGGCAGATACAAGTGTGTTTTTTTTCCTTTTGTGTATTGCTTTGAAAATATGTTTTTAGCCAGTTCCGTGATTCCAGGGTGTGTCTCGTGATTTTTAGGATCTTTGGGATGGCTGTTGCAGCCAACAGATGTGATTTCTCTAGTCATGTTAAGCGTTACTGCAGAATGAGGAACAAACCAAGAGGAGTCACAGTGATCAAGAGAGTGCGTGGAAGAGAATTTATGCTAGAATTTGGTTTATGTATTGACCCTCTTCTATCAATGAAGAGCTAAAATTCCAAGACTCAGTACCTGAAGTCATGGGGCTTAGTCTGGATCTTAATTCTGGAATTCAGGTTTTGTGCTTTTAAACTAATTAATATGTTGCATTTCAGATTTGATGACTCTTCTTTGCTTAATAAGAGTGCAGATTTGGAAGCTACTGCCAGCATTTTAGCAAGCACTCTGATTTCTCTCCCCACCCTCTTATTGCTTTTGCCACTTAAATCTGAAGTAAGAAACTATAAAAGACAGGGACTGTGTTATTCCCCACAGAATGAGAAGTCTTTAATAAGAACATCTAAGACTTTTATAGATTTACGTACTGAGAAGTAATTTGCGTTGGCTTCTGGGTGTATTCTCAATTTGTACTAGTAAACTTGTTTAACAAAGCAGGTGAATGAAGCTGAATGAAAATGGAGTTGCTTTTATCCAAAAGGTCAAAAGAAAGTTAAGTAAGACTGTAAGAGAAAAATTGGCACAAATTCCAAAAGCAAAACTTCTATAATTGTGAAATACTTCTGTAATAAAGCAAATCTGACTACCTGAATGATACCAAAAACCATGCAACTACAGGCAGTGGCTTTTTGCAAAATAAGATGTAGCTTAATCACATTTAAAAAATTTTATGTTTTATTTATACAATTATCCTATTTTATTTAAGCTTGACATTAAGGCTGAGATAATCAAAGGTTTGATTAAATTAAGTCTTCAGGATTTCACAAAAACCTAAACTGTTTCGCAGAAATCAAAAGTCATCTTCAGTGTATGGAGTAAGACATTCAAGGCACTACCACAATACAGAAAAAGTCTCATGAAAGGATGATTCAGTAAATAGACAAAAAGAATAACCTAATAACAGTTAGTGGGACCTCATACAAAGAAAACTTAAATGTCTAATGTATTGTATGTTATTCATCTGCTTACTTAGTTTTTGAATCATCAGGCTCTTAATGTTTTCAGAAAGAATATATAAATTGAATCAGTCTGACATTACATACATAGCATGATAAAAGTATTTTCATCTGATTAGGCTTAAGTCTTATTGCCAAAAAGCTGTATTTTGTTTTCTGGCATTGACCAGCAATTTCTCATTTTCTTAATTAGAAAAATATTTTTCTGTGATAGCATTAGCCTTGTTGAATTAGCTCCAGGATTTTTGTTTGTTTGCTTTTTCTTCAATCTGAACTGTTCAGTTTGTCCTTTTCAGTATAGTCAACTCAATTTCATGGAATATTTTTTTGTGGTCTACTTTCTGAACTAATTTTGCCAAAAGATATTTTACTACTTGATGTATCCTAGGGACCAGAATCGTGCAATGGCCACTGACACCATTTGATTGTTTTTTATTAGATGGCATTATGAAAATTAGAATTTCAGACATTACAGTTCCTTGTATGAAGCTTTTTTCATAGCTTTTGTGGTTCTTTGCTGATCTGAGAGGCATTTGAGTTGCTCATCAGCAGCTATCTTTGTGCAGGTGGATTCCTGACAGAGTTGGGGGCCCAGTTAAGAGCTCATGAAGTAGCTTGTTACATCACATCTGGTGGCTGTTCATTCAACATTGCATTTCACAGAATCAGAATGGTCAGGGTCAGACGGGAGCTCTGGAGATGATCTGGTTCCACCCCTTGCTAAAGCAGGTTCTCCTAGATCAGGTTGCACAGAGTTACGTCCAAGCAGGTTTTGAGTGTCTCCAGAGAACGTGACTCCACAGCCTCTCTGGGCAGCCTGTTCCAGTGCTCTGTCACCTTCGAAGCAAAGTTCTTCCTCATATTCAGATGGAACTTCTTGTGTTACAGCCTGTTGCCCCTTGTCCTGTCGCTGGGCACCACTGAAAAGAGCCTGGCCCCATCCTGTTGACACTTGCCCCTAAGATATTTGTATGCATTGATAAGATCCCCTCTCAGTCTTCTCCAGGGTAAACAGGCCCAGCTCCCTTGGCCATTCCCCATAAGGGAGATGCTCCAGTCCCCTCATCTTTGTAGCCTTCTGCTGGACCATCTCCAGTAGTTCAAGTCTCTCTTGAACTGGGGAGCGCAGAACTGCTATTGTGCAATTGAAGGACACAACTCTGAGAAGCTGCAGTTTGTCAAGAATAACCCTATTACTGTTAATCACAGTAATACAACTGTTAATAAAGTATGTATTTATAACTCTCACACTTGTAAAACACTTCTATGTCCCTCCCATACCGTGCATTCTTTCAAAGTCGTAGTACTAGCTTCTATAGACTGTAAAAAAAAAAAAAAAAAATCTTTCTGCATAATCCTTTCCATAAAGTCAAGAAAGTCTTGATATTTTTTTTTTTTTAAATTAAAATTGTCCTTTATAATGTCTTGAGGGTTTTTGTTTGGGTATTTTTTTGCTGTGTATTGGAAATCCAAATTTACCTCAGAATTTGCACTGAAAAGCTTAATGTTGATACTAGCCAGAGTTAATACTGTTTTATTACGAAGAAAAGATGAGAAAGGAGAATATACAAATCCCGTCAACGATTTCAGAGGTCACAGGATCATGGCAAAATACAGTTGGAATTGGCCAAAAGAACTAATTTAGCTCATCCTTGTGCTGCAAGGTAAGGATGACTCTTCATAATATCTCTGACATGTTTTTCCAGCCTGTCCTTGAAGAAATCTAATAATGGAGATTGGACAGCCCTTTCTCTCCTTCACTCCTGCAATATTCTACACTAATACCAAGCCTTGCTACGTCTTACTCCTCTGCAGTGAGCATGAAAAAGATTTGATTCTTTTCACATAACCAAATCCCTCTGTACTTCCTGGCTTGCCACTCTTGATTCCTGTTCTGCTTGTGACCCCGTGCGAAACACACTGATCTAAAAAAACATTTTTTTTCTCTGTCTTCAGGAATGGCCTTAGTGATCTGTTTCTTACCCTGCATTTATGTAGTGAGTTGTGTGTAAATATAGAACATATATCCATTCATTTTTATTATTTTGACAGGTGTTGCACCTACACCTGAGACCAAAGAGACTGTTACTGGTCTAGGCAGTGTATGAAACAGAAATGATGGCTCTTTTCAGGGAACTTCAGGCCTATGAATTAATTTCTGATTCAACACCCCACTCCCCACCCTCAAACCAACAAAAAGAACCTCCAACCCAGCATCTTTCTAATAGATGACTTAAAGATAGATATGAAATTAAATTCTGTATTCATTCTCAATGCATTTGAGTTTTGTAGCTCAATGATGCATTAAGTATTGCGCAAAGCTGCAGCAAGCTTTGACGTAGTGTAGCAACTAAAACTGATTGGGTCCTTGGATATAATAGGTCATGTTTGCTGGCCTGTGCCACCCACACTATTTTTGGTTTTGCTACTATAAGGGCTACAGCCACATTTTTTGTTGTGAAAACATATCCTTAATTTCAACTGTACAACCCTCTTCTTTTTCTAATATCACACATGATTTATTCATTTCAAAGTTTAAAAGTAAAGAGAAGCAGCTACTGTTGTTGGCTGATTTTTTGTGGTCCTAGAGAAAACTTATGAACCTAAAAAACCCTTCTGTTAAATTTTCTAGCTGTCTGGTTGGGAAGGTGCTAAAATAAAAGGGATGAAATACTTACATGTTTTTTAATATTCTAAGAAAATGTGTACAGCATACTTAACTGTTCACTGGTAGGCATCCACAGTTCAGTGGATATTTACCATTTAAAAGAATGTTACAGGGATCATAGCAAATGCTGTCTAGAGAATTTTGTATGGTAGCTTGAGATGATGGTACATCTGCAAGAATAAACACTAACAAACAGTTTTCAAATTACAAAAAAACCCTCAGTTATATATTTTGGTTTTGCTTAGAATTGCAGAGTCTTGAGTTATGAAAGCACAAGAGACTCTGCCTGTTTTCAGTTTAAATAAAACTTACCATGTCATAGACTAGATTTTCACTGATAGTTAAGTGTAGCCCTGATGTGTGTTATGTAAGGGATAACAATGAAGAGGCATGTGTAGTTGTTAAATGCCTGAGAACTGATGCCATGTAATTCTTCCAGCACACAAGAAAAGTGCTATGGTATGTTACCATAGCCATAGGTGCACTCCATCCCATGAGGAAAAGGGAGAATTTGTGTACTGGAAACATAAGGAAAGCAGGACTCAGTCTTTTCTGCCTCATCCCCATCCAATAAGCATTAATATAATGATGATACCATTTAAAAAGTGACAGTTGGCAATTTAAGCAACAGTCTTCTGTCTTTGAGTGAAATTTGTATTTTCCTGCTTTTCTCTAGAACCAGAGGGCTACAGTGTTATGTTTGTAAAGTGAATCTTCCATAAATACTTTGCCAATTAGTATTGCCTATCATCATGATTTTGTTGTATTACAGCAAGGAAGAACACAGGGAGAGAAACTTACTCTTCAATTTCTTTGAAGGTGGTGCAGCTGGGAAATTATTCCCCCACTCCCCAAGAATTTGTTTTGGGCATCCTGCAACAATGGCTATCCTTAGATGGTGTTAAATCCTTACCTGGAGAAAATTGTCCTTTTGAGGAAGAAGAGGGCTTACTTGCTGAGATTGAAAGAAGCTGCTTTAATAGCAGTAGTTGTTTTAAATGAGCAAAACTCCTGAGAAAAAACCAAGTGTGCTGGAATGACTTATCAAAATAACCAATATGCAGTATTCTAGGTAACCAGTTCACCTGGATGAGCAGTTCTCTTCAGATCGTGTAGTTTTTGCCTCTTTTAAATTTTCATTTACAATATAGAGGTAAATTACCTGTGCTATACAAATGAGAACTAAACTAAGTGTTAAGTCTTTTGAGATACCTAAATAAATGGCATTACCTGCATACAAAGTACTTAGAGTGAATTGACTGAAAATATTTCTCTCAACTGACAATTTTCAGTTCCCTTGCTCAAAGAAGAAATGAGAGGTTGGAAAAGGAAAAAACCCAACCCTTCAGGCTGTAGTGCTTCTAAGTACTGCTAAATGCAATATGGACCTGTCTGTTGTGATGTGGGCGCAGCTTCTTTTAAAAATCAAAGTAGATGTCAGTGTCTCAGTGAAGTGGATACAGCTGGTGTAGACTGAGTGCGATGGCTCCTTTGAAAGGCTGTAACGAGCCATACTGTGGAAGAGACAGCTTTAGGTCTGCATGGCAGATGGATGCCCACAGCCTTTGAATATGTGACATGGAGCTAGTAGAAAGAAACAAGAGTTCTGAACTGCCTTTCTTGTTTATAAACTGCAGTGTCAGTTTACCTCTCGGTCCTGAGTGTGTGTTTGTTTGAACTGTGGTAAAGTGGCTTTGGTTGCAGCTGGTTAAACCTTAGAATGTGGCTGGTGGCAGGGGAAGGCTAATGAAGCAGCTGAGGGCACAGTCCCTGGTTTAGGAAGGTGACTGCAGAATCCAGACAGGTGGTGGGACAGGGATGCACAAGTAAAAGAAGAACCCAGTGAATGACACAGATTGCTTTTCCATCGAATGTTGGTAATGCAGTTATCAGCGGATACAGCTTCTTCACCTTGTATTGTATTTTGTCCTTGTATGGTAACTAGAGGGAGAGGACTGTTCACCAAGTCCTTAATCTTCCTGTTGAGTGTGAGCGCTGCAGGAGTTTCTAAATACAGTGCCAACATGCTGCTTTGCTAGTGAATATATCAGACTTGATCTCAGAGCTAGTGCCAAGACCTTCTTGTTGTTACAGTTCTGTCCAAGGCCAACTTAATTGGTTTAGGAATGACTTTTTTATCATCAAAGTGAATGTAAAATACCCCAAAATTCTTCCTTGGTATGGGCTCACAATTCTACGTTGGAATAAGGTTATATAAAGAAAAGGTAATAAGCTGTGTTAGAGGCGACCCCTTTACCTGTGAAACTGCTTCTGCTTTAGAGTTCTGTGAGTAAACAATTTATACTAGCTACAAAAATAACTTGTGCTAGTGTAAAGGTGTGTATTGAGAAGATGGCAAGTTTAATACAGGATCTTGTTCTGGTTTCTTGCATATGTGCCAATCTAATCAACTGCACCTAGGTACATATGAGTAGTTCTAAGAGAGTTGGTAGAGCTGCCCTAGATGTTCCCTTTAGCAAAGGACAGCTGAATTAATTTACTAAACTGTGGGTTTTTAAAAATAATTTAATTATTTAAATAATTAATGAATGTGAAATAAATACAATCAGTTCTACAACTACTTACCTTGGATGCCCATAAAAAGGCTGAAAAGTTAACGCTAAAATTTCAAGTTTAAGTGGATAGGTATTGATATATCAGCTGTAACCACCTTGTTAATAATTTCTGTTACTGATGGAGAAATAGTTTGACCAGGGAGTCATTTTAATCCAGAATATTTATAGTTGTATTAATAGAGACTGTGATACTAGAGAAGGTTTAGAAAATTGAGCTGTTAAATTTATTCTTAAAATACTCCTAAGATGTTTGTTGTAACATTTCCATCCCAATTGTGCACCAGCTCTCTTGTGGGAAGTTAATGATTCCGATGAAAACAGAGGAAGAAAAACTGTATCGCAGATTGTCTTCTACAGTGTTAAAACGTTCTTTAAAGGATTATTCTCTCTGCTTGTATTTACATACCTAGCAATAAAGATTTTTAACTTCAGGTTATTTTTCATTTCCTGGTAAATGTTGGTTACAGCATTTGCTAATTTTCTGTTTCAATAATATAATCATCCTGTATGAACACAAGGTGGACAAGGAAAGCTGACATTTAACTTTTTAATTATTGCATGATAGGTCATACTCATGTTGCTGTGAAAGTGGTGTTGCAACTGATACCACCAAGATGTAATAGTTGATCTTTCTTTTTTGTTAAACTATTCTCTTTGAAAGCCCTTTCTACCCCCACCCCCCCCCCAAAAAAAAAAAGTGGGTGGCGGGAGAAAAGGGAGCGAGAGAGAAGCCTGGGGCGTGTCATTTCCCAGTGCTGTTTGCAAACCTCTGATGGTAGCTGCAGGTCATCAGGCTTTCTGTTCTGTTTAGGGAACTCATTCTACCTGTCAGCAAATGTCTGAGCTGCAGAGCAGCTCCTCCCTGGCCTCTTCGTTGCCCTACTTAAGTGGGACAGAAAAACCTAGAGGCCTTTCATGGACACCCCCATTACCCCCAGGTACTGTAACACGTGAGTCACAGCTTTTTCCTTCCTTACTGCTTTAGCAGGGCCCCAGGGCAGCAGCGTAGGAGAGCTGCACTGCGGGGAAACCTCTCCAGTGGGCTCAGTATTGGCTGCCCAGTGCCCCATCGTGTGCAGACTCTGTGCTTTTGTTGACATGCAAGTACTTTAAATGAACACTGTTTCATCCGCAGGTCCTTCAAGAGCAGTCCACTGTGATTACTTGTCTTTTGAGTGTTCGATCAGTTACTCTGGTTTGCATGTAAGGTGCCCAGTGCTGCCTCTGGTCTGCGGTGGGAGCAGTGTGGCTTCTCAGACCAGTTTTCCAGAGGATCACAGGAATAAATTCAGAATTTGTTTCTGCAAATAATCTCCAACGTCTGCTTGCAATTTGCTGTTTCCACAGAAATTTTTGGCAGTGGACATGTTTGCTTGGATTCTCACAATTGTTTTGGTAAGCATATTCTTTCCCTTGACAGGCCCCTCTTGGCAAATATTTCAGATTCCTGTCTTTCTCTTTTTACACTTTGGCTTTTCTCAAGATTTTTAGCTGCAGCTCTCTATTATTTCTAAGGGTGGCTCTACTTGTCAGTAAGTGATGCAGAATTCCTAGGGTTTATACAAAATTCCTCTTCTTCCTTCAGGATATAGAGGAGTTTGTGGCTAACAGTAATGAGGGAAGGAGTCTAAAAAAATCTAGAGGGAAATAAGTGAAAGTCAGACTGGTTATAACTAAATAGGAAGCTAAATTTTTGTAGGAACTGAAATCCAAATTTTTCAGAATTATTCTGTTGTAGGCCCTAAATCAGCGTTGGAGACACAAGACGCGCTTTATTTCAGTACTGAAATTTTGTAATGGTAAGCTTTGGTAACATTGAAGTGTACATGCAGCATGAACATCTTAAGGTTTCCAAAATTAATTTTGATCTCTTCAGTTCTTGGACCCCGAAATCCCATCTACTTGCCGGTTATTTGCAAGGAGCTAGTTACCACCAGAAGCTTCAGAAGTTTGGTGTGCATCTGGGGAGCCAGCTGGGTAAATCAGGGCCACAGCTACTACCAAGCTTGCTGGGATTTCAGCTATATAATCTCTACATAAAGTGTCTGTGGAAAACTGTTTCATCCTGAAAGTTATGATCAGCTCTAGCTAAGAGTTTGGTGCAGAAGTTGCAGTTAAGTAGTAGACAAGTAAGAGGCCTAATATACTGGAAGGAATAGAGCTAGGAAAAGGAACCAAGCAAATACAGACTGATATAGGTACATGAAGAGATGGGGCCAAGAGTCATGGAATGGATGGGTGGGGACAATAACTAAAAGTCATAAGGTGAGTTGTAGAGGGGCAGTGGCATGCGTGGAAACAGAAACACATGATCACTTTTCTATAGGTCAGTATCTTGTGTGTCCAGTGATTTTAGGCAGAGAATGTTCTGCTGCGCGAGTAAGCATCTGGGGCTGAAAGTAAGATCTAATCTGTTGATAGAACTTTTGGCAAATGAAAAGGTAAATAAAATAATTTGAATTTTGCTGAGATAGTAGCATGGTTTGATTCTGATTTTTAGTTTCTGATCTTGCCTACATCAGCTTTAAATGTCTTGTGTGAGGATAAAGAAGGGCTTGATATAGAAATGTGGGGGAGAGATGAACAGCGATGGAAAGCTTATCAAATTTGGTTTAAAATACTGTTCTTTCCGTTTATTTCGCTGCAAATAAAAAAAAAAAACTTGGAGGGAACTGAAAACAAGATTTTTACCATAAAGGTAAAAGGAGCAGATTAAATGAAGAATATCAATTCTAGCTGCTATTTTTGTTTTACATATAAAATGATAGTTAGTATTTATGATGTAGTTCAGAGTGTAGTTGGGAGGCTTTTATAAACACTTAAATGCAATTATTTTTCATTTTTTAAAAAGTGGCAACTATAGAGGTATTTTGCTAGTGCTTTTACTAGTTTTGTTGTGCGACTGAGCAAATCAGTGAAATGGGTAATGCCTCAGTTTCTCCTTGATATAGACATAGCAAAATTAATCCCTCAGAGTGCCATGTGATTTAAATCAGTATTTCTTATTTAAAGGTCATGCTTTTTAAAACAGAAATACAATCTGTTATTTTAGTAAATAGATCTTAGCTTTCCTTCCAAAATTTCTGTCCAAAACCTGTTTTCTTTTTCTTAAGCATTCAAATTATGAACACGTGTTCTGGCTTTGATTCTTCTTTAAGTGTGCGGATTGCTAAGAGCAGTAATCTCTGTTATCTGTTTGCTGAAGCACATTGACTTGTTTCCACTTGTTCCTAGCTGGCTGGTGTTAGGACCCAGAAAAGAGACAGCAGCAACGTGATATAAATAGAGTACCAGAATGGGACAAAGTTTGAGAAGAAAGCATGACATCACTCAGACTTGCTCTCCACCCAAAAAGATCTGGGATGGAGGTGCAAACGTGAGCTGGGCAAGCAAGGAGTTAGCAACTCTTTTCAGCTCAGTTTCTGAGGAAATAGTGAGAGTTATATGCCTTATGCTATAAGGAAGTACATTTTCGTACTAGCAAAACTAAAACTGGCTTCAGATCTCTGACAACGTGAAAGTGATTGAAAAGAAAAGACAACCATAGGAAGAAAGCTGAAAACAAATCTTTTCTTTTTGGCACAGATTATAACAGAAATATTTGACTTCTTTCCATGGAACAGTACAACTTTCGGATCTGATGCATGTTTCTTTTAATTTTCCTCCAATCATGGTAATTTATTTAGAGTTAAATGAAGAAATCAAAGTGTGAAGCAAGCAAATCCTACTTAAAGGGTCTGGGAGGATATTTTGCCATCACTGAAGGAACGGACTTTTTGAACCTGCATGGAAAATGTCCCTTTTAATACAAAAAGTAGCAAAGGAAAACTTATGATTGAAATCTTAAAGGAATTTGATTCCAGTTGTACTTTTAACCTTATATAGACCATGGAGAATTTACTATCTCTGCTCTGTTGTCATTATTCTTTGCTGATTTTATTTCAGTACAAATACCAGGTAATGTTCTGAATATGGTCAATACTGAGATACTGATTCCTCAGCAAGTTTTACCTCAGTATGTCTCATTATGTAATGTTTTATGTGCAGGTGTATGGAAACTATTCCCAGCTGACCAAACACCCAGGTAAGGAATGTTCTATTTACTTTTTATGACATTGTGTTTAAATATTTGTTTGCTTTTTGGTTTGTATTTTTCATTTTCTTAGTAGTTCCGAAGAAACTGTGATCCTACATTTGAATGTCAGCTCTGTATTGAAAATGTAATGAAGTCTAAAGTATCAGACTGTCCCAGTCATTTTAAATTCAGTAACCTACCTACTAAATATTCTGCATAGAAATATATTTGGAGAAAAATGGCTTGTATTTGATATGTAGAAAAATCCTATATACACTGGTTTTGGGTTTTTTTTTTCTGAGCATGAGTTTCTGAATCAGATCTCTACATAGACTATTTTCTTTTTTTCCCCTCAATGCCTTAGTGTTCAGCATTTCCAATTCAGTGATTTACAGTTAGATATGTCAATTTGTACACTTTGCAGTACTTTGGCATGGCTTCAAGTCATCTACCCTCCTCCCAGCCTTTATGCTGAAGTTTAAATTGGTTATAGAGTATATTAAGAGTTGTTCATCTGTTTTCAATGTAGAAAAAACTCAAAGCTTATTTGTGTGTCTGTGTGTGTAACTGCAGAATTCCTCTGTTTATATAAATAGTTTAATCTCAAGCCTCATGGTGGTGTACAAGTACAATTTTACTGCTTTACCAATTCATTTATTGGTTTGTGCTTTTAAGTTTTAACCATAAGTAATTATTTTCAAATGAAATACAGAGCTATATGAAAAAGCAATGTTGTCTGCTATTGCAGTAGCTTCAGCACAATTAGTTTCTTTTGTTCTACCTTCACGCAAAACCAAAGAAATACAGTCTCATTTCCTATAAATGAGGTTCACTGGCTTCTAGTGGATGGAACAATAGCGGGGGAAAAAACCCTCCCATAATAAGGGGGCAAGTTACACAAGATTTATTTTGTAGTACAGTGTGTATGCAGAAGCATAACTGTGAGCGATGCTTTCTGGATTTGAACTAGGCTGTAAACAAGTCCTGTGATTTTGTTCTAAGCACAGCATAGTGTTGCCTGTTGCAAGGATATTGCAAGTGTAAGTTGAATTCAAGGCAACATGTATTGGTTTTCAGAGGTCTTCCCAGGGCTGGTTGGCTGGTAGTGGGGTAACAGCATGGCTTTATGTGGTTCAGAACTGGGAGCTGGGAAAGCCACTGACATGCAGCATGGCTCTAGGCAATTCACTTTGCTGTATATCTATTTCCCTTCCCATTTTTTTTGCCAACTTTTAAATGTAAGCTTGTTAAAATATAGCTTCTCCTTATGAGTTTGATACCAGCCATGGCAATGCCTTTGTTGTGATGCTGCTGCTACTACTACTACTACTAAAATACTTGTGCCATGTTGTGACACAGTTGTTTGGTGTCATACAATTTTCTCCTGGGGTTTTTCTTTTCTATTTTTCTCAAATTTCTTTTCTACCACCTCTTAACTTTAGTCCTTTTTTTGACCTTCTGCAAAAGGCAGATGTTAATGGGAGCAAGGTATTTGTGTATCAGCACACTGTGAAACAGCAGGCGTGTTCTTTGCTCTGCAAGATGGAACTGGTAGTTTGAAGGAAATTGTGTGGAGGTATATTAGCACATGTAGCCTATGTGGATGCTTTTAATACCACAGAAATTTATAACTTCATTTCTTCTGCAGCAGCCAGAATATGTTCTTTGAAGGCAGAACTAAGCACATACTGAGATGTAGTTTGTGTATGTGCAAAAAACCTTGTTCCTGTATCCTGTTTCCTCAGTGTACTTTGCCATGCTCAGCTTCATTGAGTTTGGGTTGCCTGGATTTTCAGATTGGGTTTTGTATATGCTTATTCTGTGTCATTATTCTCTTACGTTGACAGTAGCTTTCTCCTTTTGTTAGCAGTTGTGCGTTTCTCTGTATCTTTCAAATATTCAAAGGAAATGTATAGCCACAGATGTCACCCATTTCTATAAAGACATTCCTATCTTACCTAACTATGCTGATACTCCCTCTCCAAGGGAAATCCTCTGACAACTGCAGACATTTCTAGTTAGGTAGGCCAATTCTGCTCTGACCAAGATCCTGGTCAATTATGAATCATTTGTTAGATATCTTTGGTATAGTTGAGTTTGGAAGCAAGTCTGAATAGTTTGTATCCTCACAAGATGCAGACCTTTTAGTTTTGTGCTCTGAGATCTACAATTGCTTGTTTTGATGTTCAGCAATTTTATTAACTCTGCACTGTTATTAAAAAAACATAATTTTGGGGGATCCTGTCTGTCACAGCTCTGAAAGAACACCACGAGGATGGAGAACATCAAACTAATCTCCACTGTGTGGGCTAGGCAATTTAAGGATGCAAATAAAATTTCTGCATCTTCATATCTATGATAAAGAAATCCTGTTTGTATCCAGGATATTAAAAGGATGGAGTAATTATAAAATAGGCAAGCTGTTTTGATCTCGGGTGTGAAGACAGGTGTAGGATAGACTGTAAATGTCATAGGTCACTGCTTGTGATGTGTTTTAATTTGCACACTAGGTGTGGGAAGCTTTTGTATGGTGCATAACAGCTGAAATGGTTTTTAACAAACTTAAATCTATCAGCTTTGCACCTCAGGTTCTTGAAAGATTTCTTGGGAATGAAAAATTATTGTAGGGTAAAGAACTACAGGTATGGTGTGTAATATAAATATTTGCTCTCTCTGTCCCTGTTTGTTCTGTCATTTACTCCCCTCCAAAGAAAAGATTAATTCTAATAGGATGACATACCATGATGGTGAACAAAACATGTTCTCATTTGCATTCACAGTAAAATTTCTGTATCGGCCTTCTAATACTTTCTTAGATATAGGAGATTATAAATTTATTTCAGCACAGCTGGTTTAATTATTTTGAGAATAAAGGATTTCTTGCAGCTAATAAGATAATAAAAATTACAGTTCATGTTTTCCTACATTATTAATGCAATACCATTAAAATAGAACTATTAACACAAAATTTGATAGTTTTGGGCAGGCTGCTTCTGGTCAGGTTTGAGTACTCACATCTAAAATTTCAAAGTCATCAGTCAGACTGTGCAGATAATCTGCCAATGGAAACCAGCAGATGTTTTGGTTTTGTCAGCTTGTCCACCTGTTGCTAAGGAGGACATCTAGGAAAACAAAGCCAGAAGGAGCTGTTCTGGTTTTGGTGTAGTGGAGAAGTTTATGAAGGAACAGCTAATGCCATATGGAGAGGAGTGAACTCTTCATCCATGTGTTGCTTAATAGTCTGGATGGAACCCCTTCTCTTAAGGAATGTCAAATCTCTTCTGTTAAAGGAAGTTCTGTTACATGACTTTGTTAAGGTGAGAGTTATCTGGAGACGTCAGGAAGACTAGACTCTGCAGGCATCTATGCTCTCATCCGCATTGCAGCTCTTCTACCGCTGAGCTTTTTTTTCACCTTTGGTCTTCTGTGACGGACTAGTGTCTCTCCATAGAAGACCAAAGGTGAAAAAAACGCTTGGGTTAATATAACCTGAAGGTGTTGCACTGGCTTTTCAGTGGATTTTGGAGAAAGGATAAGATTCCTGGGAACTGTCTAGCATCTTCCCCTACTCACTTGAACTGAAGAGATCTGAGTTACCTATGGAGGAGGCAGAAACAGTAGTAGTATGCTGTAGAGGATAAACATACCCTGTGCATTCCCTTCTTGGTGCTTTGTGCTATCCACCATGTGTTTAAAATCTCAGTAAAATCTTTAAATTACTCTTGAATGACTCCTTGACTGTTACTTCAACGAATGCTGCCTGATACACTAGCAGAGATTTAGTCGGAGATTATTATGCATTTTAAGTGCAATTAAAATAATAATCAGTTGAGTTTTAAAAACAGCTGTTTTCTGCAATGGTCAGTCAGATTTGTGGCTTTAATCTACTCTGCTATTTTGATTTGTGATCTTGCTTATGTGCTGTACTTGATTTACATAAAATATCTTGTTTTACTTAACCTAGCGACCTCCATTATTGTTCTCTTCTGTGGAGCCTTGTTCCACTCCGTGTTGGTCCTTACTTTAATAACCTTTTCATCTGTGTTTCTTGAAAGGGTTCAAGGTTCTCGCATCAGCTTCCCATTACTGGCCATTGGAAGATGTGGATGGAATTCATGAGTTTCGGGATACGAATGGAGGTAGACAAAGGATTCATTGACAGTGGCAATAACATAAGTATTTGACATAAGTATTTGTGGCAGTCTGTAAGTAGAAAGAGAGCAGGAGAAATGAAAGGCGTTAGTTTTTGTATCACAGCAGCTGAGATTTTTTTTTCCCAGTTAATGTTTTTGCAGTGCTCCGATGTCCAAATGATACTGTATTTGTGAACTGATTTTTACAGAGTATTCTCAGATATTTTGTGGGCTGTCTACACAGTGTTAAGGTTATAAAGAGAAAAGGTTTATGATCCAAAGAGTCATTTAAATCACATTGTTATTAGTTGGTTTGATACATGCATAAAATGCACTAATGCACTCAGTGACTGAGATCCTTGGCTATGCCAGCAGTGAAGACGCCTGTTTCTTTTTGCTTTTTGGAAGGAATTAAATGCCCACATTCTTCATGCACTTTTGAAAATTGCATTAGTATCTGTAGAAAGAGAAGTGTAAGCTTTTATCTGAACACTTTTAACTCATTTTTATGTGCTTTTGGATATTTCCTTAAAAGCAGTATTGCAGCATAAGTTCGAATTCTTTTTTTTTTTGATTGGGCAAAACTGAGAGAGGTTGGGTAAGGCAAAACTCTCACTGATTTGAAAGACTCAGTTGTCAGGACTTTAGGATCCCAGAGGGAATGATATTAAAAGGCAGTCTGGTTGGATTTGGCACTTTTCTGGTTCTGATGTTTCGTATCAGGATCGAAAAGGGTGGTGGGGCTTCCCGGACATGTGTGGTGATGTAATTAATGAAGCTTCGACCAAATCACTGTATCCCATTGCAGCATTACGGGCAGCATAAGGCCATTCCTTTCAGATGAAATTTTTAGCTATGCTCTGCCTCCTTCTGAGACTCAAAGGTCACTTAGTAATTTTCACATGAACTGTTTTTTCTCTTCAGACGTTTTAGCCAATTCCAAGCTGGGCTAATGTATATTCCACAGTATTTCTCACGCTATGGCTGACCAACTTGGCAGTTGCGCTAAACTGTTTTGTACTAGTGCAAGGGGTAGCTGCTGTGTCACTACTGGTGACTGTAATATCTTCACCTAGAAATATCACTGCAGAAGACCAAATCAAGTGTTAGAGACCTTTACAGCCTTACATGACAAATGTTACAAAAGTGCAAAGTTATTGCTATTTGTTAGACAAAAATGTTCTGAAGTGGGGAAAAAGATCCATAAATATCTAAAGCCTTTTATTCCAGAGGTGTTCAAGTATTTTAAGCTTAAACTTTGACACATCTTTCCACAAAGTTTCTTAAAGGAATGAAACTGGCTGGTCAGAAATAAATCTGGGCAATATTCTGCTCTTATTAGAGGCCGATGGCAGTGTTCCTATTGAGTTCAATAGAATCATAATTTGGCTTACAAAAAGTTACCATGTGAGTTCTCTAACAGTGTGTTAAAGTAATTTTCTGAGACTGGACTTCCCCTTGTTTCAGGAAGAGTAAAGTACTCCATATCTAGCACTGGCACTCACGTTACAACAAAGTTGTTGTGGAAGTGCTTGAAAGTGATACATAAAATACAGCTCTCAGAAAAATGACAATTGATGTTAGATTGTTTTTCAGACTGTGTTAAATGACATTATTTCAGCAAAATACAGAAATCTTTTCAGTAGTATCTTGGAAGAGAAAGAAAGCAGAACATATACAGTTCCTGGCCCTACAAACCTTCACTTAAAGGAAGGGAACTGGCTCACATGAGCAATCTTCTTTGACTCATATTGTGATATTGTGTTAAATAACTTTATAAATGAGCCAGCTGCATGTCTTTGCCGAACTTTGTTACTATTATTTGCAGAGGATGCCAGTAGCAAAAAGTCTTTTTCTCTGTAGTGCAGTTATGATAATGTTGAATTCTTTCCTTAGTGTTGTAGTGGATAGTTCATATTCTTCTCAGTTGCTCATATTGTGTCTTACAGCACAGAAATATTATTTCAACTGCCTTCAGCAGAGGTTTTTTGTATCTATCTGATATTTGACTTTGATATACAAGAAAATTTTTATATATTGGTGTAATGTAATGCAGGTGATAATTTGCTTGGTTTTCATACCATTCTGATTACACAGCTCTTCTGTCTATTGTAGTCTTTCTTGTTTTTCCATTCATCATATCATGTGATTATTTTCATTCCATGTTTCTCCTCTTAAATTCTTGAAGCATCATACTCTGTCCATCATGTTAATCCATTTTATTTGTTGAAGTCATTGTGTGTGAAGCCAGATTTATATCTCTCAATGCATTTGTGTTGTGAGAGTGTCAGCAAATTAATTTTTTTCGTTATCTCAGCAGTAGAAGCAATTGAAGGGAAACAATCAACTTAAAATGTAGCAAATAGGAAAAGATGTGGCCATGTTCAGGTTTTTTATTTGACCCCTTGTTTTCCATGCATTTTTGTCTTGAGGTTTTTGTGTGCTTTTGTTTGTTCGCTTGTTTTTGTTTTTTTAAGAGCATTTGCCTTTCCCTTCTGTGAGCTAAGTTGGTCTAAAACCCAAATCGATGTGTCTCTAATTACTTTCATGGGCTTTCCATCAAGCTCTGTTTGCCTGCCCGGGGTAAATAATTACAGTGCGTAAGGTACTGTTAATTTATCAAAATAAGGAAAAAAGATATTAGAGAAAAAATTTTATTTTCAGATATAAAAAAGTTGTGTTTTTTATTATTTTTAGATGGAATTTCTTGTATTTAATTTGTGCCCATTGCCTCTTTTCTGTTCATTGGATACAACTAAGAAGAGTCTGGTGCTATCTTTACACCTCCCATCGGGTGTTTATAGACACTGATAAGATACCTGAGCCCTCGCTTCCCTCCAGGAGGAGCAGTCCCAGCATTCTTAGCCTTTCGCTGGACTTGCTCCAGTGTGTCTGTGTCTCTCTTGTACTGGGGAGCCCAGAACTGGACAAGGGACTTCAATTGCCCATAGCTTTTGCACCAGTATAATGATTTTTGTTATAATTGCAGAGTTGCTTACCAGCATGGCTGTATTTCAGAGCACTTCACCTGCAGTTTTATTTTTTTATAGTTTTTTTTCCTTCTCAGTTACTGTAAGGAAAAAAAATATGTTTTAGAGATACAGTACTTACTTAACTTGCGTAGTTAAAGAATATAACACTCACATGCATACAAGTCCTTGGGAGAAGTGGTTGTATGATAATTTTAAAGGCTGCTGACCAACATCTGTGATTTGTGCTATGTTGAGAGATATGAACTGGTCAATTCATTACTGATTGTGTTTATTCATTGTTTTGCTTATTTGCTTGTTTTCTTTTGTTGTTCCACCCAGCTCTAAGAATCCACAACTTCACTGTGCTTCCTTCCCATAACTCTACCTTTGTATATACCAATGACTCTGCCTACTCTAACTTCTCTGCAACTGTAGGTGAGGATTTACATGTTTTTTTGTTCTGCGTTTGTCAAGCTTGGATGGTTCTTGTAACATTGGATTCAAAGTTAACACTGAGTTTAAATTTAGATCTTTATGTAAAGATCTGTTTATACTTACATTGGCATATGTTATTGAAAAAGCACTCCTGCAACGTTAACTGAATTACTCTGAACTACTGGGAGAGGCATCCCCGTGCTAAGCAGACCATGGAGGATGAGCCTCAGTGGTTTTCCAAAACCTAAAATATTTGAAATATTTGTTTTAAGCTTAAAAGACACAGAGATGACATGTAAGAGGAACATATAAGAACAAATAGGTTGATTTTTTTCTTGTCTTTCAATGTTATAAAAGGAAAAAAAGCAATCTGTTTTTCACCATTTCATAGTAGTTTTTAAAGGGCATATTAAGAAGGACACATGCAAACAAATTTGCAAAGCCTGGAAGTAAGATCTTGTCAATCATGACATATTTGATTAACATGGCTTTTTTTAAAAAAAAAACAACAAAAAAAACCCAAGCAAAAATCTACATATATATGTCCTTTTAATGATATTTTTTTTCCACATCAACACACCAGGTTATAAAAGGAAGAACAGAAAAT
The DNA here is from genome assembly GCA_035590275.1 of Ibycter americanus. NCBI lineage: Eukaryota > Metazoa > Chordata > Aves > Falconiformes > Falconidae > Ibycter > Ibycter americanus. The sequence goes on from JAVJGI010000001.1 coordinate 84,503,332, forward strand.
TACAACTCTCCAGGCAGAAACCTGACAGATTGGAAATTAGTTACATCTATGCCAGCATTAAAGTCATTTAAGTCACTAGCATTTATATTTGTGTAGGTACTATTGAAATATGACCTCTTGTCCCCTTTACAGTTAGGTATTAACTCACATCTAGTTTGAAAATCTGACCTAAGGAGGAGGATGGAAATGGTAGAACTGTCATTTGGGCTGCTCAGATACTAGGAGGTTTCTAGTAGAGTAGTAAACCCACTATTTTTCTACTCTTAACAGTAAAAGTATGCTGGCAAATGTGAACTCTATTAATAATGAACTTCAAATGACCCTAATTCCTTGCAGTCCTTTCTTATCTGCTTTATAGAGCATTTGCATAGTTCTCACATAATAAGATATATTCAATGTGAACATTAAAAAGAGTGACATCAATGGCAAAGGAAGTGCTATGGAAACAGAAAGGCGTTACCTTATGGGATTTATTCTGGCTAGATTAATTTAGAATTCAAGTGACTCCAGAAGAACTTAGAAATCTTTGCTTCACTCCATAACACACATTCAAATTTTTGAAAGAAACTATATTTTATCTGTCAATTAGAGACAGAACTTGATGACTTCATGCTCAAAGGGAAGGGAGGATATCTGAAAACTGTGATATTAATCTTGAGATTTGGAATGAGCTAAGAAAATATTTGGACATATATTCACTGAGGGCTATGCCATGCTGTTGCTGTTTCATTGAGTGGTGTTACCCTACAGATGGGCTAGCACTGTGACTGCTGCCCTCATGCCTGACGGTTGTCTACAGTTTGAAAATGAGATGCCCTTTTGCCTGTGTCCCCATTGCATAAGGGGATGCACGATCTTTAGGCAGTAACGAGTATTTGTGATTATCACTGCAGATAGATAGTCCATCCCTAGCACTGACTGTGCGTCTTTGGCATGATTTACGCTGTGCTCTGCTGTGCAAAACGCTTCTGTTAAGTCAGGTAGATATACAGTGATAAATACAGAGGGAAGTACCTTATGTCCCACCCTTTATGTGTTTTAGACCATTTGTGTGCCTTCCTCGTTTCCTCTTATGTTGTCGTTAGATTTTTCAAATACCAAGCAGCACCTAGCTGGCAATTTCTTCACCTCAGAGCAGGAAAAGGCTGTATTCCTATTGCTGGTGTTTCACTTGGAGCAACTCCTAACGCTTTTTCAGAAGAAATTTCACAGAAGGATCTTAAAACCAAGATCCTGAACCTTCACAGTCGTTGAAGAAATGTCATCACAAATAACGGTATTAATGTGAAATTCCAAACTGAACAATTAAATTTTATCTGCTCAGAAATAGATGATAGAATATTCTGTGTTCTGTGGAATGCAGGCATTTTAACACAGTGGACTTTTTTTATGGTGATTTCCTATTGTTTTCATTGCTAAAATTAAGCCCTCTTTTTATCTTGGGACAAATGAGATCAACTTTGTGTCATCATCATCTGTTGGCTGGACTCTTAGACCTTAGTGAGGTTTCCTGTAGTAAAAAAGGGTTATGGTTTTTTAGTATTAAGAAGACTCATGTGCTTTAGCTAGTGGGAGATGAATCAACAGTCCTTTTCTTTAGGAGAGAAGACAAGAAAATCACAGTCAAATCGCAAGACAATTAGTCTTTATCCGTGTTAGACAAAGAAGTAGCCTTTCCAAATAACAGTGGTGCCATACCTAAGGATGTCTGGAAAGGATATATATTTCTGCCTTTTGAATATAGCTTGTCAAGTATATTTCATTGCATTATATTTTTAAAGAAAAGTGGCTTTTGATCACAAAAATTCCCTTTCAAAAAATGACAAAACCCCCCTTATTCTGTGACATTTTGGATTTAAGAATTTCTTCATTAACAACACAACCTAACTGTATGACAGAAATACCTCTATGATGTGTCTGATATTCAGAGCTCTGGAAAGCATAAGGTTTATTCAGATATACTTTGAAATAACAGGTTTTGGGTGTATGGATTCTGTCAAGCAGTCTTAGTTAATCAAGAATCTGATGGATATGAGTATAATTTTTGCAATCTTGAAAAGAAGGAGTTATAGGTGTGATTCTTAAAAAAAACCCAAGACAAACCACCAACAAAACTCCCACAAAAACCAATAAGAAAAACAACAAAACAAACTGACAAAACAAACCTATAGCTGGGACAAGATAAACATATGAGGTGTATGACTCTATTAAAATCATGTTTCCAGGAAGTTTTGGTTTATATTAATGTTAAACTATATTTTGCTTCTCCTTTAGATATTGTAGAAGGCATGGTGAACAAAGGAATTTACGTCACTGAAAAGAAGGGAGTTACCTTTCTCTTCTTTGGAAGCTATCAAAATTCTTGCATTAGTAATCCAGAAGTCTGTGGACCTGAAGGTTAGTAAATTGATGAATTACTATTTACTTTTCTTTTGTTGGCAAATTATGTAATTCAATAATCATTTCTTTCTTCATTGGAACAAACTCTCTTTGTTTTTTTGTTTTTTCTATAATAAAGAAAGCTTGACGTCTGTCTTTATTAACCTTTAAAACAAGTGAGTGTTGATTGCTGAAAATTTAGTCTTTTCTAGCTGCAATTCAAATTAGAACTAATCACCAACTACTCAGATCAATGATCTACAGTATAATTAATACAAATAAAACCAGAAATAAGCTTACAGTGCCCAAAATCTTGGTTCTGGCATGAAGATTAATTCCTACAGGAATTGCAGTTTGACAAACAATGAAGTTGTCCTACAGGTTTCAAATTTAGGAGACAGTTTTCTTAATGTGGCCTCTTAGCATGAATGTGGTTTTTGGTTGTTTTTTTTTTAGTGATTTTTTTTTTTTTAAATTTATCGTTGGCGATAACAAAATGTTTAAGTCTCTGGTGTCTTGGAATCCTGTTGATCCTTGCAGGTGCTTTAAATCTCTTCATTCTATTTCTCTTCCCTTTTTCTTGGGCTATGGTCACAAAATGGCCTGTGGAGTAGGGGTTACAGGTTTGACAATATACAAATTACAGAAGATAATTAAAACTCTATACGGCTGTCAAACCAGACATAGAACTACTCACTAGCATAAAACATTCACTAGAGATTTAAAATTTCATGGAAATGGAAGGATCAGTGGAAAATGGTGGCTTTCTGTAGTTAAACTCCAGTAGTCCCCAAGCTTAAACAGTATTGTTACTGTTGAATTTTCTTGCTTTTATTGATTAGGCTATTCTTGAAGTGGGTAACATTACCTGAAATAGGATTTTTATTTTTATTTTTTTTTTTAGCTGCTAAAGCAAGACCTGTGTAGGAACTTTTTAAGAAAGTAGGAGAAACTCAAGAGAGCAGATGTTACATGGCTATTAGCTGAGAGTATTAGAAAAACTAATTCAGTATCCTATTGTTGGTACATGTTCTGATACATGCTATATCTTTTCATACTTTTTTCCTACCACTGGGAAATAAGAATCATAAATCATATTATTTCTACATCTATAGTATAATATAATACTCAGAATAAATTATTTTTATAGTACCAGAGCACTCCCAGTATCTCACAAGCAAGAACATTAAAAACATAAACCACTGAAGTGTTCAGCAGATAAAATGTGAAGAGAAAAATTCATATAAACAATAGATACTAAATCACTGTAGCAGGGAAAAAAAGGCAAAAAAAAGCCAACACCCCTTTATCTAAAGAGACTGTATTTGTCTCTGAATCAAATAAAACCTGTAGCTATGAGAAGATGTAATTTTATTCAAGTGTACTATTGCTTAAACATCCCTTGATGTTTGTTGGTTGCATTTGTATGAAACATGTTAAATACACTTAGGCAGGGATTGCTTTCTGAAACAATCTTGTGATACTTTTCAGAGGAAGTATTACAATCTGTGAAACAAAAATCCCAGTATTTTTTCCTAAGATAAATTTAATAACATTTCAGAACTGTTATTTTGACTTGAGAAAACAAATTTGTGTCCTCTAGATGTTTAAACCTTCTTCCCTGCCTTCTTTCTTTCTCAAGTAATTCTTAAACAATGGTTTTCTGTAAGCAGTTTTGGGCTCATTAAAGTGGCATTTTCAGTCAAAAGAAATGTTTGTGAAAGATGCAAGAGAATGTTCTCTTAATCATTAGTTTGAACACAGTAGGGGAAGTTGGATGTGGTCAACACATGTGAAGTTGAAATTAAAAAAAAAAGAAAAATAAAAAGCAGCCCTGTGCACAACATAGCATTTCATAAAGCTGTGTGTTGTGTGCCTTACTTAAATTTTGAATTTTAGTTTCGGCATTGCATGAACCAGAGTGCACATAAGGAGCATTTAGATCCACAGTTCTCTTGTGGCTAGAGGATAGACTGTCAAAAGATGGGGAAAAACAGCTCCACTGCAGACATGCTGTATAACTTAGACTCTCTGTCTACATCACTTAAACTTCATCTCTCAGCCTGTAAAGAAGGAATAACAGCACTTCCGTGCCTTTCAGAAGTGTGGCGAAGCACTGGAAAAAGATTTTGAGACACTTTGACAGAGAAATCGCATTAATAGTGGTAATAGCTTAACATTAACAACGGCCTTGGTGGCCCTTGCACTAGGGTGGTGAAAGATGGTGTGCAGACACATGGGAAACACGTGGCTCTGGAAGGAGGGTTGTATCAGTGTCTCAGCCTGTTACTGGTGTGGTAAAGAAGCTGGAATATGAACTCAGACTTAACTTGCTGATGAAGGTATTGCAACTTGCTTACAACAGACCTCAAATCCTTCAGTTGAGAGTTCACAGCATTTGTAGCTTTAAACCCATATCTACCAAGATCAAGCAGACTGAGATTGATGATGTTCATATACTGAATGATTTCTAGGGGGCCAAAGATAATTGATTAGCATTTCCGTGGTAGTTATTTTATCATGTAGAAAGCATTAAGGAATTGTATGTAGATCACATAAATTGATGGGTGCTGTCATGAGGATAAACAGAAAGAGCAGTTAGACAGGAAGATACTATATAGTTAAATCATTTATTCTGCAATAATATAATTTTTAACTTCTCTGTTAAGTTAATGTGATAAAATGAATATATGAAATATTAAAAAAATTATGTTCCAAATTAGTAGTGGGGGAATATTTCTGATGACTGTAGTGAGCTCTCTGAGGCTTTTCCATCTTTAATCATAAAATTATGAAACACATAAAACCCCATGGTTTTAGCAAGAAATGTACGTAATGGTTTGAGTGCTTTGTTAACTTGTGCTGGGCTATCTGGTAGCAAATTGGCAAAGTTCGTACCTGGGGGGCCTGCAGAAGTGTTAACTATAAAATCATCCAGACATGTATTTTGACTACGTGTGAAAAGAGCTTAGTCAGCAGGTTAAGGGAAGTGATTATTTCCCTCTGTTCAGTGCTCATGGGAGCATATCTGAAGTGCTATGTCCCATTTTTGTCCCCTGATACAAGAGATACTGAGAAGCCAGAGTGAGACCAGCAGATGATTTGGGGGGGCTGAAAAATATGATAGGAGAGGGGAGGCTGAAGCTTTTCCTTCTACCATGAAGAAAAGAAAATGCGAAGGCCTGTCTTCAGCTACCTGATGGGTGGTTATAGAAGCAGATGGAGCTAAACAATCTTGGAGATGTACAATGAAAATGTGACAGGCAACGCAGGCACATTGTAGCACGGTAGATTCTGACTAAATCTAAGGAAAAGAGTTTCTTTGCAGCATGGGTGGCCAAGCATTGGTGGGATGGTTTGCACAGAGAGGCTGTGCGATCTGCATCCGTGGTGACAGTAAAATCTCAGCTCAGCTGAGCTCTGAGCAACCAGATCTAGTTCTGATATTGGCCCTACTTTGAACAAGCAGTTGAGACTAGGTAATCTTCAGGGTCATTGCCAACTTAATTCTCTATGATTTTTTGTGGCAAAACCTTCTCCACTTCTATACGTCAAAGTTTTTCTCAACCTGCTCTGAACTCAGATTTTTATTGTTACCACTTTGTATTATAAATTCTCAGATGAACATTTTTAGGAGCTGTTTAGTTAAGCCATTTTCTTTGTAATTGTATTTGACTGCAGAACCTCTACAACAGAGCCACTATGAACTTCCAAAGTGCAAGGGAGGTTTGATTTGCTACTTGTGTTTCAGTCAAGCCTTTTGAGGTAACCTTTATTAAAGAAGCAAGCCATTTTAAAGAAATCATATTTCTTCACTAATGTGCAATCTGAAGAGCTCTTCAATTTTACAGTATAATGGTAAAATTTACAGTGAATTGAACAGGATTATTTGTGGACAAAGTGAATCACGTGCACTTGCAGGATTGCAGTTGTGTTTTGTGAAGAATTCTTCAATTTTTGTGTAGGTGGGGACCTCAGAATTGTGACTGTGGCTCTGCATATGTTGCTGTCCCTTTCTTTTACATTGGTTCTTTGCTTTCAGTGATCATTGGAGCACTGAAGTGTGAAAACACAGGTAATAACATGCTTAGAAGAATTAAAGTGTAATTAGGAATGGATGCTACTCAATAAGCATGGGCATACTGGCAGCCAGATAGCACATCAGTAGCTTGGAAGCAGCCAGTGCAGTGCTTCTGGCTGTGCTGGCATTTGGTGAACATCAAAAAAAGATGTAGATGCAAGTGGAGGATATGGGTGTATGAGAGCAACTTGTGTTTTGAAATAAGTGAAGATGACGGGAGGAAAAGGGGATCATGACAGGAGGGTGAGAAGGGTAAGGAGACTGGAGGAATAAGGCAAAGGGAATGGAAGCATAAATCTGTAAGAAATAAATTACTTTTGGTGCTCAAAGAACTTTAATTTGAGAGAAGCTACTCATGCAGCAATGATTACTACTCTGTCCTCTGTGTGTGATGTGAAACCAAGGAAAAGATGTTTATTGGGTTTTAAGTCTTATAGCATTGTTGATTTCAAAAATGCTGTCCTTGTTTATGCTAGTGGATGATCTGTCCTCACAAGCATTCCCACTCTCTGTATTCTACAGTATTGGAAATTTTTAATTCCACTTGTTTTTTTCATTAAAATCTTCTCTCACTTGCTTCCATCAGGAGTGACATTTTCATTTTTCTGGAAGACTCAAGACCAGCATGCTAAGTCTCTCCCTGCCTATGGTGGACAAGTTATTTCCAGCGGTTTCAAAATCTGTTCAAATGAAGGTGAAGGCTCAGTGGAATTTTATACCCGTGGGAGCGCAATGATGAAGTGGAAAGCAAGCTTCAGTCCGCCAGGTAAAGTGTTTTGTTTTGTTGTTTTCTTTTAGTTTTTTGTTTGGTTGGTTGATTTGGTTTTTATTCTGTTTTTTTATTTTTTCTTCATTTCTTTGTTATATTTATTCTTGCGGGAAAGATGTGGTGGTAAGAGCACAGCTTCAAGAGAGAGAAGTGGATATATAAAAATAGCTGCAGAGCTCTGTGCTTAAGAATTCTCTTGATATGGAGAGAGATAAACTACAAACTGAAAAAAAAGTTATATAGTATTATAGAATGTTTGCCATTTGGTAGCAGTCCATGGGCCCAACTCTCAGTTGTTTCTGAAGAGGAATTCTTCTTGACATCAGTAGGGTGCTCAGATGGAAACATGAGTGAACAATGCAGGTTAATCCCTGACAGTTCTCAGTATATTCTAAAACTGGATATGTGTGCTGTCCCCTACTGCCTCCTAAATTAAGACTTTATTTGGTAACTATCTAACTGGGTGTTTAGTGCTTTGGTCATTTCTTTATCTGTTGAGTGTCAAGTTTTGTATGCCATGGCATAGTATTAATAAACATTTTGGTATATCACATATCTTACTGCTTCTATCTAAACTGTGTATTGTTGGGGAGCAGTAATACCTAGCAACTGGAACAAGTTCAGATCTGGTAATGCCAGTGACAATCACTTAATCTTTTCTTGCCTTATTTTGACTACCTGTACATTGGTAAAATAGCACTTTCTCACCTCATAGTAGCAGAGTTCTCAGAAATCTTATTTTAAGAGAAAAGCATCTAAATGGTAAGAATAATTCACACATTTGTGGATTATCCCAAGTGAAAATTAATACTATGTTTTCAGCCTCCCAAGTGTAACAAAGAATCTGTGTCAACTTTTAGTCTATTTGCTTGTTCTCCAGTTCTTGCAGTCTTTACGCAGTTCTTGCTGAACTGAGTTTTGAAACAGTATGGAAGAGACTTCAAATCTTGGACAATAGTACTTAGCAAGCGTGATTTATGAAACTGCAGTAAGCCCAAGTAAGAGTTCAGACAAAAGCTAACAGGCATTCTGCCAAAGTGTGAGCTTCCCCATGGGTATAAAGATTAATATACATGACATCAGCATTCCATAATTCACTCTTAGCAATTCCTCTACAGCTCTATAGCATTGCACAAGTCAGCAAAACATACTGAACAGGAAAAACTCTAAATGGAATTGATTCATGGATTTTGCTGTGACTTTTAATGTTTTGCAGGTCCTTATTGGACTCATATTCTCTTTACTTGGAAATCAAGAGAAGGACTGAAGGTCTACGTCAATGGAACTCTAAACACGACTGATACAGATGGGAAAGTTTTCTACGATTATGGAGGCCCCAGTGCAAATCTACTGACTGGGACAGAGGGGGATCAAACTAAGCGCTATGTGAATGGGGCATTTGATGAATTCATTATATGGGAAAGGGCACTCACCCCCAGTGAAATTGAGCAGTACTTTACAGCTGCCGTTGGTGAGTGTATGCACTGTTGTCATAATTCATCTTCTGTAAAGATGCTGACTTGATATTTAGTGTGTAGAATTTGTGTTCATTTTGCATCTTTCAGCTGTTGAATGTAATTTTTAGAGGCAGAAAAAGTCAGGTATGAATGTCACTGAAATGCTTAGCTGTCTTTGGGTGTGCAGTCTTTTCATCCTGTGATTTAGGTCCTTATAAATGCAATAGAAATTTACCAGGATCTGAAGTATTTGGCCATTGTTAGATCCCCTAGTATAAAGAGAAGAGAAACAGTAATTAGAGTTGAGGCAGAACAGTATTAGGAAAGACTGACTCCAGATTTCTAATTTGCGCTCTGGTTATTGTGTAACTTAGAGCCAAGTCACTCTGTATTCCAGCAGATGTGGACAATAAAGGTTCTCTCTCCAGTTCCTGGAATGATAAAGACTTACTAACTCATATATGCTTATGAACGAAAAGAAGGTTATCAGCTGAAATGTAATATAAAAGGCAAAGAATCAGGATTAGAACAAAGACTTACAAGACTGGCCAGTAAACTCTGTCAGATATTCTATGGATCTTTATAATAAACTTTACAAGAAAGGCTGTTGCTATTAAGTGCCTGTGTGTGAATAGCAATTAGAAAACATCCATCTTGGGGATACAGCTATGGGGCATCTGGAACATTTGGCTTTGCTGGCAGTTCCCCTGCTTTCATTTATTCTTACTAGGTTACTGAGAGCTAAAGCAGTTACACTCATAACTCTTGTGCTCTTAAACCCATGGGAACCATTTTCACAGTGGAAACTCTTTGAATAGCGCAGAACTTTGGTGCCTGCCTGGAAATGAGAATGTATGTGTTTGACTTCCAGGTTTGATTATAGCAATCAAATATATACAAAATATATTTTACTGAAAAGAAAACATAAACTAGTTTATGTAGAACTGAAGTCATTGAAAAAGAAAACCTTCCATGTGGTACATAATGAAGCAATCTATTTGCTTTGCCACACAAATAATAGCAATTGCATTCAAATTATTTAAAAAAAAACTTTTTATTTTAAAAAGTGATTCCTATGAAATTCTTGAAGAATTCTGATTGGGAGAGTATTCATTTGATACAGGTAATAGTTTCAAAATAAAAAAAAAGTTTATTATAATCTAGTCATGTTGGAAAAAATGCTTTTGTATTTGGCTGTTGTATCTCTAACAACGATCTAGGATTACTGTAACACTGTCCAACTCAAAGCTACTATAAATCACATCGTTTGATTTACTGTAACTCAAGAATGGTATGTTGCTAAACTCAACAGCAGTAGATTTTCAGATTGACCTGATCCATCAACAGGTGTGCTGTGTTTCATTGTCAGAAAAATGTGATTTATAGAAAGACAAACAACCTTTTTTTTTTTTTTTTTAAACTCCTTGAATTCTTGTTAACTCACAGCAACCATAGTCTGAAGCCCTCCACCCTCCCATCTTCACTCTAACAAATAATCAAGGCATCAAGAAAAGCTTTGTTCACGAAGGCAAATCCTATTCAGGTCTTGAATTTCTACTTCTTTCCTCTTTGCTTCTGTTTGGAAAGACTCTTACTGGTGCTCAAAATATCTGGTCACTGGACATGAATGTTTGTAGCTAGCTTTTGAAACGGTACAGAAAGAGTTGGACCCTTGGGTTCTGCTGAAGTCTAAATTTTTAAAGAGTTATAAAGAAGTTTGCCTGTATCCTACCTTTCAATCCCTGCAGATTTTCAGAAGGCTGTATAGCAAACTCCCTGATTTATACATTGAGATGTGAGCTTTTGTGAGTTTACTGCAATTTGCATGACATTAGGTGTTGGGTTTTTTTCTTAAAACCAAAGTTCACAGGTTTTCAGGGTCATCTGGAACTATCAGTTTTCTGTGGAAAAATAAATTTCTAGACTATTAATTGAAGCTTCATGTATTTTCTAGGGCCTTAGGAATTTAAATGTAAAGGGATGCCAAGTATATATATTTTTTTAAGTGAAGAATTTCGAGCCAGTGTTCTTATAAAGTGCTCAGGTTATTTGGAGCACTTGAGAAGCGTGGAGTATTGAATTTTTTGCTTTTTCCTTCAAAGTAATGGACAGATCAGATTATATAAAATTTTCAGTTTGATGCATGAAGTTAGAACATTCTCAGAGGAAGCAATGTATAGCACAATACTAATCAACATAGTAAACAAGAATTATTCTTGCTATCTATGTATTGACTTTGGAGGACTTAAAGCGGGGTTGAAGCTGGGCTAATGTGGTTTGACATAAGAAACTTAATAGGACAGCCTGGTTTTTAATAGAATGAATAATTACATTCCTTTTGAATCTGCGAGAAAAATGTGTCCTATATGTGCAACTACTGTTTGACTGTGCTGAAATACCACACTCCTGGCAAATATAAATACTTGATGAGACATAGATTAGAAGAAAATTTTATTTCTCTATCACAAATGACCAATAAATCCCTGTGCACAGAAAGGAATCAATATTTTTAAAATGGAGCTACTGGAAACCATCCAAAATCTAGTTTATTCTGTATTGAGAAATCATTTATGACATGCTCTTCTGGTAATTTTCAATGCATATAGTGCTAGTGGGTGACATTTATTAGTAAAGCCTCCCTGATTAATAGCAACCTCACTGTTGCTTGAAATTAGCTTACAAACACCTAATACAGACATTATCTATAATAATGCTTAAACTACTAATGAAGGTTTTGCTTTGACTCCTTGACCCCTGTTGTTTGTTTTATGCAAAACTGGCATGCCCCAAAAGCTTTAGTATACCACCATTTCTGCTAATTTTCTTTTATTTGAAGGTGCCTTAGTTTATTGCAAGCAATGAAAGTATTTCCATTGGCTTTGAATAATTCTAACGGTTTTTTTTTTAATGTGGACAAGTCTTTCTGAACTTGCCTTCATGGGTGTGATTTTATTTGGCGCTCAAGCAATTTAGACTCAAGGTATAAGTAAACATTAGCATTTGGATATCATAGCTGAGACCTGAGTCTCGGTTTTTTCCCAGTGTCTGTGTGTTCCCAGTCCCAGTTTATCACATGTACAGAAATACAGCAAAGTCGTATACGAAATTGTCTGAAATGCCTACAGATTATTATTTATTTCTGCAAAGACATAGGATTTTTTTCTAAATTTTCCCTAAATACTTTGCGTGAATGTTGGGAGAAGAGCTAGACAAGGAAGAGGCTTGCCGATGTTTTAATTGTACAGTTGTCCTTTTTCTTGAGTTACAACATCTGAAATTTCCTGTTTACAAAGATCTAAGCGTTGAAGACTCAGACTAAGTTGCAAGTCTCATCTCTATGAAGATGATGAAATAAAATTGATGAGAGAATCAGTAAATAAAATGCTTTAAACAAGCATGTGTATCTATGGTACTGTGGATAAGTAAAATGCATGGAACAGCAAGTATGTTACTTTCAGTTAGAACTGATACAACCTGCAATGGGAATATCAGATTTGTTAAGACTCTCATTTGTGTATGTATCTTTCCCAGGTATGCAAGTTTTGCTTTCTTCAACACTTCCATGGTCTGTGATGACAACCACTGCAAAACCTGTGGTAGGACAGCACTCATAACTGTTTTCTGTAATGTCAGATTGTGTATATATTGCGGAGTTACAAACGCTCCTTACTTTACAGTTTTCATTAATGGCACTTATTTTAGTATCCCAATATAAACACTTTCAGATATGCGTAGGGATAATTTTTATCTGCTATGGGAAGATGGGAGTACTAGAGAAGTCTTAATGTAGGACAGATAAAGGGAATTCATTGTTAAATAAAATTACTTTCTATATTAAAAAAAGGGAAAAAATGTAGAAACTTCTGAAGTATTTTGATGAACTTTGAAGATATAGGACATTCAAAAACATTTTGCCAATTTTCCCGCGTTTCCTTTAAAATTAGAAAAAAAATTCTGGCCACAATAATAAAACTTAGTTTTCATCTGTTTAGTAAATGCGTAATGAAAAATATTAAAATGAATTTTTCATTTGCAGAATACATACAATTAGCTGTAATCAGACTATGTGCGATTAGCTATTGGAGTGTATTTTCAAAGTTGTATTAGTTTTCTTCTTGTTCACAGAGGCTTTCAGGAAACCATGGCAGATAGGACCTGAATTGCTAATGAAAAAATGAAGCTATGCCTGTACGTTCTGTTTATCCTCTCTATCTGTCTGTCTGTGTGCTTTCCTTTTCCCTTTGCTTACGTAGCCTCCTGTGTGTAATCGCAGCAGTCTGCTATACCCCAGACTCCCTTTTATACTCCCTGCTCCCCCAGACATTTAAAACAATAAATAATGACTGCCGTATGGAATAATTTCTGTGTTGTCTCTCTCTCTTGTAGCTCTCCACAAATGCCTATTGTCCCATCATAACTAATCTGACCGAGGAGCGAGGGAACTTCCGCTCCCCCGACAGCATGCTGCGCTACCTGGAGAACATGTCCTTCAGCTTGCCCAACAAATCCTTGTCAGAAAATACTGCTCTGAGCCTGACAGAGGTAAGTATCTTTCACATCTGTGTGTGGAGCCAGGTGACCCTGAAATTTTTGCGTAAGCTGGAATATTGAATGCAGCTTTGAAAGCTTTTGCTGATTGCAGAAAATACATGTGAAAAAAGTAGCAGCTATTTTAGGAAGTAGCAGAAGGTGAATCTCAACCACAGAAAATAGCTTAAAGTTCTCATTAGTTCTTGGGGATGATATCTAATGCATTTGGGCCCCTCACAACCAGAAATACATTGAGGTGCTGCTGGAGCATGTCCAGAGAAGGGCGGCAGAGCTCAGGAAGGGGCTGGAGCACAGGTCTGATGAGGAGCGGCTGAGGGATCCGGGGGTGTTCAGCCTGGAGAGGAGGGGGCTCAGGGGGACCTTATCGCTCTCTACGGCTGCCTGACAGGAGGTGGTAGCAAGGCAGGGCTTGGTCTCTTCTCCCACGTAACAGGTGACAGGACAAGAGGAAACAGCCTCAAGTTGCAACAGGGGAGGTTTAGATTGGGTATTAGGAAAAATGTCTTCACTGAAAGGGTAGTGAAGCGTTGGAACAGGCTGCCCAGGGAGGTGGTGGAATCACCGTTCCTGGAGGTACTTAAAAGACACGTAGGTGTGGCGTTTAGTGGTGGGCTTGGCAGTGCTGGGTTAATTGGACTTGATCTTAAAAGTATTTTCCAACCTAAATGATTGTATGATTCTATAAATTATAAATACCTGGCACCATGACCACACATCAAAAACAGTTGCTTAGTTAAGCCAGAAACAGAAGAGAAAATAACTGGTTAATTTTTAAAGTGTATCCAATGAAGATTATATAATTCTGGAAAAGAATCAGCATTTCTCTGCAGGGCCCAGCAGCAGTTTGATAGTTGTCTGTCAGGTGCAGGACACTGACAGTGTAATCGGAGTAGTGACAGCAGCAAAATGGAGGCATGGAAGTAGCCTAGTGATCACTATCAAGGAGCTAGTAATGACCAGCTTGGATGCAGGGAGCACTCCAATTGCAGCTCTATCAGTCTGGCCGCGAGTAACTGCCCAAGTGTAAACTTGTAACTTAGTATCTTTGACTTTCACACCTGCACTAGAGGGCTAAAAAGCTATCAATTACTGCTGTCTGCCCAACCTTTTCGTAGCATTGATTGCTCCTGTAGTAAGCAGAAGGAAAGTTGTGCCTTTCCTACAGCTTCTCTTTTGCAAAGTTATGCATTAATCTTGTGCAGTGGCAGGCACACGCGCTGCTCTGCCAGCTCTGCATGGGAGGTGGAACACTGCGGGAGCGGGCCGGTTTGTGGTGGTGGTGTCCTTAGCTCATGTGAGTTAATAGCTTTATCTTGTGCTGGGTTCCAATCATAGCCAGCACTCCTGTGCAGACATATCACAAATCTGCACTGAAACAGGTTGATGGAAAGATCAGGTCCAAAGCTCAACTGAGTAATTTATTTTTGTTTAAGCTAATCCACAAGGGGTGGGGGCTGGGGGGAAGCAGTTTTCTGCAGTCTGAGCTGAGGATGAGGAGAAGTGGTCATGTTCTGCTAACAAAGTTAGCTTTCTGTAAAACGATGGACATCTAATTCCCTGATTTCAGCAGGCTAGAAAGCTGTTATTACAGTACTCCGCTCTGGCCTCACTAGTGATTGTTCCTTTAAGCCCACGGGTAATACCAGAGTGACAAGGATTATTTACTCAGACAATATAAATAAATGCTTCTGAAAACTACATGGACAGCAATTGATAGTTTGTGTTAAAAGCTTAGCAGCTGCAAACTGTAAAGCTTGGATTTCATGGATCACATTTAATATGTAGCAGAAGCCCTTCTAAAAAGCTCTAATACATTGTTTCCTTTGTTTTGCTGAAAATTTTGTGTGGGCTTTAAATTGAAAATGGGACATCATCCTGTCAGATATCATACCTGTTTCCCACATCATTTCAGTTGCCATTTGGTTGCTCATTCATGCTATCTGATGTGGCTTTGTGTGCCATGAAAGAGATTTGCAGACAGAAATGTGGGACATGATTATCTTTAGCAAAACTGTTTTGGGAAGTAAACACAAGAGTCCTGATCATACATACAGACTGTCATTTGTCTGATTGAGGGTTAGGCTTTGTATTGTCTGCAGCTAATTCCCTGTAAGATGGGCACTGAGCATGCATGCTATTTTCTTTGAAGTTATCTCTGTCCTGGTTGTCATATGCCTCACAGCACAAGAAAATTTGATTTAAGTGATATGCAATAAACTTTCTGATTATTGACACACATTTATAATGCATTGCTTCTGACAGATCTGACTTGTGTTTTCTGTTACAATGCTGCTGTGCTCAGGAGCTCTAGCACTCCTGCTTTCCCTCCCTTTCCAGTGGTCTAACACATCCTTCTTGGAGTAGTTCTGAAGTCGTGCTGTGTCCTGAAAAGAGATACTCACCGAGTGCTCTGGGCAATTTGGGCTGGGTCCTGGGTTTAGGATGACTTCTGCCTATGCCAGGTAGAATTACACACTGAATGTTTGAGAGGGGCTGCAAGGTTTATGCCGCCCAAAAGTAAGCTCGTATAGCACAGCTCTGGTACTACCCTATGTATTATGACTTGTAAAATTATGCTCAGAAGTCTTGCAGCTTTCTTCCACGTTTCTCAGTAGAACTTTTCTATATTCAGTTGGTGCTTTTAAGACATTTTAAGAGAAGTTTAAGCCAGATATGTAGGTTTTTTCTTGTATAATTTTCTATGCTCCCTTTTCTACTCCTTCTCTTTGTCTTCATCAGCAAGACTCGTTAGGACAGGGACTTTATTGTGCTGAGCACTTGAACAGTGCCCACCATGACAGATCTTGACCTCAAAACCAACCTTTAAGTACAGAAGTTAAGCAGATAATAAATTGTACAGGTGATGCAACCCAGATATTTATCTACTGCTGTTGAAATATCTAGTCATCTAAATGAAAAGAAGTATTAATGTCATACGAGTTTAGACAGAACAAGAGAGTAAGTTCACTTTAGTCTTAGTTCCAGTGTTGTCACCTCAGCTGTAGTGTAATGATTGAAATTTGGGAGTTTCACAGTGTTGTTAGTTTTAATAAATAAACTATTACTTGAAAATGTCACCATGCAGAACATGCTGGCAGGCAGTGATGAATCTGTGACTTGGATGAAAATGGGACTGTCATCTTAAAATAAACCTAAGAAAACCGTAGCAGAGATCTGCCTTGGATCATTACCAGATGTAATCAAATAATGTATTTTTTTTTTATCTTTTAGGCATTTTTAAAAGCTATTGAAGACTTTCTGTCATTGCCCAACTGGACTGATGTACCAGAGGTAAGACAAATGGGCTTAGATTTGTAGGTTACTTTGGTTGCATAATTTCACATAGATAGTGGTGAAACTGGTTACCTCTGTTATCATTCTTGTTAGGATTTTTTGGCAGTATGACTTAGTATTTTCTCATACGTCATTTTCATATTTGCAGTAAAGATCCACAGCCAAGACAATTATGTAATTTTCTTTTATAATGCGTTTTTAAGGGTTAAAATAAGGAAATTCTATCTGTTGCTGTTTCCACATATTTCAGGATGAATGAAACAAAATTGTATTTATAAAATAACAGATGTTGCCACTAAAGTAAGTGTTTAATCACTCCTCTTTTAGCACTGAACTTTGATATTTAAAAATTTGTATTTATTTTGTAGATTAATGTTTTTCAATGCATGTGAAACATGGTAGTAGCTGTTTATGAACTGAAGCTTTGAGAGAGATTAAACCTAATACAGGGAAAAGTAACTTGTATCTATATTCTTTCTCTTCTGGTCTGCCTTTCAGAGTGCAGAGAATATAATTGCAGGACGAACCCAGGAGTTGCCTGAGATTTTTGTTTGAATCGTAAGGGAGCATGGATTTCAGAACAGAGAGCTTTTAAACTGAGAGAAGGAGGGGCTAAAGTAAATTAAGATCTTACTGAAGCTTAAAATGATTTTAAGATGAAAGGATGTCTATTTGATTTAAGTTCTTAGCCTAAAAATCCTTGATCGTGTCTGATGTAAATAGATTTCAGATGAAATAGATTTCGTTTTCATTGACACATACATTCACTCTGAGATTTTATGGATCAGTTTTCAGCCTGGAGGTTTGTTTTCCAGGGGACGTACAAACACTTAGAAAGTAGGTTTATACTGGGGACCATCTCAATAATGATGAAAGAAAGTCCAAACTGCAGTGTCTCAGCTTATGTTCCAATAAGCATTTGATGCTAGTCTCTATAGATTGTCAAAAAAATCTGCTCAGTTCTTGGCCTCATTCTGCTGAATCCTAAGTGTAATTGACTGTCAAATGCTGATGGGAGAAGAGAGTAATTTGGAGGCATTCTATAAAACATAGTATTTTATAAGGTCAGGCTCTGGGTGTCATCAATTTGCATGACATTTTATCCACTATATGTGGAAGAGGTTGTGGAGAAAGTCGTGTTTGACTTCAGACAGTTGAATGGTGAGCCACATGGGAATGTAACATGGCACGTTGGCAGTTTGTGTTGTGGACTGCAATTTCTTTTGTTGTAGAGCCTTCTCTTTCTTCTTCCCCCAGACTGCTCGCATATTTGGAAGTTTAATTCAAACTATTGACAGTGTGGTGGCTCATATGACACACAATCTGGGTGAAAGCTTATTACCTTTAACTGGTGAAGGAATGTCATCTGTGGCAGGTAGGATTTACCGAAATCTTCTCTCTGGACTGTCTGGATGTCCTAAATGCTTCTGTGCTTGCAGCTTCTCCTTTGCCAACATGAAGGAGGAAATCAAAACAGATAATTTTCTCTTTTGAATGCAAAACAGTATTTCAGTTGTAGAAAGATGGCTGTGCAGTCATTCCAGAGGTAATCATCTCCGACAGTACTTGAGATTATTTGGGGAGGGGTTTAGAATATGAGTTCCATGAAATTACTCTAGTAATACTATACTAATAAGTAGTTAAAGAACCTAGAGCTCTTACGCAGCCCTTTGAAGTTGCAGATGTCTGGATGCTACAAAACCTTCATTTTGCAAGGTTTTTACATGGTTTTTACAAGAGATTGCAAATAATAAGAATAGTTTTGACCTTTTAGGAGAATTTTATTTTACTGCTGTTTAGCATCCTAGCACCCGAATTTCATCTATGTCTTTGGATGTTACAGGTAGCAAAGACAGTTTATCTGTTCTGGCATTCTGCTCTGCCTTGGTGAGACCCCTGCGAGGGGGCGAATAACCTGAGCAGTCAATGGTACCATTAATCACTGCACATACTCACTTGGACACTGGCATTCTCAAATGGAGCAGTGCAGGTCTGAAATAATGCCTTCAAATGTCAGTGGAAAAGTATGTTATCGATGTGTTTTGCTTGCCCTGGCAGGCTCAGTATTTGAGCATGGGTGAAGTGATCCATGGTATATTAACAGTGCATGTACCACCTTCTCTGTCATAAATGAGTCAGATATAAAAGGCAATTTTATACTCAGGGAATTTGCAATATTTTCTGCAAACATCTGGGGTTTTAAATTCACGTCTTCCAATAGCTATTAGGAAAGTCTGGTTAAATAGTCAAGTAGGTGGTAGAGACTATTGATTTTATCATATTTTTGTTTGGGTTATCACACAGATTACGCCTTGGTCAAAATGCATCCTCAGACTCTGAATTTGTCCCACTATCGATTTCCATCTCGAGGACAGAGTTATATTTCCATTCCCAGTGAAGCTTTTAATGAAAAAGGTAAGGAAAAATTTAAAGGGAGGAGTGGAATGATGTAAACAGGATATCCAAAAATGGAATTTTTGAAATTGCTTGAAAACAGGATTTGGTTTGCTTTATTTTTCCAAGTAACCAATTTGATCACTGTTGATCATACTAGCTCTAAAGAAGCAGCAGTTGTCCTGTCATATCCTGAATGATTAATGTGGTAGAATTTTCATATTACTTGAACTAATCTTGAATAATACAGCTGGGCCACAGAGACTGGAGCCATTTAATTTTGGCATCTTTTTACATTAGAGAAGCCATAATTTCATAAATTGTTTGTGGTCATATGAACTGGTGATTTTTGAGAAATCCCAGGATGTTAGATCAGGTATTACTTATCCCTTCATGCAATATCGCTCTTAAAATTTTGTATGAAATTAAACTATAAAATGACAGGTTTAAGCAACAGCAGCTACAGAAACAGAATGAAGGTGTAGACTACAGTCAAGGCAAAAAGGCAGAAGTCAGAAATCCATACCTGGGCTAAAATTTTAAGTCTCAAAAGCAAGGTGTAGCAAAAATCTGAAGCTGTAGTCAAGACCCTAAAATAACAGTGTTTGAAGTTAATTGTCTATGTTTTAATGAGGGATTGAAGGAACCTATTTACAAAACCATCTACCTACATCCTCAAATCTTTAAAAATCTGACTTTACGCAGTCACCTCTGTTAAAGGAGGGCTGGTCGCAATTCACGAAGTGCAAAGTTAGCTGCAGATAACCTGCGGTGAGAAATACTCTTAATAATTACTGAACTGTCTGCCTGATTTGTGATGACAGCTTTGTTTCTTTGCACTGGCAGGGGATGCTGGCTGGAGACTTCTCTGCAAACGCTCTGAGGCTTGAATAACTATAATTGCTAACCAACTTGTACTGCCAAAAATAGCATGTGAGGGGACTTTTTTCCTTTCCCACTTACAAAGTCTCTCACTATGCATTTTTTTTTTCCTCTTCAGAACATTATCATGCTTGATATTCTGAAATAATCCAGCCCATCAAATGTTTAACACTTTTTTTTTTTTTTCTTCTCCCCCCCCCACCCCCCACTCCCACCCCAGCTAAAGCTCACTTCTGAGTAGGTTCAGCCTTCAGGCCACACTTCTACACTGTCCAAATGAGCTAATGTAAACATTTATTATGCCACCTTAAACAGCTGACACTGTAAATACTTGGAACCTGGCAAAAGAGATAGTAAAAGACATCTGCGTCACTAACACTTAGAAAATACTCATATGTCTCTTCACTCAGATGCTGGAGAACCCATAAATACTTGGAATGCAGGCAGCAAATGGACAGCCAAAGCGGAAATGGCTTGCCCATGTCTGGGTTTCATAAACTGCCAGTTAATGTAGGTGGTAGTGTAGTAACCTTGAGATTAGCGTAGCTACCACTGGGACATTGACCGGTATGTCATGCAATGCTTTCTAGTGCTGTGCGAGGGATTTGCAGTTGAAACTTGATTATGGTAACAACTCATTTTGGAAGTACAGTTGTGCAGGGCAGGCATCCTTCTATTTTGCTTTTGGTATCTGTCCCCTGTGCTGCACTGCAACTGCTCGTACTTTTTCACTTACTTAAAGGAATAGTTAGAAATCTGCTAAAGCAAAGATATGAAAGTCTACAGAAGTCAAGGCTCTTAATTAACACAGAGTTTCAGGTCTAGGAGAGAAGGGTCCCTTGCTTAGAACTGTTGCTCCGAGGAATAACTCCTATTTCCTTTTCACAGCTTGGATTACCATTGTTGGCCTGCTTTACCATGAAGTGCATTATTTCTTTCATAATATCAACCCTATGGATACCAAGTAAGTATCTCAGACTTCTCATGCTGTAACAGCTTGTTTATTACCTTAGTGATACACCTTTAAACAGCCATGTCATTATCAACTGTAAATAAATTACAAGCCATAATCCTGATTCTGCAATATTGAGGACATGTAATCATTAACGAGAGAGAGATTAAAGCTTACATTAGATATTTTGTTTTATGTTGTAGTAAAATAGATCCCTGTAGTGACATGTTTGTCTTTCTTTGTCTTTTCCTTCCATTCATCAGATCTGGTATTAGAATTTCATAATTTTAATCTGTCTCATAAAAGAAAATTACATCTTTTCTCCTGACACATATAAAGATAAAGCTTGCACTTAAATGAAATAAGTAAGAAAACATCATGTAGCTCTTTAGATAAAATCTGAATCCGAATCATAGAAACCCACAAGGT
This sequence comes from Ibycter americanus, assembly GCA_035590275.1. Classification (NCBI taxonomy): domain Eukaryota; kingdom Metazoa; phylum Chordata; class Aves; order Falconiformes; family Falconidae; genus Ibycter; species Ibycter americanus. The sequence goes on from JAVJGI010000001.1 coordinate 84,524,520, forward strand.
AATTTTGTAACAGGAGACCAGGCAATGTTTTAAAGACCTTTTGTTTTATAAGCTGCATCAATGAAATCACTAGCAGATAAGATAAAGTAAATGCAGACCTGTATACCTCTCAGCAATACAGTTCCCCCGTGAATTTTGGAGACCATTCATGTAAATTATTACGCTTTCCTTTTAAGCTAGTATGACTTTATACTTTTATTTGATCTTCACCGGGGTACACAGATTAGTTTACACTTTCTCTCAGTCTTTTCCAGTCTGTGACTTTTTGCGGTGTTTGTGACAGTAGAAGGAAAGATGCAGCATCTCATCTGTCATGAATGTCAGGGATTGCCTTCCTTTTTTTACGTACAGTTACATGGAAGGTCATGATCACAGGAACTCATTTGTGAACTTTAGGGTGAAGAATCCTGGTTTAGGACCAGATTGATCACATGAGATAATCACACAGCTATTACTAAATAGCATTTTTTAAATCAAGTAGGCAGCTGTATGGTTGTTTACCCTGATCTCTCAAAAAAAAGCTCTTAGGTGGCTGTAAAGGAACCATGTCATTAGTATGCAAGATTTCTTACTGACATGAAGAAATGGAGGCAACAATTTATGATGGCTTAAGTTTTTCAGGCAGGAGGATCAGTGTAATTTATTAAGATAATAAGGTATAATCTCTGCTTCCCAGAGAAAAAGAATTTATATGGTCTTGACTTAGGTCAAAGTTTAGCAAACACAGTATGATTAAAGATGCTGCATGTCAAAACACTGTATTTTAATGCATTATCAGAGTCTACATCTCCTGGGGCTCTGATATAGCAAAACACAACAGTTACGTCATCTCTGAGTATATTCTCTGAATTTTGTGGTATAGGACAGCCTGGAGACCTATTCCCGTTCCACTGAGTTGTATGGTTTTTTTAGCACTCATTTTTGAGAAGGAAGGATCTGGCCCTCCTGCAATGTTAAAGAGAAACACAAAGACACTGGAGAAGAAACATCTCCTAGATTTCGATAATTAATCCAAACTACTTGAACTGTTTGCAGTAGATAATGCGCTACAGAATCATGTCTATAAAATTCTAGATGCAGATCTGTCCAAAACAGCATCTAAAACACTAGTAATACAGGGAATGCTAGCTTAGCAATTTTCCTCTGTGGAATCAAACGCCAGGTATTAAAAAAAACATTTTAAAAGTGAGTATGCACTTCTCTTCTGATTGGTTTTCTTTATTGTGCTGTACTATTGTAACTTTTTTGCTTACATTTCAGTAGAGTAACATTTTTCCAGGGTAGTTTGTTTTAAAGACTTTATGTTCCTTCTAGCACTGGGCTACTTGAACACCTGTAATTTGAAGCCTGTCCACTTTCTTCTTAAGGGCAATTTTTTTTTTCTTTTGTGGTGGAAAGCTAAAACCAAAAATTGGAGCATTTGTGCTGTACAGGCAGATGACTTCTATTTTCAGACTACATAAAGAGCCGTTTCTAAGAGGAGTCAGTTTTGATTCTTTACCAAAAAGGAATCAAAACAAAAAAAGGTTTTGAGCCCTGTTCTGCTTCCACTCATACACAGTTTGTATAGCTCTGTAGGAATCTCACTGAAGGTAATCAGATGACGGACTCGCTATCATCTAACATCCAGGGCCACGGTGAAGAAAGACCTGCATATGCAAGCACGAAACATAGAAACATTTTTTCTTGCTTGTGCTGAAGTTTTTTCACACTTCAAAATTCATCTAGCTCTCTAAAGTTAAAACAGCAGATAATGGGTGTAGAAGAAATGTCCGCCCTGTTAATCTGTGTAGGGGAAATCTCAAAATGTTGGATAGTGGTCTTAACATTACTAGTCCTTCTCTAAACTTAAACTTTTCATGTCAGTGTAGCAAATTCTGCCCTCAGATGAACATGCTGGTTACTGGGAGCAGAAGTAATCTATGATACTGATGTTTTTCTGTGGTGAGAACTAAGGACTGGTGCTTGGGGTTGTGCTAAATTAGTTCTGTTTCATTTGACCTTGCTGAGGAACTGAATGTGTTTATTTTAATATTCGACATGATTATTTTTTTTTTTTCTGGGGAAAAAAGAACAGAAACCATTGCAAACAAGTGGCAGATATAAGTAAGGTGTTTTTAAACATGCTTTGCAAACTGGCCCTTTCCAGTGGCGTGCTATGTTTGGAAGCCCATGGTGATGGATAATTTGCCATGGCTGGTATTTGTCATAGTAAATACCATTCATACTGAAGAGTTAGATGACAGAGACAGTTTTACTCCTGCACAGTTTGTTACTGATAGTGTAAAAAAATTTGCCCTACAACCAGATGGATCTTAGTTACTTATAAATGTGTGAAAATGCCGAAGTCATAACTTTTAGCTGAAAGCAGAAATAAAAAGATTCTTATGTACTGCAAAATTACTTCAGCCTAGAAGAAAACTTACCTGGACTAATTAGATGTTTAGTCAGGTTCAGCTGTTTTTATTGTGACCTGACTTACTGACAAACCTAACTGGACATAATCAATTTTTCAAAGTAAAGCTAGAAATTACTCCTAAATATATTAATCTCTGTACATTTATTTGCATTATATATAATGTGTTTTACACACTCACATGTATGTTTAATTAGCCTGAAACCTCCACAAATCTTCTCCTCACTTAGGTTGCTTTGCTTAGGTTATTTTTAGATACTTGTAGAATTCTGTCTAATTATCTAAAGCACATTTAGCAACCTTTACAGAAGAGGAGCAGAATGAAGGAATACTTATGATACCAAGTCTCCTAATGTCTAAAGCTGTTCTCTGTACTTTGTAGCTGTTGTTTCTAGTCCTGTAGGATCCTTGGGCACCAGATCTTGCTCCCCTATAGAAATTCTTTGACTTGAATGGAAAAAGGAGGTTTTGTATTCCTGTTGTGGGAGTTATGGATGAACTAAAAAAATTTTGTTGTTCTACTTCCTTAATATGTTTGTTTCTTTCCAAGGATTGCCGAAGCTGCTGCCTACAAAGGTTATATGATCTCAGCAACCAGTTATCTCATCTCTATCAAAGTGGAACCTCCACCCAAGTTGTCCCACAATCTGTCAGGATCTCCTCTTATTACCATCCAGCTGGCCCACAAATTGGTAAGTGAAATGGAAACTACCAATTTAGGTTATTGTCAAAGCTGTTCAAAACTTCAGTATCTGTGATGACTTTTTTGTATTTCTCTTGTAATTTTTATGGGCGTTTTTAGTAGCAATTCAGATGGCATTTGTGACTACAATATTATGTTTTTCCAGCCATTACATTTCAATGACTTCTGTTTACATCACTGCAAAAGGCTGATTAGTGTACATGTTGAAAAAAAAAGATGAAGTGACAAGTAGAGCTTTAGGCCTTTCTGTATGTATTGCTTTGTGGACGTGTTTGTGCAATCTACAATAGGATGGTATGAATTACTGCTTCCTCGTTAGAGCTGTTAAAACCAAGGATCCACTTACGGTTTTTGCTTTTGGTCTTAGTCCACACTGAGACAACTGAGGTGTTTTGAATGTTCTCATGAATAAACCTAGCAAAGGAACTCCTTCAAGGGCAGATACAGGTATGATGGGCACAGGATCTCCTGGGGTAGGAGATGAGCAGGTTCAAATCCCTGTTTAGGTGTGAACTGCCCTTTCTAGAGAGCAGAGCATTCTGAATCTGAGAAACAAGAGACAAGAAATATGAGGATCTGAGAAAACTTGGAGACAAGTTATGTTCAAACTGATCAGTTTTGGCAAGACATTTCAGTTTCATTAACTAGCATATTCCAGCCAGAAATTGGAAAAAGAGCTGGTTTTGTTTGCCCTTGGAGAATAAGATGCCTCTTTGTCTTGTCAGTGGAATGTAGGATAGTTGAGTTAAAACTATGAGGTGCTGGCATGAGACATGCAGCATCTATAACCTCCTTGAAGCGCTGAATAGAAAAGAAAGATTTCAGTTCTTTAATGTTTACTAGAAAACATGTCTTGTATGTTCTTCTGAATATTTTATCATATTTTTTTCAATGGCTGTTTTCAAGTCAATTTATCTTCTTCCTGTTGGGCTTCTGATAAAGATGGAGTAGGCTGCAGAAAATGGATGTATGAAAAAACCCCAAGGCATAGAAATGAAAAGTGTGTTGCTGACAGTTTTTCAAACTAAGGACTCTCTTCAATGTCCCTAGTGGCCTCTTGGAGGTGGGCACTTGCAAAGTGAAGACTGTATTTTGTGTAGGTCATTTATAAAATGTACTTTGCTTTATTTATGCAGGTACCTTCTCATGATTTACTGTGATAATTTACTAGCAGGCTGTTAAACAAACTAGTGGGGTTTTTTTCTTTATGCCACACTTTCACTGTGAAGATCACTGGGATCTTGGTATACAGATAAAAATTTTGCATTTATCATCGGTCTCTCTGTTTTAGTCAGCAGAATCCATGAGAATGTGGTATGAACATGTCTGTCTAACGTATCCTGTGTATAACAGATACAGGTTGATTGGGAGTTTTAGACTCTGCCTAGAGCAGTATGTGCTTTATGTTGTACATCAGGGGAGTGGCTGTTGTCTCTTACAGACCTATTACTGCTAATTGGCAATGCATTTACAGACAGCCATCTATTATCTACCATAGTATTTCTACAGCTACTTCCATTCTGGGGGATGTTCATGTCTTACTAATCGTGCAAACACCTGTTCAGGTGTGACTTGGTTTTGGTTTGTGGTGGGATTTTTTTGTGTGTCTGTGTTTGGGGTTTTTTTGTTTGTTTTCTGGGTTTTGTTTTATTTTTTAAAAGCATTGCGGGAAATTGGGAAACTTATCCCATTGTGTTAACAGCACTGAAAAAGTAGCTCAGTGCTGTCTGAAGTCAGTCCATAAATACATGTCAGTGCATTTGTATTTAAAGTTCTGCTAATTTATAATTAAAGGGGGGAAGTATCTCTAAATGTGTAGTGAGCATGATCTTAGACTCTGTTCAATAAACTGTGTTGGGATAACTGTGCTAGTAGATTTTGCTCTTAGGCATACAACCCTGGAAGGAGATGGATAAAGCACAAAAGATGCACCCCTCTGAAAGGCAGGGAACCCTTCATCTGCTTACCTATTCCCTCAAGTAATAATCCGCTGCTGGCTTTTACATCTTATTAACTAGTACCATTCTGTTACTTTGATGAGAAGTTTAAGAGATGCAGTGATATTTTTGCTCCACAAGTACAGTTAGAAAATTCATAGTCTCATTGCTTTTTTTACCCCTGAACAGTTTGTGGACTTGAATTAGAAACAGGTCCAATGGTGGACTAAATATCCATTTCTCCAGTGTTTTTCAAATCAAAATTAAATGCAACTCTGTGGGATATTTTCTATGCTTGTTCCAGAACCTGATTTCAGTGTTATCTGATGGTGAAACACTTTTTGTTATCTCCTAGCTTGGTTTCTAAAATTCCTTTTAAAATTCCAAATTAGATGTAAAGAAATCCAAATGCTAAAAAGCTTTCAAATACCAAAACATTCTGAAATCATCAGATGTGTGAAACAGAAAATCTGTTTTGACCTTATAAAATATTTTATTTAAGTTGTTATTTGCCATATTTCATTTATATTTTTTTCCCAGTGGAAGAGTATAATCTAGTGTCAGAATAGGTGTTTAAAAGGAGAACTAGGCATAAAAGTTTGTAAAGAGAATTAATAAAGCTATAGTATGAGATCTGGGCAATAGGAATACATCTAGTTATCTGCTCTGCCTTTCTTGTGTTTTTTCACTGATGGTGTGACTTTGCTAAAGAAAACTATTAGTGAGCAACAGAACCAACCCAAATGCCTCTGGCTATCCTGTATATGGATTCCAAATTCTGTGAGCATTCTTTAGAAACAAAGATACTGTGTAAGTAGAAATACACTGAATATTTGTCTGTGGGGAAGATGAGTGGTAAGGAGTTGAGTAGAATGTGTGCAGCTCTGCTGAAGTGGTAAATGCATTGAATTTGATAGGAAGACTGCTTGCCTCTGACACCTATGGCTTTGGGAATATAATTTCTATTCTGGCTTTTAATTAATAGGTATGTTTAATATTAGGAAATGGATTAATAGATTATACCTTCCAGTTATACATAAGTATGTCAACAGTGGACCAAATCTGTTCTCTTTAACACTGCTGTGTCTCCAGTGAATTCCATGGAATAATTTTAAAAGATGTAGATTTAGACAACTGTGAATCTACTGAAGTAAATTACTTAAGCAAATTACAGAAGTAAGTTCAAGTGAATGTACTTAAGCAGCTCAGGAAATGACTGCATGTCTCTTGAAAGCTTTCATATGATAGCAGCACAGGTCCTTTCGATCATACTACATATTATTTTACTGTCTGAAGTGGTTTCATTCAGTTGAGTATGATTGCTCATGAAATAGAATTTAATATGTAAAAGAAATTTTGGCTGCAAGATCACCATCTTAAAGTATGTACTTTAACGTGTAACAGTCAAGCTATTTATGTAAGTTTATGACTGAATATAATAATTAAGCCAAGAGCATAAAATCTGGCTTAGAAACCTGTTTCATCCATTAAAATACTGCTTGCTTGCTTGTAATAATGGAAGAAGCATTTGAAGTGGATACCAGTCTCGTCGTTGCCAGTTTGTTCCACATAACGTTCTCAATTTAAGAGGGAAGTGTAATAAGAAAAAGTAAAAAATAAGTCCAAACAAGTAGTTTTTCTCTATTAAAATTTAAGTTTGAGTCTGACTTTTTTTCAGCTGATCTGATTTTAGTTGTAGCTACTCCAGTGGAGTCTACTGGATTTTACAAGTATAAAAATAAGAGGAGTGAAAGAATATGGTTTCTTGTACTGATTGTAGCGGTGCTTGGCCCAGCTTAATTAAATTTTAAATCTTTTTCTTCTAGGGTGTCTAGTAGGAAAAGTGTCAATCATTGAGCAACAGAAAACAAAAGGGAGTAAAATAAAAGGTCTTGTTTAGGAAATAGTTACAAAGAAAACGTCTGTGAACTGAATATCACCTCTTGAATCAGAACTTCACAGAGCATTTATAATTCTACAGCCTAACTCACTGTTAGTTAAATCTCCTCTTGGGCAACGATTCTCTGGGTTTGTATGAAACTGCGTTTTTTACGTAGCTTTTAGGACCTTGTGAGATGATCAAATTTCTGTTTCTCATTGAAACATGAGGCAATAAGAGCTGGTGCTAATATCTAATCTATTAGGTAAGAATGCAGGGCATATTTGTAAATGACACGTTAATGCTTCCTTTTCTAGAGAGCACCATAGGGTGGTGGGCAGGGTGCACAGAAGAAGAGATGGGTGCCCAGCCTGAGGGACAGGCTGGAGGCTAAACTGGTGCTGTGGAGCACAGGAGCTGAGAAGTCTCCTCATAGTTAATACATGCACTGTTAATTTCGTGGATACAAGAACTAGGGAGGCTAGACCACAGACTCACCTCTATCAGAGAGGACATAAGAAGAGGACATCAGTAATTACAGCAGTTAGCCCTTGATGTTCAGGCTTGCAGCTGGATTCTCATGGAACCAGTATTGCTGGTTGACATGCTTTCTATCAACAGAGCAGGCAGAAAGTTTTCTGGTCAAGCTTTCATTAGTGGAAAATGTTTTTCTGACTGAAAATAGAAATTCTCATGGATCAGGATGAATGTCATCCCATTTTTTTCACAGGATAAAAATATTACTTGTTTAAGTCTATTTATGAAGTAAAGACTCCCTATGGATAAGATAGACGTGTACGTTTTACTGCTTGTAGTGTTATTTTTGCTTTAATTGTCACTATTCTAACAACAGTTTGTTTTGTTGCACAGTCCCCAAAACTGATTATTCTGTTATTCTTCCTTTTTCTTTTGTCTTATGAAAATATTAATAGCTGTAGAAAGATTGTTTTGCAAGAAGACTTCATCAGGGATTTAAAATTAATTTATTTGGATCAGAACATAAAGTGAATAAGTGTTTTATTCTTTCTACCATTCTGAGGAATGCTCTGTCCATTCTTCCTGTCCACCATGTCCACTCTTATAACACAATGACATAGCTAGGGTTGAAAAGCAATTCCTGTTTCCGTTCTCTGTAGCTACAATATAGCTTTTCCTGTGATAACTGGAAATCATTGAGGGCCTTTTTGCTTGAGACTTCTTACGTATTGAAGAATTACATTTATGGATCTTTTCAATGACCGTCCCTTCCTTCCCGCTGCTTAGGGTACAAGATGAAGATGAGAGAGAACCAGTAGTACTTTGTGACACTCTAGACTCAGCTCTATCGTTGTAATTCTGCTAAGCTGTTCTATTAATAGTGGAATTTTAAAAACCATTAAATATTTTATACTGTTGATTCAGTGTTTGTCACGATAGTCTTGCCAGTCAGCATACACCCATGCAAAGAATGGGAAGAGCTTGCTTAGTATGTACATATTATTTTCTTTCTATAGCTCACCTGGAAAACAGTGAGACAAAGGCTGTAACGCAAGAAGATTATGTTCTTTGACAGCTAGTATTGCCTGTAATTGCAGCATATTCAGTGTGAACACGTTTTCCTCTAAACTTACCAGCTCCCTTGATATACCTGCGGACCGTAGTATGTGGTAGTCTCTGTTGTTCTAGAGACTGGAATACTTCTGGCCCATCACGGAAGATCGGAATGAGAATAAGGGAAATAGAGGGTCAACAGAGGTAACCGTTGGTCACGTCTAGCAAATGTGTGTTATGGTAGAAAATGTGGCTGCATGGTACTTATGGGAACCCTTGGTGAACTTGAACTAAAAGAAATGGCTATGTTCCTACTAGGTAGCTACTCACATCAAGCTCGCTGTTACGGTGTGGCGCATGCATCGGTGATTTTAATAGCAAGTTCAAAGACCAAAACAGTAAAGATACAGTTAAGCTAGATCCGTGCTCCTTAGTGGAACTACACTGAGGCATATCATTTTGGCTTTAGTATTGAATGGACATAAAGAATTTGAATGTGGGCTTGTATTAAGGTATTAAACTTTGCAAATTGTCTAAGATTTCTCTGGAAAAGCTTTAGATTATATTCCCAGCATCCTGGTCAAAGAAGATTTACAAAACTTCAGATGTTGGACATACAGTGTCTTCAGACAGACATTGTTTTTCATAACTGCAAAGATGACAAGTTAAATTAAAGATGCACATTTTTTTGAGTTATTTCTTTAAAATAGGTTGCAGTATTTATTCTAATATAAATATTCTCTTTATCAGCAAAATTTTGCCTAAGCCCTCTAATAGACAAAACTTGACACGCTATGTTACCATGGTCAGTTGTTACTCAGGAACATTTCAGTGAAAGGCAGACTTTTTTTTGACTGATTTTAAAAATGATGATGCTCTGCTCTTCAGCAACTTACTGTCTCCAGCAAAAAAGATAACAGGAATCGGCTAACACCTTCAGTGTGTGTGGGATGGTGTGAAGACTGCTAATAGTTTGCAGCTGGAGAAGGCTTAATCTCGACCTGTCCAGATGTTTTGCAGTGGAGCAACAGTACATTTTGTAAAATGATTATCCTGAAAAAAATTCTGTTTCTAGTAAGATGTTTTTCATAGCAGGAGCAACTAGAGAAGAACTAACATTCACTTATATGATCCAAGAAATTACAGCACAGGGTAGAAATTTAACGGAGATGAATGTCAAGGCTGAAATGCATACACAACATGCTCTGGCAAGTGTCAGAAGAGGTAACAGAGGTAGAAATGGTGTAAAACTGCACCAACATTTTGTGGAATCCATATGGCTATGTAGCGTAGACCTTGATCTTTGTCAACACTGAAGTCACTTTTTGACACTGTCTTGGGGACAAAATAAGTAGCTATAAGTTCTTGGCTTTCCTGGCAAGGCAACTGACCATCTTTCAGCACATAGAAGTACCAGCTTGGTATAAATCTGGGCGTGTTTGGTGCAGAGAGGGTAAAGGACAGACTAAGGTAATGAGATAAAAGGGGGAATATTCATATCCTGGGTAATGCACCAGAGCACACTGTGCTCCTCACTGCCTTGTTGATCCCTTGACCGGTACCGTAGAGAAAATTGCCTTATGGCTGGAAGCAAACTTTTTGTACTCATTTCAACCACATTGAGGCTTCTGTCATTTTCCCCAGGGCTTTATTTTCCCTTTCTTTTTTGCAGAAGGGCAATGTGTGCAGCGGCAGTTTTGGAGAATTACAAACTCTTGGCTGTTACACACTCTGTGAGAGGCCCTCACTTGAAGATTAGATACAAACTGGGAAATCTTGATGAGCTGTCTTTTCCCGCAGATCATAGATTCATAGTTTTTAGATAGATACATATACATATATATATAAATATGTCTCTAATACAGTTAATGCAAATGCCACATTAGAGATTTGTTTGATTCTGGGGACAAAACTGTGTTTTACTAAGATACTACTAAGTTAGTCCTAACTTAGTATTGTTCCATCTCATTCCTTTGCTCTACATGGTTCATTTTCACAAATGTAGTGCTTGGAGAGTTGTCTGTGTGACCATGAAGTGTTAATCTTTCCTACCATACTATTATACTGAATCATTCAAACAAGCTGCTTCTCTCCTCATTTTTTTGACCATCTCCTCTCTCAATCATTTCTCTGCTTCTGCTGTTTTAGTTTCTGCAATGAATGTTTCCCTCAGAACCCCACAGTGAGCTGCTTCCTCTGCTGCTCTCTAGAGTGCTTCATCAATCAAGCTTTACCAGCTTTTCCTGTTAATCCCATCTCATATTCTGTTACCTGACTTTCTTAAACCTCCAGAACCAGGACTCATATGAGAGCATCAGCATTCATTGTTAAGTGCAGCCTGCATATCTGGGAAGTGCTCTCTTGGAGTCCTCCTTTGGAGATGGTAAAGTACAGGGAGAAGATAGACCTCCTCTTTTCTTAACTGTGCTCCCATTATAAAAAAACTGGTGGTAGTCCTGTTGCAGTTCAAGGGGATAGAGACAAGGTTAAAGAACTTCACTGAGCTTTTAATGAGGCAATGGGGCTTTTCCCTCTAAAAGGTACCTGAACCTCAGCCTTCTATCTGTTGCCCTTTGCCTGGCCAGCAGTGTGCCATATCCCAAGGTTTGTTTAACATCATTACTGATAAGAAAATAAAACGAGAGAAGAACCAATTCCCATTTGTAAACAAATATTAGTGCTACCATGAGAGAGACAGACAAATCAATATGGAGCCAATTTATTTTTATGGCAAGTTAAGTGTTGACTAATATATATATATGGATCAAGGAAAAACAATTACTTTTGCCCACATCTGCAGAACAAAGGTATAATTTTTCACTGGATGGACTTTGCCAGAAAAACTTGAATAAAATACAATTAAAACTGTGACTCTTACAGATTGTACTATAATTAAGAAAAAAACCTCATAATTTAAAAATCAATGCAAAGTTTAGCACTTTGTTGCACAAGTTAAATTCTTGCTATAACGAATACAGAAAATCCATTGTGTTTGAATGAGAAATGAACATAGTTGCAGCTAATTTTCTTGCTCCTGGGCAACCTTAAAATACCAGTAGTCATTATGATGATATATGGCATCTCTTAACAATACAGCAATGGTTCTGTATTGTTAATGTTATTAACAGAAACATCCCAGGACTTATTTTCTCATAGGAATCCATTCTAAAAGCCTGGAAAGGTGCAGTAGCAAAAAATACAGATTTTCATTAAGCACATTGAAGATTGCCCGTTTAAAGAATCGGGATTGCATTGTAATAAGCTGTAATTCGTAGAAGGTTTCATTTTCATGTCAGAACAGACTTAAGCCTTTGGAGGTGCAGTACTTTCCCTGTGTTATCACTCATTTGTCATGAAACAAGTCCTCAATATTTCTTTGTAAATGAGTCCTTTGCCTTTGAGGTGGATATTGTAACAGGAGCGAGGGCATCATGAAGTGATTTAATGTTTTTGGAAGTATTCAAGTAAAGTTTGCTTTCAATTTTAAGTTTAGTTGCTGACTTTTATTTCTTGGGTATGTGGGTAATTTTGTATGCTAGGTTCCACTTAGTATCTATAAAATTACCTCTTGCCTAAAGAAAATAACTACTGGTGACTGGAAACAAGTGTTATCAATCTACAGCAAAAAGCATCTGCTTTTTCTTTCAAATTTCTGCTTCCAAGTGACAGTGCATCAGGAGTTGGAGGTCAGTCAATACCAAGCAATAAACATTGAAAAATCTTGCTGACTTATAAAATAAACCTAGAACATAATTCCACAGTTATCCGGTTTTACAGAACTGTGGCATCTTGTGCCTCTGATTTAATATTTGTCACAGGAAGAGAAGAGAAAATTATGGGGTTTATATTTGACATGATCAAGTCTGGTCCAGTGATGTAGACTTCTGTCGCAGCTGTGAACACCATTTTAAAATCCAATTTAGTTCCTCTTGTTTAAGTTCCTCATCAGTGACTACATCCTCAAAGCATCCTTGCGTGTGGTGATGGCTTATTGCAGGAGTTCCAGCTAGTTGTGCTACACTTAACGAACTGTCAGTGTTTCTGCTATAAAACATTGTGTTTCTTTGCACAATGTTAATACAGATATATATGTATTTAGATGTTATGAAAAAAAGTTACTGCAGTGGTGAAGTAGCCAACATTCAGATGGCAACTTTGTTTAAAATTATAAACAGAAAAGTAAAAATAACATACCACCCGTCTCTAATCCCCACTGTGAGCACAGATCCTGTAAAACATCTCTTGATGAGGCCAAGCTGTTTTGAAGTTGCAGAAGTAAACTGTAGGATTTTAAACAGAAAAACCTGGATTTAGATTCAAAATGCCCAAATTATCTTTTTTTTTTTTTTCTCCTTTAAGCTCAGAAATAGGTTTGCTGATTGAGAATTTCAAATTCACTAGAGTATGGCACTTGGAGAGGGTATCTTTCCAAAACTGTTTTGTAGAGAGATTATTAAATATAAAGGGTAAAATTCTGATTTAATCACAGTCCGTGGTAGAACTACTGACTCCCATGAGGCTAGGCTTTCAGTCCTCACTCTGTGGTGATCTTATGTTGCTTTCAGACTGGTACAACTCCATTCTTAATTATTCATAACAATTTGAAGAGAAAAAAGAATCAAGTCCAAACACTAAAAATAAATACTTGTTTCAGATAGTTTGTCGATTTTACTAACAGCCAGTGTTTTTGAGTGAGTAGAAATCTAATGCTAGTGCATTGCTACCTCTCCTTTAGTTACATCTTGAATAATCCATGTAAAAGGAAGAAGAGAAAGGACTTTCTGGATCCTCTGGACCTGTTGTCCTAACTCTAGGCAGGTTCAACTTAGTTTGTGTTCCAGATCAATGTGATTGATTTCCAGATAAGGCACTGTGGTGGAGGGACGTTTAAGAAAGATGTTCTTGTCTTGTTTTCTTTGATTTCTTACCTTGATCCTTCACATTTCAGCAGCATCACATTATATGTTGTCTGGCTTCATACTGGAAGTCTTAGACATACTGGCAAGCTTTTAAGATCCAGATTTTCCTAAGCTATTTATCTTATTATTTTTTACTGTCTTCTCGCATATAGTAAGAATTAAATCAGAGAAGACCATGTACCTAATTGCTGAGAGTTGCTCTTAAGCCAGTTTTCTGTCTCTAACATCTTATGTGTATCTCAGAGGCAGAATTGCCATGATACCACTTGTTGCACAGGATGAGTCTTAGCGATTAAAAGGACCTATATTTATGAGGAATACAGTAAAGGTAATCTGGACTAATAATTTCTGAAAATGGAAGGGACTATCAGCATGCATATTAAGTAAATAAACAACAAGTAAAAAGTGCACTACAAAATTTCTCACTAGTTGTTTCAGCAGAAGAGCCATCTGTGAGTATATTTATTCAATCTAATTTATTTTTTACTGCTTTCAGTAGTCTGGGATCTGAACAACCTGTTGTATACTCTCCTTGAGATAGTTTAGTGTAACAGTTGCTAGTTTTTTTTGTACCAGTGGTGACTTCAAAACATTAGCGCTAAGTGTCGAGGGAGCTAGGCTGCTTTTATTAATTGTGCATAGTTTGAACTCTTTGCTTATGCTGTTTTGCCTTTGAGATTGTGCATTTACATTTCTCGCTTGCCAATCCAAGGTATTATTACATGGTTGTATTCAAGTTTCTAGTCTTCTGGCATGTCTGCCCATGTGAAACCTCTTAAACTTGCAGGAATGATTTATATGGCATGAATGACCGATATTTAAATGAATATAAACAAATGGTGCTTCACACAGAAAATGGTAAACATATAAAATCTATTTTTGTCTTTCTGATTTATGTTCAGCTGCCTTGGAGACATACGTAAAAATGTACTTAAAACGATAAGGTAATGAAAGGCTAATTGTGAAGATGGAACAGGTTTTGAAAAGAAGAGGGTCTTCTGCACATGCTCTGGTTTAGAACACACTGTGGAAAGGCCGTGGGCTGTTTTTAATCACTTTTTTTGTAGGTGGGGAGTGTCCAAAGGAGTACAAGGTCTAGAAGGTGCTTATAAATCATGGAATATTTAAGGTTTTTGAACATGAAGCTGCTCTGTGTGGGCTTGTGATTAAGATGGATTTGACTAGGATTTTTTTTTTTTTAAATTTGCATGTTGACATGTTACACACGTTAGACATTAACAATAAATGCAAGGGAGTTCAGTGTAGTTTTGAATGAAAAGGCTTTGTTTGTGATAATGAGGGTTGCTAAGTTGTCTTCACCTTTTATCTGGTGATAAAGTAGTAGTGGATATCCAAATAGTAGTCAAATAGAATGAATTTATAGTTAGGAAGAGGAGGTTTGGAAAACTCCTACAAGTCCACTTTATGCAAATTGATTTTTTTTTTTCTTCTCTTTAAATATTCACAGTTTCTGTAGGAAAATGCAGTGAATATTGCCTCGGACCACTAAATGGGAAAACTAGAATATGATGCACATTCAGAGTGGAGTCCTCACGACCATAATAGTGAAATGGGAAAGGTTGAAGGAGAGAGACCAGTTATACAGCCTAATAGAGGCAAAGATTATTGCTCTGCTGCTGGGGATTAGCGGCATTAGTACAGAAATAATTGTACAGATTTTGGAATGATTTCTCCTCCTTTTATTATGGTCCTGAGCTGTTCCATTTAACCAGCAAAGGAAAAACAAGGCACCTGCTCAGCAGTGATGAGTGTGATCTGCCTTTGTCTTTCCGCAGTGGCATTTCTTCTAAAGCACAAAGTCGCCTGATCCTGCATTGTGGCTGTGACCGTCCTTATTGCAAGGCAGCATTATGGCTAAGTACGGGCTGTGTTACAGTAACATCACCAATCTAAAACAATGCTCGTACTTAGTTCACAACATACAAACTTTGGCTTAGAAAATAACATTAATTGTAGCTCAGAAAAGGCAGAGAAGTCATACTTCAGAGAAATCTGTGGATGGTAAATTCCTGGTTTTGCTTGTTTCCCACCCCACCACTTGTTACAGTAAGCATTTTAACTCAGTTCCCTCTGCTTTGCAACAGAGCTTGTAGATAATGGTATTAACAGCTGGTAATAAAACTTGGAGTTGTTTTTCTAGCAGGAAATAAGCAGCTGCTAAGGAGGTATTTTCCCTTTTTTTTTTTTTTTTTTAGAAAAAAGAGGTAGAGTCCTTCCCATTTTAAAAGGCTTAACACAAGCTGGGTCAGCAGCAAGATTCCTATCAGGACAGGGCTAGCCAAGAGGAACTGCTTTTCAGTGACTCACCCTGAAGCTAGCTCTGCGTATCTTCCTCCTCTGCAGTGACTCATAATAAATTTCAGTAATCTTGATCTGTTCAAGCTGTGATTTAATGAAAAACATATGCTTTGAAGGGGAAAGTGTACTGTAGACAAAGGCAGGGCTTATATGATAACGCTTTCAGTATGATAACCAGAGCATCGCAGTTTAGGAGAGCAAAGAATGTAGCAGCATGTTTTACAGGGATTATTCATGTGATTTGAATCAAGCACATTGCTAAGTGCTTTGCTGAAGTTGGGTATTAGACAGTGCTAAACAAGGAAAGGTAGAATATGTGAAAATCACAAACAGACAAATCCCATGAACAAATAAAATGAAGTAGAAAGAAATTTAATTAATTTGCAGTAAATGAAAGTTGGGTAAGTTTAAAGTTCTAATTCAGAATATTAACCTGTTACTTAAAAAAAAAAATAATCCTTACATTCTCCTTTTTACTTTCTTTTTCCTGGGTTTTTCATTTTCTAAGTGCTTTTTTCTTTGAGACTTACTTTTCTCATATTATTGGATTTTGATGTTTTAATTTTATTTGCTCTTCTAGGGTGAGTCTGGAGATGCGTCGTGCATGTAACTAATGCAGGGATCTATAAAATATGGTTGATATAGCAATCAGTTTGGAAATCCACATGAAGATAAGTGTGGAAAGGAATGTCTCAAAGGCACAGATACTTTTAGTAAAAAAACTGCTAGTTGGTTTTGCAGAAAGAAATAGATAAGTATTTCCAATATTGGTTAAAATAAATTCTCGGGTTTATTTAGAACAAATCTGGTCAACTAGTAAATTTTTTTTTTTTTGGCTTGCTGTATCTGTATCTATATATCTATTCTAATTTAGTCATCTTGTAGCCTGCTTTTTATGTACTTATATGTATGCTTGATGTTAATATTAAACTCCATATTGCTGAATAAAAGGCAAGAGCTGGAGTGCTGTGCCAGATAATGTGCGGCTTTAACTAAGCCTGAGTACTCTGATAGAAGGAAGATATAATGCTCCCATCCTAGAATTAAACCACTCCTGTATTCATATTGTATCTGGTGCACTGTGGGAAGAACTTACAGGGTTAGGCTGGTGAAATGTACTTTGACAGATCATGTAAGGGTTTAGGGTGGAATTAATCCCTAGATGCACAAGTTATCATCTAGTGAAAAATGTTTAGTCACTAGCTTTTAGTCCAGTGTAAGTCATTAACTTCATTATTTTGCATTCATGGTAACCAAAGAGCTGTGAAATAAATTAATCCTCTATAGTATGACTAAATCTCATTGTTTGTTGTAATGAACTGGTGATATTACCAAAAGTTTGGAGATCCTACTGTGAGCTACCTCAGGACTCCCACTCTGTATAAATAGGAGGAAGGGGAGAGGTTTTGTGAAGCATCAGAGTGCCTTTTCTTCATGCTTTGGAGAGGTTGTGACATGCATTATCGGTGGGTACGGAAAGCCTCCGTAAGATCTAACATTTTGCAATGTACCCATGCACAGCAGACACTTCCCTTTTGTAGTCTCTCTGTGGCTATAAGGTAGAGAATGTATGAACGGAATGCTCAAAGAGATTTTTAATTAAGTTACAAGGGCAAAAATATCCTGTGGCACTTAAGAAGTGGATTGATCCATGTTAGGCTGTGTGTGAATTGTGCTGCGCTTTGGTAAAAACTTTTGCAATAGACTGTTTATTAGCCTAAAGAAGTTTTAAATTTCCATTGTGATAATTTCAGGAGCACTGGTGTCTGTATTTTTCATTCCTTGTTTCTGTCTGCTTTGATAGTTGATACCAAATACAGCTTAAACAGTCAGCAACGGAATAAATTTGGAGAAAGCAGCAGACACACCAGGGAATTTGGTTTTCCTGAGTGATGTTTGTAATTATTCAGCTACACTAATGAAGTCTTACTGGTTCCCACTTGTTATTAGGGATGACAATTCTACCCTCAACAAGTTGTGGAATTTCAGATTTGGGAGAAAGCTTTTTTTTTTTTTTTAGCATGTGTGTTTTTCCCCCCCTCAACCTGAAAATAAATTTTCTTTATTTTTGCATATGGCAGACAAATGATAATTCTTCTTCTAGGAGTGTTACTTAGACATCCTCAGAACTGGATCAATTTTTCTTTAAGACAGTTAGCCTGGCAATGTAATGCTACTAGTGATGCACTCCAATTAATTAAAAAACTAGAACAGTATTGAATTTTTGTTCTAATCTTTGATTTCTCAATTTCACTTTCTATGTAATGGTTGTGTTGTGATTCATAAAACTTTCCCCCTAGATTTACGTCAGTGTTAAAAGTCCTGACTTCCCTTGATTTCAATACATGAAATCACTGTGATCTATTTTCTACTCCAGTGGTCTTATTTGTTCTTGCTCCAACTGGGGAGAGAACATGGCGATAGAAACTGGCTAAACATTTAGTGGGACCAGGTTCTCATATGGAGTCAAGCAGCAGGAATTCACGTAAGTTAGTAAAATGATGCCAGATTGTAATAACTGAGGCCATCTCCTCCAAGAAAGACATTCTCAGACTCAGCCACAGTGGCACCCAGAGTGTTACTGTACAGTCATTGTACCTCAAAAACTGCTAAAATTTGAAAAAATGTGACTACTGCAGACCTGTTGAACACCACTAGTAAAAATGTGTTTCAGACCATTATTTCAGACTGGCATATAAAAGCTTTGAAACTTAAAACTAAGTCTTAAATGAAGTTGTTTGATGAATGACAGAGCACACTTAGAGGGGGTCAAAATGTTCCTTTTCTTGGTCCTGTGAATGCAGTGTTGAGTCCTCCTAAACTGTCACCAAGGAGCTGTGACAGCTTCATGCATTTCTCCTTTGCAAAGCAGTCGGGCTTTATGTAAATTCCTTCAAGGAGCAGAAATATTTACATTGAAAATCTGTCAAGAGTTAGACAAAGTGTTAGTTGGGTAAAAGAGGTGTGGGCGAAGGAAGAAAATCATCCAGGGAATAATTTAATATAGCAAAAGAAAATACAGCACAAACACCATTTCTGTTTCAGAGAAGCATTACTTTGCTCTTGGGAACAGTTGCCAGTGTGAGGCAAATAGGCATAAATTCAGCATCCTCTGCGGGACCGAGTTCTCTTGCAAAACGGCTGAGTGCTGTCAACTCATTCACTTCAGAGCCTGGCATGTGATAAGGTTAGGTTAACTTTTAATCTTTCAGGTCAAAGCTTTCACTAAGTGAGGTTCAGTTAGATGCTCAAGGCCCGCTTATCACTGCATTCATAGCCGAGCTGGCAGGAGCAATGAAGGTGCGTACCCATACAGGCTGCATGCGTACCCAGCTGTGAGAGGATGATTCTCAATACAGCCATTCACTTGGCACGTGCATGTTTGTGCTTGGAGTCCTCAGAGCAAGCTTGCACAGCTACAGCACCAAGCACAAGTCTGTGTCTGACAGTGAAATTCCTGCCCCTAAATCCTAACTAGAGGCATGTAAATTGTCTAACAGCGAATTTTTGCCTTATTTTCTTTTGTAGATTTCTCTTTAGCATTTAAATGTACAGGAATAAAAAAGCAGCATGGGAATGAACAGTTGGGAGGGGTAAAATGGGATGCTGTGTGCAAATTATTCGGTATAGAAGTCCCACACAATCCCTTGAAGGCAGCATGGAGGGAACAAGCTTGTTATAAATGTGTAATTAAGCCTGATTATTTTAAGAAATGTGTAACCTCACACTTATCTAACCACCTTGGAGCATGTGATGTCACTTTAAATGATGTGTTTCTCAGCTAACCACACAAACATCAAACCCAAGTTTATCCTGTGAACATCAAACCTGATGGAATGATAGAAATATTTCCAGTAAAATTTATAAAAAGGGTTGCAGACACTTAGTGCTTTATTGTGGTAAAGCCTGTACCCAAGGGAACAAAAGCACAACTTCAGTATGTAGTATATTCCTTTATTATATATTTCGTTTCTTCTGGTGTAGTCTGCAGACTGTTGATTAGCTTTTTACTTTCCTCAACTTGAGTATTTTGTGTATCCCAGGACTAGATCCACATATTTTAACTCATTCTTTGGCTTTCTCTTGAGGGAAGTTAGAACTCAGTAAATAGTATTTTTTAAAAAAAGCCGTAAATATCCTGCCACTTAAGGAAAATAAAAAAAAGTTTGCTTCCTGCAGCTATCAACTAGCCAGCAGAAAGTAAGTGTACTGGCAACAATATTTAGCAGAGCAGCAAATTTTAAGTGGTTACTGAAGACTGTTCCTGGAAGGCAGACTCTGAAAAGCTAAATTTTTAACTGTGGCTCTTGACTTAAAATTATGCTGCTTTCACTGCAGAAAGGAAGAATAATCCATGACTTTGGGGATCATTAAAGGCACTGATGTCTTGAATTTTGCATGTTGTTGAAATGCTCAGGACAGATGTATATTCTGAAAACCCATACAGTTAAAAACCTCAGAAAACTCAGCCAAATCCTGAATATAAAAAGAAAGAGTTACTGGGTAACTTGCTCATTGCTTCTTTGAAAGCCTATGAAACATCCCAAATTGGTCCTCTTATTATGCCTCAAGATCAAAAGTGGTGGCTGACCAAGCCACGTTTCTCTTATGCTCTTTGGACTTCACGCTGCAGCCTGCAATCTCCTATTTTAGTGGGAACAGTCCATGGAGGCTCCTTATGCTATCTGAGGAAACCTAACAAGATTTTCTCCTTTTGGTGTTAGAAAGACATTTATACAGCAATGATCTTAACTAATGCATAAGTATTTTTTAAAGCCAAGGTACAATGTATTACAGAAAGGCAACTTTTCTGGTAGCTGCATCTGTCTCAACTAGATGTAACATCTTCAAGTTACAGAGTAAGCAGAGGGGCTGAATTTTGCATTTCTTGCAAGCTGTGATGTTTTTTTTCTAGGTGTCTACTCTTTCTTGATGCTTTGTACATATTTGTCTGGCTCTGTCTTCACTAATGGCATGTCAAAAACCCCCAAAGATTTACTGGATTAAATATAGTGATCAGTTGTATAAAGGCAATTAATCAATACAACGACTCTGTACCAGTGCTAACTTTAAGAGCTGCTTTTCATTTATGCTTTCTTGATGCACACATTTCATCCCTATCTTTGCTGCTGTGCAAGTCTTGTGGAACATAATTTTATTGCTTGATATCTAAGCTTCTATGTCTTTCTTGTCGTATTTTCTTTCACATCATCAGGGAATTATACTTCCATGCCGCAGCTTTTTGTGTTGACTTTTCCAGTGTGCGTTTTAATGCTAGCAAGGAGTTAGTTAGCCGCTGAATTGTAGAATATTAAGCCATAATGTTAGAGGTGTATTTGATGCCCTTCATGCTGGATGAAGAGTAGAGAAAACTCTTATTTGGCCTTCTAAGGATCAAGAGATAGAAGAGTCCAATGACTGGGGCATGGAGTTCCACTGACTGCTGTTCCAGTAGGTCCCTATAGCAATTCAGAAAATGCGTAGGGCCGGATCTGTGAAAGTATGTGGATATCCAGGTACCCTCTATCTGAATGAAGCTTGCACCCTGTTTGCATTTGAAGACCTGGGTTGGGGTATGTTTGAGTAACACTTTTGTATTTTAACATCCTCTACAACTGACATTTCCATCTTTGCTCAACAGCCCAGACTACCTGTGCAGTCAAGAAGAGACGTTAATTCTTCTAGAACATGATCAGTCTCATGCCAGAGTATTTGTTCAAAATGTATTGGCTGAATTACTTCTGTTGTCTCCACTGATATGAAGGGAACCTGGAGTGATGAACACCTAGATTTGCTCAGCTAGAACCCACCCTGTGTGTCTTGCTTCATTCCAGAGTTATGCAGATCATCACTTACAGGGAAGTTCTCTGTTGTGGGCAATATGGTGAGGGGAGCAGTAGAGATACATCAAGGAATTAGAGGTACTATTTATGCTTAGTGTAAAACTGTACAGATGAGAGATCAATATTTATATTTGTAGAAGTCGAAGTTTGGATTGCTTGCTGAGAAAAACTTGCCCCATTTTGGGTTTTTTGTAGTGTGCAATATTTAAGCCTAATGAATGCATTTGGAAAGAGAGAGAAAAAAAATCAAGGGACAGGTACTGAGACTATGGAAGTCCTTTGTTTTTCCTCATATTCTTCCTTGCGTGACTGAACCAGATTTTGGATGTTTTGATGACACCACAAATGTGACATTTCAGCTGAGAACTATAGAGCTCTGAAAATAAAAATGTGTCTTGGAGCCGCTGATGGACCACTGACGAGGCTGGAGCTTCCAGACTAATGGGAAATGATGACAACCCCTGCATACAGATTAATCGTTTCAGTCTGACCTGCAGTCTTTCTCATTTGTCTGACAGCATTCTTTGTATGACATTGCCTCATAGCACTGGGTTTCTGAACAGAAGATGAAGATGTATCATCTAGCTGTTCTTTGTGCTAAGTTAGAGGATCCAAAATGCAGTATGACTTCAGTTACATAACTCCTGATGAATGGATCGGGGCTTGGGTGCGGTTTTTTTCCCCGCAAAGTAAAGGACCAGGTAGGAACCAGACTGAGGCTACACCCTCAGCTGGATTCTCCCTGCGCGGGACAAGCCTGGGCTGGCGCACACTGCATTTGTGTTGGCTCAGCCGTGCACGGCAGGTGCCTGCCGGCACCTCTCAGCTCCCTGCAGAGGGGGAAAACACTGCCCCGTGCGAGGTGCCGCATTCCACGCTGCTGCTGCTGGTGTGTAACAGCTTGCCTGGGAGACGGATCAAGCACTTACGGTTTAGGAATACGAGGGACAGTATGGATATCAATATTTTGAATTTTGTACACAATATCTCCTTCTGTCACAGAACCTATGGCAACTTCAGAAAAACATAGGCTAAAAATAAGGGTAAATCTCAGAGCGCTTGGAAAGAGAATAAAATTGTGCAGCTAAAACACTGCCTGTTGAGAATCTGAGTATCTTACATTTTAAGAACTAAGTATATTCAAGTATACTCTCTTTAATTTACTCCAAGCTTGAGAGTATGGCAGAACTAGCTGCAGCTTTCCTATCTGTTGGTGAGAAATGGTATTACATTGTTACTGTTATTGGCAGCAAGACAGATCCTATCGAAACATCATCTGCTGCTGCAGTTGTATTTTGATCAGTATGCGATGCCAGAGCTTTCTGCTCTGCCCTTCTCTGCCTTCTGGTTTGGATCCATCCCTCTTACAGAGGAATACGTCGGGTCACGCTAAGGATGAAGGCTTCAAAGGGAGGCAGTTGCCCACGCAGCTCTTTCAGAGCAGAGGGGTGGTTCTGCCTGCCACCCTAGCTGGCTGGTAGCTGACATGCAGATCAGTAATTTATACCACAGTGATAATACGTTGTAGTGCCAGTAACTTTTTATAACACACATAAAATTCCTTATTCCTGTGGGGAAACATTCCTCCAGTGTGGGCAGTAAAATGATCACTTTCAGATGTCAGTGTGGACTTCTACATTGATACGTTGCCAATTATATGTGTTAATGTGACCAGATTTTGTAGGCACCAAGTCAAGAAGTAGATTGAAGAGGTGGAAGGAGGAGGAATGTAGACCCCACCTGGGGTATCATACAAGCCTTCAGGCAAGCCAAGAGTCCCCTCCTCTTTTGCACATCTACCACCTACTCCTCTGTTGTAAGTCAGATACTAAATAACCATATCAAATGGCCGTCACAACCTGCTGTGTTATTTCATTTAAAGTCAGTTTGGTTTATAATTTAATCCTTGCCCTACATTCCTTTGGTATAATCTGTATAAGTATTTTCCAGGGTTCATTCTGTCCTGCTCATGCCAGCTACAAAAACTCCAGACTTTAAGAAAATGTTAGCAGTGAGGCAGTGCCTTCCAGCACGGCTGTGCCTGGTGGTGCCAGGCCAGGCTGGGGAAGGAATGCGCTTGATGGAGAGCACTGGGCAATGGAGATGATTTTTCTCCTGAAAATGTTATCACTGGAGATGGGTGTTGAATAAACCAAACACAGCTTAAATACCACATCTGCTTAACTGTTCCTGTTCTGGGTGGGTCAGCTTGTAATGGTTGCCTTCAGGAAGAGATACTGGCACAGCTAACCCTTTAGTACCCTGTTTGTTTTCTGTTGTCTTTATTAACAGAAAGTCTCTTTTGAAATCCCTTTTTTCCCCCCAGTGTAACAGAGTAAAAGCTATTTGTGAAAGCTTTAGGTTTCTTGCAGGGAGTTTATAGAGGCACAGGAGTCTGCCTGCTCTTAAGATTCCACAGTCAGTCACTCCTTTGAAATTTGCTCCTATGCTCTCATTTTTATGATACTTCTAATGCGTTTTTAAGCTTTTTTCTAACATTCTGCTAAGTGATTTCCTGTCTGTTCCACCTTAAAAAGAAACAATTGCAATGTTATTGCAGTAACAGATGTGCTTATTCCTAAAATTAAAAATGGCAAAATAAGAAGCAATTCCAGACTGAATGCCTACAACTACCTGCATTTAATTTCTCCTATTTAACTAGTACCTTGAAAAGTTAGGGTCTTGATTCCAAGATCGAAACAATAATTCCATTCCTTCTGCTGCATTTGATCAAAGGTGGTGAATGGGCTGTGACTGACTTCAGAGGATTTGTTTTAAGCTGTTATGGATACACAGTTTTTTAAACAAATGAAAATAAGATCCATGGAAGAGGATTGCCATCTGTATATAAAATACATTAAAGATTATGGAATTAAAAAAGGGCTTTTGCAGAGTAATTTGAGTACACCAATACTCAAATAATGCAGCTAGTGTTCCTGTTTTGTTACTATACGTATCAATTCCTGACAGGTAATGTAATTACAGATTACGCAGATCTCCGTAGTAGTAAAATGGCTACTCTCTGTTAATGGCATTTGAAACAGCAATGTCCTTGTGAAAAATCTTGTAATACACTGTGCTTTTATTTTAATTAAACTTTGAGTAACCTTTATCTTCTAAAAATCATGAGTAAGAAAGATACACATGATCTTTAATCTGAGATAGAAAGAACATCATTTTAGCATCATCTGTTTAAAGATACATGTACATAATTCTTTATGGGGCTGAGATCTAAGTTGGTAGTTTGTTGTTTTGGGGTTTTTTGTTTTCGAAGTATACGCATAACATAACTACTCTCAGGCACCAGTTAGCATGCTTACTTAATTCAATGAAGGGCAGAAATAGATTGAGGAGTACAGGTCTGGTCTCCCTTTATTTTCATTCATAGATATAATATTCCTGGCAAGCCATTATGTCGGAATCTAAGCTCTAATGTAAAACTTGACAAAGCAGACAAAAACTCGGTTTATTAATAAGTCTTCATACTCTGGTGCTACTGGCATTAAATTTCTTTTAGAAAACAAAGGCAAACTGAAAAAAAATTAATGTATTTTTTCTGCAGATGCTATAGACTGGAACTAATCTCAGGGAACAGCACATCATAAGGCTGAATTTATTGAATGAGTTCATCATGAGTGGCCATTGTGCAGTGGCAGTCACTCAGATGCAAATTAAAACCATATCTTCTGGAAGAAGTGCCTTCCCTAAAATACAGCATGAACAGAAACAAGATGATTTTTTGAAAGCAATGAAGGTCCCAAAAGGAATAACATAGGAATATACTTAAACATGTCCAAAATTTCTTAAAGTTGGGAGTACTGTATTTAACATTTGTGGATGGAAAATACAGCAGAGGTGGAAATTGGGCTGAAAATTTGGGTGAGGGTATCTTCAGCCCAACTTAAGAACAAACATGTAAAGAGACCATTTCACTGTGAACCATGTTGATGTGTTCACAGTAGAACTACGTATGAGACCCAATGGATCTTAATCCTATAAATTCTTGCGTAAAGTAGAGGAAGATTGTCTCTGGTTGTGTGTGGCCAAAACACTGGCCTAAGGTCTTTGTTCTGTAGCTATGTTTTATAAAATGCAGAGCCTCTTCTCATCAAACCTGACAGCTGTTGCTTGTGAAGAAACAAGAGCCTTGTAAAGTCTGTCTTAGGGAAAAAAACCCCAAAAAATAAAAAAAAAGAAAAATACCTTTAAAGTTATATCAGCTGCAAAAGAAAGAGAGAAACTCCCTTCCAGGAATGTTCTGTCTTTGTGGCGGGTGGTAGCATACACTGCATGCTGTCAAAATACATTCTTGGAGCAGGAGGTGTAAACACGGGCTGGTGAGTCAGCCCTGAATCTGTGCTCCCTCCAACTAGAGGTCGAGGCAGGCAGCCATGCTCTGGTGCCACTTAGGAAATTCCTCAGCTTTTATTTGGCATTTGCCACTTTGGCTACGGTATAGTAGGAGACCGAGGTCAGCTCCAAATCTCTTCTTCTTTTAGGTGCTCTAAAAATAGGAGTATTTACCTAGTTTAGAGAAAAGATCAGTTCAGACTTTGTTTTCTGAAGGGATACCCATTAATGGTTGTGCTTCACATTACGTGAACATACTATGGTTCTCATGTGAATATGTATATCCCCAAATTTATTGTAACCTGAAGCAGGTTGGTGAAAGCTTTTTTGTTTTTTTCTTCTGTTAGTGTGACTATATGTGGACTTTGAGTTGCATGAGAGTTAGGTCTTTCCAGTTAGTTCTGCAAAGAGACCTAGGTTGCTTGGGATGAATCTGTAAAACAAAGCACTCTTCACTGTGATATAATCCTGCCTTTATTACAGGTTCCTTGGACCACCCGCTGTGGCTAGAGAGTTAGATTCTTAGATGATGTATTGGAACTGCAGTCAGATTGGGCTATAACATCTGGAAAAAAGGCCCCTGGGTAATTATTGAATTTTAAATAATTGCCTATTCCGTATTGTTCTTTGTTTTTCCACCCGCTTGAACTGTAACAAGAGAGCATCTCAAAGGTACAAAGGATTTTAAGATTTCCAGTGGTTCAGACATTGCAGGATGTTTCCAGGATGCTTTGTCTCGGGAGGCTCTTGGTTGAATATGGGATGGCAACAGAAATTGCAAAGCTTTTTTTTTTTTTTTTTTAAATTGTTTAAGAAGGACAGGTGAGGCAAGGACTTAAATACAAAGGTGGAGAAATAAGAGGGAGCATGCAGTCTGAATTATGGTGTGGAAGCATTAGTCATAAGTACTGCACTGTGTATTTAGTCTCCTAGGGTATATGAATCTCTTTACTTTCTAAATGGGTACTAAAACATCTGTTGCTTCTTTATCATCTGCATTGTTCATCTTTCAGGTTGGAAAAAAAACCCGAGGGCAATTTTTCTCAGCCTGTTCTCAGTCTGGCCAAGTTCTGCGTTTTCCAGCCTTTCCAGCAATGAGAGAGACTTCTCAACTTTCCTTGAGAAGGAAACTGTAAGAAGTGTGACTCTAGGATGTCACAAAAAGGCACCCTGACTGTCAGTAATTTTAGCGTCTAACACTCAGGCATGCACTTCACCTTTTTGTAAAATGGGCACAGGCCCTGCTCCAAGCTCTTCTTTTGATGCTTGGTTTTGTGTAACATAGGGATATATCCACATCACTCTGGTTCACCTGCAGATGGGAGGACATCCATCATCTTTCCTCTTACTTCAGGTCAAAACTCTTAAATCTAAAGATTTAAGAATCTAAAACTCTTAAATCTAAAGCTGTGGCAGAAATTCACGAAATGCCGCTCCCTCTTTCTGCTTAGCTAAGAAGAGGTATTTTAGATGAGGAGTGCCTGTCTGCATCTCCTGAAATGTGCTGTCATGGAGGCTGTGGGACCACGCTCCAGGAACTGGAGAAACCAGTTTTGTGATGAAGGTGGTAGGGGCCCAGTGCAACGAAAGAATTGGAAATATTTGCAAATAAAGATGTCAGTTGTTCGCCCAGTCATCTATTTGCTTGTGGCAGAACAGAATGCAATCTGTTTCGTACATTAAAGTGCCTGTTCCCAAGGCACCTCACTCATTTGTTTATAAGGCAGAGCACATCTGCGGAGCTATACTGGCCCCCGGATAGCATGATTTCATCAGGAGTGGTGGAGGAAGGCCAAATGGGCGCTCTTGTTTTGCAGTCAGCCTGTGACTTTCCTCTGGCAGATCAGTGAATTCAGCTCTCCCAAGTAGGGTATAGGTTAGCTCTTTAAGGCTTCTCATGAAATCTTTCTCATTTGACACAACCAGCCACTTTCAATTACATCTGCACCTGCTGTTTAGAGCACAGCAGCAAATACACTTCAAACGAAAAGACAAGAAATTACTCAGAAGAGCAATAGCCTGTCACGTACAAAGTACATTTGCTTCTTTACATCTCTCCATGCACTGAAACATTTTTGGGGGGGTGGTTTCTGTCATCACAAATTATAAATAATTTCAGGGTATTTCTTAGGAACACTTCTTCAGACAAATGGATTGTTTGCTCATGCTAAAGTAATTTGCTATGTCTGGAATACATATATGTGTATATGTATATACTGAGAGTGTTTCCATAAAAAACTTTGCATCACTATTTTGAAGGAGATTGAGGATATATTTTGTGAGTGGTACTTCAGTGTACTAACAACTTAGCTATTTGTTACTTCTGTTTTCCATATTGTCATATGTGCACATAGTGATAAACAGGTACAAAAAAATCCACAACACCCTACTCACTGCTACCTGCAGGAGTCATTTATATTTGCAAGGAAGGGATGTAAAACATAGTACCCTGATTTCTGCACTGATTTTTATAGGAAATCTCTCTTTCGGTGCAAGGTAGAAAATTCGGACCATGTCTCTGCCCCAGACAATGTGAGGTTTCTTCTTTCGTTCCTCCCTTTGGAAAAAGTAAGCTGGAGAAATATCTGAGAGTTGTCACTGGGGAATGGCATGGTCGAGGTAACCAGTTCTTCTGTCTGTGTGCCACCTTACCCTCAGAAAAGTTAACATAGAGTTAGCATGCAGTATTATTTTAGGGGAGAGAGGTTCATTGCCTTTATGCTTCCTTGCCTCCGAGTCCACAGTTTGTAGCACAAACTGTATAGCAAGTCAGCAAAAGGAATGTGTGGCATTAATTTACATGGACTGATTCTTTTCTAAGAAATTGGATTGCGCTTTAATGCTTAATGATTATGCAAAAACGTTACTGATCCTGGTCAAGTCCAGCTTTGGCTAAAGTGTGAAATTAGCTGAATCACAGCCCGTTTCCATTAAATTCTACAGCACAGGAAAAGATGTGCTTGGTTCTCAGAAATGTTTGGGCCATCACCACGCTACCATCATTTCCTCTTTACCCCAAACAATAACGCTTGTGCAGGCAAGCCTGCCTGTGTCAATGCAAAAACGGCCTGTGTCATTAAGGGACCTGGGTTTGCTTGACTGACGCATGTGTTTTGCTGGTATAAACGACATCTCTACTAGGATGTTCTTCTGGTGTCAGCGCGTTGGCAAAACCTTTTCAGTGTGAATGAAGTTGTCATCCCAAAATGTGCGTTTACAGTGCTGTTCTCCGTGCCCTGAAGCCCAGGGGGTAAAGTATTTCACAAAACAATTTAAGCAATCTCCCGGAATTATATTTGTCTGTTTCTGTTGAGATTGAACTAAGATCCTTTACTTAAATTGCTCAGCTTAAAAGAAAGATTATACTGAAAGGAGCTGCCTTTTTTTTTTTATCCCCCCTTTGAAAAGAGGAGTAGTGGACTTGCAGCTGCGCTGTTTTAACAGGCTCCGAAGATCTTTGCTCCTGTACCCTCTCTTTAAGAACAGTAGTGGTATTGATGAGCTGAGAGGGTGAGTGTTGGAGCCGGGAGGTGCTGTGCTGTGCTACCTTGTGTGGGAGGGGAGCGTGCTCTGCCCAAGTCAGAGCGGCAGGACCAGGGCTGGTGGAGCAGCACAGGGCTCGTTGGTGTCCGTGCACAGGGCAAAATGCCCAGGGCTGCTGAGACAGTCAGAAGGTGATGCAAAATTAACTGTGCTGTATGCTGAGGAAACGTTTTCATTAACTACTCTTCTATTCACTAAAACCCGTAAATTTAGATGGGCTGAATTAAGTGTCATTTGTGCTGAAAGTAGTGAATAGCTCTGGCTGAGTATTTATAAACCTGTGTAGTATTTTTAAAACTGAAACATTTCAGTATTTGAACATGTAATGTATATTTTTGTTTTAACATGACGTTGAGTCTGAATGTTTTCAGAGTGTTTTCTGTTTCAAAAATGAAGCAGGATTCAATGTTTTGCTACATGCATGTAGAGGGTCATTGTATCAAGGAAGAAAATGCGGGTTTTTTTTGACAATCTAGAATATCTCACTACAACTCCCCACCCTGTTTGCTGCTTTGGTCACTATAACCAGAATCCTCAGCTCATCCCTACACTCTGCTTGTTGCCTGGACTCCCTTCTACTGGTCTTCAGGAGCTTCTGCTACTCTTCTGTTTCTTTTTCTGTGAGCAGCGCCCAGGTAGTGCTCGCTGCCTTTAGAAACCAAATGCAGACAAACCTCGCCGAAGGGCCAAGTTTTCAGAGTGTGTTTTGTATTGTGATATCCCGCTTGATAAAGATTAAATTTAGCAAGCCTCTTTTTAGATTATCTTTGAGTATTCTTTGTGGGTCTCTGACTTTTGGATCTGTTTTTTTTTCAGTTTTCTGGGAATTACAGTGGATTTAACTGAAAGCTATAGTGAAACAAACAGTTCAGTAAAGTGTTTCCATAGCATTTTTATTCACCTCTAATTCTTCCTGTCAGTGCTGAGACAGCATATTCATGAAGTTTTGTATATATGTTTGAAAAGATAATAATCAGTTTATTTGTATTCTCTTTCTTGCTGCTTTATTTATAAAATCAGTGATTTCTGATTTTCTTAATAGGTCTCTGAAAATCAAACTTCAGTTTCTGTGCTGCATATCAGGATCTAGTCTGTATGAACAATGGCAAATGTATAACATAACTTGATTCTTGAATTATAGGACTGAACATAGGAACAATGTCTATATAGGTAAGTTGTGAGAAGATAAATACTGAAAGTCTGTTCATAACTGTGTATGATATACACCAAATCTACAGTCTGAGTTGTTTATCCAGTTATACTAGGATGTTTGCTCAGAACAACACTAACCCTCTTTTTTCTGACAATGTACACTTGACACTTGATTTCATACTAACAAGAAGAGGTTCCACACTTGGAATGCAAACTGAATGAAGTGAGCAGTTACTGTCTTATAGTCCTTGTTGGACACAGCAGACCGTTAGAGGGATAAAGGGGCAGTTCCATTGTAGGAGAATTCTTTGGGAACATTTACGTAAGCAAGGTAATTCAGGAGAAACGGGAGGTACTGTAATCAGTCCCTGCCGTCAAGAAAGGACTAGGTTGATAAATTACAAGATGGATCAACCTATTCAATGCCATCTGTATAAAGTTACAAGATGGATAGGACTGAGGAAATAATAGAATGGAAAATAAAACCCAGTAAGGTGCAGCAACTGTACAAGGCCAGAACTTTGTGAAAAGATACATAATAAAAAGAAGTGTATGTGGAGGCCAGCAGTTGAATATATTTCCACTGATCAGTGCTCATATTTCTGACTGGAGTTTGTAGGTGTCTGCAACTTCAAATGTATTCACCTTTCCATACCCTCTTAAACAGGTCAAAACCTGTATGTATGCCTGCCTTTAGGGGCGAATAGGATATTTAATTTGTCATCCCAGAACCGACAAATAGGTCCACGTTGTTTTAAGGCACCAAAATGAAAGCTTGAAAATTTGCTGTTTACCAAATGCATAATGAAAAGGATGAAGATTAAGTGGTTATTTGAGGAGTACAATAATTTAGGACATTATGAAAGGAACTGGCTGTCAGAGCTGGCAGACGGGATAAACCAGGCAGCTTGGAAGTGGGGAAGAAGCTAGTCACTATATAAGGTGTACAGAACAGCAGGCTATTGTAGAAGGTGACCCACTAGGTCAGGTAAAAGCGTGTGAAGCATAACCTTAGAAGGCTATTTTAGAAATTAAGAGCTGATGAGTAATCTCGTGTGAAGGATATAGTGGGCCTGTTTCTTCCTAGGGATACATCCAGTTTCTTTTAGAGTATTATCCTGAGGTTGGTTTTGTCTGATCCTCTGTAGCTTATTGGAGATTGAGTCATAAATGGTTTTGAAACATGATTTAAAAGAAGAGCAAAGAATAGTTACGGAGAATATTCTGGGGCCCATCAACCTTTTCCTTTTCTACCTGCATCACCTATCCCTGAGGTGCCCTGCTATTACTCTGGCAGAATTGCTTTGTGTCTACTCTTACAAGTACCTCAATTAATAGCCAACTTTGTTTCAATGGCATGGCATAGCATAGTATTATTTTTAAACAGCATTTCCTTAGTGCCATCAATGCTTGTTTCATCAGAAATTAGTCATGGTAATTGTTACTTTGCAGGCAATCATCAAGAGTTTTTAACTTTGATTCAGTTCCCTCTTTGAAACTTACCTAGGGAAGGAGTAAGTGTCTGGGGGTTAAACTGGGGGTTGTTAACAGAGCACCAGCTATCACTGCTTATCCCTTAACAATTTTTGTTGTTAAATTAATTGAGGCGGTGGTCTCTCTGTCTTGGATGATCATCAACCTTATTTATACACATAAAGGAGACAACGGAACTAACCTTTTTAATTATGATTTTCTTTCTCTCCTTTCCACTTTGTCCAAGACTTTAGTACAAAGTGTTCATGGGCAGTTTTAAAATTATAATGCGCCTGTGACTGTCAAGCACTTTTCTGCCTTTCTGCTTTATAATCCCTGAATTCCCCAAGGGTCATCAGAGACCCCCACCTCCTAAAATACCGGACATCTGGTTTATTGGTGAACAATTTTCAAACTTAAGCACAACACAAGCATTTGACCTATGCTTGAAGTATTCAGGTTTTGAGGGCCTTTTGCAGTTGCTTGTTGTTAGGCTGGGGTTTTCTTGGGGGAAAGCAAGAGATTCTTGGATCTGTACTTCACTGCAAGAGACTTCAGTGTTGTGCTTTGCTGTTATGCTGACTCCTGACTCCACTGAGCAAGTTTGATGAGAACTAGGCAGTTGTCATTGTTAGGATGTTTTGAAAACCCTACACAATGCAATTCTGAAATGTTCTAACTTCAAAGAAGAGTCCAAACAGTGCTCCAAGAATTAGGGAATCAAGAATAAAAGGCTTTTATGCTCTCAGCATTTCAGATTAGTCAAGTCTTTCTTCTCTCTCTATCTCAAATACACATGCTTTAAGTGTGCCTTCATTTCTGGTGCAGTGGCTTACTCCTTGGAGACTGTTCTCCCTGATGCGAGAACTCAATTGGACGTCAGTGAGTTTTACATAAAGCCTTATGTAGGACAAGTCTTCTGGGCTTCAGTTGGGCAAAACTATGCAATTTATTAATATGAGGAAGTAGAGCACAAATTAACTGTAACAGCTTAAAGATTTTCTATCACCTTGTTCTCTTTTTATTGAATATAATACCTTATGATGTAGACTGGATTTGGCTTCAGAGGTGTTTGAACTGCAGCAGACACAGGTGAATCTTGGTTCCAAAGGAGAAATGTCATGGATTATACTCAGGTAGAGGCATCCTCACTAGTGTACAGCTTCTCAGTAGCTGCTCTTTGGAAGGCAGATGCAGTATCCATCTACATAGCCGCCTTCCTGCCTTTGCCTCTGTTGGGCAGCTCATGCCTGCAGAGGGCCATCAGGAAACGGTGGGAATTCTGCTGTCGAGACATGTGGCAGATATTTCCAGCACTAGCAGTATCAAAGGAAAATAACTTCTTCCCTGAATTGTGTTGTTTTGTGACTTAAATCTGTTTGAGTGCATAATTTATCATATATCGTTACTGTGCGTTTTCTTTTCTTTAAGACCTTCCGAGATCCTCTAAGCCTTAGCTTGTGCAGCAGTTCCCCTGTTGCTGCTTATTGTAAGAACACATATGACCCATCCTAAGACTGCATTTGGGAGACTGAACTTGTGTCCCTTTCACAACCATCTCAGGCACAGCTGCTAATTTAGCCTTAGTCTTCTTGCTTCAGCTCCTCATCACTAGCATGAGTATAACTAGGTGAGATCCCTGGTTTATGTTACAGAGATCAAATGAAATAGTAGTTCTGAAAGGAAGAGGATTTTATAAATAGCTAGGTGTCATGGTTTAGTCTGGCAGGCAGCTAAACACCACACAGCCACCCCCACCCCCTCAGTGGGACGGGGGAGAGAATTGGGGGAAAAAAGTAAAATTAGTGGATTGAGATAAAGACAGTTTAATAGGACAAAAAGAAGAGAAAATCATAATGATGATAAAAGAATTAGAATATACAAAACAAGCGATGCACAATGGAATTGCTCACCACCGGCCAACCGATGCCCAGCCAGTTACCGAGCAGTGGCCCCTGGCCAGCTTTACCCCTAGTTTATTTACTGAGCATGACATCGTATGGTATAGAATATCCCTTCGGCCAGTTTGGGTCAGCTGTCCTGGCCTAGCTTCTAGTGCCCCCCAGCCTGCTCGCTGGTGGAGTGGCGAAAAGCTAAAAAGTCCTTGACTTAGTGTAAACGCTGCTCAACAACAACTTAAACATCAATGCGTTATCAACGTTATTCTCATCCTAAATCTAAAACACAGCACTGTACCAGCTACTAGGAAGAAAATTAACTCTATCCCAACTGAAAGCAGGATGCTGGATAAGATCTTTCCTAGTAACATGGCATAATTCAACAGCAATGTTGAATTCACATTGCACAATATTAGAAAATAAAGATCATGAGGGAGAATAAATCCCCCACACCCTGGTCTTAATTTATTTTAAACAGCAAAACAAATGAAACCCAATTAAGCTCATAAGTCATAGTGTGAACAGAGTCCAGAAAAATGTCAGTTCCAATAAATATGACAAATAAAAGTATTGGCATAAACACCAAGGATTTATATCATTGGAACCACAATAAGGCCTTCTTTAGTTGATCTTGAGACATGACTCAAAATGTGAAGAATGAGAAGATAAATACAAATAAAGGGAATTTTTTCTCCCTAAATGCTGAAAGGGTTATTTTTAACACAGTAAACATTTTCATTTTAAGTTAATGCTAGCCAGTGCACTTGGGGGAACTTTTCAGTGGGTTAGCACAACCAGCTGAAGTATTCAAGATAATCTGTCCTGAACTGTCATGGAACTGGATAAAATAGATTATTCTACTAATCAGGTTGTAATAACCCAGAGCATTGTTCACAGTCTTCATAATCAGCTCCTGGTAATGAGTTCTATGTTACTGTTCCTTAGATATAACATTTCTGGAGAGAGAGAATTTATCGTTCAGAATATGAACTCTACAGTGGTATTATTTTTTATTGCAGTCTAGGCTGTAATAGCAGAGCGATTGATGGACCGTCAATGGGGGCCAACTCAGAAAGTTTGTGACTAGGCTTCTTCTGGGAGCCATTTAGTATGAGTGAAATACAACCCATGCAGATAAGTGCATTGAGGAACTACTTGTGCTCTACTGATTTACTTCAACCTGCAGACCCTATGGTTGCTCTTTCCAAAACGTATCGCCTTTCTGTGTGGCTGTGGGCTTGCTGTTACAAGCTGCTGCACTGGCATCCTGACATCAGTGAAAGAAAATCAGCCATGGCCTTGGCTCTGTGCTTTTCCCTGTGTGTAGCTCCATGAACATTAACAAAAATACTTTTGAGACCTGGGACTCAGACCTCAAAGGCTGAAAGACCCATTCCAGAAAAGCACAACAGCGTATATATTGAACGACACTAATTTCAGTAGGTTTTTGACCTGAAGTACCCGAGATGTTTTTCATCCTTTAATTAAATAACATCAATGCTCAAATAACAAATATTGCCTGTGAAAGAATACATTTATAGTCATTCAGGTGATATCCACCAGAATAATTGGCCTCCAATCAAGCTGTAATTTGTGCTTTCAAGTAGATTGAATGATCTAGATTGATTTAAAAAATGGAGCTCCTTTTATTTTAGAAAATAATAGTTGTTCATTTCACATTCCACATTTAAAAATATAATTAATCATGAAATATCATTCAGCTTATCTGAAAGAGCTTCTGACAAAAATAGAAGGATTCAGCACATAGCTTTAAGCTTATACTAGTGGGTGTTAGAAGTGCATATGTGTAAGCTAATCATAGTCTCTGTGGCTTATTTCCGATGAGATTTGTCTCATATTTGGCTATTTCACGTTATGTTGAATTATTGTATCTCGAAACCTAGCCACAAGGTAAATTGCTCAAAGTGTCCACATCAGGCTGCCTTCTTCACTTTCCAGTAGTGATAAATTCCCTTATCCAAATCCCATTATTCCTGCTCTGATGACTACTAATTGGGAGACGCATCTGGGGAAAATCCCCAAGCAAGAAGGGTCTGCAGTATTTTGCAAGACGAATTGCCATAGGGTCAAGGTTCTCAGTGAGTGTGAACTGCTATAAAATATGCTGAATTCAGAAGAACTTGGCTTTCTTACACTGCATTGAGAACATGGACCTTATTTTCCATTGCCTTGCGCTTTGTGTAGCTGTGTACAGTGAGCACTGATGCAACTCTGTTCCCGTTTGGTAAGGTTTGAGGCTGACCGTGCACATATAAAAATGACTGTGGACAAGGCTCTGGGTATTTGCGCCTTTGCAAGATGTGGTTCATTTTTAGTCCTGTAAAAATCCTAACTTTTTTTTTTTTAAGCTGCTCTTTAAATTTCTGTTTAATCCTGATTTTTATTAAATCTTAATGCTATACAAGACCTCTCTTGAGTAGATACCTGTTTAAATCAAAGTATTTCATTTGAGAAAATCATCATATTTTTGTGATCCAGAACATTGAGAGCTGGGAAAAAGCCAACATACAAATGGCTGTATTATAAAAAGCTAGGAAATGTACAAAAAAAGATACGTAGAGAAAAACCTAAAGCAAACAAAAGATTTCGCCAGCAAGTTAAATTATAAGGGTAAAGTTTAAACCCAGCTGTTCCAGAAAATCTTGAAGGCTTTGTGGAATAAGGCAACTTCTTCAGTCCTGAAGAACTGACTATAAGAACATATGAAATTTGAATAAAATTAATCAAAATGAAAACTGTGTAAACCTTAACTCAAAC
This sequence comes from Ibycter americanus, assembly GCA_035590275.1. Lineage (NCBI taxonomy): Eukaryota > Metazoa > Chordata > Aves > Falconiformes > Falconidae > Ibycter > Ibycter americanus. The sequence goes on from JAVJGI010000001.1 coordinate 84,561,260, forward strand.
TCTGAACCAAACAGCACCTAAGTTGTAATGATGTTCAAAAAGACGCTGTTAACTTAAAGCTACAGGGTAAGACTATGCACTTCTTGATTTGTGTTTGAACTGGACATAAATGCTATGAAAATAGCTTTTCATGTGGCATTTCTGTTTTGTGGCTAACCAGGCACTACGGTGAATCTCATGCAACTGTCATTCCCATGAAGTTGAAAAAGATGCAGTTTATAGGCCAAGTTTCAGACATGCTATAAGTAAACCATGCAGTTTTGGAACAGTGTCCCAGATTTCTGAGCTTTCGAAAGTTAAAATAAGAAAAAAGACTGGAAATCATCTGGTTTTGGTGGAGTTCGTCTTTCTGCCAATACACTGCTGTTCATTATTTTCCCTTTCCTGTGATATGCCCGCTCCAGTTTTAAATAGGCCTTGTGACATTGTTGGGACAAACTGAGCCATCAGAAAATCTGTCTTCATCCTAAGCAGCTGTTAGGGGTCTGCCTGTGAAACAAACCCCCACACCTGGAAGTCCTGGTTCTGGGGAGGGGGAATTCAGATGCTTTGTATCTTTCCAACTAAGCATATAGCTTCTCACAGTCTTTTTGGCTTGTTCTAACTCTCCAAAACAAAAGCATGGATGATATTCTGTTGAGCTTATTCAGCATTCACTTGTTTTTATTCATCTTACCTGCATTTTTCTAGAGTGTTGCTTAATTAATGTATAAATTACTGTCATTCATAATTGCAGTCCTTAATATGTAAATCTGCTTTCTGTAAGGATAAATATTAAGATGAATCTATTTGCATAAGAGGCTTATTTTCATAAATTTACTCCATCTTTTTACTGCCTTTAAAATCCTTATGTATGGCCCCTCAGTTAAGACTGTTGTGATATCCTTGCTCATTATGCTGGTGAACTGCAGTTGTATAAAGTGAATGATTGTAATTATAAAAGGAGGGTGAAAGCATTTTATAGCTAAAATTTAGTATCTAAAAATCAATTTCTGGATCTGGCATAATCTGCTTCTTTAATGTTGAGCAAACTATTTAAATGTTCACTGAAATAAGTAGTAGTATGATGAATTATCTCAAGAAGGGAAATATTCCATAATAATTCAGTGCTTCAGTTTTCCTATCTGTGAAATAGACACAATGATCTTTCAACATTTTTTTTGTTCTTAACCATTCTTTTCTATTTAGTTATTTGGCTCTTCAGAGCTGAAACTGTGTGTGCTTGGCACAACACAAATAAAGACTTGGAACAGAGGTTTTCAGATATATTGCTGCTGCATCACTGGTTGAAATTCATTGGTAAATAATATATGATATTGGTTTTGAGAAGTCTTCCTGTTCCAACACACAAATTTAAGAAAAACCAAACAACTTCCCGCCCCCACCTTCCAACTAAGGAAGCCGCATTCTGATCCTGCTGAAGTCTGGCAGAGTTCCCACTGACTTCAAAGAGACCAGGAGTTGGCTGTTTATGTATAGAGATTATTTTTTCAATAAAAGCAAGCCAAGCTAACTGAAAACAATTTGGGCAGCTGACATAGTCGCTGGTTCCCATATGCCACAAATACTTTACTATTTGATTTGTGCCCATTTCTCATCATAAATTCGAATCAGACGTTTATTTTTCAGCTTGCTAGTAGGATCTTTAGAGCAGAAAGTGTTACGCAAAATAAATCACTTAGTTCTGTCTAAAATTATTTTCTTAATGATTTCATGTTTTTAGCTAGACCTCTTGTGGTATACAAGTATACATGTAATGTGATCAGGAATACTTTACATCAAAGAAGCAGCCTCAATTTTTCCTCAAGTGGTGATATGCTTAGTTTCTGTGATTTGTATAGGATTCACATATGTTTTACTTTATTATTATTATTTATTGTAACTTTGATCTCTTGGAGAAACTTCAGGAGAAAATTTATTCTTCTGTTGAAGTCACCATATCAACAGAAAGATTTAACTGAAACTGGAAAAGCCATTGCACTCTTACTAGTTTCTCCTGGAAAAATTTATTGTCTTTTCTCTTTCCCAACTATTATTTGCCCACGTAACAAGCCTGTATATTTTTATAGCATTGACTTGTTCCTTCCTGAGCTCTCTGGAAGCTCTCAGTAATCTCAAGCACTGGAGTTTCAGAGTTATCAGCTGTGTGCTGTGGCCTGTGACTCTTGGGCAGCTCAGATCTTGAAGTCCTTTGGGAAATCTTTTTTCTTCACCACGTGAATCTCTGGACATCTAATCTTACTGCAAGCCTGCTCTCATTCTGGACACTCAGAACAGTTCATAGGAAAGGCATTAGTGACCAGGTGAGCTGCCATAATTAATTTATTTGGTTTAACTCAATTTTACTGGAAATAAAGTCCTTGCCAGCCACTGAACCAGGGTTTCTCCAATCCAGAAGTTTACAATACTTGTTATTTTAGTCCTTTTTATTGCCACAGACTAGATTGTTTGACTTATAGTTTAAGAGATGTTTTGGGAGGAAAAGAACTTATATATAAATGAAAGATATTATTATTATTACTATTACAGGGGTCTCCACAACTTTTATGGTTCATAGGCTGTCAGCATTTTGTTTAGAAACCCTGTATTTTAGGTGTCTACAGTTTGGCCTTGTAGTTGTCCTCAGAGTTAAAAATTGAAATACTAGAAACAAGCTCAAAGCAAAATTGTTCCCCTCCTCTCCCTTTTTATCATAAAATGAAAACAAGCTCTTTAGAAAGCTTTACATCACAAAGACTCAGATCGATAAATGACACTGTTGGCTTCAGGCTTAGTCCTGCTCTAAAACTGAAAACGACGACAGCAGCAGCAGCAGCAAAACCCCACAACCCACCAACAAACCAGCCCCAAAAGCACTGTTTCTCTTTTATTCTAATGAAAAACTCTGGAAGTCATCACCCCCATGGGTCTGATCTTGTAGTTTAAATTAATTTGATGGGTTTGCTCTTGCCACCAAAATCAGTGAATGAACTGCCTGTGCTGGAAAATAAAAAAAGCTCGGGTAAAGCAGTAGGATAACAGTTAGGGGAAATGTGCAAAAATAAAAATGACTCGTATGACCTTAGGAATGGAGGTGATAAAAATGCCTTCAGGCTCTTTCACTTACGCTATGGGGAGACATGTTGAGCAGTTATGTTGTCAGACTTCGGGCTGTGATAATGTGTACCTCTGCGATACAAAGATATGTGTTCTGGGCAACGATTTAGTATGATTGAATTTAATAATTTGCTGTATTACATATAGGCTCAGAAACAAGAGAATGTGTCCCAGAAGAGAAATATCAAAATGTCTTGAAAATGTCACAGTGTTTTTGTTCAAAATTAGGGGACAATTTTTATCACTCGCTGATTTCTTGGGGGAAATGTTAAGGAAAATTAGGACTTTTCAATATTTTAATTTTTATAATTTCATGACATTTTTATTTTTCCAGTCCCACATTACACCAAAATGGAAAAGCTGAACAAAATCGAAACAACTTCCCCCACATCCAAACAAAATGTAAAGAGGAATATTTGTTTCATGTAAAATTTCAGGAAAAACAAGAAACAAGTCGTCATGAATCTTTGATGAATTTTTTGTCCAATGCATGAACTTGGAAATGGGTAATTTCCAATTTCATGGACAGGTATACATGTGATTTTCTTCTTCTTTGCTGTATGTGTATGAGAAAGCTATCCAAATCTCCCCAACAGGTAATTTTCTGTTTCATCAGGCTTCTGACTAGGCTGAGCACAACTGTTTTTCACTCAAGATCTATAGCTGTGGCTCTTTTTTGGATGTGATCCTTTTTACTATCAGATAAACTGGAGTCTAATTTAATCTTAATTGGAGAGAGTTTGTTCTGTGGACAGAATGTATTTTCTGAGACACTCTCTCTCTCCCCTCTGTGTTCACCCACGTGTTTGTGTACTTTCCAGCCACAGTCAAAATACTGCTGGCATCTTTCAGAGAATGTATTTTAGCGGAGTGTGGTGAAACAATCATTTTCTTTTGTTTTCATTTTGAATAGCCCTTTAAGAAAAGTATGTTTAAAGCCACAACCAACCAACAGGATAAAATAAGCTTTTTTTTTTAAAGGAAAGAAAATTGTAAATGTTACAATCAAAATTAAGAGAAAAAAAACATTGCTTTTAATTGTGAGACATCAGCACATGTTAGTTTTCTGAGGGTATTTTAAATCTTGCCTCAGCCCTCAGCATGCCAGCAAACTGCTTTATATAGCATGTGTCAGAGGAGCTCTGTTCGTAATTGATGCTGGGGAACTGGAGACTGCCCTGTCAGAGTCTCATGATTGCTACGTTTGTTGGCCTATGTGCATTATTAACGGTTGGATAGCAGTCCCCTGCTGTAACATACATTAAAGGCTGCTTGTGTTAATTACTAGGAAGAAGTAGGCAAAAGTAAGTATTTGGGATGTCATTTTTTGTCAGCTGAAGTTGACGAATCAGAGTCTAGCGAGTGCTGTAACCTATAATATCCATGTACCACATAGTCATATGCTGCAATTAGCACAATGTCTATAGCCATCTACAGTAATTCTATTGCATGGGCTACGTCACTACATATGCTTTAATTTATCTCTAGATTTTTCAGTATTTTACCATGTTCCTACTGAGGCAGAGGGATTGTTAGGCAGCCAGTGCAAAGAAGAGAGAGGAGCCCCCTGTTTTTAGTTCTTCAGCATGTGGTTGATAAAAAGATGCAATCTAATTGCAATCTCATTTATGTACAATATGTCAAGGAGGAGAGTAGATCACTGCTGTCTGGACTGCCCAAGGCTGGAATTAGTTTCACTGTTCCTTCTATTAAAAGATAATGTGATTGTTGTTATGATTTCGGTCCTTGAGGGCAGGGGAGAAGGAGGAGCTAAAAACAGTACAAGTGACATGTGGGTTTAGGGAGAAACAGTATTTTAATAGCCTTGATTCTTCAAGCATAAGACATGCGTCTGTAATACAGATTACATCTAATAGTCCTCAACAGTGCATCAAACAGCTACTCAGTACACCTGGATGTTTACATTTTGCCTTCAGATGTCTTCACATGTATTTTATCTTTTTGACTTCTCATGCAAGTTCTTGTGATAGTTATGTTGCATCCCCTAAAATATCTCTACTAGCAGCAAACAAGTGGTGCAGACCAAAGGATGTGCATTATTTTGATGCCCAAGTAGCCCCTTCCTTTCTTTGGAAGACTCAAGTGGGATTGAGACTCCTGTCTTCATGTGATGCAGAATCAGTCCCTAGGTTTCTCTTCTGTGATGTGCAGTGCCTAAGCTCAGTGCAGATGGCTGAAATACCATTCTTGTCTCCAGCAAGCCTGCAAATTCCTCTTCACAGAAAAGTAGCTTGTACTTTTGGGAAGAGGATGCAGCTGGAACCCAAGGAAGAGATTAAACAGCGAGAAGGGCCATTGCATACAGCACTTGCTTTTCTGTCCTGAACGTTGCCTTACACAGATTCCTCCTTTGAATCCAGCAGCTCACATTCATAAGCATTAGGGCAATCTGTATCTAAGTCAATCAAAATGGAAAAACTAGAAAACAGTGCAACATGGAAAAACAAAAAAAAAAGTAAAATTACCTTTGAAGTGGGCCCCACCTTTGGGCCATAAAGGGCTCTGCTGCTGGAAAGCTCTTGTTGGGCTGGCAGTACTTTCCAGTAATGAAATCTGGCAGAATCTGAAGTCTCTGAGGGTGTTAATGAGGAATTTTGCTGGCCCTATAATGGAGACAATGATCCAAAACTACTTTAAATCCAAAGAAAGACTGTAACTGACTTAAATGGGTTTGGGATCAAGCCATGAATTCTGTAATGATGTTCACTTTGTAGGCAGATTGGGTTGGACACACAGACACTTGCTGATTTATGTTACAGCCCAGTCGTGGTTACAGTTGCACTCACCCTGAAGTGCCTTGTAGGTCCAGTGCAACATAAAGAGACTAAGCTGGTGAGGACAGGTCCATTTATAAAATTGCGTTAAAACTCCTTGCATTAAGTCATACTGAACATCCTTCATGACCAGATTCTGAAAAGCTGCTTTTACAGGTAGCAGAAATTAAAGGTTAGATGTTCCCAAAACATACTGACTCACCTGAGACACTGCATGTGGCCTTTTGATTTTTTGCTCTTTGTGCTCCGCTGAGATTGAATGTCAAAAGAACTAGGAGAGTTTGCTGAGGCAAACAATGAGAAGACAAGTAGGAACAAAACTCTGAAGAAACTCTGGTTGAATCAATATTTTGCTGGTGGGACATAAGTAGAAATGAATCACTAGTGTATAAAAAGGAAATAAGAGATTTGGCTGTGTTATTGAAGTCCTGTTGCAAGTGCTTAGAAGATTCCCTGGGCTGCTCTTTGCTCTCCACTGTGTTCACTGGGTGCATCTTACTTAAATTGTACCTAACATACTGGGTAGCACCAGAGGTAGCTGACTTGTGCAGCACAGTTTGAAGAGGCATTAGTGATAGTCCTGTAGGTACTTAACGTTTCAGATGGGGTTTTGCTACTTTTGAGAGTTGTATTTTCTTGCAGTCCTTTAATGTGAAGTACTCTTGGATTACAAAGTCATCGTACACATGGCTGAGTCCAAGTGGAAGAAAGGGGTGTGTTTTCCTTTCCCTCTTCCCATCTCTCTGTCTCCTTCCCCAGGCTCTTCTGCTTTGTGATTCTGTGTAGCATGAGGAGACTATAATGAAAGGCTGGCCATAAACTAGGAGATTGTGTTTAAATTATGTTCCTTTTCTTTGTATTGAGGTTCAAGGCTGTTTCACTCTGGTGCTTTAACCTTCTGATTTATTAGCAGGCACAACCTGGGCTATCCCCTACAGTAATCGTGGTCCCTGCTAGGTGAATTTTAGCCTTAAGGTACAGTTTTATGAGAGTGGTTGTGTGATGTTCCCATTAACTGCAGCAAAGTCTTGTGTGTGCAGGGCAGTCCAAAAATTCCAGTGATAGTACTGGCACCTCTGATAACTTACTGTGCTGAAGAGAATCTAAATACATCTCCAGGGAAGGTTGTTTTTCCTCCTTCTCGTATTCTCCATTTTTAGAAATACTTGGTTTTGAATTACATACCACAAGGGTTTGTGAAAGAGCCTCTCATCTATGTAAGAAATGACTTTGCGTTTTTTAAATGAACCACTTTTTAACTGTTCCTAAATAAGCAGTAGATGATACGGACATGGGATAGATAAGCATAGCATGTGTCATTTTTGGTTATGAGGATACTAAAAGTTGTTAAATTATAAGTAATGGTTGGAAGGAATCTCTTGACTTATTTGGACTGCGTGTCATTCTGTGACAGGTTAACCATCTTCTGCTTATTAAAAAATACATTTTTTTTAAAGGCAGTCAGCCACTTATTAAAGTACTTACAAACTATAAAAAGGAGTTGTTAGTTGGAAGTGTTGCCCCATTGGAAAGATTCCCACGAACACTAGCAAGAAAGTTTCCAAAAATAACATGTATACCAAAAGAAAGAAATCTGCGTGCTCCATGGTATAAAGCATCCCGAACTAGCACTCAGATGACATTGAAATAGTTGCTGTGATGTTCTGAGACACTGTGTTCCTAAAACTGGGCCATCTTTCTTTGTAATAACTCTTAATCACAGCAGAGCAGGAATATTGTGCCTTGTAGCTGCCGAAGTCACTAGGAGTTTCCCTACTGGGTTCAGTGGGAACAGAACAGGTGCCTCTGAGCCCTATAAAGCTACTGTCATGCAGCCGTTTGCTGAAGGCTTTTGTGTTTTGGTTTGCAATTTCTCTGAAGTTCTGTAGAATTATCCTAGTAAATTAAATTGTGCAGTCAGCCATTTCTGTTTGCGTATGATTATAGTTTTATTAGACCTGAAAGCATTTCCCCTATTTATGTGATACATTTTACTTAAAAAAAAACAAGAAAAGAAAAGATGCCAGTTGATTTACAGGGAGCCTGTGTCACAGGAGCTTACTGGAATGTGGCACTCTGGTACGTTGCTTGATTACTGGCGACTGCATCTTGTCAAGATGCTTAAAAATCCAGGTTACCACACAGTGACATTTCACTGAAGTACAAGAAAGAGAAAGGAAAGGGTTGTAGCAGCATTTCCATTGAAGGGAGAATGTAAGATCTTGCATTCTTTGCCCATTTTAAATTGTTGTACTAAGTAATTGACAAGCGAGTTTGGAGATTTTGCAAAGCTCTGATGACCATAGCTGCATTCCTCAAACCATTAGATCAGTTTCCAGAGGGACCCATTGCTGATTTCAGGAATCACGTGGAAAAACTGAGCTCCGGACAAACAGTGCAAACTGGGAGCTGAGTAATTTTGGAGGTATTCAAATTTATAGCAGAAGATGCCTTTATGTGGCGCTTTATGATATGCCCAGATGAATCAGCCGGCAGGCAGTAATACCTTAGGCTGCTTGTTCCTCTTCCAGAGCCTGCTGCAGTGCGCTTTGGGTTTGCTTAGCTGCACACAACTGTCTTGACTGAAAGTTCATGTGAACTTTTAGCTGAAGAAAAAGAGGAGAAGCTGGTAGTACTTGCAAAGTGGCAAAAGACCGAAAGGTTGAATGTACCCCTGCTTTAAAACTTTCATCCTGGTTATCCTGAAAAAAAGCCCCCTATAGTGAAAATTCAGAGCTCCGGCTTCTCAAGAGTACTGCATTTATCGTGCTTGTGAAAACACAGCCTTGAAGTCGCCTTCGTAGTGTTTCTGCGGTGCCCTGGCTCCCTGGGCAGCTGGCTGAGCGGCGTTCCCTGGGCTCGCCAGCCCCTCTGCCAGCCCAGGCTGCCCAGGGCGCCGCGGAGTGCTGGAGGAGGGCGGCTGGCTGTGCCGGCCCTCTGGCCGCTTGGCACTGTCCTTGTGCAGCGCCAGAGCCATAGCAGAGTGAGGGGCCCTGCCTTCAACTAGAGCTGGCTATTTTTCTGTCACTGCTGTATTAGCAACAATATCTCTATCTCTGCGTTATGTCTAGAGACGTACACAAAGCTCCACTAACTTCCATTTTCTCATCTGAAAAATGAACTCAGTGGCTTAGTCTCGTATTACTCAACTTTGTAGCTGGAGTTAATGGACCAGGCCTAATTCCAGACTGGTTCTCAATGCGTTGGATGTGGCTGATGCACACACCAAATAGTTCTGGCACCCTGACACTTCCTGTGAATGAAAAATTACACTAAACTAAACAGTTGTGTGAATTTCATCCCCATTCATGCAACAGACTAAAAGACAACTCATATTTGGCAAATGTACACGAATGGGAGAAAAGATTGAAATCAGAAGAAAAATGTAAGTGTTCTTGACAGAGGTTTTTTCCCACGATGAAGGAGGGGGAAAGTGGGGAAGAGCAATGGAAACCCATTAGCTTAATCCTGGAAAGATCTAGTTAGGAGAATGTAAGATCTTTAACGGGATGTTAAGGTCTAGGAAATAGAGAGTCTTGCAGGAGGGGGTGTTATATCTCTCTGCTGCTTAAGAAGCGTTACAGAAGAGTATTTTTGTGTCACGATGAGGATTAACTTTAGACCCAATTGGAGGTAATCTGGGTTGCATCTGAACAGAGCAGTCCTGCTCCTGTCCTCGTCTCCCTTGCTGTGGGTTCCTTGTCTCATTTATTGACTGTACTGCTTAAGACAGCAGCTGTAGCTTATTAATGTGATAGAAAACTTGCATTTTTGTTGGGGTTAATTTGCTTTTTTTTCCAGATAATTTTCACTCTGTGGCTCTATGTTTGCTAAACTGGAACAAGTGAAGTAATGGACATATATCTGTCCACCTGGAGTTTGGGGAGAGAGGTCAGGGGAAGAAAGCCCCCAGTTTCACTGGGTACTTAAAGAGGTATTCAGATGATCCAGGGCTGTTACCAGAAAATGCCACAGTATTCAGCTGTGTGTGAACACAGGCTTGTGCGCTGGTCCTTGCAGACTTTAGCTGATTCCCACTGTGCAAAGCATAACAAGATACAGGGGTCATATTTTAGTCTGAGACATTACAGACCAAGTAGATAGGATAACGAATGTGAAACAAAACACTCTGAGACAGGAAAGAAGCTGTGAAAAGTCACATGGGGAAAGTGAATTTGGGGATAAAACCGTGTCCTGAATTCATGTGACTTTTTGGTTACACAGAATAAACATTACCTTATCTCACCTAGTGGACCTGAATAGCTTGGCCTTAAGCAAGAATAAGTTTTTTTGTCATCTTTTCCAGTCTGCTTACAACAGTCTTATCGGAGAAGGACTGTGCACTGTATCTTTCTGAAAGTCTTTGTCATGAGATGTGGCATTGCAACTGGAATGTTTATTGTACTCTGTCATTATTTATACTCCATTGCTTCCATTGACTGCCTGTCCCACCCGCTGCCCAGAGATTAGCAGAGTCAGGGAAAGGATAAATGATGATTAGCAGCTAGTCAAGAGATGCAAGAGCTGAAAGGGTCAATATAAAACAAAGGCTGCCACATATAATTCACAAAGAATGTGAGGCATTGCTTTTCAGAGGCAACATTCGCATAGCCAGGATTTTAATGAGAATGGAAAACACTAACATATAAATCCAGTCCTAGAAGAAAATATTAGCAACAAATGTACTGAGTGGTAAATATTTTTACCATTAAGCCTGGTACTCTGTTTCTGATGTGAACTGTTAAAACTCATCCTAAAGCTTTCATTAAATCACATCTTCAAAACACCCTTTAAAACATGGTCCGTTGTTTGGAAAGAAACGTTAGCAAAGATGACTCTACAAATGTGTAATGATGAACCAACTGAATATCTTACAAGATCTTGTTTTTCCCAAAGCGTGCAGTGCGCACCTGATCAAACTGTTGCTGAAGCTGGCAAAGGGGCTTCTGACATCTGAAGAAGCTGGCATTTTCCTTCAGGAGTACAATTTTATTCTTATTAGCATATCTGTGTCACAAACCGGAGTCGTGTTAAGTTACCTGCTGTGCACACACAAAGCAAAAGGATTTTTGTGCTTGTGGCTTGAAGACCTTGCTGCTTGGGTGTTCACTTATCTCTTGCTGTTTTGCTGTCACCTCTATTCCTCCTCACCAGGGCTTGCTATAGCCCTTGCTTATGCAGGTGTGTATATGGGAGACAGGACTGTGCTTCAGCTGTAGCCCTCGGTCGAGCCTCACTGGCTTAACTGGGCTCCCAAAGGAGGTTCAGGGAACCTTCCCCAGCACCAGCAGCCCTGGCCCCCTTGGCATATTCCTATTCCCGTGGTGCCTTCACCATTATCCAGCTTCATGGGTGAGTCTTGGCCGTATCAGACCTCTTGTGTTCCCAGACTCCCAAAGTTACCCATTCCCAGAAGCTAATTTTATTCTTGGAGGTGAAGTGCAGGGCACTGAAGTCTTCATAAAGAAGATAAGTGCATTATTCCCAATTATTCCATAAACAGTCCATTATTCCTGTTGTTATCATGCAGAGTACATGAAATTTTAATGTTTCACTGCTCCAAGCTGTTGAAGTCCTTGTTCCCTTCAAAAATAAGGACGCAGACCGTTTGGTCTTTATGCGGGAAAATTAGAGCATCCTTCTGTTTTTTCTTCTTACCTACTTAGAAAAGGTAATACATATTGATTCTTCACTTGGAAATCCATCTTGGGTTAACTACTATGTGCTCCTTGTGTGAAAACTTGCCTAGATAGTCTCTAAAGCCTCTTCTATAATAGATACAAGTGAATATTGATTGATCCTTCTTATAATTATGACTTTCAGTCTTGTAGGAAACAGAGATGTTTGCCAATTCAGACTTCATTTGTGTTTTGGCAAAGTAGTACGTAAAACTGAAACTAAAAAGTGCCAGTGAGACTTGCCATTGCTGTTGGGGTTTGTGGCTTCACAATTTGGCGCAGCTTCCTGCTGTTGCTGGTGCTTGTTATTTGTAGGTACCGAACCTCTGTTTTATGGGGTTTCAGTTTCAGCTGAGCTTTGTGAAATCTTAGTTATCAAAGATCCAAGCATGTCTTGTTTGGGGTGTGGGTGACTGTACTGTGGAAATTGGAGCGAATGCTCCCAGACACTGGCTGCCTGTCGGTCCTGCTGCCCTCCGTGGGCTGTGCAGCACAACGGGCAAAGCGCCCAGCTCCTATCTAGCTAATGCTGAGTCGTCCCAATTTCTTGTTTCTGATTTAAATTCTCTCTGCCCCGGTAACATGGGGATTGCAAATCGCAACTGCAGTTTCAATGCTAAATCTGAGTGTCTTGAATGGTTCTCATCTGATGCAAATGTTTCCTTTCTTAAAAAAAAAAAAAAAAAGCCATCAGGAAGAAAAGTCCAAGCACTGTTTTGGAAACTAAGGATTATGGAAATACTGCATAATGGGAAAAGTATTCTTAAAGATGATTCTATTCCGTGCATCCCTTTAAGGGATTATGCTTTATGCCTGCCTTCTGGTCCCTGTCACAGCTCTTGTCATTGCCTAGGCGTTGTTTCCTGTTACGTAGCTCTGCACTGAGCCTGGACAGTTGTATGGAAAAGGGAAATATCTCTGCTGCTGTCAGGTGAATGGGGCCGGGGGTAGATTTGTTTACCTCTTTGATTACGGTTCTGTTGGATCAGAAAACATGTCCATTTTTAAATAGACTTTTCAATATCAATCAGACCAGTTCTTTTCCTTTAGTAGTACTTTCACACGAGTTAAGAAAAATAGAGGCGATTAAGGAAGGGTGTATAGAAGGACATCTGCTTCTTGTTTTAGAAAAGCAAAAGCAATACATTTTTAATATAATAATGCAAAGTAGCAGAAAAAAGCAGAACAAAAGGAAACAAAAAGCCTTAACAAAAGACTTTGTCATCTATTTCACTAAGCAGTTTTGGAAAGTTATCATGAACTTGTATCATTGTGACCACAAAATCTACTTTATTATGCTGATTGTAAGAAGGGTGGGGAAAACCTGAAACAATATCTCATTCCTCTATCCAAAAAGTCTGGTAAGCCTCTAGCAGTGTACATGACTGGAATTTTGCAATACTGGTGGATGTTTGCACAGACAGCTTTCTAAGTATTTGACTTTATTTGCATTAAAAATGGTGTTTCCGAGGGGTCTAGGAGTGCAGAAGCAGCATAAAGCAACACAGTCTTGAACAGAGGAATGAACACGACAACCAGTTGCATTAATAGTCAGCTTTGGCAAGTAGTACCTCACAAAATTACCTCCTGGAAGAACCAGGCCAAATGCCCGGGTTTGGGGTAGTTTTGTATGATTAGCTTTGCTTCATCCATGCTCAAAGATTACTTTCAGGCTGGCCCATTTAACTTCAGATTTGGTAAAATAGATCAGAGCATAAAAGACATACACAAGATCTTGGTTAGGTGAGGACGGCCCCATGGGATTTGGTGTTTACGGCCTCTCAGCAGTCCCCACTTCAGGTAGGCCTACCAATGAAAACAATGATATATTTCCTTTTATTTATTTATTTGCCAGTCAAACAAACTCTTCTTGAGCCCTGACAATCAAGCTGGGTGCTTCTTATGTCCGGTTTGAAGTCCTGCTAGCTGAGTGTGTGCTGGATGGGAGGGGAGATGGCAAAAGCAGAAAAACTGCTCTGCTGGGCTTTGCATTACATTAAGAACAAAATAAGGTCTTTTAAGCAATGAGTAATGGCTTCAACATGGGCACCTTGAGTGAAATAGCTTCCATTTAAATGACTTGATTTAAATTAGATCTAGTTGGAGCCAGACTGCATTCATTAATTTTGGAGAGTTAATATCTAGTTGGAGGTTATGCCCCGAGTCATCTGGAGGCCATGCAGAGTGTCCCAACAAGTTTGATGACCCTGGCTTTGTGTAAACAGTTCTATCAATAACACGCAGGAAGGAAACTGGCTCTCGCTCTCTCATGTGAATTGACTTGCTAAAACTCAAAGTTTGCAAAGACGTGTCCCAGGTGTTTCAGTGTCAGTGACTTAACTTTGCACTCCTTAGTCCATCCTTAGATGTCTAAATCACATGCAGGTTTAGAGGGCTATGTATATATACATTTTTTTCTTACATATGGATATACTTTTTAACTGTAAGGACATATCAAAACCGTCTGACTGCTGTATTGCTAATTACCTAAATGAGACTATTTCTAGAGAGAGAATATTAATATTTGCACTTTGTCTTTCTTTGGAACAGAGCTGTGTTTTAAGGGACATGAGAAATCATTTTTTCAATTAAGCTTTAGGGCAGCTTTTTGTACAGGTCATCAGTTCAGTCCTGTGTTTACTGGAGTTCATGGAAAGGCTGCCATGCTGAGCCCCATTTCTCACTGACTGACATTTAAAATTTTTAAACATCAAATATTTACTCATGTAAGTTGGTTGCTGCCCAAATTGAATTTCAAAGGTCCTTGTCCTGCAGTTTGTATTTGTGCATGTCTTCCATTGAAGTCAGCTCCATGCATCTCTAATGAAAATGAACCTCCTTCTTTCTGTGGCTATTTTTCAACCTTTCTGTGCTTTCCATTTATTATCTTGATTTACAACAATATTGTAAGTATTATTAATCCAGATTGCAGTCAATGGGAGCTTGGCATGGTTTTACACTGTGGTACTGCATCTTAAATAGTTTTGCTTCCAAGCTGAAAGAATTTGGCATGCAACTGCTTGTCACTGCCTGGTGTTTACAAATACATACAAAACACGCATCATGCCCATATACACCAGGCCAAAGAGAAAGAAAAAAGGGAAGAAATATATTGTTATGTATTTGAGATCTTTGAGGAATGTTTGAAAGCATAGTCTATAGAGGATACGTGGCTTAGTGGGGCTGAGCAAGGTACTTTGTGCTCAGAAATTCCTGAGTCCAGGCCTCAGTGCTGACCCACTGATGCTGTGCTAACTGTCTGAGGGATCTATGTGAATGTAACTTCTATGTTAGGGTGGGGATTTTTTAGCTGTAAAATTAAAGAAAAGCCATTTGGGAGCTATGCATGTGTGTCTAGGGAGATTATAATTTTAACTCAATTTTGCCAAAATTGTAGCTTTCCTTGAGCAGTTTGGAAAAAACTTTTATACTATTTAGCACCCAGAGAGAACAGCTACTGCTGTTTTAATGCTGTCATGACATTGCACCTAGAGTACGTTCAGCAATCACTGCCCCAGCTTTTCTAGGTGCCGTGAAGCCTACCTGTGCTATAAGCAGGTAACTTGAAGTGGGTCAAAGAGAGAAGCTGAAGAAAGGTGAGCACCAAGTTTCAGTTTCTGTAGCTCATAAGCAACTGTCCTACAGATGCACAGTGCCTGACAGCCCACACTGAGATCTGTAAGTGGTTGAATGTTGTCTTGGCAGCGGTTGGATGAAACCCCTTGTTCGCTGCCATGAGAAAGATGGGATCCTGTTAAGAGGATGGCGATTTTATTCTAAAGGGATGCGGACTTGCTAGTCTAAGAAAAATAGCAAGATCTCCTGATGCTGCACACGTTCAGAAGTAATAAAATTTTTTTGCAATGCACAATAATTAAAAAAAAAACACCAAAAACAGAGTACCAGGACAATTTCCTTATCCAGCCCCCTCCTTTCTTTTCTCTCTTTATAAAATTCCTATCTAGTAGAGTAGCCAAGATATTATTCAGTCTGTTGCTCATGGGTTTTTTCATTACTTTTTTTGTTCTCACACTGCTTGCCCAATACAGCAGCTGTTAAATGGAGAACTCTGAGAACTAAGGCAGGCTATTGGTGTAGCATTTGATTACAGTGTTTTTGCAGGAAATTGATGCATCAACTGTTTTGAATCTCAGGCAAAGGAAGGAGCAAACCTGATCCATGTTTGGTTACATATGGCAACATTTTCTAATTTCAGATGCCTTTATAGCCTCTGATATTTCACTGTTTTTTTCCTTTATATTGTTGTCTGTCTCAGTCTTCCACCCTTTGTGATAGCATGGATTTTTTTTTTAACCATATGATTGCATGATTAAGAAATACATTCAGTGAGCTGTCGTGTTGACCCTGGGAGCCTACAGTGTTTTGCTCGTTGCTTCAGTAAGTGTGTGTTGGCATAGCTCTAACAACAATGGGGCAGCTAAAGGTCTGGCTTTTATGCATAACACGCTGCAATTCCTTATTCATAAGCTAAATTAATTTTTGTACAATTTGTAACATTTTTTTCATTACATATGCTAGTTACATCTTGGGGTGAATCAGTCAAACAGACTCTAAATTAAAACAGTTGAGTGATCTAAGCCCAAGACCTGTTGCAATGCAGTTTTCTCACAGCTTGGAAGAAAACATAGAAGCCACTGTAGAAACAGGTGATTATTCTTTCTTTCTGTCTGTCTGTCTTTTTCCAGGGAACTGAGTAGATGAATGTACCTTAAAGTTTTAATTTTCTAGGTAATTAGAAGTAGATCGTATAAGGTGGAAAGAAAAGTCAGTAAACCGTGTGGCCCTGGACAGGTCATGCTAACAGTCAGGATGTCACAGTGAGGACAGGAAATCCTTACATTAGAAGCATCATTTAGTCTCCAATTTAATCCATAAACCAGAATTAAAAGTGCTTTTGGTTCCTACACCTGTAAGAATATTTCAGCGGGGCTGTGGATTTGCACAAAAGACACAGACATACTGACAAGAGGCTTGTTTGTTTTAGTGCCTTTTCTTGCCACCTTCAGAATAATCCATGGTATTCTTGGAGATTGAGAAGACAAGGCTTCAAAATCTCTGAATTAGGCAAAACACTGTATATTTTAAACAGACAAGTGAACTCCAAATTGAACTTAATAGGATAGATTATCAACCGCTTTGGACAAGAAGTCCAACACCCAACATTTTGGGCTTGGAGCTGCTGAGTTTAGATCAATGGCAGGTCTGACCCACAGATTTGTCCTTCTTCACGTTGGAGAAGAGTACATATTGAATTAGAAGGTGCACGCCCTCCTCCCTTGGTGGCCACGACTATGCAGCTAAATATTTGCTTTTTAAATTCAGGGGAGGAGAGGAGAAACAAGCTAATCTCATAAAGGTTCACCCCACCCTCTGCTTGGCTCCTCTTCCTTGGCAAGCCTTCCCAGCAGCAGCTGGCTGGCTGTTTTTCTTCTGCTGTTGTGTTCATGACATTTCCTGCAACTAGGTTTTCCTGAAGGTTTCCAGCAGTACTTTGAGCGCCCCCCGGGGCC
>JAVJGI010000001.1:84579797-84598380 GCA_035590275.1 Ibycter americanus
CGGCCCCCCCGGCCCCCCCCCCCCCCCGCCCCTTTCCACCAGTGTTTATCTGCCATAGAAGTGAAGTAATTTGAAATACAAACTGACTGTGGATTCTTTCAGTTGCGTACTTCAGGAACGCTATAGACATGATGGACATAACATTATACAGCATAATGGGCAAACTTTATGCTACATGCCCTTGCTGCTGGTAAAACAGAATGAACTCTTGCCAGCAAAACTCCAAATTAACTGAAGTTGCAGAAGACAGTTTTCCAGCTGTGGGTTATGGATCATTAGTTTTCTGTAGTTTCTGAACTAGTGTTCTTCAGGAATGCTCTTGAGCAGCGAGATGTGGGATTAAGGGAAGGAAGCAGTTTCTGAAAGACACCCTGTATTTGGTAGGTGGTTTGGCAGGTGTGCAGGACCCCTGCCGTTGTTAAAGGTGAGGCTTGTGGGGGGGCACTTCCTGAAAGGAATGGGAAGTTCAAAATTGATGGATCTAGCAGGGACCATACCAGTTTGATCCTGAAGCCTTGCATGGGGCCTTCACAGGGCAGCCAGCGATGGGGAAGGGCTTTCACAGGTGAGATTAATACACTCCTCTGTATTAATCAACATCATATACTTGGTTTTACTGCATCTGTCATCACAGCTGGAAAGAAAGTGGCATGAGCAGATTGGGGGTTAGATCAGTGAGATATTTCTTGGTGATGCAGGATGTGAATCTTCCCATTATCACTTCCCACTGTGGCACACTTGCGAGGGTGTGAGGTTCACCGTTTTCTTTGCTCCCCTTGTGGAAAAAGGCTACAGGATGTCACCAGGGCCAAAGGGGACAATGGAGACCCCTGGCAGATAAGTGGCAGTCTTTCCTCTTCGTGAAGCTCCGCTTCTGTGAGTGCCTGACCTGCAGTCTCAGCTGTTTCTATGATGAAGGCTTAAGGAAAACAGGGTGGGTTAAGGAACTAGAAATTTTGTGTGGGGATGTTGTTCAGGCAGATAAGGAAATTCCACTTATGTTACCCAGAGATGTGAGTTAACAAGAAGTAAACGGCCTTATCTACAGCATAGCTACTTGAAGTGTGTGGAAATCCAGTATGAAGTGCGAATGTCCTGGGTTAGCAGAAACGGTTTATTATCGCTGGTAAGGAGGGAACTGTGCTACCTTGTGCCCGACACTCGTTGGACTTGTGGGAGAGGAGCTGGAAAATTGCATCAGGGACGACTTGTACTTGGTTGAGTTTCAGCATGATCAGGCAGTGGGGTTTTTTTCCTTCTTTCTCTAAAACAAGGAAAGAAATACTTCGCTATCTTTTGGCTTGACAGTAGAATTGTGTTGCAATAATCCAAGGGCTGTTAATTCACCAGTGATTTGTTTATGTTGAAGATTCTTGTAATTAAAAAACTGCCCTAAGGTAGGGTCTAACACAATGTGGACTTGGGGATTTATGTATTAGAAAGGGTTGAACAGATCCTGGAAATCCTCTGTTTTGCATATTTTATCTGTTATTTCATTCCAATATAATCTGAATTGTTTTGTTATGAAACTGGTGTAACGGACTGGAGAATGGGATCTCAAAGCTTCCTGAATGGAGGAGGTTGAGTTAGTGGCTCAATCTGTTTATGGAAGATAAAAATGATGTCATTATAATGCTAAGGTGTGTTAAACTAAAATCCTGAATTATGGCATTGCTCATTCAGTTTGTTTTAAAATAATCACTGTCGTGGGAAGAAAATGTCTGTGAGTTGTTCGTTGTAATACGCATATTTCAGTGTTATTAATCCTAAAATGTGAGATTTTTATTACCCAATGAGAACAAAACCCAACAAAGCCAAATATATGTTGAAGAATAACACCCCAGTCCTGCAAAAATTAGCGCATAATTTGTGCTTATATACAATAAATAATCCAGGTTTTCTGTTTAGTTAAATGAGACACAGATTTCTCACTCAAAGTGACAGGAGTTTTAATCCCAGTGGGTAAAATTAAGACTGAATATCAGCCTTTGCATGTTTGGAGTTCACTTTAAATCTATGAAGGCTGACAAAATTTGCTTTCAGTTATGGTGTGTTAATCCAGAATAAGTCTATTGAAGTTATTATAGCAATGAGAGTTCAAAGTCGTTGAATAGTGGAATTTAGTCCTTTTTAAACATTCCTTCAGGATTTATATTTTCTTTCTTGCAGACTCCCAGACAATACAGCCAAGCACTAAATAAGAGTAACAGAGTTCATCTTTACTGTGCGTTTCTGGACTATAGGTATGTTATGTAATTTCAAGTTCTTTAACTTGATTTAATTAAATTACACTTAGTTTGTGATGATATATATTACTTATATTCTTCTTGTTCTCTTTCATTCATGGAAATAGTTAAAGAAATGGAGCCACTGATTTACAAAAAACACAGTCTGATAGTGGCTTCTTACCATAAACAGGAGACTTGTTATTCACAGACCCTTGTTAGGTAGGTAACTGAGAGACTGAAAAATTTTGGAATCACAGCTGCAGACTGATACAAACCATGCTTATCTTGGTTTATGAGTACGTCCACTTGGGCAGATGCTTGGATGTTTTAAGATGGCAAACCTCCAGCAGAGCCATTGCTTTCACTGGATCTGTGACAGTGTCACAGCATCATGTGAGATCAGTATTTCAAAGCTGTGAATTTTGGCCGATGCATAGAATGGAGAAATACTATGCCCCTGAATGCAAATCAGAAAAGAAAGGAAATAAATATCACCTTAAATTTTACTCAGAAAATAGGCACTATGGAAAAGCAGTAGCTATTTTTTTTCTAGCTCTGAATATATTTCATGTGTGTTTTATTTCCAAACACGCTGCTCTTACTGAATTAATTGAGAAAGAATAGAAACCGTGAATTTTGAATTTAATGGGGATTAATAGTTTTTGAGCTGTAACAGTATAAGCCTAATTGATGTAGCAACGGCCCGCAATGCTGTGTTCCCTGCTATCCAGCATGCACATGGGAAGGTCACTGTAATTGTTTTATTGAAGTTTTGTTTCAAGTATGTTGAACTGTCGCAGCTGTTGGCAGTTACTTGTTGTTATGGTTACTCACAAATTACGATAAATTAGAAACAGATTTTACTGAAGTGAATTAATACGGTTGGGGCATTGTTCCCGTACTGTTTTCCATTGGGGCTTGGGCCCTTGAGGCTTTGCCTGAGGATAGACACTGAAATATGAAATCTGTGCTTCCAAAAGAGTTTTATTTGTGTCAAGACGGTCTTATTCCCTAGCGCATGGTAGTTAAAGAATAAGCAGTTGGTTTCTGACCTACCACAGACTCTCTTTGAGAACTTAAGGAGGTCCCAAAGGACAGAACAAGAGTTAGGTAATACCTGTCTTTATAATAACCACCAGGAAAAATACAGATCACTCAGTCTAGCTTCAGGACCCAGAATAATATCAAACATAATAAATGGTTAAGAAGCAGGCATTTTGGGAGGGTGACCTACAGTGCCTGAGCCCATGGAGCCCCCCTAGATGTGTGCCTGTGGCTTCTATGTCCCCACTCCACTGCAGGGCTGCAATGGCACAGGGGTTTCTGTGTTTCCCTGGCTCCAAGAAAAAGCAGGCTCGTGAGGATCACTTCCCTGTGTGGCCCTGGGCCCCGGCCACACAGCCAGCCCAGCCATATTCCCCTTGGAGCAGGAGCTGCTCTTGCTGCCCCTGAGGATGAAGTGACAAAAAACAATTGACATGGATGGGTCACTAGAAGTCACGTTCAATCAGTCTGAATTGCTTTGACAGGATGAGTGCGCCGGCGGATGAGGGAGAGGCAGCAGATACGATACGCTGACCTTTTTGACTTTTGCAATATTATCGACCTGTCTGATATTACAGTTCTCAGAGTACAGAAATTTGGGTCTAGGTGAAATACCATAAATGCGTTGCACAACGTAAAGCAAAAAAATGTAGCTGTCGTTCACTGCTTATAAAACTGGGAAGGAAACTCTAGAGACAGTCATGTAGGGGTCTGATCTGGGTCCTGTTCCAGTCAGTAGTTTTCATAACTATTTTCATGATGAAATTGAGAAGACTTAGCAGTGTTTTGGATGATCCAGCCTGAGATGGCTTTCAAACCTTTTTATCTCCTGTATACTAAAATGCACATCAAATAAGCCTGTATAAAGATGCATTTTGATAGAGATTATGTTCCATTTTTGTGTGCTTTGCAGCAATGGAACTGGTGTTTGGTCTAATGAAGGTTGTGTGCGCGAGAGTGGGGACCTCAACTACTCAGTGTGTCTTTGTAACCACCTCACTAACTTCGCCATTCTGATGCAAGTGGTGCCTCTGAAGGTGAGATTAAGCAAAGGGGTAAATCTTTCTGTTAAAAATGAAGCATAAATACATCAGTGTTGCGTCCTCACACCACATGAGTAAGTGATTGGAACTGGACTAACTTTTTGCCCAACTCAGGTTTACTCCACATCTTGCTTTCTGTGATGATATTACAATACTTCTTGATACTTTCTGAAACTTCTGGTTACTGAAATGGAGCATGAAGTGAAACACGTCTGAGGTGGGTGGGAATTCTCTTTACTTTATTATCACCCTTTTGGCATGATTCCTTAAAAGTACTACACAGGAAAAGCGCACAGTGTACTAGAGGACATTGTACAGATGATCCTGGCTTTTATAATTTGTTTTCAAGACAGAGACAGCCAAGATGTGGCTGTTTAAGGGTTTTGGTAACTAGACTGGTGGAATATGAACAGCCGAGCTTGAAGTCCATGTGAAACAAACTCTGCTGCCAGCTGGCCCCTGCCATTGTCTCTGCCAGCTTTCCAAGTGCCTCCCTGCTGCTGTTTCTTCACCTTGTTGCCAAGCAGAGGCTTGTGTAGAAAAGGAGCATGCGAAAGAAAATGATGCTTTAGAGTTGGGAGTTGAACCCCTTAGATACAGTTTTCTCTATGCTCAGTTCCTTTGTCCAAAGAGTTATCAAGCCTCTTTGCAGCTGGACTATGACACTTTCCCTGTTTACCCAGGACCTTATGCTTGCTATTCATACTTATCACTGGTTTCAGATGAAGCTTGGATGGCAAACACATTGCTCTCCTCACTAGACATGTTCTTCTCTTCATGATACCTTACTATGCCTTGAGATTTCCTCAGAGATGGAGCAGAGTGTCTGCTCTTGCAGGTGAAGTGCTGTTTTGTTTCTGCTGGAGGACTCCCTCTCCAAAACTCAGCACTAAGCAAGGTCAACCCCATCCTGGATCTTAGCAGACAAACAGATAGCACTTCCATAAGCATGGGAAATATGTTTTTACTGTTTTATTTGGGTGTGCTACTGTCAGGGAGGATCCAATGGAGATAGTGATGAAGCCCTGCTCCAGATAACCCTCGGTTAATAAATTATGAATGTATAATATAAATAATTTACAAACTGTACATTTAAAGAAATGTGTATTAACTGTCTGTCAAATTTATACTGTCTGGCACATTCTCAGGTTTCTACAGACATCGTCCTAATAATGTGAATTAACAGACTGAAGAAGAGCTTCAGCAGGACAGTAGGAGTCCCGCTGTCACATTTATCACTGTGTGCTGCTAACAAGCGTGGTGTCCTCTGTGGTACAGCTAGAGGGGTTTTGTCAGCGCTGTTGGCATGGATGCACTGACTATAGACTATATTGGCCATGTCTCAGGCTCCCGTTAATTGGTTTGAATGATGGGTTTTCTCCTTTTTTAGGCAGTAGTTTTGCCGAGGCAGCTACTGCTGCAGGATGGGCTGCATGTGCTTGTGAGGGCGGCACAGAGGTTCCTGCAGATAGGTAGAAAAGTTGGCTTACAGTGTAAGGGAGCTCTAGTCAGGGTTATATTGCTGAGCAGCACCGAAGTCTTTTTGAGGAATAAATCATCCCAGACTGCTATTAGGAATTATTGACTCAGTAACAATGTTAGCACAACTACTCACCTGGTAATCTGGTTACATGGTGTAATGCCATTGAAGTGAGGGTCACAGTCTGGAACAAAGAGCTATCCAAGGAGCTTAATTAATACCCACAACCCTTTGTGTTAGTCTAACCATTTGAAGATGTGGGGTAGCTTGTTCGGGTCACCCAGTTTTTATCTAACCATTATTACCTTTATTACTTGTAAAGGACCTGATGACCCCAGCTGGTTTCCAAGTATCATTTTTCTAGGCACTCTTTGTACTGATAATAAAATGCAGCTTTGCCTGAAGAGCTTCTCATCTTGTGAGACAAAAGTAGCATGGGAGAAATGCGCGATTATTAACCTTGTTTTAAAGAGCAGTGTACAGGGATTTAGCCAGGATTAAACAAGGCATCCACCAATTAAATGTCATTGAAAAATTAGTGATTTCTCCACTGGGGAATAATTCTGAAAGGTCTGACTTTCAAACAGATAGATTTGAGATTGTCATGATTAGTGGGATGCTGCAATAAGTTTTAGTATTATGCAATATTAGTAATCGGAGATCAAAGATACTTCATATCAAAGTTTTTGGAATTAAGCTTTCCTAAAGAGATCTGAAATGCTTAACTAGGAAAGGCTGGATGTGAATGGACTGTCCGGTTCCTCAAAGTCATTTAACAGTTCTGTTTGAAATATTTTCTGCCTACTTAACTTTTTGGTCTAATGCATTTGCATCTGCCAAAGTTTGTGCAGAATGTTTTTGCATTGCTTTTTTATTTTTTTCCTTTATAATTTAGAAAACAAAATGAAAGTGCTGCTGAGGTGTTATGTGGATGTGAGATACACAGATAGTCACCTTGATGCATAAAAACCTTCCCTATGTGACATAGTACTGTAACTGTCTGTATAGTTTGTTTTTTTTTAAATGAAACTTAATTCCCATCATTTTCTGTTGTATTTTGACCCCTCCCACCTAAAATCCCATTTCTGAACAGAAAAAGAAGGAATTTATAAATTTTTGGCAAGAAAAGTGAAACGCTTAAAGGTGAGAGAAGTATTTCCAGTATAGAGTCTGTATGTTCCTAGTGCAAATCCATGAGAATCTGAAATGCTTGCTGCAGATTTCAATGGAGGATTGTGCAGGCTAGGTAGAAAATATGCATTCATTTCTAACCTCTTAAAGTTCACTTAAAAACAATTTTTGCATGCACCTCAATTGGCAGAATTTATAAATGCATTGTAGCATGGAGAAATTTGGGTTCACAGGTCTGCAGAGTAATGAACCTGAACTATGCCTCGACATGCCTGCTTTGCCCTGCCCTCCATCACCTGCACTAGCTTGATGTTACAGCGAGGTGGCAATGAGAGTGGGCCCATGGGGAGTCTCAGGTGATGCTGCTGCTAACAAGCCAATGAAGGATGTCATCCTGTCAGTGTGCTTTAACTCCAGTTCCTCTGGTTTGGCTATTGAGTAGTCCCTCTCTCAGAGTTTATCAGAAAATCTCATCCCAAATCTTTGTCAAAGACACACCCTTTAAATGGACTGTTCAGGATAATCTTGTGGTACTTCAACCAGTGAAAAAAAATGCTATCTTCATTGTGTAATTGGCATGACGTTAAGATCTGGGCAAAGACAAGCTTCCTGGCTCTTGAGCTATACAAGCACACTATGCTTAGTTACAAATTCCTAAAGCATTTGCTAAGTATTTGCTGCACATGTGTAAGCAATAGAGCCTACTGAATCAACTAGACAATTGGAAACTTCACCTAGGCGTCCTTGGAACCCTGTTCAGTGAATGTTAAAATGCTGTGGATTTAAACACACATACATGTTTATTCACCATGTTCTGAAATTCATGAGCTGAGGTTCAAAGGGCCCATATAAACCACCCATTGAAATACTAGATTGTCAGTGCTCTAAGAAATTGTTGCAGTGATGTTGTATTCAGTCTTGAACTTCTGTATATTTTATTTTTCTTTTCATAATGGAGTCCACAGATAATATGAGACCAGAAAAAGAGGATGGGAGTATGCAGTTGCCCACATTTGAATAGTTCTGTTTGTATAGCAATTATATATCTGTGGTCGTATAAATAGAACTGGATGAAATTTTTCCACGTGAACACTATTTTTGACAGAATGTTTATTTTTCGTCTAGAGCCTGTTTCTTACAAAAAGGGATCTGCTTTTCATGAAAAATGTAAATAAATTGTTGGAAATGCATTGCCTGAAGACTGGAGAGGTTTTCGTCAAAAGCTGTATTTTGGTACAAAAACGCAACTTCATTCTTCATGGGGATTCTACTTTGGGTGCTTTATCCTTCCATTCTGCTACGCAAAGTATCATTTCCCTTCCTCTGCACGGTCCTGATGAATGCAGCTCTCAGGGTAGCCCAAGCAGGCAGACATCCTCTCCAAGGGCACCATAACAGCCTTTAACCTCATGCACCAGTCAGCACAATAGCAAAACCAGGTATGAATAGTTCTGCCACCCCTTGCAGAAAGGCAGGCAGAGGCACAGAAAACAATAAAAAAAAAAAAGGTGATATTGACAATTCTAAAGAGAAGTAATACAGACCAGTATGTATGCAGCAGCTTCAGACCTGGGAGAACATCCCTAGGGAGAACATTGTTGATGTGGAAATCCGTGAACTCTTGACACCAGTTCAGTGTGATAAGTGTTCTGACTCTCTCAGCTCCTCTTCAGGAGATTGATTTCCTTTCCGCTTAAAAAGAAAAAAAGGAAAAAAAAAAGAAAAAAATCATAAGTTTTCCGTTCATGAGACATTGCAGTTTTTTAGAGTGCTGTTCACAACTGGAGAGTATGGCATACTGTCTGATTTCAGAGAAAGCCAAGGTGTCTCTAAGCAACAAATACTGAAAATAAGTGACCTTCCTTAGAAGCAACCTGCCACATAAATACTTGTGGCGAGCATTTCTAATGACTAGAGCGCTGAGCTTGTATGATAACTGTTTGTCAAGGATGGTGACTTTTTCTTCTAAGTTATGCTAAATTCAAGCAAGAATCTCCTTGCTTAACTCCTTATCTTTGTTCCTTCATGTGGTCAAGTCTAGCTTTCTCCACTTCCAGAACAGCAGCATGATTCAGACCTTGTCAGCTTTGATGCACTGTGAACCTGTCCCAGTGTCTCCCTTCCTACTGCTGCTGATCCAGGTCATTTTCACACCTTCACCAATATCCAGCACATCTCGATATATTTACACAGTTTGTGCATTTCTTGTGGGCATAAATGACTATATATTCTCAATATTCTTATCATTGTGATTTTATAAGGTACAGAACTATGTTAATGATTTATGCACCTGGTTTGGGGAGGAATTACAGTGTCTCACAGGGATTTCATTTTGTTTCTGTGAGAATTCATAAGAACAAAATTGCAGGATATCTTGCATCTGACAGTGCTTTCTCTTGAACAGTTGAAGTATTGTAAGAAGAGGAATGCTGACAAATTGTTAGATGTTTATGGAGCAGACTGTCAGGTGGGTCTAATTTCCAGGGAGCATAGAAATGCAAGAAAGTTCTTAGGAACAAGCTGTGAGTTCTTGATTTTTCTTCTTGATCTTTGCTCAAAACAGGTTAGATTAATTCTGTCACTATTCTGCAGTATGCCAGCTGGAAGTAATCTCCAGAGACAGAAATCTGCCAAGATGAAAAAGCTTTTTTATTCCAGTATTTCAGAGAAAGAAATTGAAGGAGAGAAGTCGCAAAGAAAAATCTTAAATTCTGGAATTTTAGCTTACATGTGACAAAATGAACCTCTTCTCTGATATCTGTGCACTATTCAGTGGTGTGTGGAGAAAAGGAACTTTGAATGCTGTGAATTAACTAAAACTGAGCTCGGATTACAAGTATAATTGAATTTTATACTAGTTTCAGCAAGAGGTCGAACACTGGAAAGTCACAGTGATTGTGAAAGAATGGTATGAACAATACTGCCGATTAGCTTGAGGTACATGGATGCAGTTTAGCTGCTTTCAGTGATGCAGGGGATTAGCAGTTGTAACAAGTTTATTTCAGGAATGAAACGACCATCTTGGAAAAACTTACAACCATGTGGTGCTCAGATGTCAGCCTGGCACTGACCTGTTAGCCTGCTGATAAATTGGCCCAGGTGGAATGCCAAAATTATTTGTGTTTTTATCACTCTGCTGTTATGTCTGTATCACAGCTGGCCCAAATTCATGCTTGCTTGCTGAGATTCATTTATCATGTTGGTTTTAACTGGAGAAATGGTAGCATTTACTTGGAGTTTTGGATATTAGTGATCATCAACTGGTTTAAATGACTAAATAAGTTAATTGAATGTAAAATGTGACTGAAGATGAGCAGAATGTTCCTGAAGGAACACGTTCAGCCCTTGATTGCCTTTGTGAAGTTGCACGGATGTAATTAAGGTCAGCACATGATCAGAATTCGGAAGCTCGGCTGAGAAGTCTTTTCATAACTCTGATCAAGTTAGTATGATTGACAATTTTGCAATTGCATTCTCCCCAACAAAATGTGTCAGTCAGACATTCGGCATCGTTGTGCAGATATTAACTAATTCGTGTACCCCTCCTCTGGGAAACTCATTGCTCTGATCAAGCATCCCTTTCTGATGGGGGAAACTGAGGTAGAGTAAAAAAGTCCCTCACAGCAAATCATTGCTAAAGCTGCGCTCTTGGGGGTTCATGTCTGTCCTTGTCCTTCCCTGATGCACAGAACGGTGTTCCAGCTTTTGCTTCGTCTGATGCAGTCACAACAAACCCGTACTGCCAGCTGCCCTGCGATGTTACAGTTAGGGAGACAATGGTGCGTTAATGTATCTGCAGTAGGAAAAATAAATAATCCATTTAGTTTGATGTGTTTACATTGATTTATGTTTGCTGCTTCTGGAGAAATTCCAAGTAGAGGGTACCCAGGGTGATGTGCTCCCTGTGGTGGTTCTCTTATAGTACAGTATAGTATGGTACGACAGTCCTCCACTGTGCGGCAGGCTGGAACCTGGATAGGAACAGCACGGATGGGAGATGGGATGTTCCCTCAAGTAGCCATCCTCTGCTGGTGCAGAGCCTGGGGAGATCTCTACCTGCAGCACCGCCTCCTGCACCCAGCACCCAGTGGTGCCTCTGGCTGGAGGGGAAATGGCTGGTGGAGAGGTCCCGTTCCTGGGGTGGGACGGACAGGTGACATCGGGAGGGGAGACATGAGCAATGCTCCTCTGGGGTAGACAGACGGAGGGATGTCACAAGGTGCTTCCTAGACAGCAGGAATCAAACCCAACACGAGCAAGCTGCATTTCAAAAGCACTCCAAAGAAAATTCAGATGCTGCTATTTTATTTTGGGCAGCTTTACTTCTTCTCATCAGTCAGTGGGGCCCTATGCTCCTGCCAGGAAACGTGCCAGCCATCTGGCAGTTTTTATTTTTATAGTGATCCAACAACTACAAAGCATGCCAGGCTATTTGTACCATCTGCCACATAAATGTCATTTTAGCAAAAGGATGGTGGACACCTGGGGTCCCCAAGTTCAAAAATCCCTTTAAAGGGGAAATCATTGTCTCCCACAACAAAATAGAGTTTGAGGTTTGGGTCCCCCTCCCCCAAGTAACCAATGCAGAACGAAACTGTAATATTTATGGCTCCTAGACCGTTCTCTTAAATGGTTTTGGTTTTTTTTCTCCATTTTCCCTCTTTCTGTCTTTTCCAACTGTGAGGGTATGAAAATGACTACTATAAAGTTCACATGTGGATGGACATTTCCAGTGAAGTAATAGTGCCATACAATCTGTGGTAGAAATTGTTCGGGTTTTTAAACACATTTTTTGCATTTATAAAGCTAGAAATGGCTTTCCTTTTCATCCCGTTTGTAGCTCTTGTTCCATAATTCAGAAGGGAGGATCAATCAATATAGTTCAAGATGCTTACCAATGGGCTTGAAGGCAGAGAAGCATTTATAAAGGGGAAAATATTTAAAAACATCTGATCTTGCAGCTGGAGCTATAGAGACAACCCATAGCATCTTTAGAGAGCCCAGGATTTTGAAAAGGCTTGGTGATTTGGCTGTGAGGTTCTATTTAAAAAAGGAAAGACATTCTAAATTTCTGCTTTGGGGCAATGTGTGTGTTTTTATTTTACTTTTCACTGTTATAGCTGAGTTTGTTGGCAAGTTTTGACAATGTATGGCTGACTGAAAACAAAGTGCATCTATTTGTGTTTATAAAGGTTGTTTCCAGAATATCCTACTATTGTGAAATGCTTTTAAAATATGGGGGATAGGTGTGTAATTTCTAAGTTTGGAGCACTGTTTTCCTAAATCTAATATTGCAGTTAT
The DNA here is from genome assembly GCA_035590275.1 of Ibycter americanus. Taxonomy (NCBI): domain Eukaryota; kingdom Metazoa; phylum Chordata; class Aves; order Falconiformes; family Falconidae; genus Ibycter; species Ibycter americanus. The sequence goes on from JAVJGI010000001.1 coordinate 84,592,025, forward strand.
TAATCAAACATTACACTCAGGGGGCATTAAAATAGCAGTCGGAAATGATAACTTTTTTTCTTAAATTTTTCAGCCAGCTGAGGCTCAGATTATATACTCTAATAGGACAATGAAGTGGAAATAATGTGGCATTCTCTGATTTCTGCTGTTTTGTAATTTTAACATAATTATGTTTCTCAGCATGCTTTTCGTTGCTGGGAACATAAAGAGAATAATGCCTTAGTCCAGTAATTTTTCTTTTGTGTTGCATATTTAAAAATTGGATAGGCATTGCAATTTTTTTGGTCCTTGTTTATTACCATTGACAGTTTATTTAACTGTCAAGATCTCTACAGACAGTTTAGACAGCCCTTACCCATCAGGTGAACAAAGCTAAATCAGCCTATGTGTTTATTTTAGCATTGTTTTGCAAACTTTCCTTGCTCTTTCTCACTCTCTCCACTTCCCCCTCCATTTTATTGCACTGAAAGTTATCCCCATGGAGGAATACATCTCACTGATCTCTTCACAGTATGATTGTGCATCATATTTCTTTTGTCTTTACTGTGCTCATGCCCTTCTTTCCTGAAAATTGAGCACTAATCTTGATTTTTAACTCAGAGCCATTGTTCATTCTTTTGCTATTCCATTCCTATGCTAGTACAGCTCTGTTGATTTTGGTGGGAGGAAATAGGAGACTTTCTGGTTCTGTCCTTAATCCCATAGAATTACATGGAAAAAGCTGGACTAATGCTGATGGATACTAAACAACCCCTCAAATTCCTTAGAGAATCGTTTGGCAGTTACTGAATTTCACTCAGCAGAGGAGAACAAAAAATGACTTTTCATTTTGGAAAAGGACAAATATTTAAGAGTGCCACAATGGTGAAAAGAACTCTTTTGTTTGAGGAGCATGAAACAGGACCCCATTTTAATCAGAATACTTAAAAAAATAACATAGGCTTCCTTTCTATGGTGAAAATGAAAGCACTGAGCCATTTGGCAGCTAGGTCTTCTTGCTGACTAAAGGATTTCCCCATGCAGCATAAAATGTTATGATACTGCACCTTTATCCATCACTGTTCTCTGTTGAATATCTTTAAATTTAGTCATTCTGTACTCTTGAGTTCAGTCTGCCTCTGTATTGGCCTTTTTATGCCCTTTCTCCCCAAAGCATGGTGTAGGGGATATTCAGGGCTGGATACGTGGAGACTTTAGGCTGCGGTGCAAGCCACAGCTAGCTGCAGTCCTGAATTGAAATTGACGTTTCTCAGTCAAAGCCCAAGCCTGGGATAAGGGAGGTAGACATACTGATTTTCATTGAATTTTACTGGGAACTGGGTATTTAATTATCCTCAACTGCTCTGCAGAATCGCAGACTTGGAGCCTGGCAGGAGATCGTAATTCCTCTGCCGGCAAGCGCCTGCTGGACCCAGGCTGGGTTTCATTCTCCTCATAGCACTCTCTGATGGGCTTCGGTTTTGCTGTTAGTTGGAGAACGGGGTGAGTCTGCCTTTGCTGGAACAGAAAGTAGAGAACAGATGTACAACTCCTAGATGTATGGGCAAAAGTAGCTCCTTCAGTTTCACAGAGGATAATCTGCTGTAAATAGAGCTTCTAGCATTTCTTGGGAAACACTGCAAGTCTTAGGCCTGAAACAAAGGCAGAAAACACACGCTGCTTTGTGTTACACAGAGGTGTGAGGAAGAACTTGCAACTACCTGCTTTTCTGATCCCCAGACTTTATTATAATCTGGTACCACTTCACAACCTGAGTCCTTCCTCCCTGCCATGGTTCCTTCAGGCTTCACTTGAACTAAAAACGTGCTGTGCGAGATTTGTAATGAGCGGATTACCTACTGTTCGATGACATCTTGCCCAGAACTATTTTAAAAGATGACATGGGCTTTTAAAAGTACTAATTAATACCTTGGCAGAGATATTTGGAAAATTCTGATTTTTTCATGTCACAGTGAAAAGTTTTAAATAAGCAGCAATCAGGCTGGGCAGGCTGTAGGAAAATGTGCCTTTAATCCTGAAAAGCCCCCTCCCTAGCACTTCATTGCTGATCGCTAGGGGCTGTGGAGTTAATAGAGAACAGGAATTCAAAAGCAGTTCTGCTGGAAATGGCTGATAAAGACAATTGTGCTGCAAATCGTGACTCTTGGAGGCCTTTTTTCTCCAAACTTGTGGTATCTGATACATTGTGGCTTGAGAAAAGAAGTCTCTGAATCAAGTTAGACTCTTTTTTTTTTTTTATTTTTTTCTGAGGAGTGATTATGCAGTGCCATTAAGGAGAGCCCCACCAAAATTATTCTTGTGGTCTCTGTGAGTAGACTGAGCCTCCTGAAGTAAACACGGATCTTAATTTGAAAAAACCGTAATGGTGGTATCATAATGTTATGTCCCTAACAAAGTGCTTGGCAAGCTGAAGGAAAACAGAGATTTGTATTGTTATTATTATTTAATATATAAATAAGGGCCTCGCTGGACTGAAATTGAATTTCAGCAGCCTTTCTGGAGGCAATTAAAACCATTAGCTTCATCAGCCAAGGCCAGCGTTTTAATGTCTCTGAAACATTCAGGCTGCCAAAGTTAATTATTCATCCTTTTCTTAATTGGATTCAGATTGCGTTTTAAAGGTACGGCTTCAACAGGATTGGCTGAGCCTTTATTTTTCACCCCTACCTCTTCTCCCTTCCCTCTCCCCAAGAAATGTCTCATAAGTTACTGTTCCAAGCCTTTGGCAGAAGGGTGTGAGAGTGGATTTCAGCCCAGGCCAGCAGCTGATGGCCTCATGGCAGATCTCAGTCGGTTTGATAAACAGGGTAAGAACCATACCTCATTGTAAAGTAACTCATGGTAGGAATGCTTCTTTGAGATGGAAAGCTGACCAAAAAGGACACTAAAATATAGCTTGCTCTTATGTTTGGCCTTAGTACAAAATACAGTTGTCATGTCTTACATTTCCACCAGTAAACAAGTAACTTTGGTTTCATAAAATGTATACACTATATAAGCACATGCAAAAATACCATACTCTGTGTTCTGCCGGTAAGTAACACTGAAATACAAATGATAGGTAGGATATAGCCCTTAGGCAGCAGGGCTCATTTTTTAAGACTGTAAAACATTCTTTAGTTCAAGAACTTGTCTTTTTCTGGAAGATTAATTGCTTTTCAGAAAGGAGATTTCACAAGTAGTTTAGACAATGAAATTACTGCTTTTGGTGGCTAAATTGTGACGTTGTAATTTGGAATATGGACAAACCCTTTCAGGATCAGCTATGATCCTGAAAAAAACCCTTGTTTTAAGTATTTGAACTCAGTGCTTTGTCTGTTGTGTTGCCTCTAAAGGCAGACATAGAGGGGTATTTTGCAGTATGTAAAAAAGAAATTTTTAGATTAGCACTTCCCCAAAATGTCCCTTCCTCTGGAGAAAGGCATAAGCAGAAAACAAGCAATCAACTGCCTGAGAGATGAATAATAAGAAAAAAGGGACAGAAGTGCAAATTTCACCTGCAAGGGGCCACTGAGCAGTGAGAGCCCTGTGTCGCCCAGACAGATGCTCTGATCTGACCAGCTGCTATTTTGTGGTCCTGTAGCCCATCTAGCTTTTTGCTGCATGGTTGTGCTGTGTTGTATATACAGTTGCTCGTTAATGTTACATGAATAAGTAGGTTTTCTGTTCTAGATACAGATCAAACAGTTTTTCATATATAGCCCGCTGAGTAAGTCTTTTAGCCTCAACTGACCTTTTCCAGATACTTAAAAGTACCATCCCATTATGGTAATTTATGTTCATCTTCCTATGCAGTATTTTTAAACAGAGGAGTTGGATGTGTCACTCATTTTCTTGTTATTAACAACATCATAAAGGAAAAATATGTATTTGGAGTCTGAACTGGGATCTTTCCAGGATCATTCCTGGGTCCATCCGGTTGCCTGTGAGTTTCCAAACTAAAAATGTTGAGCAATGTACTAACTTCTTTTATGAGAGAGAACAAGGGTAAGACAATAGACTATGTATAACATTGCAGATGAGTGTGACTACACGCTATTAGTGCCACTTGCAAGGTAAAGGGCGTTGCAACCTAAACTGAAAGGGTGGGAGTTTTATATGGAGTATAAATTTTTTATTTGACTCTGTCAAAGCTGAAACTAAGAAACATCTGTCTTTTAGTGTTCATGATTACTAACGCTCATGACTGTATGAGCTCGTTTCCTAACTTTTCAGCTTGCTGCAGAGTAAGAGAATGAGTGTACAAACTCAAAGAAGCAAAACGTTTTAGAAGAAAAGAATAATTTAATGTAGATTGGGACAAGTATGAGAATCAGGCTCTTGGGACTACTTCACAGATTACTCAGTGTTTTATTTGGTACTTTTTAATGCTGTTTTCCCTGGTAATAGCAGTTGAGTCTGATTAGCATTGTGCTGACAAGATCATGCCAAATTACTGTCTTGTATTTCACATCATGCACGAAGGCTGAAAATTTTCAAAAAGGCAAGCTGAGGTAAGATGAAATCAGCTTTTATCAGAGCATTAGAATTTATAGGAAATTGTTTCTTAATTGATGATACATAATGCTTTGACAATCCGAGTATTTCTAAAAACCCGCACGCTTGCTATCCCTTACAGTGTGAAGACAGACACACAACATCCAACTGTGCTGTAACAGCTGGGTTGTGAGAAGTTAGTAGAGAGCTGGTATTTTAAATACAGGTTCTCTTCTCTCCCACACCATATACCTGTATTTAGAAATGAGGCTCTACACCCTGAAAGTCATTCCAGGCCTCCTTTTGATGCTGTATCCTTCTCCCTGCAATTCGTATCACCCGCAGAAAGGAGCTGGTTTCATTGGCTGGAGCTGCTGTGAGCAGGGACCGCTGCCTTGCACCCCTCCAACCTGAGAGTTCACTTTGAGAACAGCTATCACAGGCTCCACCTTTTCCTTAATAAACAAAACATGGTTCAAAACTACCTACAGGCTTTCTGGCCCTCACACTAGGCAAGATGGGAATGTGAACTGCAGTGATGTTGCTTTTGAAATAGTTGTTAACAGACTCATGTGGGTGTTGATTTAAGAGTGTCATTCTTAAAGCATCATCAGATTTTGTTTGTGATTGCCAGGGCAAGAGCGATTTCCAGTTCCTAGATGTGGGGACCTAGGTTTCAATGAATCTTCTACATTTTATTGATAACAGATATTATTTTTTTTTCCTTTTTCATTTCTAAGTAATACAGGCTTCACCTGGGAGAACTTGATTCATGTCTTGTCTTGCCCTGCAGGGGTTTCTGGAGGAGGGCTGAGCTAAAACTCAGAGAAAGACTTTCTTAGAGGCATGTTAGTCGTGACAGGAATCAGTTACAAAAAGATGTTTGTGTGATCATTGTCTTCTCGTGGATTATTATGGAAAAAAACAAAGGCTTTGATTTTTGCCCATTTCCACTAGATGGATCCCCTGTATCTTCTGTACTTGTATGTGATAGCAAGACATTACCTTTCCTTTGCAGATCTTAGCGGCTTTGCCAGCGCAAACACTGTGATAGACCACTGTAAATCTAAATGAGCACTGAGCAGCTTTGACCTCTGTAGGGAACATTTTCTGGCTGCAGGTGCTGGGAGTGAAAGGAGTGAAAGAAAGCTTTGAACTGCTGAGAAATACTGATTTCAGAGTGACTTGAAGCTGGAAAAGCTTCCTCTGCTCCCCTCCTCCCTCTGTAGAACTGCAAGCCACCTGTAGCAAGAGAAAGCGGTGTGTAGTGGAGCAATCAGGAAATAAGATCCATGCATTTTGGACATGAATATCCCTGATGAGGAAATCACTTCTGAACTGCCCAATTTACCACACGAGTTATTCCTACTTCAGGAGTAATCTGTGAAGAATGGCTATACATGGCTTCTCTGGGGGATGAGGGACGATAGGAGCTCTTTTGTAGAAATTATATGGACCTTTTAAGCTGGTCCAGCACACAGAACTCTTTTGTTTCTGTAATTGATGCTATCCAAGTCAGGGAAAAGAAATGTGTCTTTGGCTGAAAGAGAAAAAAATACTAAAGAGCTGCATCATATTTCCTAGGAACTGAAACGCCATAGCAACAGTTGTCTTTCAGTGCTACTGCTGCATCGCTTAATAGTTCTCAGATTGCTAAGCGGGCCACAATCTATTCTGCTGTAAAACTTGCTGCACATGAGCTGATACTGTTGGCAGATAATTACAAGAAAAATGTGCATATACATCACATCGGTTTTGTCTGTATTTAAAATTATTTCTTTTTCTCATAACCACATGGCATATTATTTCTGTCCTTTAAAAGGAATTTTAACAGGAAGTTTATTGGTAGAAATGGTTGGGTTTGATAACGTCTAATGAAA
>JAVJGI010000001.1:84598503-84753640 GCA_035590275.1 Ibycter americanus
AATTGGAAAATATATTGTTCCTATCAGTATTTTTCAGAATAAATAAATATTTTGAATGAGTTTTCACCTAGGGATTTAATTCACAGTGAATAGACATTAAAATAAAAACACAGTATTTCAAACATCAAAATTAAAACTTTTTGATTGACCACATTTATTTATTTTTCCCCCCAGATGTTCCATTTATGAAAATGTCAACTCTACCCAAATTCAAGTCAGGAAAAATGTCTGAAAATTCTTCTGAGATGACAAAACTTTTTCCTGCCTAGCTCTGTTCTACTTATTATATATTAATATTGCCTGGCTCCCTGTGTTGGGTGTGGCTTTTTTGTCATTCTCTTCTGAGAATTTGCATGGAAAATTAAAGCACACTTTCTGATTAATTTTGGATGAATGTCAAAACACACTGTCCCTCCCCTGTTGAATCTATCTAGGTTTTAGCATAGATCCTAGTGGTGGGCACTATAGAGTTACAGATTAAATGTTCATGAAAATGGAATTACTTCTACAAAAGGTGCCTGTAGATAAAACCAGAGGCTGAGATGAGAGGCTGAGACTCTCACTGCTCATGCTGGGTCTTTTCTGTGGTTTTCTATTCTGTAGATGTCAGTCCAGCTTCTTCAATAGGTACTAAAACTGTGACACATTAAACAAAACAAGTGGGCTATAGATGCCCAGTGATTTATGGGTTATCTTGGTTTGTCAGTTCTCACTGCTGTGAAGCACTTCTGGTCTTTGCACAATGATGTAAATTATTGCAGCGTGAGGGCATTAGCAAAGTGCCCTGTGATCTGTGAAGGATCCTGTTGCTGACACTGTTTGTGTAGCCCAATAAACTGCTCTGATCTCGGGCTTGACGATATTGCAGCAGCAGAGAAACTAACTTACTCTGAAGAAATACTGCTTCAGGAAATAAAAGAGGGAACCAAAATGCCCTGAGCACATGGATGCCCTGGCTGTGTGGCTGAGTTTGGAGCTGGCTTTTCATTTCACGTGTTAGAAATGGCATTGAATGATTGTGAACATCAGTTTATATGTGGTCAGATGGAGCAGGAAACGCTATGTGCAGGGCTGACCTGTGGTTCTGTAGTGTAATAGATCAATTAATAGTTCTTATTTTTTTTTCTTTGCGTACAGCTAACAAGAGAACACCAGGTGGCCCTCTCCTCCATCACTTACATTGGTTGTGCTCTGTCCATCTTCTGCTTGACGATCACACTGGTCACATTTGCTATATTGTCGTGAGTAATTTTAACTTAATACCTGCTGAGCAACTATGATGCAGAAAGCCAAGCAGTGCATTTCAGGCCACTGGTTAGGATCCCTTCAGGTTCTCAGGGTAAAACAAAGGCTATTAATTCTACACCCTTCCTTAATTAGATTCTGCACATGTATTTGGAACCACTGGTTGGTTATTTCTAAATTACTTTCATTTCCTGAAATGGGGTGGTCTTTATATAGCAAGCTATTTCCATCCTGTGAGGGATTTTTGGATTTTTTTTAAACTCTCCATGCTTTGCTATAGTTCAGGAATCTTGCAAGGAGACCGTAGGAGGGCTTGATCTGGAGCTCAGAGCAAGTACAATATGAACAAGGACTGCAGGGTCACCCTCTCTTCCCCCACTACATACATCTTTGGATTGTTTGGAGTGTACCATCAGTACTTTCTGCTTTTCAGCTCTCTTGTCGGTAAGGCAGTGTGTTTATAAAGGTGTCTCCAGAAGGGAAGGCTTGGTCAACACTAACTGCCTCACTTCTGTTTCATACAGCTTGTACATAATTAGATCATATAACCCACATTTATTTTCAAGTATCCTGCTATTCTGTTAGGCTAGTTTTCTAATGTGTTGCTTTAGTAGGGTGAAGGACACTATAGGCAGTGTGAAATTCAGTCCGTGGCTTGTGTTTAAACCCTCTGGATCTCTGCAGCCTGCTGCAGTAACACGGCAGCTCCTTCAAGGGCTGTCTGCACTGGAAAGGTTTCTGCCATGGGGCACTTAGGGTCTTTGTGCCTGTTTATATTCCAGAAGTGACAACTGAGTTGGAGGCCCATCTAGGCTTGATATAAACATATCTGAAAAAGCTTTCATAGAGGTTTCTCTCTAAATAAAAAATAGAAAACCTGACCCAGGGTGAAGTGTAACTTGTCTAAGCTTGTGCAGCAGATTGGGAGCACAGCGAGGAACAGGATTCTTGTCCTCTTCCACACACTAAACCATGTTCTTCCTACTCAAGAGTTCAATTTTTGATTTCTGTGCCTAAGCATATCTTTTGGACATCCTGTTAAGAGGCCAGTTTCTAGGAAAAAGGACTTGTTGAAACCCAGTAAACTGATTGCAATGTTTGTTTGTTCCAAACCCCATATTATTTCCAAGTCTCAAAATCTGTGTTGGTCATACCTGGATTAAGTGCGTAACGTGTGGCAAAATCACTCTAAAGAAGTCCAGCGTCTGCTTTGCACTGCCCGTGTGTTTAGGCTAAGGGGAATGATCTGCTGCACTTTTGTCTGAGTGCAAAACTGCATGTTCTAGTGTTCAGAAAGGAAAAAGGAGCAAAAGGACATGCTATTGCTGCAGCAGGGCTGAAAACTCGTCGAGAAACTGGAGGCAAACAGGAGGTGTGGAGAGCTTGGACCCAGCTGACTGTCACAGGTTTAAGCACTCCACCTACATACAGGATCATTCAAACTGCAATTAAACATAATTTGATGAGGTTTTCACTGGAGAGCAGGGGTTCATTAAGCAACTGAAGTGAAATTTTGCAATGTAGTGTTAGATGACCATGAGGTAAGTGGAGAGGAATCTGGCAAGTTCTTTGCTACTCTGTGTACTGGCAGCAGTGGCCACTTCCCATGAGGGCAGTCCCGATTGCCTATGGGGTAACAATGTTCCAGTCTGCAACTACATGAAGTTCCTTATTAGAAAGCCACCAGGCAGTGCAACCTGTCTCTTCAAATTACTTTTAGGATATCGATACTTCTAGTCGCCTCCCTCTTCACTTTCTTCTAATTGAGCACTGGCTACAACAGCGCTGGAAAAGCAGGGCTGAGAGCAAGCCATCGTCTGTGTTGTCCACTCTGTGTCACCCTGCTGCAGGGGCACGCAGGATGTGTCACCAGCGGCTGCGAAAGACGTCGCCATCCACAGTGATATGACAAAAAGATGGGAAGGGGTACTGTTGTGTGGAGGAAGCACTGCCGTTCACAGAGCCAAACGGTCCAGGGCTCCTGAAATGATGAAAAGTGACAGTAGGGGCTGGCAGGCACTGTGGATTACATTAGAAAACCCGTTAATCACCAGTACTGTTCTTCTTTTAAAGAGAAGAATAAAATTACATGAAAGGCCTGAAGTGTTCAGATAAATGTTTTTGCTTGTTTTCTACTTCCTATTTCTGGATGAGAACAGCGACACGAGGTCAGAAGACTCCCAGGAAAGCAAGTTCTTGTCAGATTTCCAGCCAGTTTTTGCAAAGCCAAAACAGATAGGTTCAAATGATGCTGTAATCAAGGTTGGGTCTCTGTGAAGATTGGCACTGCCCATCCATCTAAGCAGCTATAGTTCCTGTGCTCAAAAGCTGATAATAGTAAAGTCAAAATTGTAACCAATGCCTTTTCATGTTCCCTTACTTGTAATACAGGCAAATACCAATAAAATAAAACCAGAAACTCCGTGGCGCAGTGTGGGCTAGATGGTGCAAAGTGCAGTATGCTTTCTGTGAGGTGGAGGTCTGACTTCCTTGATGGCGCAGCACCATTCAGGATCAAGCCCTTTGTTAATATTCTATCACAAGTCATCAGTTAACAAGCAGAGCTAGTTAATGTGCAAATCAGTCTTTCTGCTGCCTTCAGGACGGCAGCAGAATATCAAAAAAACCAGTTAGGTACCACTCTGTCCTGGTGGAATGAGTGCTCAAAAGACATCATGATAACCCCACCAAAACGAATGACCAAAAGCCAATCAAAATGTTTGCTGATAAATCATAAATATGTTCATGCGTCTTGGAATACTGCTTTATTCATGTGTCTTTCTACCCTCTCCCAGGTCTGTCAGCACCATCCGCAACCAGCGCTATCACATCCATGCCAATCTGTCCTTTGCTGTCTTGGTGGCTCAGATCCTGCTTCTCACCAGCTTTCAGTTCAGCCCTGGGACGGTAAGTCCTAAAAAGCGTGATTGTGGTTTTTGCAGGGCACCTCCATGGAATGAATGCCATGTGCCACCAGCAAGAAAGCGTCTTGCATGTGGCACCTCCTATTTTTAACATGCCTTAGCCAAAAATGACATCCTACAACACTGCGTAAAGCCGCCTCTGCATCCATATAGTGTTATCATAGTATCTGGCCATGTCGAGATATTTGCAAAACTGAAAGATACGCACCCATCAAATGGAACAATCACCAGAGTAGTGGAGTACATTTCAGTTGTGTGTTCAGATGGCATGGCTGACTTCTGCTTGATGTGGCTTATGCTTTCTGTTATCCATTCTCTGTATTGAAAACTGTAGGAATTCTGGATTGGAGAAAAAGGTTTGAATTCTGTATTTAGGTAAGGTATTTGTATTTCTGTTAGGGTTTTGGGTTGTTTCTTTTTGGGGGGAGGGGGGTTTGCTTTTTTTAATTGTCTGTTCTCCGCTCTGGTAAAGTGTGCTGGTTTTTTTTTTCCCCCATTAAAAAGTCATCTTATTCTTGTTGGAAGGCAGTAAGCTTCCTGATGGGCCTGTGGCAGTTTCTTCTGCCTTCTTGGAGAGCCAAGCAGAAGGTCTTTGGCTTTTGCTCATAAAGTTTTATTTATATCGTGGAATATGCTGTTTTTCTGAACAGCAGTTTTATTGATCATGATCTCAACTCTGGAGAATAGATGATTTTGAAGTATCATTTATGTTTATTTTACCTGAGTAATAATCAGTGAGAACAGTATAGCAAATACAGAGGCAGCAGAGAGCATTACCTCTAAATATCATTGTGTAACAGTTTAGGCTGCGATACTCGGTATTGTAAAACATGTATATACTTCTCTGGGCATCTAAGGCAATCACTTAAGCAAATGACAAACGCCTTCATATTGCTTACATGGTACTGAAGCTCTCTGCATGTACAGGCTTTTTCTGCCTGGTCACTTAGATTGGATCTTGAAATTACAGATTGATTTTATGGATCTGCTACTACAGGTGGGAATTCCTTATGCAGAGTACCAGGATCTGAACCATTAGAACTGGCATCTAAAACAGCTGCGATAGATTAAGACGAATATGCCAAGTTAACAGTATTACTCACAAGTAAAACAAATTTACTTCCACTATTGTGTTTAAAAAAATGCTGTTTAAAGTAGCGTAAGGTCCATTGATAGGAAGTCCCATCTGCAAAAAGCAGAAACAAAACCTGATTTTAAAATAATCTTCCAGTGTGCTCTGTTTTTGCAATGGTCAAAACTTGGCTACTTTGATAACCAGCTATTGCTCCATAGTACTTTTCACAAGCAGTGAGTAGTTTCTATTAATCTTTTATTCTTTTTCTTCTCAGTACAAGTAAATACAAGGTTTGCACACTCTTCATTTTGCCAATACAACAGCTTATGTATTCCACTCAAATGGGATCCCTTGAACTTCTCTTAAGTTTATAGATAATAATTATGTCTGTTTTACATATGTTATTATTACCTGAGGATCTAAAAAGCACTTTGTAAAACTGAGTTCATACTCTTTTGCTGCTTAACATTCGGGTTAGGTCCTGAATGAGTAAGATAATGTGCAAGAGAGAAAATGGTAGGGAATGGTTTTGAAAGGAAACGAAAGGGAGACAGTGGAGAGCAGCAAAAGATATAACTTGAAACTGAAGACAATGGAAACCAGGCATTAAAAGAATCCTAAATACAGAGCTAAAACTCCGCTGAAAAGAGATAGGCTTGAGGGCGATAAAATATTCACTCAGCATAATGGGGTGTCTTATTCTTACAGTTTTTCCTTTTTCATCCTTTACAGATTTTCAGACAATCCAGCTGAGTCATTTCAGATAGTGTGTAAAAGCCTCTTTACACGTTATCAAGCACAGCATCACCTCCAGTCCTTTTAAAATGCTGTGAAATACTAGTTGCATTTCCTGGTTTTAGCTGGATGTAGGTAGAGCCCATGTTCTCCAAAGGCCTGTCCCAGTGCCCACCTACATTTATACTGTGCCTTGCCTACACACGGGCGCCTTGCTTGTTTTGCTAAGCTTGTGAAACACTCACATAGACTTAAGTTGCAGTTTAGTAGGTGCGCGTTTTCATCCCTCTTAAACCTATTCAAAACTTTAGTTAAATTGAAACTAGTGTGCAGAAGCCAAGAGCTATTTTATACCACCGGCCTTCCAAAGTGAAACACTTCACAGAATCCATGGATATATCAGCCCTATCTCCTCTAACAGCAGTACTTGTAGGGCACAATATGGTAAAGGTCTTACAGTTGAAAAAAATCACGTACATGCTGCCTGCTACAGGGCAGCTAAGCTAATGCAACAAAGGGAACTAATGATTAACCTCTGAAGACCACTGTGGCAGCAAGCTGGTTCCTACTGGTAATGCTTCCTCAGCACACAGACTCCACCTGCCTGGATACCTTACTGTGACTTGCCCAGGTGAGGAAGGGAAACTGTGAAGAAAAAGAAAAAAAAAAGTCTTCTCATTGGCATGGACTGCGTGCAGGCAACCCCTCTGAAATTCTGTAGGTGTCACGGAAGGGGTGTTACAACTACAGAGCAGAATGACTATGATCAGTATGCTACAAGATGCAAAACTGAGATATAGCTGGGACTCATTCCAGGAGCGTGTTTAAAGTGTGCCTTAACTGAAAGCAAACCAAACAAGGTTAGCTTGTGGTAAAATCATTGGTAGTCACATCTGTTCAATTACTGTATGATGAGCAAAACCACTTGTGGTGAGACATCCTCAAAAAGCAATTAGTGGTGAAAGGAGAATGTGCTGTGAGGAGTGGGGAAGAAGAAAGCATTAGGTTTTCCTGTTTTTGTAAGGTAGGCTGATAGGACACTTAAAGAAAAATGTAAGGATCTCTTTGAGGAGCAACTTAAGGAAAAGCCAGGTCTTAAGCCCAGACTGCATTTCCTATAGCCCCCAGTGGGCTGTAAGCACTGAGGCAGGTGTGAACAGGACTCAAGAGGATGTTTTTACTTCCTGCTGCACTGCCTTGGTCATGGCATTCCTTTTTTTAGGGGCAGCATTCGTTTCACTTCAAAACATGTTATAGTTTAAGTTGAAACAGATAGTCCAGTTTACACCAGGTGGGCTCAATTTCTAGGTGGTATTTTTCTGTTGCTTAAACTTTCATATTGGCTCCTATTTCCAGAATCTTGATAGTACATAGTGAGTAAAGGACTATCGAGGAGCATTTGAATAGTCTGTAAACACCCTACAGAGAAGACTTCCAGTTCTTGGTCTGAATCGCTAGGTGTGTTCTTGTCAAATATGACTTTGTATACAGCTGGTACATCAGCTATAGGAAACTGAGAATTCCAACAGGTAGGCAAACTAGATGCCCACCACAGAGCAGTTAGGACTGCAGAGCCAGTCATAGCTTGCTATAATTTTTTGAAACGGCTATATTGGTATTGCTGATGGAGGATCGTATGAGACTTACAGGATTTCTAACCAGGGCAGACAGACACTGGAATACAATGCGATTTATTTTGTGTGTTATCCTATTTTTGATATGAAGAACAGCACAGCAGAAAAGCCACATGTTGAAGCGTAACTAAAGAGCAGGTTCAACATGGCACCTTATTTTAAAATTTCCATGTTTCACTCAAGTTTAACTGATGCACTGACTTTCTACCATTTCTTCGTAGAAAATGAACTATGGCTGGGTTTTCTACCATCACAGAACAGGGAGCAGGGTACAAGACAATGCTTGTACCCCCACTTCCTTGACTCTCCTATACTTGCTACAGGCTCAGCAACAGGATGTCGATGCTTCACTTTTGAACTCTGAAGTATTTTGTAGGCTTTAAGTAGGAGTTTTGCTGCTGCTGTTATAAATAGGTGATCAGTTTGGATTTCCACATCACATTTGGCAATGTTTTTTGGTTTTTTGTTAAAAGGTAAGAGGATTTGTTACTCTGAAGATATCTGAAAATACTGCATAAAAATGAAATTCTCTAGTGCTTTGTTTTTAGGACTGTTTTATTCCAGTGATTTAGCATTTAGCATGTAAATGTATACAAAAATAAAAAAAAACACCTAAAATTGAAAAAACAATGTGACTGCATCACAAAGAAGTGAAGTATTATTTTTGTTCTTAATTTAGGTGCCTTGCAAGATATTGGCCATTCTCCTTCATTTTTTCTTCCTGAGTGCTTTTGCATGGATGCTGGTGGAAGGATTTCATCTTTACAGTATGGTCATCAAGGTATTTGGATCAGAAGAGAGCAAGCATTTATATTATTATGGAATCGGATGGGGTAAGCATTTAGTAGCTTCTTGCTTTAAGTCTCCTTACTGTAGCACAAGATTATATTCAGAAGCATATGTAAAATTGCCATCTTATGATCATAGTTTGCCTTACTGAGAGTAGGTCTGTTGGATAATTTTCTGACTGTAATCAGACTTTAAAATGTATAGTCCTAAACTTAATTCCACTGCAGTGAATTCCATGACCTCACTAGGCCAGATCAAATCCTTAATTACCAAATCAGTAGCCGGAGTGTGGGAGGGAGGTCTCACTGCACTGGCGTGTTCTCTTTTTGGTTCTAATTCACAACACTGGCTTATTCTATCTGTACTCTGCAAACTATACCTAAAATGCTGGCGCAGTAGCACAGGAGTATCACAAAACATCATTAGTTGATGCTTTGTGCCTTGAAATCCTTAGATGAAAAAGGCTGCACAGAACCTCAATATTATTATTAAGAATAAAAAAGTCGTCCTATAACACAGGGATCTCACAGATAACAATTCACAGCTTTTAAAATACATTAACGAAAGCACAATCTGTGTTTATATTCAGGAGTCAAAATCAAGTATTTTGTTTCAGACTTTTCACAGCAGATGAAAGCTAGCTTGCTTTCACTGTCCTTGAAGTACAGCAATGATGCTTGACAAACCTCCATATTTAGAAGAAGAAAACCTCATACATTGAGTCAGAAGGAGAGATGTGAAAAGACAGCAAAGGAATATCTGTGTAATTACAGATAATTTCAAAATAATGTTAAAACATGCATTATCTTCCCCCCCTCAAATTTATTTGGAAGCTGAATGAAAACCAATTATACCAATAATGAAGACCTACTGCCGTCATAATTGGAATATTTAATATCCATGCAGATCTGGGTGATAGGTAATGCTGTTCACTTACAGCTGCTTACCTGTCCTTTTTTTAATATTGGCTTTTTATTTTGTAGGTCACTTTCATTTTAAAATCTCCTTCACAGCAGTTCTGCCTAAGGGCCGTTTGATACAGTGCTGTGGTGAACATGGTATGTGCTAGATTGAGGGGACAAACCGCAGTTTCATTCATTAGGATTTTTTTTCTTTACCTCCATTGTTTCTCTGCAACAGGTTCAAGAGTATCTCATGCATATGTCCTTATCCTGGTTGCCTTAAGTTAGGTCTTTTTCTCTGGAATGGCTCGTTTGTGTGCCAACAATATGCACCTTAAAGCTTTGGTTGCTGAAAACATTTGAAAGCTGTTTTGCTGAGTTTTTAGTAGAGTTGTGTAAAATATTCCACACACACACCCCTGCCCCACACCCACCCACCCACCCACACACCCCTAGCAGGTTAAGTGGAGTAATTAATGTTTTTCATGTACATAGACCCAAAAGTAAGAGAACCTAGATAGCCTGAGGGTTGAAGACATTGAAGATTTGTAGATTCCTCTAGATTCAGTGCTAAATGTAGAGAAACCTGCTGATTTTAGTCTGGTTTCTTCTGGATTTCTTTAAAAATAAAAGAGCTTACTCATGGAATACAAATCCAAGTGCATCAAACCAAAGAAAATGTTCTCATAAGCCCCTGAGAACTCTTTTCGCCTTCAGAAATATTATGTAAAAAGCCACAACAGTCAATAAAATAATTAAGAACTGACATTTAATTCACTAGGGTATTTGCTTATAGCAGATACTTTGATTAACTCAATTTACAATCAATCTTTAATTACCTTATGAAAATAAATTAATGATTTATGTGTGCCGCAGTGCGCCTTTACCCATTTTTTCTGGCATTTTGTGTAAGGTTTATTTATTGTAAAATGGCAGTGATCAACAAAGTGATTTAGAAGACACATGGATAAACATGGCATCTGACTGCAATATGACTAGTACTAGAAATTGCATTTTGCCTCATTTTATTGCAATATAATTGCTACCACTCAATTAGTAGTAATTAGCACAATGAGTACATAGCCTATTCGTATGTAACCCAATGGGATGTTAAATGTGGTTACTAAAAAGTCTCTTCAATGTTATTGTGAATAATGCTTTGGACCGTAATCCCTCAGCCCCAACAGTAGGTGTTTGTCACCAGAACAGATGTATGTAGCAAACAGAGGAGGTACCAGCAGTATACAAGGTTCAATATCAGTTCTTCTAGCAACGCCTTTCTTGGCAAGGACTGTGGGAGAAACCCAGTGGCAAGCTGTTTAAATGTAGCAAGGGTACTGTTGGAGACAAATAGTGGAAGACATCATCCATGTAACAGTAATACGCTTCTCTGTGTAAACCTTTTAAAAGCCCTTTTTTGACAAATATTTTGATTTTGGAAAGCACGTTCCAATTATTATTCCTACAGTGACTTGCAAAAAAAAATGTTTTCTGAAATCCAGTAAATCTACTGTGTTTCTAGGAAAGTGATTTGTATTTTTCTATTTTTTCCGTATATCTCAAACTATTTACATTTGAATTAAACATTGAATTTCCTTAATCATATCTGACATCATGTCATTGCTGCAAGTGTGTCTAAACATTGCTGAAGTAATTTAACTAGGCAATGGCATTCCAAATTATTTATCTCTTGATAAGTATCAGGGCGACCTTCATTCAGTCAACAGCATCACAACTTGCTGTCTGGTATGCAATTCTAATGCTCGTTCAGCTGGTAATAGATGTTGCTGAACAACGGTGTTTTTAGGGGGAAAATCCACATTGCAGTGTTCACTGCTTAAACACTTAAAAGGACGCCTAAGTTTGTCAGTTCCCAATTTTCTCTTTTGTTAGCATATCGGCACTGAACACGAATAGAAATGTTTAGTTAGAGATCCAGTATCAGTACTGCCTTCAGCAGCAGGGTGTGCTAATGTTCTACGGGGTAGAGTTTGAGTTGTTCCTTCATGAACCTGACGAAAGTACAGTAAGAAATAATTATATATATTCCATAAAATCCCCACATCTGAACAGAAGTCTTGCAAGGCTGGGGAAAGAGGCTAAAAAGGTTTTGTCCTAAAATTATTTTGTTTGGGTCTTAAAATGAGGGTAGGTTTACATTGTCAACTGTCAAAAGAAGTTGAGCATTCCTGTGCCATCCTGAGACCATATTAGATACACATTTTTCAGTATCTAATAAAAATGGCCAGTTTTTTATACTTTGGCTTAGCTAATTATTTTACTGACCAAAGATGGTCAAAAAAAGTTGAAGAGAAGGATGTCTCATCTCATGTTACTCAAAACAGATAGTTTGTTTTCCCGTTCTTTGCTTTTCATTGAAGTGTGAATGCATTTGACTTTTGCAAACTCATAGTTCCTGGAATAATGACAAACCCCAGTCCTGAATTTAAAAACCCAGCCCCATCATTCTTATTTAAGCAGGAACACTGGACTAAGTGCATGCGTAAAAGTTTGCAAAGTCTGTATTTATGACCAATTGACACTTGAGGCAGGGAATGGAGATGGGGGCAAGGAACTCCACACTGAGTATCATTGATCTCCTAACGTCAGTTGAGATTTCTGAGAGATACGGCTCCTGTAAAATGAATTCAGTGGTAATCAGAGAGAGGGGATACCAAATGCGCAGAGTTGATTGAAGTTTCTGTGTATTATCTTTAGTCCCAAGGGTGCGAAAATTACCTCAGAGACAGCAGTTGTCTGGAATTCAAAAGAAAAGCAATTTGAGGAAGGTGATAATACCCTACCTTTAAAACTACGTTGAGACTGGGGGGAAAAAATACTTCGTTGCCTTGGTGATTCAGCATAACACACACAGATTATTATAGCAAACTTTTCCCACCCACCTATTTGTAGGACACTGATAGAGTTTGTGATACTGGAGATTTTGCTGTGGCACTTTGGCCTTAACATGTTTTCCTGTTTCAGACAATTTCCTTTCCTTTAGAAACTGCCTTAGAATGAAGATTTTGTTCTGAGCTGTCAAAAGACCTAAATTTCTTTATTTGCTGTTGCTTGATGTAGTCCCAGACTTCTGCACAGATGTAACGCAGCAGAAGAAAAAGAAACTCACAGAAAATTAACTTCTGCAAAATAAATGGAAGAATATGCTTTTCCCTATTGAGCAGATTTTTTCAGTATTAGAAAAAAATATACTTTCATTTGTGTCTAATGCTCCATCTTTCTCAATCAATGACATATTTATTTATGCCTTTTAGAATTAATGTCCTAAAATTGCTTTGAGTTGTCTGCCATGGAGTTTATATAGCCTGTCTGGTTGGGGTTTTTTGCTAGGTATAGAAGATACAGAAGCTTTCAAAATACAGAACACAGATTTACAGGCATTTTCCATTTTATTTATCATTAGTGCCTAAGAAACATGAAGCCAGTGAGTTAGATATGAAGTTTAATGCTGAAGAAGAGGATCTAGCTGACATTAATTTCAGGCTTCACCCTTGTGACTGTATTTGGGCTGAATTCAGGGAGAATTTTGTCTGAGCAAGGATTGTGTTATTTGGCTTCCTGTGCCAGGTATTAACAGCTTACGCCTGCTCTGCAGGCTGTATTTTGATGCTGAGTTTGGAAGGTAGCTTTAAATTAGCTGGTTTGGGGACCCAGCGTACTCGAGCTGCAGCAGCACATGGCTCCATGTGGGTTGATTTACCCCATTTGAATGTGATGCTATATTGCTCTAGGACTGCAGGGACACAGGTGACACCAGTGCCATAGATCAGCTGCCAGAAAGGTGTGCTAGAACATTTTCATCTGATACTGTGCTCTGGAAAGCATGGTCTATTGCATCATAAATTTGGCGATTTGGAGGAGGGTTGGTGAGCGTATTTGTAGCGTCTGCTAACAGAGACAACATTCAGATAAAGTAAAAAACCATAACCGTAATTCTTTCATGGGTGCTAACCAGTGCCAGTGCAATGCTAACATTACCTGTCATGAGTGTAGACTAAACTTCACAGCTCTAATGTAATTACTAAAATTTACTGACAAAAAGATTAAGCAAACACACTTTGTGTATAATATATAATCCATATGAATTCTTCAGTCCAGATCAAATCTTATGATCCCCTTAGGCTAAATACATTTTTTTAAACTTTTATGGAATTTATTGAATGGTTGTTTCTTAAGGGAAAAGTACTCCAATTTCACTGTAACAAAACCTTGATTCAGCCCCCATTGCCATTATCCATTTAATATTCCGTCACTGCAAAGAAAAGGCAAACGCTGCGCTATAGGCTGCAGACCATTTTATTCTCACTGACTTAACAGCTCGTTTTATGCAGATGACTGCTGTATGTTTCATCCACATAAATTTTATTATCTTCCAGAGGAACTCTGTATTTAATTTTCTTCTTCACTGCCATTTAAAATTGATAAAGAGTCATGCCAAATCCTTTGAATATCCAGCATTTGACTTAGGGGGGAAAGAAGGCAGACTAGCTATATAAAGGAGAGTCGTCTGGGCACAGGTGGTTTTGCTTCTGTGACAAAGTCCCTGTCGTGGGAAGACAACTTGCATCAGAAGACAAACAGTGCCAACCCACAATGTCTGCTTCGGCAGCCAGAGAGGTGATTGGGAGTGTGCAGGCATACCCGAGTGACCTGTGGTCCAGGTAGCTCACATACCCATGGCAGACCGAGTTTCAGCAGACAGGCTTATGTCTGTGCTTAATTGCTCTGCTGAATATAATTATTCTGGATTTTCTTCAAATGTGTGTAGGAATTTCCTTTCTCAAATAGACAAATGAGATATAAACTGAAATCTTGCCTTTGCTGAAGTCTTACACGAATATTACTTCTAAGGGGTTATTCCTCATTCATACAAGCATGGGAGAGCAAAATCTAGTTTACGGGATATTAAACTCCATCCTGCAGAATGGATTTCAAAGTTTAAGACCTAAACAATGCTTGTAGAAGCTGCTTCTTAAGTACTGAGTGTCTTTCTTATTTATAAATACAAGGTGCTTCTAGCCACAGTCATTAAAGAATGAAAATACTTCATCCAAAAATTATAGTTCTGCCAGTACAGGAAAACTTTACAGAATTTTCTGAGGATGATGTTGGTAAGATTAAGCAGAAATTGCTTGACAGAGAATTTTGTAAAAGCCTCATGCAGAAAACCTGAAGAATTCAAAAGAAAATTGAAACTTTAAGCTATCATGTCTAATACTCTGTCTGGGACCTGGTTATTAAATTCCATGAGATGATAAAAGCCCAAACCTTCAAATTTTATTAAAGCATACGGGAATTATCAGACAGCCATCTAATATTTAAAGGGATGAGATTTTCCTATATTCAGAACTGCTGGCAAGATAAAACCTTGCTTCCTCTCCAGCGCCTGGCCTGGAAGGCTGTGCTGAATTGGCACAACAGGGTATCGCAGTGCTGGGGCCCAAGACACGCAGCTCTCCCTGACAGCAGGGCCATCACTGCCTGCTGCTGTGTAATTCCTGTGTAATCCCGTAAAGCAGCACTCCACCTCCCAGGATGCAAGACACTGGAACCGTCAAAACCCATCTGGAAACACAGTCTAGTTTAAACGCAGAAATCTTGTAGACCTCTTACATATTTATGTTAAAATAAGTCTTGGTTGGGCATCTGAGTGGGATCTGAATTCTCTCTTCATAATTGTCTCTTGCTGCTGTCTGTGATGCTCTAGATAACTAAATGTTGCCGTTTCTGTCCTCACGCCTGCTGGTCATGCACCCCTGTGAGAAACTCGACTTTCGTTTCTAGGTGGTTTTGAATTCTTGAACAAGGTGCATTCACCTGGGGGAAAGTGGCTACAACAAGCCTGATCTTGCTGCACAGGATATCACTGCTTGAATAGCACGAGACAGAAATTAGATAAACAAAAACCTGGCTGAAAAAGGACGATGATTCTCGATGAAATTAGCACTAAGTCAGTTTAACTGTTAAACTAGTGCTTTATTGAAAAGTCATTTTGTTTGTCTGACATGAATTGATTAAAACATGTTGTATTACACAGCTGCAGGAGGATGTCAAGTTAGAATTAATTCTGAAATTACTCTGAGCTGTTCTGTTGTCCATACAAAATCTAGCTGAACTTGCAGGGTTTACTGGAAGACGACATACTTTTGTTACTAATATCACCGCTGACCTTGCCTTTTTGCAGGCTGCCCGCTGGTCATTTGTGTAATTTCTACAACATCGTCCCCAGACAGCTATGGAGAAAGCGGCAAGTGAGTATGAAAATGTCTTCGGTCCAGGTGCAATAAGGATGAAGAATCTGATGGGGAGAAAAACTCGTAGATCTGTTAACAGGGCTGTAGTTCTGCAAGATCCTGCTGAGGAGCAGGGGAGATAGCCTGCAAAAGCCCAACTGTTGTGTAGGCATATTCTTAGACCTAGAAGCCTCAGGTTTGCTTTGTACTGCTGAGATGATGCACAAAAAGCTCCTGATGGGTTTTGCCTGGTTTTCCTTTTTGCTGCAGAGGCACAGGGCCTCCTACAGTGAGCTCCCTGCTTATCCCACACAGAGTAGAATGCGGGCTGAAACATTTCTAACAAGATGAGAATAATCTTTGATTAAAGATATTTAACCTTTTGAAGAAAACTGCAGTTGTTAAACATCTGAAGATCTAGAATGGATATTGTTGAAATTTTTGAAAATTAAGTTCCTTTCTCATCTGGAAAAAGAAAACCAAATTTATCTGAAATTTGCCAGCATCATAGGATTCAGTCCTACCACAATGTAAGCAGATCTGGAGCAAGGGTTATTCTTGTGTGTGTGGTAAAATAGCTTATATCATCACTGCTGTAAGAAAGACATGAAGCTGACAGCACATTTCCCAGCCTCTTCCTCACCACCAGCCAGGCAAGGCAGGGAGGGCTTCAATTTGTCTTTTGCTACAGTGACATTGCTCACAGCACTGAAATGATTGCCTGTGATACAGGATACAAGAACAACAAACAGCAAATAAAACCTTTCCTTTCTTCCCATCTTTCCGCCCCTAATGCTATTTGAAGGCGTGCTGGGGCAGATAGCTGTCACTGACTCTTTGCAAGACACAAATCAAAATGAGATCCTGCCTCAGATTCCCGAGGGTGGGTGGAAAAGAGCTTCTTATTGATGCTCTATCATGTCTCTTGCTTTTAAAATTCATCAGTCTTTTTGCACTCTCTTTTAGTCTCCTTTTCAATTAAGAACATTACTAATTAAATGACCGTGTGTTTTATCTAAAATCATTCTGATTTTTCTCTGCAGCTGTTGGCTTTCACTAGAGAATGGAGCAATCTGGGCTTTTGTGGCACCAGCGTTGTTTGTAATTCTGGTAGGTAAAACCATAGCCGCTGCTGTTTTCTTGTCGCACGTCTGTGTCAGCCACACGCGCACGTCTGTGTCAGCAGAACTAGCTGAAGGTCTGATGTCAGTCCTTGTGCCAGGCCAGTGAAACAAGAGGTGTTTGGTCCAGAATTACTTTGTTCCTCCTCTGATTTTTTGTGTTGTACATGGTTGTGTATTAGTTGATGCATATTAATTCTCACACTATTCATTTCACTATTCCAAGACAAAAATACAACCTGAATTAGTGGGACAGCCCTCTTCTGAAACAGCCCTGTTGGGGCCATTGATAACCATGTGAAACCAAGTAATCTTGGCAGTTTTAATAATGCCCAGAAAGATTCACCAACAGAACAAACTCTGTGTCTTGTGTTTCATATACACCAGTCAAAGCTGAAAGGCTGATTCCACCCCAATGGTGTTTGAAGCTTTTGCTTTTGCAAGTGCTGTCAGTGAGGATGATCAGCAGCAGAGTTTCCCAGCAGTCAGCAGCTAGCAGGAAAGGGTTAAAACAGTGGTATGAGCTGTCACCCTTTGGGTGAGCTCTCGGGAAGGTGCCTGTCTTGTCTTCTTATGGTGATGAGGAATTTGTGCTATTCCTCTGCCTTTGAATTCCATGCCCGCTGATCAAGGCAGGGCTGTTAAGGTGAATTTGCCAGGGTAAAGGTGTCTGCTGCAAACAGTTCTGCCAGCTATAATGAACATCATCTTTCCAGGGGAGGGTGCAGATTCCTGGCTCCGATGCTGATACATGAATGCTCTAGCAGTTTAATTATGCTCACACATTAAATTACAGTGAGTTGTAGCTTAATCACTATGATTACTGAAGGAGTCAGGGGTGCTTGCAGGGATTAAGCGGGAGATTATTCCTCTTCAGTGCTGTTTCCAATACTTTAATTGATCAGGTTATCTATGATTTTTGCTGCAGATTATAATGTCAGAGTGACAATATGAACATGGAATAGACTCAGTCATTAGTGAAATCAGGTTGTCTTTAAAGCTTTAAATAGATTTTAAAGGCATGAGCCCAAATCTAGACCACAGTGTGCCTGCTGTGGTGTTTAAGGAGAGTCAGGTAAAATAAGATCCTCAGTACTTGCATGGAGGAGCATCAAAAGGAGCCAGTGATGGTACCTTGTAGTTCCCTAAGCAAGCTAGGATTTCTGTGGAAAGCACAAAGAAAGAAACTGCCCCCAGTTTCATCACACAGGAACCCCAACCCCTCAAATCCTGCTCACAAGCCAAAAGAAGGAAGGAGAGCTATTCATATAGAACTAGCGTTTACCGTTGCGTATCTCTATAGCTATTTAGCAAGCAGAAGGTGGCTCCTTGGCTGACCTTTTCCATCACAGGCAATTTTACACTGCAGCTGAGTGGACATCCTAACATTTCCCTGGGAGACAGTGAAATCAGCACCCCTTTTAAGCAGCCCAGCCCAGCATCTTCTACCCAAGATACAGCCTCTGAAAAATCAGGCTATATAAACATATATTAAAAAAACCCAGTGAAAATAGTTGCTGTATTGATGTGACAGAAATTGTCTCATGTTAGCATTTTAATCAAATTATTAATGGCAACGCTTGGCAGTCCCTGTGCAGTAAGGGCAGAATTTCTTTTACCTAGGTGAAAGCACATACATGTAAATAAGAAATGTTGATCACTGGATTAGAGCTGGCTAAACAGGTCCGGACTTTGTTTCAACAAACTTAATACCTTGGACCTTCCCTATGTGAGCTTATATTCAAAGATATGTAGATATTGATGGTTGGAGAACAATTAAAACAATCTAATATTCAAATGTCTCCTCCTCACATTAGCACTTGCTTTCTGGCCATTGTTCAGCAGCAAAGGAGGAAATGAGATGCGACCAGTAAAATCTAATCTTTCCCAGATGCTGTCCAAAGATGGTATTAATCAAAACATGCCAGATAGCAAAATGCTTACTCACCTGAGTGAGCACAGCTTTCAGCAATTTGCGTGTGTAGCTGTTTGCCAGTGAAAGTAAGGGTTTAACTGTCTGGCTCTCGCTTATGATATATAGTATTTGTGCAGCTCAAGTTATGTTCTTGTATGGATACAAATATTTTGAGAAAGAGAAAGGAGTGAGCTCACAAGGTTGATCCACATAGAGCAATTTGTTAAATAGTCTAAACCCAGCTCTGCCCAAAATAGCAGCAAGCTAGCTGACAAATTATTCTCTCTGGGCATTGAATATGCTAGCTGAAAAATGTGTTAGTGCCTATAGGGAAATAATGAGGCTAAACACTTATTTTGTGTGTGCATGTGTGCCTGTGCTCCTTAAATAACAAATGAGCCACTAGTTGCATGAATTAGTGTTTAGCTCTGAAAAGACTTCTCAAAAAGCAGTTTTGACTACTTCCATCCACAGTTGCTCTCTGCCAAGAAAAAGGATTATGCTGTGAAGAAAACAGGGGGACTGCTCTTTTCAACTCCCACTCCCTAGAGACTAGGCAGACACAGTCTTCTTTTGTCCTGCCACAGCCTCACAGGCAATATAGACATCACGGAGCCTTAAAACAGAATGATGTGGTGGGAGTGTGACTGGAAAAAAAGTACTCACACATAATTTTCTGGGGTGTAATTCACAGCACCTCCCAGTCCTATATGGATTCCTGTACCCAAAGTGCTCTTTCCTTGGGGTTTGAGTCAAGGGATGTGATGAAGCAAATAGATCCTTCTCTGTGTAGGTCTTTTGGCTTCTACCTGCATCTTAAGGTTTAAAGATCACTCTCCAACACCCCCCAAAACCACAGCACCCAAGCCTCTATTGCATCCTCATAAGGCAGCTTTGCAAAAAATTGTTGCCATTAATTTGAATTATTGAAAACCAAACTAAGCGCAGCCGAAGTTGGCCTGGGTCATGCCATCAAAGTTAAAAAACCAACCCAACTTTGACAAAGCACCTGAATTCTTGTAACAAGACATGAAAACTTCTGGCAGAAAGCTTTGTTTGTTATCAACCATCTGCTGCCTTGGTGAGTTTTCATAGATATGGCAGAATTAAGGAAATTCTGCAGAAAGCATCTGTGTACCCGGAGCAGTGGGTGTGCTGCAGACAGCAAACAATCCATTGCGGGGGGGAGATAGCCAGCTGTAGTGGCAAGTCCTCTCTATTGTTTTCCCTGTAAGTAGCTGTTTTCCTGGTGATTTTTTATAAGTCTTTTGGATAAACAGCATTTTTGTGGAGCTAAATGATTTTCATTAGCATACTGCTAACAGTTCTCTGCTGTGGGGACATCAGCTTTGTAACCAGTGACTTCAGATCGGACTCTGTGGGAGTTGGGTCCCAAGCGCAGATTGCCATCACTGTCTTCAGTTGGTACTTGCTTATGAATATTCAATATACCAAAAAAATACTCTCCTTTATACCTGCTGATCATACATGATTTAGTAAATTCTGTTGCCTCATGGTATTCATTCATACTTTTATGTACCAGTGCAGAATTAGGATAATTTCTGTATGTTGAACAGTATATTACTCGGCAGATAGGCCCAATGATTGAAAAGTGACAGTTCGTGTCCCTTATTAGACATCATTCATCATGGGAAAAGGTGACAGAATTGGACCCATAGCGTTTAAAGGCCCTGAGACAGCAGGATTCCTCAGTCATTGAAATCAAGTACGTAAGTGCTGTGGTGGATTAGAGCACAAATGGACAGACCACAGCTACTAAGCTTCTCATTTTTTCTTATTAGCACTCAGTTATGAGCACTTTTACTATTCTGAAATTGAATTCCTTCATTATTTTAAAATTAAATTCTTTCTTACTTAACCAACAACATTTTTTTGAACAAGGGGACAGACTATAAGAAATTAAAAATAAAGGATTAATATTAGGAAACACAAGTCAAGGATCTGTTATACCTTATATTTAGGTATATTCTTGTGTATTTTCTTTCCAACCTCAAAAGTTTTGCTCTGATACTCAGCTCTGACTGGTGTGACGCTACATGCATTAATATGAAGTCATGGACACAGAAGTCTAAAATAACTCAATTTAATCTATTCCATCTGTAATTGCTCTGGGATAGATACAAGTGAAATTAGGCTATCCAAAATCATTCTCCCAAATTTTTACATCGATCTAATTTAATGAACTAGCTGTGTTTTGAAAGGCATAATACCCAGTAATGATTTCTGATGTGCCCCAGCAATGGGCTGCAACTGCAGCACCTTGCAGCGTTGGTGTGCTACCAATGATGCCATGGTAAGGATCAAATGAACTCGCACCATGAGAGAGTATATTAAACCTCAGATTGCAAGAGACAGACAGTTATAACTCCCTGTACCATTGGCTAAAAATGAAGTGGAGCCTAAAATAGTTTGTGGTTTTAGAGGAAAGCTGGTCAATGGATTTAATTAAGGCAATATGTTTTATCCTTTTTTTTTTTTAGTTTCTCTGTGCTGCCAAGCCTTTTCTTGGCTAGGATGCAACACACCACATCAGAGGGTTTTACACATGGGATTCCTCCACTGTACTAAAGAAAAACAAAAATCTCATGAGACTTGGAGGAAATCTAGGTGAAACCCCTGCAAAAAAAAGAGGGAAAGAATTTGTCTCACTGTAGCTGGTCTGACAAAATTTTGATGAGATTTTCAAAGAGGTCCTTTTTACTCATTTAACTGTCTTCCTGATCTGACAATTTTTAGTCAGATGAAGTTGTCACTAGAGTGAGCCAGAGCTCCCTGACATCATTGGGATCTTTCCAGGGGCTCTGGTGGGCTTTGGATCAAGCCTACAGTAATAGGAACTGGCAGCTCCTGCTGATTTCGCAGAGACTTGCAAGTGCCTGGGGTTGGACAAGCTGCCCTGAAAGGAGTCCTGTGAGTTAAGAAACAAGCTCTAATGTTATTAGCTATTTTATTTTTTTAAAGCAGAGTGTGGCCAGTACCTGCAAGCAAAAATATTCTAAGTTACTGTGCAATTTTAAGGCAAAATAATTGCAACTGTCAGGTAACGTGGCCTTTCAGAAAAGTAAGAAATAGGAACTATGTACAGTGCCCTTATCTAAACATTTTTTTCCTAGTTTGAACATTCTGATATAGGTTAAAGCATAGTGAGTGTTTAATCAACTAAGCATTCCCTTATTTAAATCACTGGCCACGTATTTACGTCAGATGCCAAAAAAATCACTGGAGGAACAGTTCAGTGGCTGTATTTTGGTTTCCCGTTATAGGGGCAGTGGAAATACCTCTATGCTTTACTTACTGAAACATTAACAAAGGAAGACATTTGTAGCTAATCTGTTTATTTAGGCTGGATGAAATTAATTTCTCAAAATAACTATGCAAAATTTTCAAGTGGTTCAGGAAATTTAAATATAGAACTTCAGGACCTGAGTGTGATGATTCATTGCTAATTTTACAAGTACCTTGGTTTTTATCAGCAGTGAGATCACAATGTTTCCTTCTCATCTTTCAAACATACTACTAATGCTATAGTCACACTGACTGCACAAGAGGAGAAGCTCAAGGCCTTTTTAGATTTCCACTTTAGACCATCCAAAATACCTAGGAAATTAACTTCCGATTTATTTTATATAAAGAAGTTAAAATTCAGCTACAAATAGAGAACGGTTTGTGCTTCGGAAAACCATCTGATTTGTCTCCTTGGAGAGTATCTTGCTTGAGAATGTCATGGCCAGATCCTAGGGTTCATGTCCAGTTTGAGTGAGAGTTTGCAAGATTCTGAGCAATTCTTATTTGGTGCTTATAATTCGTAACTTTCGTTGACTTCTGTAAGATGTAGGAAATTCAAAATTTGAAGAATGAGGTGTCATCTTTTTTTACTTCATTGGATTTTTTTGGGGGGGGGGGGAGTATTTTAATATACATTCTTTAGGCACAATCTGCGTATTTTTAAAAATGCTATGCAGAAAGAAAAATCTAGGAGCGTCAAAAAGCATTAGGAATGGAAGAAAGCATTAGAGTTAAGTGCTTGGGAGGCTGGCAGGAGTGTGCTGTTGTCTGCAGTCATCAGGAAAAGGGATCATGGAGCAACTGTGCCAGGATGAGCTTGGAACTGTCATTGAGACATCTACAAGGAAGTGTCAAAAGGGGTGACTGATACTTTGGATAAAAAACTAAAAAAGGCTGCTGAAAGATAATGTGTCAGGAAAGAAGTTAAGGGTATAGAAAGACATTTTCTTTATAATTCCCGTGGAGTAATGAGGATGATCATTTGGGATCATTTGGTGGACATGCAGCAGAAAATTGGAGAGTTTGAAAGAGAAGAAGAGAGAAAAAGAGGAAATGTAACGTTCATGTTCCTTGTCTGCTGCTTTAGTCAACATGCATATTTAGCATATAAATGGGTTTCTCAAAAATGCTTGTTACTGCCTCAAAGAACTTATAAAAGCTATTTACAAAATATGATTTGCTGGGAATAGGGAAAGTGAACCCAAGACCATTGAATTTCACCTCATATTCATCTCCATAAAGCTGATTAAACAAGTACACTTGCAATTGAAAAGCTGTCAGGTTCCACAGGGTATTCTTTGGACAGGCTAAAAAGCCGCAGCAGAAATGAACTCTCACAACTATGCTGCTACTTTATACCAGCTGATGATCTGCCCTTAGAAATCTAGAATTAAAGGAGTGGTCAGAAGATTTGAAAAATACCAAGGAAATCATTAGCATCAAACACAAACATTTGTTAGTTCACTCATCCTCAGAATTAGAATATGTCAAAATAGAGTATGATTATTGAGTTTTAACTGAGCAACAGCACTACTTTAAAGTGTCTTTCTTTCTGTTCTGTAGTTCAGGATAGTTTTGTTCTACCTTTGTTCTTAACTTGATGCTAATTATTAGCTTTGTAGTTGGTGTGTAACTTTGGACAGGAAGAGGGAAATACGTCTTTCATCTTCACATTCTCTCCTTTCTTTTTATTTCTTCCTTAAACTCAAGATCTTTGCACAGCAAGACAGTCTTTGCCACATTTCCTTTAAGTGATAAAGATTTCCTTCTTTCTTCACCTGTGACTCCAGAGCAAACTCTCCTTTGTTAGACATTTTCAGTGTTAGTCTTTTCAAGATTTCCTACTTTGTTGGTGGGAGTTCTTTTCATTTTATTGATGTTTCTGCTGGGCCTGACATCAAAAAGAGCAGGACTTCTGAAAAGCAGAGTTCAGGCTTAACATATTTTCTTCATTGCTCCTTAAAAATAATCTTGTGCTTATACTTGAAGCTGACTTTTGTAAGAAACAGGAATTACACAGTGAAGTCTAGAAGGAAAGGTGCTTTCTGAAGTCTGTGCACATGCAAGCACAAAACCAAAGAGCATGCAGACACATGCCCCTGTTTACTGAAGCTCTTGTCTAATTTGTCGGCTGGTAGT
The DNA here is from genome assembly GCA_035590275.1 of Ibycter americanus. NCBI lineage: Eukaryota > Metazoa > Chordata > Aves > Falconiformes > Falconidae > Ibycter > Ibycter americanus. The sequence goes on from JAVJGI010000001.1 coordinate 84,622,543, forward strand.
GTAGTATTAGGGTATTTATTTGTACACTAGAGATTCTGAGCACTTCTTCAGCTGTGAAGCAATGTATCAGTCCAGCCTTATCCTGAACAGGCAAGGACTGTTCCTGAAGGAAAGTAAGCACAAGCAAGAACTACACACTGTGGGAGAGGGAAATCCACTGACAAATGTCAAACTACACCAGTCCAAAACTGGAAACTTCTTTTGCCAAATACACGCAAAGTTCCGATTTTCTGTTGTCTTTGTACGATACACTTGTAGGGCAGTTTGGACCTCTGACACAGTCAGCACTGACTTTTCTGACCAAGTCTTGTTCCTTCTTCTTCTTCAGGTCAATATTGGTATTCTCATTGCTGTCACAAGAGTTATCTCAAGAATCAGTGCAGACAACTATAAGGTCCACGGAGATGCCAATGCCTTCAAGTAAGTTTTTCTCATTTAAATTACATTATAACAAGTTAATCTCATGCTAGCAATGTTACATCGTACAGACACATATCGTGGACTCCTCCCAGAACACTGATGATATTTCTCTTTAGTAAAAAGCAAATAATGTTAAAGGTAGTGTATCATTCTTTTGAATGCAGCCAGGTAACCTGGATTTTATGAAAGCCAAATACGCAGGATGAAACCTGTGGTTTAGCATGAGCTAAGGTGTTTTCTGGATTACTACAGTCTCCAGCATTTGCTGATTCATGATCTTCCCTTTTATTAATGGAGTATTTCCTCTTCCTGCAATTATTTGAACATAAATCTCACAGAGCATCATTCATCTGTACTGGGGTATTGAAACTACACTGCTCCTTCAAGGGATAAACCTTGTTTCTAGCCCCAGTTCAGCATATATTTAGGCATATGTTTATCTTTAAGACTCTCTTGATACTGCAAAGCACACAAACCTATGCTGGATTTAAACGTGTGCTTAAATTCAAGCAGGTCTTTATATCAAGGTGCTTTGAGCCTCTTGGGATGGTGACATTTTCTTAGTGTATCATCTTTAAAATACAGTGCTAGCATGGCTAGAGGGGAATGTGAGGTAGACACATCACTACGTCTGAATAGACAAGGACAAATTCTGATTTCTAAAAGCTGTAGTACCTATGGGTAGCTACGAAGATAATTTAATGAGTTTAAAGGTGCTGAATATTCCATTTTGTATTTTGTATCTCCTAAAGATGCTTTAGTCCAAGTATAAAAAGGACACTGTATATAACTCAAGGAATATGCAACCTAGGTCGAAGAAAAATGTGATAATGATTTGTGTTTAATGTTTCTGGAGTCACAGGCTGTTGTACGATAAGGATTTGGTGCCACTGCTCTGAAATGGTATCATAAAAGATAATTTTTATGCTTCGCTTACTTACGTAATTTTTCAAATGCCATTAAGTTTTAAATACAGGTGACAGTTACATAATTGTAGTTAGTTTAGTTTTTGCATACTTACTCAAAAGGAAAAGAAAATCAGTAAATAAGGTTACACAAAAATCTATAAAAATTACATTGTAGTGAAATGAAAAGACTGGGAATTAAAATGACTGTTTCAGGTTTGGCTGAGTCCCTGCAACCTTCAGAAATACAAAGGAAATACAGAACCTTAGGAAGCAAATACCTGTATATTGTCAATGCCAATTTGTATACACTGTCAGAACTATGAAGACAAAGGAACAACCTCCATCAGTAGAAGAGGAGCCACAGAGAATGCTCTATGCACTTATATATTTCCTTACTTGCATTACAAAGAATTGATTCATTACACACTGCACACCCTGCACACTAATATATGTTTATTTTTTAAAAGAAAACTATGTGTGTTTGCATAAGTAAAACAGTTTATGACTAGTTTGTCTAGGAATAAGATGAAATCCATTTAATCAGGAGTGTATGTTCTTAGTTCAAATATCAGCTGTAGATTCGGAATGGTGGAGATCTGTACTGAAAATGTGACTTCTCCAGACACCCTGGCTAAGAGATGCTCCTTGTGCCAAGTAGTTTTTAAAATACAGTTTTAGGATTTGACCTAACAAAAGTGATGGTGGTGGAGAAAAATTATAATCAATGGGAAGATATATCTGGAAGCATTCAATCATTAAATTATTGGTTAAGCAGAAATATGCTCTGATAGGACAGCTTTCCTCATAGAACTAAATTAATTCAATAAAATATAATTGAAGGTAGACAGAACATACAGAATAGCTCTTTTTCTGTAGATATTACAGAAATGGGTCCTCAGAAGAAACTTGAAATGAGAAAGGCCTAACTAGCTGTCCAAATCAGATCTTGGAGGGTATTTATACCCTGGTTCAACAGTGAGCACGATGAATTAGAGTTTCATGTACAGAGGATGTCATGGAGAAAGTAACTGGTCTGTTGGAAAAAAGAGGAAATATAAGGCCTTTGTACCACTGGATTTCATTGTCTTGTCATCAGTATTCCTTATACAAGTGAGAAGGTTTTATGCCTAGTATGAAATCATTCTGTCCATGATACTGTTTTCCAAAAAAGAAGAGAACAAAACAAAAGAGGATCCTGTTCTGACAGCTGCATGGGAAATGTTTTTCATAGTGGAAAAAACCCATGCCTCCAACCACTGAAGGATCCTAGATGTTGGTTAGAGGTTGTTAACATGTAAAGAGTGGATACGCACAGCAAAATGAATCAGTGACGGAGAGCACGGAAAAATCAGAAAAACACAATAACCTCTGTAGTTTGTCAAGTCACTGTCGGCAAGGTCTACAAGGTAGGCTTTGAATCAACAAGTTCAATTGGCTTAGGGAGGAATCACTGAAGACTGCAAAATGCTTTGTGCAATACGAGCCTTAGATAAAGAGCTTGTCAGGCGTCCATCTGAATAGTGCAGTTCATTTGATATTAGCAATGGGGAAGCTACAATATGTTAGAAGAAATTTATCAAGCGCTTCTTAGAAACACAGCTGAATTAAAACGGCACAATGTGATTTTGGTGAGACAAGAAAGCACTTTGTCACCATGTTGCACTTGTTTCCTGCCATTAAGTGGTACCTAAGGCAGAAGTAGGTTTTTTTAGGGCTGTGTTCATGGTTTCAGAAAGCCAAAGACAGAAAATGGGAAGTGCTGTGCAAGGAGCTGTGGAGGGAAAGCCTGCTCAATCCAATAAACTTGAGAGGGAAAAAAGAGGGATTTCAGTGCTGTCTTTTCAAGCTGGAATGAAATGTAAGTGGAAAGTACAATGAGAAGCAGTAAGTTGCTGTCTGCAACAATTTGGATCATAGCACTTAAGCAGCAGGGTTTCGAAGTTTATGAGCGATAATGAACCGAAAGGCATGTCAAAACTGGCTGAAGAATGACAAAAGTGCCTGCGGCAGAAGCACGAGGGAGATGCCAGTGCCAGCTTGCCTTCTCTTGGTCACTCAGGCCAATACTTATATCTGCCTTTAAGCACCTGACAAAGAGCCTCACACTTGCAGATGTTGTTGAGTTCCAGTATGAACAGCTGTTGTAGTCTGAAAATCCCAGCCTACAGGTTCTACAGAACAGGCTTGTCATCAGGCTTGCCTCTTGCCAGGCTTTGCTGCCAAAGGAAAAGCTTAATCACACTGGCAGGGACTGCCTTCCATTTCTGCTGGAGCCTGGATGGGAGGGCACCTGACCTGGATTTGTCTCTCCTAACTCTGGAGCTCGGTAAAGTTGCAAACACCTCCACCTGGACTCCCAATCGATGGAGAAATGACTCCTTCTGCCATGCAGTTGATTTCATCTGTTAAGTGTTCATCTCACCTGCCTTAAAAGTTCTGATTTCTCGCCAGTAGCTGAGGGAAGCCTAGACTGCCCAGTTTGTACTCAGATACCATCTCCCTGCGCATCTCGAGCCAGGTGTGATAACTCACACCTCTGAGGCCATCAACCCATAACTAAACAGAGATTACCTTAGGAAACTGTCAGAACAAAGATGCAGTGATGAGCCATGATGATACCCGTTAAAGGATGTTTACTGTTAGAGAAGTGCTAGTACTGGAGCATATTTAGTCTCCCTAAAGAGTAAGTTACTTGGCAACACAACTGGATATTACCAACAAGGCTTGTTTCTCTTGGCAACAGTCAGCAATAAACTGATGTAATTATCTAGAGTGATTTTTCCTGATTTTCCATATGGCAACAGGTCCTCTCAAATGTGACTACAGAATATGCATCAGGGTGAGCCAGTGCTCCACTCTGAAGGCAGCATCCATCGAACTTCACATTTAAAAGCCAAAACAGAAAAGGAAATAGTGAACAAACCTCCTTTTTTTATCATAAAATTAATTTATTATTCATCTCCCTCATTCACATTTTGCCCAGAATAAAGTGCAGTACATTATTGGCTGATTGACCTCTTCAGGTTCAGTTGTTGCTTGTCACAGTGGAGATATCAGACAGCACTTGCTGAACATTTTATTCTAGTTTCAGAGACACTGATCTGGACATGTCTGTTTGTTTGTTTAAATGAAATAGCAGTAGCACCCCCAAGATAAAATATAGGATGAATTGAAGAAGCAGCATAAAAGAGCAAGTTCATACGATAGATAAAATGCAAAATACCCAATAATGTAAAGCAAAATGAATATAATCAGTATATGATCAGAGATGCTTAATTAATGCATAATAGAATCCTGTGACAGTGTGAACAGTAAGTGGTTGCAGGAATTTTTAGTATGTGTGTGAAAAAAGTCACTTTTTTAGCATCTGAAACTTAAATTGTGCAAGAGCAGTAGACAAATGTTACCAGCTTCTATTTATTACTTGAATTTACTTAAGAACATGCTTTTTGTATGGTTTCTTGAAGCACATTGAACACGTATAGAATATGAGCTGTTTCACATAGTTGTGACTGATTATATTTGAACCTTTTATTAAATGATTAGCTACTGATTCTCAGCAAAATAATTTTGTGTCACAATTCAGATGATGCTTTCTGAGAATGTTTTGCATCCAGGGAACAGATTTTCCACCAAAAAACTAACTTGAATGTTTCTGTTTATAGAGAATGGTGAATCAAATACCTTGAAACATTGAAATGCATACATACAACATTTGTTTGCATTATCCAGTCTTTTTTTAGGGAAATGATTAATCATTCATTTGAGCTTAAGCATATGAGTAGTCTCTCTAAGCTTAATGCAATTAAAGCCTATCAGTTTAATGGAACTGCTCACGTGCTTGAAAAGGCACATGATTGCATTTCTAAGTTACGGATCACTTGAACTCTTTTTCTAATTTATTTCTGCTGCATGTAAAGTTTTAATTCTACTTGGTGCATGCACTAACTTATTAGAACCTAAATCGCTTTTTTCTTGCTGCTCTCCCCCTTCAAAGTCTTTCTGCTGTGTTTACTTGGGAAGTTACTTCTCTGTTACAGTGAGAAAAGATCTGTAATGTGACAGTGGTTTAGAAATGTGCACTTTTCATTACCCATGGGGAGAACTCTTCCTCGATAAAGTCTGCTACAGGTAGTTGATTACAGGAGCTACTTGGCACCTGGATTACAAAGGGTTAAAGTAGAATACATTTTTCAAAGATCTTAGTTTTGCACTAAGACTAATATTAATTGTAATACAGGAAGAAATGCAAAGCATGTCTCTGTTGCAGGAATAGTACTTTTAGACTAGAAACAAAGATACCATGCTTACCCATACCACGGTGCTTTCCCAGCTAGTTCACTGCATTGCATTGTATTGTCCAGAAGAGACATTAACTTTTCTTGAATACATTGCCAAGTCCAACTCTTATTGAATACTTTCTCACTGCTTCCTCTGAAATGGTCCAATGAGTTGGAAAATTCTCTATCATTTTTATAGATTGTACACTTCAGAAGCTGGTGAACCAGAAACGACAGCCATCATAATCATCCACGGAGAAAGCAATTACAACAAAATTAGAAATATTTCTTAGCTTTTTAGCCCATTCTTTCTTTCATTTTACTCATTTTTTTCATCCCTCAAAGCTTGATCTTCACTCAGTAAAATAATAAAACAGCCTCTTAGTTCTCTATTGAGTGAAGGCAAAACATTTTTTACTGTTTAGTTAAATTAATGACTGAAAATTGGAACAAATGGCAGTAGCGGCAGTGCATGAAAGCAAAACAGGGCTTCAAGGAAAGCTCAGCAGGGCAAGCAAGTCACGTAAGCTGTTGTGTTAGTTCGTTCCACATTTTCTAATATAGCCTAAACCACTTTGCATGAAACTGAAAACAGAGTATGTAGGTTTAATGCAGAACCATTCCTTACTTTGGTTAGTAATAATAAAAAAAAAAAAGCTGTACAGAAAGATTTTCCCTTTGACAGATATAAATACAAGAGGGTTGTCCTCCAGCAGCTCATGCTGCTGCAGACATCTGTATGGTTTAACCATGTAATTGACCATTCCAAAGCACTTTGCAAAGCCATCCATTATATCCCCGCAGCACACGGAATGCACTGTGGCAAATTGCTCATCCATTTAATCAATGATCCGTTCCATGCCATGACTCTGCATCAGTATTTTACTTTGTTTATAAACATACTGCCTGCCTTTCAGCCCAGTCATCTTCTGTCTCAGATACTGATCTTGTGAGTTAGTGCTGAGAGCTTTGGTACTTTCAACATCAGGCATTATTCTGCAAGAGATTGTGTATTTGTTGTGTTTTGCTCTTGTGATTCCAGTCCCGTTTCATCTGGTGTCCAAAGACTTCTCTTTCTAAGGATTATTTGCAGCTGTTCATTTTCACAGAATGTACTTGTCAATCACAGCACTTGCTTGAAGCTCTCGTGAGACCTCTCCTGCCAGAGGAGATACCATAATCTCCCTCCACAACTAAATTCCACCCTTTTGCCATCCCATTAGGGTATTTCTTTTTCTCCCCCCTCCAAGAGAGGTGAGGAGCAAGTTACAATCTGCAAACTTTTCCAAAATTCTACAGGGCTTCACAATCCATAGCACCAGAAAATCATTTCTGTGCCTTTCTGGGTGGCAGATGCTGCAGTCCAACCCCCACAGAAATGGAGCCCCTGCTTTGTGTGCTGTTGAAAAAGATTTTCCCATTTGTTGAAGGAGAGCCATCAGTTAGAAGGAGCAGTGTGGCAGGCCAAATCTCCTTTCAGCAATTCCTTTTCCTGACAATTTCTAATTGTGTGTAAGGAATCATGTTCATTGAGCGTGGCTTCAAACAGCATGAGTGATGTACCTCACGGAAACTCTTGGAAGGAGGAGCCTTGACTGGCAATAAAGGAAATAATTAAAATGAAAGTATTAAACAATGACAATTAGTGAGCTGAAGCGCTACTGCCAACGATAATGTCTTCAACCTAATTAAATTTTTGGCTCATTGAATATGACAAATACAAATGCAGTTTGGGTATCTCCTTATTAGACTCAGTGTTGTAGACTAAAAATACATGGGTTTGAATGTTGCCAGTGAGAGTATTAATGAGGAAGTGCTAATCTTTTAGAAACCATAATGACAGTAATGGTAGTGTCTTTACCACAGACACTAAGAGTCACAGCACTGCAGAAAGGCTCCAGGCCATGTTGTGGTTGTTTAGCCGCATTTCAGGCACATTTTGGGAGGAGTAATAGAAGCTTAAAAATACGTAAAACACAGCTACAGAGAGGAGGCTTCTCTGCAAAACCACTGAAAAAGGGACAAATCGTAATAGGCTTAAACGGATGAAAAAATATCTTTCAGCTGCCAGTAGTGGGAGGGGAGTTGCAAAGCGATGGAGCTGATCACCTGGAGAGCTGCTGAGCTTCTGCCTTTGAACAGCTTTCAGAAGTGGTTGCACAAATGTCTGTCAAGGCTAATTCTGGTGCCAGGAGCGACAACTGATCCTGTCTCATGACTGAGCTGGACGAGATGACATTGTGAGCCTTCCACAGCTTATTTTTTGCTTGGTTGTCTCCTTCTGAGCCAAAATCATCCTTTGTGGGAATTGTTTTACATCTGTCATTTCTCCTTAAACATGATTTACTGCTTCAGGGTGATCAGGGCCTGTTGATTGTGGGCTCCGAAGGAACGAGCAGCTCTGATACTTATGTGCCTGTTTCTTTCTTATGTTAGGAAGGGCAGTAAGACACAGCATATAGGTACAAAATATACTAGAAAAACATGATATTTAAGAGATGCTGGATTTTCTGAGTATAAAGATATAATACTTTTTATTAGAGATGCTTAGGCACGTTTGTTTTCATATCTGAATGTCAGGATAGAATGAGATTTATTAAAACTTGGTTATTAAATCCCTGTGATGAAACCTTGCTCTGAGCACAGCAGAATCAGTAATGGAAGGGACGGGTATGAGAGAAGGGACCATACCAAGCCACCCTGCAGCTATTTCTTGTCTTCAGTGTCTGGAAACCAATGTTGTGCTTATTGATCTAGTTCTTGATTCCACCCTGTCAGTCCCTGATAGACACTAAGAGCAGTCACTGCAGGTGAAAGCTGTTCTCTGCAGGAGCTGGAGGGTGCGCTACATTGAGATGGGGCCTCCTGAAGTCAAATCAGGATTTAGAGGGCATTTAATGAGAACAAAACTCGCTGCTGGCCCCTGATGTCTTTTTGTGGTATACAAAGTGCCAGCATACACAGGAGTTGGGTCAAAGATACTGTTAGCGATATAATATTGTGCCATATGGGCACAATGCAGGTGCGGTGTCACCCTGCATCCTCCCTCCAAAGTTGTCTAAAGAATAGCATGTCCTCTTTACTTTAGAATTATAACAACGGAAAGTTTCAGCTTTTGAAAATCTACCGTGAAAAAGAGCTTTGAACTTCACATTCTTTTGTTTTCAAAATGTCCTAATGTATTTTAGGTTTCAATTGTTTGGTATCTGATTTTAAGCCATGAAAATACTGGTATTACCAGTACAGTACTATGAGTCATAGCTTTATGCCTGGTACCAGAGTAACCATTAAATGTTGGTCATTCATCATGAAATGGTACAATTCACTGAGAACAGCAATAACTTCAAGAGTTTGCTTGAACTGCTGCATTTACATTCTTGGTCCAATTTATAATCCTGGAACTATATGTCAGCTTTATGCAGAATAATAAGACAAATATTATAGTTATGGCATTGCAGAAAGTAAATGCTTATTTAAACATGCACCTTGAGCACAGCTCTAGGCAACCTTGTAAATCACTACCCACCCTGACACAGCTCTTAGCTAAGTGTGATTTACATATTTTCCTGACAATGCTCTCTCAAAATAAAATTAAATAAATGAAAAATATGGGTAATTAAAATAATGAAAAGGTCCTGTTTTAGAATTAAAAGGCCTTTTAAACTTTTAGATACTATCTTCAGGTAAGTAATAAAATGCCATTAACTATAGATATGTTACAGGTGTTTTGGAAATAGAAATTGGAAACTATGCCCAATTCTTTTCAATTCAAAAAGATGTGAGGTAGAAACATACATTGTAGTGAACAAAATGAGGAAAAAAAGCATTTTTCTTTGGGAGCAATGTTGGAAATGAGGAAGGCGGCAGTTAAGGCAGATGATAATTGAAAGCATGAGAATGTCAGGAATGGTGAGATTTTTGAAGTGTGGTGCTGTAGTCACACCATGAAGTGCCATGCTCTTTAACTCTACTGTGTTTATTATCCCCAGTGAGTCTCATGTAGCTTCTCCAGCCACCCTCCCGAGTTAGTTGCCTTATTTTAATAAAGATATTAAAAAACTAGGGAATAACTGAATACAGTAACAGAACAAAGAAGCCTTGGGTGTTCTCATGTGAGTAGAGATAGTGATGATTCAGATAACTTCTCCAGAAAAGTAAGCAGCAGTAAGACAGAAATATGGATGGAGCCACATAAAGGAGCTTGTCATGAGCTATAGTCTGAGCCCACTGTACAGAACAAGAGAATCAGCAAACCCTCAGCTCAGAAATTAAAGAGAACAGAAATGACCACAGAGTCTATTTTTCATTTTCATGATGCATGTGGAACTGCAACTGTACCCAATACTGCAGCATCTTACAAAAGCACAGGGCTTGAGATGGTTCCAAAAAGCCAGAAGAGCCTCGGAGACAAGTGCTGGCACTGGTGCAGCTCCCCAGCAGCCATCTGCCTCTGCAGCCAGCCCACACCCTATGAGACAGCTGGCTGGCGGCCTGCAAACCTCCTGCCCCTGGAGACCTCACAGGTACTGCAAAGGGGTGAGGCAGAAAAGAGGAGGGGACCAGAGCCTGGCACGACAGAGCCCCTGGGTGCTGTAAGGAGGCTAGCAGAGAAGTAAACAGAGTTTTCCATATTTTCCATTTACAAGTATGTCCTTGGGAGAAGGCTGGAATCAAACCAGTTAGTAAAACATTTTGATTTTGACAAATTAGAAAATATTTCTTTGGAACTTTTTTTTGTCTAGGCTTTTCTCAAGTAATACAGCATCAGATATGATATTAATTTTGATAAACTCAATAAAAACCGTATGTTGCCTGGCTTGTTTAATGCCAGCTTAATAAGAAACCAAGTTCCTCACATTACAGCATTGCATAGCTGAATGCTTTTCTGCAGTTTGTGTTATCCTCTGAAGCAGCAGTCACTAGTAGTTTTTAGAAACCAGACAGCAAGGCAGCATGACTGTAGTTGTAGTTCAGCAAATCTTTTTTTCCCCTTATGTACATCTGAGACAGGCGATCAAGCAAGTATATGGCTATTTATTTGCCACTACTGCAGTTAAAGCTCATATGAACCATTACAGAGAAAATTACTTTTCTTTCTCAGTTTATATGCCTGACCTTGGTAGCTTTGCTGTTCGCTGGTACTGTTGCCATGGAAATGGGAGAATGATCTTTCTGTTGGTATCATTGCATAATTAAGGGTCACTGAGACTGTTTAGGTCAAGAGATCATTTTCAAAGTTCAGCTCCTCAGGTGGTGAGCGTGATTCCACAGAAATTTTATATATGGGTTGATGCAATTGTTACTTTGTCATCCTAAATAAAACCATGAGCCCCACTAACTTCAAGCTAAGAGCCAGAAATATTTGCCAAACCTACAGATTTCCGGTGAACCCTGTCTCTGTGAGGCTGCTTTTTCTGGGTGTTCCCAGGCATACAGAACTACCAAGCTATGAAGCTCATTGCCACTTCCCAGCTGAACAGTCGTAACCGGCTATGTAATTGCTCCTGACCAGTTTGAATTGTGTTTAAAACACAATCACTTACACTGGTAAAAGCCTCTGGTGACGGAAATTTGAGTCTCTCCACGATGTAGCTAGCTCAGAATTTTTTTTTCCTAATTAGTTTGTCTTAAAAAGTTTGACGTTTCTACAAGGGCAGTTTCAGAAAGGACAAACAGGAGCCTGTCCTTCTCCACTGGACATTGACAACAGTTTCCTTCTTCCCCTGCGAACTTAGATATTCAAAACTTGTCCCACTTTTGACAGGCCACTTTTGCTAGATTACCAGTCATTTCTGTTGCTTGCCTTCAGTCTTTCCAGAGGACTGCACTTTCCTTGAAATCTCATACCTGAACTCCAGCATGATGCTCCAGCTCAGGCGTCACCAGCATGGAGCACAAAGTAGGGGCTGCTTCCTATTTTTAAGGTATGATATTCCCGGTCCAACATCCCAGAGTAAGGGGGGGGAAATGCAATGGGGTTACATCACTGACTGCAGCTTTGTAAGTCTTAAAGAAATAGTTTTATAAACTGTATTTCATTATTATTGAGTAAATGAAGCTGGCTGCATGTTAACGCCTAATCCTGTGGGTTGGACAGCTCTTGAGATGTTTAGGGGGAAAAAAAGGGCCCATCCTCCTGTTTTGCCAAGCCAAAATGGACATATGCTGCCACAGCCTTACTGTTCTCATTTCCTTTGTCTTTATTTTTACACAGAGATTTTTGAAAGGTCTGTCTTTAGTTCCTGCTCTCTGAGCAGGTCTACATTTTTGATATACCCTTTCTTTTTCCCTGTGTGTCCTTTCTGAACAAGCTGTGCCCTTTCATATCAGTATTCCAGTCATGTGAATTCTTCCTTCAAATCTCCTGTTATGTAAAGGAAAAGCGAATGCTATGAGGTGCTTTTCATAACTTCAGTAATTTGACAATCCCTCTTTATTAGCACTGGGTCTGTCACCTTAGTTTACTGCCAGGAAAACAAAGATTTTCACTGCATGATACAATAAACTATAAAAAAGATTCAGATGGCGGTAAATAGTGCAATAAGACTAATTTTCAGTATATTGTTTCAAGATGACTTGCAGAGATTTAGCCAATTAAAAGTAGTAAGTGTTGGGCTAATGTAGATTCATGCCTCACAATGATAGTATACCTAGGGACATTCCGTAGAGAAAGTTGTCAGGAGATGGAAGAAGTCCTGCACTGAGAGCTTTGAAAATGGATAAAACAATGGAGACTGTAGTGGAAGAAATAATTAGGTGCAAGCGTCAGAGAAAAGGAGTAGGTGACATCTAGCCTGGTCCATCTGGCACCCACAGGGAGGATCTAGCCCTTTGGGATATTTCCATTGCCTTGTCCTTGGAAGAGACAGGTAATGAGTTTTCTGGGAATAAGTTGTCGTAACAAATTCCTTCTCCTGGGCTGAGTCCAACGCAGAGCTAGGCACTAGGTCCCTGTTAGGAGAAGGGGGGTGGGTGGGGGGGTTCTGAAGAAACATCTGTTTTCACAGATGCAGAGTGTCCTGAGCAGCCAAGGTTAGAGTATCCTATTAATATGTTGCTCCTATAACTTTTTTTATTACATATACAAATATGTAACTTTAAATGACTTTATAGTCATATTTGGCAAATAATTATTGGATATCTTTGACCTAGAAATAGAAATAATACTATAACCATAACCTTTTTCAACACAGAAGTAGCTCATGGTTAACTGAGATGGATAAAACCAAATACTCCTGCTTAGATTTTGTTGTCTGGCTGTGAGGAAAAAAATGCTGCTCTTTTCTGGGGTGCTTGCTCTGTAAGGTCCCAACTGAAAAAAACAGATGACTGTTCCACCTTTGGAAACACCGACCCTTAACAATAGCATGCTACATAAAAAAGACCTGACCCATTAGAACATTGTGATTTATTTTCTTTTTAAAACAACAAATTAAACACTCCAGACTTACTGGTCAGTCTGCTTTTGTGAGGCTATTAAAAAACCCCTGAAGTGGAAGTGGTGCGTAATGTTCTCTTGTCTTTTTCCCCACCTCTTACTGCCTTTAAAGTAACTCCAGAATCAACTTTTAAGGAAGAACCAAACGCTGTAAGAAACAGGGAAGTGAACCCTTTGTGTTCAAGAAATTAATAAATCCTCACTATTGTAAGGATCAGGGCTTGTTCTTTCCCTTTTCCTTTTCAACTGCTTTCATTTTCCACATGGTTTTCTCAGAATTTTATTATTTTGGCTTCTGGCCATGGTCATCAGTACCAACTGCTGGGAAATTTGTTCTGTCACCCATTACCGGAATCTCCCAGAAAACCATTTTCAGCAGCTACATTTTTTTGAGTTCCAAAAAATGTGGCATGTGACTGCAACAAACAGGCAACCCTTTAGTCTACCTGGATTTTAAATAAGTGCACCAGGATTGTGAATTTATTATAAATGATTGTACACAGAAGGATTGTGTCATTGCTCACCTATGATGGTACTGAGCAGATCTGAAGTGATTGTCTTAACTGGAAATAGTTATGCTGCACGTTCTTTCAGAGGTTGCTATGGGAAAAGAGAAAACATATTCTGTTACACTGGGGCTGTTCCTGAGGTTCAAGTGATGCTTCAATAGAAGCACAGCATGAAAGGGAGCACAGAGACACACAGTGTTTTGATGATTAAAGCAAATATGCAACAAGACTATTCACTAGCAAAAGCTCCCAGTCACCTTTTAAAAACTATGCTTCTGGGTGTCTCTTGGGAATGAATGCAGGTACAGCTGGGTATCCTGTGGCACAAAGCCTCTCAGTGCAGGTACGATAGCTCCTCAACAAAACCCAGTTATTAATACTCCTTGGTTGGATGTGGAATATTCTTCTATGGTGAGAATAAGCTCTTGGGCTTGGGGATTGAGAAGCAGAGAATGCTGTCTCAGCAGTAGCGCAATGAGAGAACTAGTGTCAAAAATGTTGGAGAAGGGAATTTTAGAAAGAGAATGGAAAAATCCTACAGCAAATTCAGTTCCCCTGGGAAAATCCTAACCACTGAAAATTCAGCTTGCCAGGACATTACATTTTAATTCTTTATATTCTTTTAATACCTTGTATTAAAGACAAGGAGAAGGACATAATTTAGTTAAGTACTTAACAATTTCTTTGGAAAGTGTGTTGGTTGGGGTTTTTTTGTAGTTTTAGAATCAGGAAGTGATGGAGGTGCGATGGGACTTGATCTGTGGGAGGCCTTAGCGAGGCATGGATTCCTAAATCCCTGCTTAGGTGCTGAAGTCAGAAGTCAGCCCCTGGCATTGCCTTCTCAGCATTAAAATTCTTAAGGTACCTTCATTTCTGGTCATGGCCATAATTCTGTCAGGCTTGATGGGGGTTTACAGGGAGACTTGGATTTCAGTCCCTGCTCCACTGAATATTTAATACAAAATAAGAAACATTAATAAAGCAAGGATTAGGTAGGACTCCTGTCTCTTAGTGGAGTGCCTCACGACTAATCTGTGGAGTACACTCTCTCTCTGACCCAGTGCATATTTAATTATTTAATGTAAGTGGAACAGGTTCAATAGGCAAGAATGAGCATCAAGCAGGGATTCAAAATGCTCTTCTGGAAAAAAGGGAACTGCAACCCCTCAGGCAGAAGAGTGATTTGAGCCCAGACCTACATTCTGGGCAAATGCTCTATCTACTAAAGGCAGCTTTAGCTTTTGGGAAGACTTAGGAGAAGCGGCACTGCTTCGGCAGCATGTGCCGCCTTGTGAGGGTCTGTAGTAAGAGGGCTGGGTATTGTACACTGAGCACAACAGAAAAGGAGTAATGTCACACCCCCCACCCTCACCCCCCCACTCGCCACTCACGTGATAAAAATCAATCTGAATTTAGTTGCTGTTGCAGCCTAGATTTTTTGGGGGGTTTTATACCTACGATACTTTTGACTAGCAGCGTCTTCCCTGGATTATAAATGGCACCCACCAGAAAACAGTGATCTGAAGTGCCTGTAAGTATTTCTTACTCAGTTTCATGATATCACTGTGAAAGGGCCAATAACATTTAGAAAAATTGGAAATGGCATCTACAGTTACCAGCGGTTTTGTCTTTTTTTCTATAAATTTATTATAGCTGTGCCTAGAAATCACCTGAGATTACGCTAGGACCTGTGTATGTGCTAATGAAAAGACATTCCTTGTAGCATCAGCCTTATTGTCTACACAGCCAAGATAAAGTATAGGAGGAGAAAGAGGTGCATGTATATTTGCAGGAGTGCATGAGCTACTGCTCAGTGGCAGGAGAAGAATTAAAATCCATGCCTGTCCTTTCTGAGATGAGAGCTCTAGCCAGACAAGATCAAGATGTCTAGCAGAGTTCAGAGATTAATTTCACTTTGAGAAAAACCCAAACACCTACTCTTGATGTCACTTGCATGCAACGCGTGGAGTAAGTTGGTTGCTAAGTTAGAAGGGGGCCTGAGGGATTTCACTCAAGCCTGTGCTTTGGCTGCTCTGCTAAGCTGCTTATACCACCCAGAAAACAACTTTACTTGGTTGTTTTCTATTGCGGAGTGAAAGGGAGCGTGACCCTGTAGACTCCAAATGGCATCAGTGGCTTTGGATCAGCCCTGAAGACTGTTGTGTATGTTTTCATTTCTGTTCACTGCCTAGTTCACCAAAAAAGATTAGTTGTTACCAGTATTCTTCCACTTGTCTGTCTGATGTTGGTGGCAACCCAGCACCTAAATCACTTAGCATGGGTTTTGCTCCCTGGAGAATCCGGTAACAAAGCGAGCACCAGCGCACAACCAGCCATCGTTGGAAGTGCTGCTATTCCTCAGACATCAGCAGGAATGAAAGCCCAAGTGCTGGTCGGATGGAGTAGACAAGCTGTGTGTTGGAAGCACTGCTGAACTCGAATGAAAAACGTTCTCATCTGTATTCAGAACTGTTGCATGGGTTTCCCAGGAGCTCTCCAGCTTCCAGTTTAGAGGTTAGTGAACATTACTTGTAACAAATGGGAAACTGAAGCTAAATTCAACTTTCCCCAGCATTGGTCTTACATGTTAGCTACAGCTTTTTGAATTCATTTATTTTTATATTAAGTACAAAGGATATTGCTGGAAGTGGCTAGTGAAGAGTTCAAGAAACAAGAGAGAACTTTCAGTTAAAAGGCCAGTGTGTCAGGGTGACAATTTTGGTGAATTGTTGTGAAGGATTTTTCTTCTTTTAGAAAGCGTTTCCTCCAATTATTATATAATCTGGGCTTATAGGTCTGAATTTAGTTCTTACTTCAGCAGGTATCATGATTGAAAAGCAGATGTCAGAAGTCTTAAAAGGATTAGTGCTCCATATATAACCAATAAAATTGATCTGTGAATTAGGGGTCCCCTTCACAGAAGTAATGAAGTTTTCTTTCTGCAAGCAGTGAAATTTCTTTCTTACAGCTGTCAGTGTCATTGTTCTGCATCAGTGTAAGATATTGACAGTGTGCTCAGGGCAATAGCAGAAAAGGGCAGAGATTAAATAAGGGGAAGGGAGCAATCTCAATTGAGTAGAGCTGTTCCAAACCAATTGCAAATACAGTAAAGCTATAGGGCCCAACCCTGCTCTTGGAAAAATGTTCCTAGTAACTTCAGTAACAGTGCAATGATTTTATATGATGTTGGCAATGAAAACACATCTTAGAGGTGCTGAAACCTGTACATCTTGCACACCGGGATTTCAATATGGCTATGATAATTAACCAACCCAGAAAATTTCCCTTCCTTTGTCGATTGATTAGCACATGCTTCAGGATCTCAGCTGGTGTAAAACACTGGCTAACAGTCTGTCTTTGACTGAGCAAGATAGACAGAAAATACCAAAATCCTGCACTGAAGCGAATGCTAAACCCGAAGCAACCAAGCGAAGCCAACTGAAGAAATTTGAGGTGGAAGATTTCTGGTAAGCAAGGTTTATTCCTCAGGAATCAGAATTACACAGTAAGCACAGGAAAAGGGAAGAAAAATACTTTTTTTCAACAGAACATGTAAAGAGTGCATCTTAAGCGGACAGCTTGATTAACAATTAATGAAAGAAGTTTACGCTGTTCTTGCAAGAAGTGTAACAAAAATTTTCTGAGGATTTTCAAAGAACTCCACCCTTCCCCCTACGGCGGGATTCATACAGGAGTGCTCAGGTGAGTGGGGCTACAGATGAACTTGTAAGGGCCAGCAAAGCCTGCAGAGCAGCCTCTGCAGATCTGATGGCAGATGTGTCACTGCACAGTACTAATTCATTGCTGCTTGCTTTTTGCAAGAAACCACCATACAAATCTGAATGAAATCAAGTCATGCCAGAGTGGTTCTTTGTGAGTGGTGCTTCAGAAGTCTCTGCAGCCCAGCTGGAGAGGTTGTTAGTGTCGGGGCAGAGTGAGAAACAACCCTAACCGTGGACTGAATTGATAGATAGACTATGTACAACTAGTCCTATCCCAAAGGCTATTCCATGTACACTGGACATAAAAATTTAATCAGACTCAAGGTATTTTTATATTTTCCAGAAGTTGTCTAAGTAATAACAGGTACATACTTTAAAAATTTATATTGACAAAAGGAAGCAATAGAAAGGAGAAGTGAAATCTATCATGCTGGTTTTGCTTTGCTCCTAATTAATTCCAGGACTGATCATTCAGTGTATATAAATTCAGAGACACAAAAAGCTCACCAAAATTAATGCTATTAGACTGCAGAAGAGTAGCCATATCTGAGCTTTTAAAAACGCATATGAGAAACAGGCTGTTAGGCTGCTTCTAGTTTCAAAGGCCAGAGCATGAGAAGGGGGACACAGGAGAAGTTCAGAGCGTCCTTTGTACAGCAATGGATATTCTGTTTTCTGACACATTAGGGCACAAGGACAAAGAAAGATTTTAGGAAGGTTTATGAAGTCCTGGTGGGGCTGGACCTCAATATATGCAAAGTAAGACCTGCCCTTGCCCCATAGTATTGCTTCTTCATGTCACAAATTTTGTAGACAATATAAAGCTGAAGCGATGCTAGTGACTTCTTTTTTAAGGTTGCACAGTTTAAGTCATGCAGTATTCATTCTCCGAAAACAACATTTATTTGATTTCACTCTATATCTTAGTGTACTAGAACTAATCTACTAAAATATTCATGTAGCAAAGAAAAATGGGAATAAAAAAATGAAGTATGTGCAGTGTGTCAGAATTAATGTGCCTAGTGGAACATTAACTTTTGTATTTCCAAGATTTTTTAACCTTGCCACCTTAATGGTGTTCTGATGCACCATTTTACATTTAGTATTTGTCTTTTTTAATGTTCAAAGATAAAATTAAATAAGGATGGGAAAGGGAGGGGTAAGTAGAAGAAAATAAAAGAGCATCAGGAACAATAGAGCTGAGTCCTTTGCTTGGTGAGTAAAGCTCATAAACACCTTGAACTAGTAATTTCATACGTAGGATGAAATTCAGAGCATGCAAGCACAGAAAGCTATGCAATAATTAGGAAAAAAAAAAAAAAAAAAAGAGACTTGAGATTTAAGTGATACATATGCAGAGCTGACCCTTAAGTCTTAAATGAATTTCACCCTCACATGGCTGCTTTTCTAAATGGAGGCACATGAAACATTAATATATTTGCATGGAAAATCCCACATCTGTATTTTGGTTTCATTTTAGCTATGTATTTCTGCTACACATGTGCTGAACCCTGTGCTTTAATAGTGAACACACAATTTTAATAAATAAGGCAGTTGTGATGTTAAAGGCTCCTGAAAATCCAAACTGTAAGAATGATTTTGAAAACACTGAAATTGAGGACCTAACTATTTTGCTGCCAACTACAAATTACAGATGAAGCTTTTTATGCTCTGACTCAAAAATAAATAATGACAACTTATTTCTGGCAACAAACCAGCTGTGGAAAATTATATTCCAAACTGCAAATTTTATAAAAATTGAGAATGTGAGAACAAAAGAGAAAAAGAAAAAAGGGTGGTTTCTAATGAAGACGTTTTGCAAGTGTAGCTGTGTTAATACTAATTGCCTTCTGTATCAGATTAGAGAGGACATCTAAACCATCATGGAACCTGAATGTACCTAAGATGTATTCTCCCTCGCAGTCTGCCCTGAGTCCTGCACAAATGCATTTTCCTGCAGGCACAAGGGCTCTGTAAGATAATGCAGGTCTTTCTGCACAAAGTTGATTGCAAGAGGTGGTCTGCTGGCAGCTCCCCAGTGGAGCACGCCTTACGTTAGTGTTGAGGTGATGAGCTTTAATCTTACAATAGACAAAACCCCAAAGCA
The DNA here is from genome assembly GCA_035590275.1 of Ibycter americanus. Classification (NCBI taxonomy): domain Eukaryota; kingdom Metazoa; phylum Chordata; class Aves; order Falconiformes; family Falconidae; genus Ibycter; species Ibycter americanus. The sequence continues at coordinate 84,641,927 of JAVJGI010000001.1, forward strand.
TCTTTTATTCATAAAAATAAACTTGTATCAGTTGTTTTGAAGTTGTATCTTTTTAAATGCATTTTTTAATTAAATAAGAGAGCTCAAGCTTTAAGGTATTCCTTAATTTTCTGGCTGAACAAACTCTTTGCAGAATTAATCGTGCAGAAATTCATAACCAAGGACATAAAGATATGAATCAATGCAGAAAAAAATTTTTTAAAAAATCCAGAGTCTTTGCTGTCCCAGATTTCCTTATAAACCTGAAGTCTATGCAGTTCTTCATCATACACTTTTAATCAGGGATATAACAAAGCGTGTGCTCAGGTCACTGAAATGAGCAAGATGTCTTGTCTCTAAGTTTAATTAAAAGATTTCTTCATTGAATTGTGTTGTACAAAAAAATCTCATTTGTTTTATGTTTGTTGTAATTACAAGTGATCTCTTGTCATGCAGCTCTATGCACTTGTCTCCTGAACCTGTACTTTAATCTGTGCAAGGTGGGTAAAGGCACAAGCAGAACATTAATCTCCCTAAAACAACCTTGTCTCTTGCACAGGTTTCCAGCTAAATAGAAATCTGCTAACTTGTGGAAAAATGTAACTTTATTGAGCATGGACTGACTTTTAGTTTCTCACTACCCCTGCTCCCTTTACTGCCCTCTTCTTGGCTTCTTCATCTATAATTGTACCATAGACTAAATTAACTGAAATATTTTAAACACATACTTAATTGTCATTGTAAGCACGTACTTAAATCCTGCAGGCTACACAAGAATTAAGTTCAGTGTTTGTAAGTGCTGTGGTAAGTAGAGATTAGATCTACCTGTCTTGTTGATTCAGGTTTCAAATGGGGACAGGTCCCGTCTTTATACTTTCTGTCTTGTACCACCAAAACTGAACTCAGCTGCCTTGGAGGAAGAGTTTGTCCTTTGATAGCTGTCACTGTACATGTGGTGCCTGGGTGTGCAAAGGTCTCACGGGTATTCATCCTTGACAGGCAAAATTGCACTGGGCTGTAGAGTTAGTAGTGTCTTGATGGCAAGATGTTTTGCCCTGTGGGGTTTGTGGGTGTTTCTGAGTGATACAGAGTGGACAGACGTGAATGCTTCTGGGCTGCCCAGTGCTGTGAGCTAGATGTATAGCACTTACTAGGGAAAAGTGAGTGATGACTTGAATCTGTTATTGGTCACCTGGCCCTGGTCTATTTTACATCTGCCTTTACTGGGTCAAATTAATGTGAAAATGAGCTGTGGAGGTGTTTATTGTTTTAATAAGCCAGATGGATTAGGCTAAGAACAGAAGGACTGCCATCTCGGATTAAACCAGATGGGCTGGGGGGTCCATCAAACCCTGCATGCCCACTACAAAGGTCAGAGTGACTCTTCTCTGAATACGTACTGCCACCTTTCAGCACACAAAAAGATTAGGGACTTCCTGCACAAGTGGCTGCATCTGAATTGTCACATTTAACAATCCACAACAGAACTATCTTCTGTGAATTTACAGGATCCTTTTTAGATGTCCATAGCATCCTGTGGCAAGGACTTCCATAGAGTAATCCTATTGTCTTCCTAACACTAGAAACACTCTGTAGGACTATTACTTCAATACTCTTGAAGTCAATATTACAGGGTATACACAGACGCAAAAGCACAAGTCTTTAGAGCAATTCTTTAGCATGAATCAGAGATGATGCTTTGAGGGCTTCATAAGAAGACAGTTGAGTGGGATAAGCAATAATCTTTGTGAGTTAAATTTCATCAGTTGTGCCTGTCTTTCCTGGAAGTGACTGCATGGTATGCAGGTGCAGGGAGAAGTATTAGCAGTGTTGCAGCAGAAGAAAGCAGAAAACTGGTGCAAGTATTGCCTGTACCTCAGAAGAAGCAGGGTCCTGAACACTCTAGGAGGCTTGGCTGCCCTTAACTCCTGTAGCAGATGAAGGAAATAAGCTCCTTGTAGAAAGTGCATAGTTCTTTGGTGTTTAATGTAGGTGGCTATGAATACACTGAAGAGACCTAGCTGTGATCTTACAGTTCTAAACACAGGGTCTTTGTTTTCTCTGTGACTCCCTTTGTTTACTCTGTATAGATTTGGTCCACAGAATTCAGCTGCTGCAGAAAACTTTCCATGATCATTTAATTTTGTGGTATACTACAATTTCTTTTCGTCTTCCCCTATAACAAATATGCTGTAGTACATAAGTCATTAGGGTAAACCCCCAAATCCCTCTTATTTTCTCAGTGCTGTTAGCTTTTCAGCTGTCATACCACCTTTTACTGAAATTTTGCCAAGTCCTCCAAGCTTCGCAGAGCGAACATATATCAGTAGGGACCTCCAAGAAACAGGCTATTTCAATATTTGGCATATGTTTCTGTGAATCAACTCTGAACAAAGCAGGGTGGTAGCAGAATAATACCAGGGTGTTTTGCATTTGGCAGAGTTACATCATGTTTCTTCCCAGTTGTGGTGAATAAAAATCCCAAGTCACTTTCTATAAGAGAAATACCGTGTCTTGACTCAGCTGTAGTGCTGAGCAAATGTGTCCTGGATGTACTGCACAGTGGGTTTAGTTTTTCAGTGTGATGCTGCCTTTGTTCTCAGTTTCAGCCCTCTGTTTTTGACTCCTACACTTGACTCCTCACTGACAAAATGGTATTTCACTGTAAATGGAAAATATGACTGCAGAAGTTACATGATCATCTCTCCATCTCGTCCCCTGCACCCTCAGTTACTGACTCTTGAACTGTATTTATCGCATGTGATACCAAAGTTCTGTTATCCCCATTTTCATAGATGAGGAATGAGTAAGTAAGAGACTTGCCCATTAAAAGAATTTTATGGCAGAGTTGTACACACGCTGCCTTGCTGCCAAGGCATAATTGACAGACTCCCTGGTATGTGGGCTGAAATTTGTTTAACTGTCTCATCACATTTCCTATTTTTGTTTTCTCTTTCAGACTAACAGCTAAAGCTGTTGCTGTTCTCTTACCAATCTTGGGAAGCTCGTGGATCTTTGGGATTTTGGCTGTCAATGCCCACGCATTAGTATTTCAGTATATATTTGCTGTTTTCAATTCACTACAAGTAAGTACCTGGTGGGAAAGTTTATGGCTACCAAACCGCTGCTGAGATCCAATAAATGGATCATTAGTAATGTTTTCACATGCTTGTGTTTATTGGATTTTTTCTATGTTCCTTCCTCTGTCTTTCAAGTCTGTGCTGACCATACAGCGCTGGAAATTGTTTAGTCTCTGTATGAACAGAACTTTTATCCCACTCCTTAGTGTTTCCAGTAGCAATAGTTAAATAAATGAGACAGTGAGCTTGAGAAATGAAATTCATTTTTCCAGCACCATGTACCACAGGCAAGATTCTGCAGCAGAGGTAACAGAACAATTTTTCAGTGTCAGTTTGTGGCTTCATTACTGAAACTAAATGAAAGCGAACAGAAGTTTGTGGGAAAGGTGCGGCATAAGGAGAAAAGTGGAGCTATTCTGCCTGCTGCACATGACTCTTACATGCAGGCAGCTAGACCCTCATCTTCTTAGCACACCAATCCAGGAAAACAGCTCTGTCCAAGAAGGAATGTAAGCATCTGCTTAGCTTTAAGCAGATATTTCAGTAGAGGCATAAATCTATAGGTGCATTATAATTCTTTCCTGAATAATGGTTACAAAGGGGAAGAAAAAATGAATTCCTGTAAATCCTTTTTTGTCTCAAGAAGAAGTAGTACTATGGTCACAAAAAGAGCGCAACAAAGTTCTCCCTATAAGCTGATAAGAAAAGTTCCAATTTTCATCCAGAATAAAAAACCCAATAGTTTAGGTTAATAATCCCCAAAAGAAAATAAAATGTATTTTGGGAGGGAAAGAGGATGGGACCTTTTCACTTTCCATTTGACAAAAAGCCCAAAGATAGCAAAATTCTGTTGTGAAAATTTTCCTAATGCTAATAATACCTTGCTTTTCTAATGTGAAAAATATTGATCTGGTATTTCACAAAGAGCATTTCCCTCTGCCTTTATCTTTGCAAGTACAGGCAAAAAGTTCTCATCATGAAAACAGGATTCCTGCTTCTTTGCAGCCAGATTTCTCCTTTAGCACCCCGACGTTTAGGAGGTGCTGTTTTACAGGAAAAGGTCCAGACAAGCCTCGTGGTAACCTAATGCTGCAGGTTTCTGCAGTTTGACATGGGGCATAGTTTAGCCTACTCTTTGATGTTTATAGGGCTCCAGCTACTCAATACCTGCTTTATACAATACTGTGAGAGACACATTACTGTATTTCATCCTTCACAGTCAGTCTTCACCCTTCTCCCTTTTATTTTTTTTACAGGGATTTTTCATGTTCCTGTTTCACTGTCTTCTGAATTCAGAGGTATGTAACCAAATGGTGTTAACAAATCTGGTGTTACCAAATTCAAGTAACATGAGTGTAAAACAAGAAAAGACTTCCTCCATTATCACTGCCTGCTATGCCACTTAATGTAAGACTGTTAGTGACTTTGTGACTTGTGGCATTTTGACCCTGAATTGACATTTATTTCATTTAACGTAGGAAAGGTTTTAAAAGTGAAACATCGTAAGAGACAGCAGCTTAAGACTAAGAAAAGAAGCTCTCCTGAGGGCTGGGGGGGCTGAGCAGGGCATGGGCTGTGCTGCTAAGGGAGGATGCTTAAACAGTGGGAACAGGACTCGCTCTGGCAGTCTCCATTGGGGGGCCTCTGGCTTTGTTAAATCTGCAGTTCCAGAGAGGAAAATAAATATTATTCTCAGGAAAACATACTTTTGGACATTGCTCATCCAATCCTTAATGGGAAAACAAACAGAGTAGAACATATTCCAGGTATTTTTCTTGGCAGGAAGTTCAGGTTTCCATAGTGGATCAAGGCATCTTTTTGCATTAAGGCTGTCTCAGAGCAACTGGGGTAAAGCCAAGGCAAGGCTGATGTAAATGGGGCTTGTGGAGACCATTTCTGCTGGGCCTGGAGCTTGCAACATCCTCTCCTCCCATGGCAGATAGCAGAAAATACTACTGATAACAAAAATTTCTTATGAAAACCATTTGCAGCATGCTGATGAGGAGTACTGCTTAGCGAACCCCCCAGCCCCGAGCTTTGATTCTCCCACAGCTGGCTCTTCTGGATTCTATGAAGTAGCTCTGCCCCATAGCCTGCTGCTTCTTTCTGTGCAACAGTAGCACTCCAGATCTTCTGAGGAGACATCATTTATTACTTGCCAACCAATTCGGTCTTAGAGCATTGATGTGAATCTTTGCTGCAGTCAGTTTGGGTAGTGAGGACTGACTATGAAGTTCTTGATTTTTATTGAAATCAACTAAAGTTAAGCAGTCAGGTTAAAGGTAAGGAGGAAGAATATTTCTTTATTCTGTTCTCCCCCAGGCTCAGAATGTTTTCTTCCTGCTGTCAAGCTTCAAGTATCTTACATTAAATACAAATATTTGAATTGCTTCCATTTTTCCAGGAACCTCATGAGAAATTCAATTCAGAAACTTTTCAGAATTTGCATCCTCAAAAAAACAGTTTATATAGAGCTAACGTGAACTGTCATTTTTGGAGAGCAGGTCTTATTGGCTCCACTGTATGCTGTGATTATCTAAAATACTTTTTCAGCTGAACCATGAGAATTCTTGAGAATTTCATTCTTACCATAATAGTGAAACTCAAGATACTGTAAAGCACCGAAATCTGCAGATACTTCCAAGTGGTTGGGTAATGACGAGAGCTTTATTCCTGATGTGCCTGGGCAAAGAATGCACACGTTATAAAGAAGCACAGGAGAATGGGTCTGACAGGGACCTGAGCAGCCTCTCCAGTGTGCCAGCGTCACCCCCGACAGCTCAGTCTTCGGAGCCCCTTGACCTCCCTCGGCAACTTGGCTCTGTGCCTCACTACTGCCACTCCTAAATTGTAGTTTTCATCTTTCTTGCTGCAGTTTGAGCTTCTTATTTCCTGTGTTAGCTACTATATGTAGAAAGACTAGGTAATTCCCTTCCTCTCCACAGGAAAGGAAAGATTGCAAGACTTACGCTGTCTTCCCCCAGTCCTGCTCTTGCTTAAACAACCTGAGCTTCTTGTAATGTGTGTTTGTGCATGACCTGTGATCATCCTTACTGCTCTCTTCAGGGCTGTCTCCAGCTGGCCCGTTTTTCCCAGGATGCTGGACGTAGTACTGTAGGTGAGGCCATGCCAGTGTAGAACAGGGGAGGAAAGATTATGTGTTTTGCAGACTATGCTCCTCCTGACAAGATGTTCTTTATCACAACATTGTAACACTAGTCAATCACTTCCAGCCAGTAATCCTTGATAAATCTCACCTAATTGACTGAAGAATTACTGTCTCACCATCTTTTCTTTATGCAGCTGATTATTTTCACCTTGGTGAAGAATCTTCTTACATCTATAGAAAATTTCATCCATCACCTTTCAGTAATTTCGGTTTTCAAAAGGCTGGTGGCTGGCTTACATCCTCGTGGCATCTGGATGCCATCAGGGCCACGTGAGCTCCAGGGAGAGCCTGCCTGAATTGGGGAGCTTGTCCAGCCTGGGGCTGTTTATTTAGTTAGAAAATGTGAAAGGGAGCTGCTGAAAAATCAGTATAACGGCACCTTATGAAATCTTTCAAACCAGGACTGCAAATCCTGGGGATGTATGCTTATACGCCCTGCCGGTTTGGCTTTTTGCTTTTATTATTTTTTATTTTTAATAAGATGGATGGTAATACAGTTATACCTTGGACATCTAGGTGGATGGGATAATCCAGATAACTTAAAAATGTTGCTAATGAAATGAGACATAAGTGAGGTTTTACAATGCTTTGTATTTAAAGTATGGGTACTTGAAAAGTAAAGTTTTAAAATAATAAAATAAATCTAAAGAAAAAGGTAGGGGTGGATTGTTTGTTGCTTTTTTGTACAGTGACCTTAATGTGGAGGAAGGATAATGGGGAAATGATTGCATCTGTGAAAATAAACACAACTTTTTCAAAAGAAATCTTCTACCTGGTTTCAATTTTTTCCCCCAAAGGTTAGAGCTGCTTTTAAGCACAAAACCAAGGTCTGGTCCCTTACCAGTAGTTCGACTCGCAACATCAATGTGAAACCCTTCAATTCAGACATTGTGAGTACTGCTCCTTTCGTTTGGTTTTTTTTTTTTCCCCCTATTGTACTTGAAAATGTTCCGCATTAAATTCTGTTGGAAAGAACAGGACTTAAGGCGGCACATGGGTATACTAAAAATATAGTATATATTTTTACTAATGCATGGTGTAGACAGGTGGAATCGGCAAGTATTGAGTTTCAGCTACAGTATCTGTTTTGAAAGCAAAGGACAAAATTCTGCTTTCTGTAAACTATCAAATAAAAGTAAACAAATGTTTATGAACTCTGGAGTATGGTTCAATAAGACTATTCCCACCCGCTGTAATGGACTTCATATTATGCATTCAAGCAGCATTTTGGCAATGTATTTGTCTGATGATGATGGGTTTTTCATAGGGCACTTTTAAATAAGTCAGTATGTGAACATGCTTTTCCAGCTCTCATTAAATGTTCTTGAGGCAAAAGACATCTGTTTTCATAAAGAACCAGACTTCTGAAGTGATAGGTATTATTAAGTGATTGCTGCCAATCACCTTAGATCCTGGCAATAACTGTTTAAAAATCCTTTATGGCATATGCTCTCAGGACTCTGTGACAACACTGCAATGTAAATAGATGCTTTCAAGCTTTTATTTCATCCAGACAAGAGTGGTTTAGCAAAATAAATAAATCTATTTTCAATATTATTTTGTCTTCCAGATGACTGGGAACAGGCCAGGCACTACGCCCACAAAGCTGAACACCTGGGATAAGAGCACCAATTCAGCCAACCGCATTGATTTATCAGCAGTCTGACGGTAATACCAGCTTCTCAGTGAAAATCAAGCCATCCATTCAGGACCTCTGACACAATGCCCACCAGTTTCTTCTCACTGTTAATACCAGTAGAAAACTGCTTTTTTAATCACTGCCTAATAAATTGGAAATTGCTATATTGTTTTGTTGAGTAAATAGCCCTCATCTGTTTGCTTTCAAAACTGTAACATTTTCTACCACTTGGCTATTAGCAGATGCTGTAAGAATAACTAGCACAAGTATACACTGGATGGTTTTGTCAGCAATGATGAAAACACTAGATATGCAAAAAGGGCTTATTGCTATCTGAATCGTTCCAGGTCCCAGAACAGAGGACAGGCAACGTACCTCTGGAAAGATGGATTTTTATGCTCTAAAATGAAATGCTTCCCATTGTGAAGTTGTAATGGGGCTATTCTGGTCTTGCTGTGCGCTCTCTGTTTACATGTATTATCGTACAGAATCCAATTATCAAAATGAAGCTTGTTCAAAATACATAGTGTGGTGATTAATTTAAATGCTACAAGGAAGGCAGGACTTGACGGGAGAAGCAGATTCCAGCTACTCAGATCCCAGTATGAGCATAGAATTAGCAAAGCTAATACACACATACACCTCTGTGCACATAAACAGCATATGTAACATGTAAATCTCCTATATGTGGCCTGTTAGTATTTTAGATATTCCTGTTTACATCATATCTATAAAAGGCAGAAATGGCTAAGCTTGTCCTATAGCAGTCCACAGCATTTCTATCACTGATTTGTGTCTGCTGACACACCACAATACAGAGCCTGAAGCTTTTGGATGCAATCAACAGCTGTCCATCAAGTGCATTTTGCAAATGCACTCTAGCTTTTGGAAATCAACACTTGGCACTGTGACTTACCTTTCCCCTTTTACTGGTCAAATTGAGACACTGAAGTCCAACCACAAAAATGTAACAATGACACACTGTGAAGACAGCCAGACTATGAATAAGTCTGTGTATTGCTACCTACAGACATCTTTTGAATAGGTCTCCCCAGAGTCCTTTGTGGTTTTAAACTCTGCTCAGCACTTAATAGCTTCTGCTTTAGTGCTGCTATGCAATATCTTTAAGGAGGAAAAAAAAAACCAACCACCACTGTAATTTTTCTTTTGATCAGTGTTTTGTTGGTTCTCAGAAGTGATGTTTGGAGCATAAAGGGGTGCAATCTTGGCTGCACCAACGATGCACCTTCCCAGCCAGCGGTAGAGCAGAGTATAAGCCCCAGTGTGGTCAGAGCCCCTAAATATGCATCTTGCTCTAGGATTTACTCAGCAGCCAGCAACTTACAAAGATGAGGCCCCCTTTGCCAAGTGGCTTTGCAGCCATATCTCCTTATTCGCAGCCTGCCCTTGTTAGCTGTAGCTGTCTCCCTAAGAGACCAGGTATACTGGTTGGCAGGAATCACCAGGGTAATTAGCTTTCCTAATACACTGGGCTATCAAAATACAACAAAAGGAGGGAAAGATGCAAATCTTCAACCTCATTTTTTTGCTAAAAGGTTTTCTGTTGGGTTTTTTTTAATTCAAGGTTCGCGTCTTCAGCAGGTCAGACCATTTCTGATCCCAGTGAATCGAGCAAGATACCTGTTATTGCTATCCAAGAGAAAAGGTATTTGCACCCTAATGCGCAGGGTGGGAACTGTTTATTGGATAGTAAACTTTTAAAAAAGAAAATAAAAGGAAACTGATCTTTAGGGAACAGGAAACATTCATCAGTTAGCACTGAATTTAGTGAAGCATTTCATCCAAAGGACATGGATTTTAAAGTTTAGAAAATATAAACGCATTTCATTTTTGATTGATCCAAAACAAGTTTTCTCCGTGCTTCCTTCCTGCACTAAGAAAAAATTACCTGTTTCAGTTTGGATCAGTCTTTTCCGCCTTCTCCCCTTCCTGGCCAAGACTTGCTGGTGCGGTCACCAAACTGAACACCCACAGTCCACCAAAGTTTGTCTGTGGCTACAAATTAAAACATGCTCCAGAAATTATCTTAGTTTCACCAGATAAATGCTGGATTTATGCAGCTGGAACACAGCAGAATGTGACATACTGCATATCACACATATACATAATGAAATATATAGGCTTCTAATCATGTGTTTCCTATTGCTAAATAACTCAAATTGTTGCCAGCTAACTCTAAAAGGCAGGTCAGTAAAAGCTAAATATCTAAATGGCTATGTCTTTTATTTTGACTTTTGTGTATGGCTTTTTCCTAGCCTTTGCTACATTGGACTGTCTTACAGCTGTGCAAATATATCAGCTTTTCTTGGCCGGAGGATGGTTTTTTTTCCCCTCGCAAAACACACAGTTAAAGGAGCCCTCAGAATGTATGGAGGAGATTGTAACAGAACAGTACTGTGATAACAGAGTTCAGTGTTTGTATTGTGTGCAGACAACATATTTAAGCACATTTTTTATACTGGAGCCTGTTTTTTGTTGTTTTTTTGCTTTTTTTTTTTGTTTCCTACACTGTGACCATGGATATAGATTGAAACCCTCCTTGATCATTTCTCTTCTAAGCATTGTAGCACAAACAGTTCTGTGAATGATCCAGAGGACTTATAAAAGCTTTTTTCCTCCCCCTTTAAATCTTAATTGTTAAGAATATTCCCCTCTGCACAATTTTCATTGCCTGCATTTCCTCCTGTGCTTAATGTATATTGGTCACCTATCATGCAACATACAAATGACAGTATGAAATGACAGTAGTATAAAGGGCTAAACCTGTTTTTCATCCAGGTATACCATATTTTAAAATTATTCATCAAAAGTAAGAAAAGCATGAAAATGTTTTTGATTTTATACTTTAGAATGTGACATAGATGTATTATATACTGAGGGAACATTTATTACCCTGTAGCTACAGAGATCCACTGTGGATAATCTGCATCCCATGCTTTAACTTTTGAATGTTACTTGTGATGAAGCAGTTTATCTTCTTGTTTATGTCACATGAGGTTAGGAGCTAGAACGCTGTATTTATACTAGGTTGGGGGTGGGGTTTCTTCTGGTTTTGGTATACTAGTAAAAAACCCCACAAAATACAAATGTATTCCATTGCCATCTAGGTCCATTCTTTTTGTTTAATTCAATGTATTTTTGTTGTTGCTGAATGCAGCAAATGTACTGAATAAGAAATGCTGAAATGAATCTTTAAACAATCTCTTCCTGTTCTCAGTCTTTTGAAGCCTGAAAATCTTGCAGTTTATTTATGGGCTTGTATATAGCAGCTATTGCAATATTTTTTTCAGGACAGCATCACTTTGTCAACAGTATGAAATCTTAATTGAATGAGATGTGAGTTTTAAAATAGGTAATGTAGCAAGAATGATTTTGCCAGTAAGTGGTGAAATAATTTAGTTTTGGGTTTTTTTCCCCCCAAATAAATAAGAAATCTTAATTTCCTAAAAGAACTTTGTATTTGTTCAATTATTCTTTTGACAGGGGTTATAAGCAACAGCATAACAATTATGGCTCCCTATAAGTACTATTGCTGTGATTAAACAAGCGGAGCTTTACTCACATGCAGGGTCCTACTATATGCATCAGGTGTGCCTAGTTAATGTACAGACAATATTTTTGTATTAAAATTTATACCCGCAGAATGTACTGAAGAAGGTAATTCCCTCCCCTTTAAGAAAGGAGCCTATTTTATGAAGCGACTGCTGCAAATTATTTCTTCTAACCCAACTATTCCAGTAATGTGGTCAAGGTCAGTTCCTAGGTGAAAAAATGGCATTTATCAATACAATTCTGTCTCAGGGGGGTTTTGGAACTAGATGATCTTTAAGGTCACTTCCAACCCAAACCATTCTATGATTCTATGAATATACATATACACAGACACACACACACTTATAGCTAGATAGATACACACACACACGTATTTTACATATATAAATGTATATATTTTTTTAAAAAAATATATACACATCTTTCAGAAGTCTCTTTCTGTGACCACAACAGCACCTTCTTCACCTCTATTTTCTGTGGGGAGGGGACAGATAATTTGCTGGTCAGAAGGGGGATGCACTCACAACAATTACCTTTCCATGGCAGCTTGCACTCTCCTGCAGGCAAGTAACTAGCAACTATCAACTGCCACTAACTCTCTGTGTTTCGGATGCCTGGGAGCACAGGCATGGTCAGAAAGGATAGTGTTTCGGAAATGCCAGGGGTTTTGTCAATGTTTTGCTGTGTTACCCTGGTGCGTGACCTTCAGTAACTTACTTTTCCTGACTCTGTGTTTATCGCATCAGTGAAACGAAGATAACGATACTGTCCTCTGTTAAGCACTCTGAAACTCACAGTTGACAAATGGAGCATTTATTATTAAATACTAATGCTACACAGTAATTTTTGTTCTTTCACCTACTGCTGGCTCCAGTGCTGAGGGCACAAGCATTGTGCAGTGTGGCCCCTAACCTTTGCCCTGTCCCCTCAACCACTGCGTTACATATTTAGGCTCTGCTGTGTCCTGTTACAATGGAAGGCATCTACTAATTGCTACAGCACTAGGGCAGAGATTTCTCCACTAACAGCTGCAAAGGTGTCCTTATTGTGTAACGTACACATGGGTGCATCCTTGCTTCTGAAGTGGGGCTAGCGGGTCCACCCAGCCATGCCTGCTCCATCAGAGCAAAAGCAGGGAGTGACTCTGGTGGTGCCCCAGAGCTGCATCAGCTAGGTGGGATTCCTCTTCACCTTCAGGACTGCCAACATGTAGCCTTACCAGCAGAGAGAGATCTTCTAGGATTTAGTGCAGCCAGTGCAGAAAACCAGCACAAGGTTAACGGCTCAAAGACTGAAGCTTTGGTTCTAGGACTAGTTTCACTCTATAGCAAAGGGTCATAATGAAGTGCATTACAAAAATAGTGATTTTTGTTTTAAACTAATGCATACTGTATTATAACGTTATTACTACTATGCTTTTATCTGCAAATTCAGACATGTTACATCTCAGAGAACAAACAGAGCCAAAAGCTTATCATCATAGGGGTGCAAACCTCTAGATGACATGTTTTCAAGGTTAAAGCTAGTTCTGTTATGATTAATAGGCTGCCAGCTGCCTCCTCTCTGTTGCATAGCTGTGTAGATGTAGTGGGGTGATGATGGGAAGTTAAATAGCAGGGGAATTATGTGATGAAGAATAACTAGAGCAATTATATCTTGAAAAATTAAAGATTGGAATTTAGATGAGAAAGGTGTTTCATCATCTTTCGATAGCTATTACAAAGAAACCTTCCTCCCTTTGTATCCCTCCAAATCGTGTAGCAAGGCATGCACAAAAGAATGCTTTCTTGCTATTCTGTGAAATGTAGAGGGTATTTTTAACATTTATCATTCATGACAGAATAATAAATTAGATAATTTTGGTACTGGTTTGCATCATGTTTGCCTTTAAAAATACTTTCCTTATATCTGTGTTATGCTTGGATGACTCAGTGTAGTATGTCATGGATAGTTATTGCTATAATTGCCCTTGTTCACACAATTTTCTTTCTCAATAATCCCATATGGTTTTGGAATTTGGAGGCCATATTTCATCTTGTCAAGGGTGATTACAATACTAAATGTACCACTGACATCAGCGTCTTCACCAGGTGCTGACACATGACAGAAATATTGAATCATAAGCCACTTCTAAGCACTGTTCAGTACACCTTTACCAAACAGCTTCCTTGACCAATTGCTAATTTGCTTCGCGTAACTCCCAATAGAGCAGTCTCCGGCTGTCTAATTTACCTTTACCAAAGGCAACAGAAATTTTCTCTCCCTGTTATTTTCTGTGGTTACTGTACAAAAGCTGGCTTGAATGAGCATTGCATGTGTTCCTTTAAGCATTCTTCAAGCTAAGCATTTGCTTATAGCTACTTAGAAACATGGAACAATGCATAAAACAGTTCAAGCCAAAAAAATATACTGAAGCACAATGAACAACTCCGTCACTGCAAAAGCCTTAAGTTTTAGTTTGTGCTCAGAATACTCGGGAGGAAAATGCACAATAAGACAAACCCAAATTTCTACCCTCCAAAAGCTTCTCAAGTTAAGCAGCAAAGATGAACGCTCCTTGGAAAATCTGGGCCTTATATAGCAGAATTTAGACAATTTAAAATTCATATTGACTATAACATGTTTCCTTATGGCATTTTTGTTTCAGATTCTGCACAGGTCAACTAAATGTGAGCATGTCTTCTCACTTCACCAGCCATGTATCACTAATCTGTCTTGTTTTGCAGTCTCCAAAAAAAAAAAAAAAAAAAAAAAAAGGGAGTGGGGGAATATATGGGCATATGTTCACAGAGGAAAAAGGGCAAAGCTCAGACCTCATACTGACCCATGGGCCTTTCATACTCTGTTGATGACTGCGGGGGAGGCTTCAGGATCTGAGGCTTAGCATCTGCGAATGTTTGCACAGACGGCTTTCTGCAGCAGCAAAGAGCATAATTATAAAAAAAAAAGTATCTGTGGACTATGTTTCACAATTTGTGAGTTGAATATTGTGCGTTTAGATTGTAATTATGCATTAAAATCTCAGATGTATTGTCAATAGAACACACTACAAGTTTATGTAGTAGTGGCCCATGATGTAGGCATATTTTTCAGTCTTGCATTTTTATATGCCTAACAGGCTGCTCAATACTGCCTGCTAATAACAGCAAATCAACATACAGCATGGAGAAGGTCTCCCAGAATTAGTTCTTACAAGCCAGACTATCCATTATTTGGTGATGTTCTCACACCTTCAAACTAAGGGGTATCAAAACTAGTGGCTGATTATTACCTGGAAAAAAAATTAGTTTAATGCTGGGAACTCTCTAAGCAGCTTGCCTAAGCCTTTACTGTTCCTCAGTTGTTAGGAACAGTGTTCAACCACAGCCTGAAAAAGAAAAGTTAATTAAAGATGTCAAAACTTCTGCGTAGGGCAAATGGTACACAGAGGAGTATCACGATGCAGAAGATGTATACTGTGTGGAGAGGAAAATAGTTTGAGTAAAATGTTGATAACACCAGAAACTAATAATTGACTAAACCACTCTGGTGTGAAAGAGCCACATCTGAAGGTCTTGCATCCAGAATGACTTAACAGATCCTCTGGAAACACAGCCAAATCTCCTTGTAATATTAATCTTTTGAATATGGTGGTTATACACACACACAAACCTCTACTGAACAGAATAAAGTTTTGCATAGATACACCCATGAGCCTCAGTGGGTCTTTGCAGCAAAATCTGCTGTAGAAAGCATTGTGCTGCTTTAACTTGCCTTGACCAGATGGGGCGGCTCTGATGTTGGATGCAGCTCCCAGCAACACCACCTTCCCACATCCATCTTCATCAGCCTCCCCCCAACAAACTGACTGTCCACGCACTGGCAGCAGATCCCATATAAGCACGGATGTTTCCACTGATTTCACACGTGCCTTGAGCCAGCAAGCGTGTGCCACAGCACAGTACCACACAGCATCAGTCACCAAGAGCCCTTGACCATGACAGCTGTTACAAGGTCAGCACAAAGCCCCACAATACTTTCCTGCTGCCAGTCCCAGCTGTGGTGCACCAGCACCTGAAGCAGGTTTCTGCAGCACGCTGCACTGCCAAGCATGCACACACAGGGACACCAGGCAAGGTGAGGTCAGATGGTGACCCCCCACATTTGTATCAGTAAATGCTCCATCATTACCTCCCTGAACATGCACCCTTCATGTGCAAAGACATGTTTTTATTACATTGTATGTATTACATTTCCTGAACTGTCCTTTTTTCTTTCACTGCTTATATCATCTTCAGGAGCGATCCTCCCTCAGTTAAAAACAGCAATTGCCCCACAGTAGACAGAATTTGCATCATTTCTTACATTTTGCGGGGGAGAGCACAGCGTTTCATTCTACAGCACAGCTGCAGAGCCAGGATATATTACACGCCTTATACCTCCTCTCTTGACACAGCGTAGTTGCTGCTTCTTTCCGTAATACTGTCAAGGAACTTCCTTCTCTCAAACACATTAAGGAAAATGAGTAATCACAGAAAAAGTCACGTCAATGCATTTGTCACAAACAAAAAGCTACAGTGGTGAAGCAGTGCAGTCTTTCCTGTTTTTTTCCAGTAGGGGAGCAGGAATCAGCCCAGAGTGTCACAAATCTGGATTCCTGCATTCTGTTCTACAATGTAGCTGGAAAAAATGTGTGAAAGCCACTCTCTGCTTGTTTGAAGGGTCTCCAGTGTACAAGGCATTTCTGTCAAAATCAGTTATTATTTACACTTACTGAATTGTCTGCCTCAGACATTCAATACAGGATACATTTGTGCTGCAAAATAAAGTTAACTTGTGCTGTGCTCTGCCATCTTAAGAATAGAGCTTATTTGGATCAGAGTAGCCACTTGGAAGGATTTCAGTGGACAGTAAAGGGTAATAGTTGTGCCATGACTTCAAAAAATTCACTTCTATGAGTAATTTCTCTTTGAATCCATGGCAGTCGAAATCAAAGCAACTTCTGAATCAGGCACTACAAATCCAGGCACTGAAGAACCTGAAGTCCAGCACTTGCTGCCTTGTGCAGTAGTAGCTCTGCTCCAGGGCTCAGACTTGGATGACAGCAATGCATAGGTGTTTACCCGAAGTCCCCACAGAAGCTAGCACACCCAAAGGGACTTGCCTAAGGCAAATGGAAGAAATCATCCTTATTCCTGTTTCCTGCAAGCACAGCAGTCTTGCATTCAGGCTGAAGCAAGGCTCTCCACCTCAGACAGACTTCCCACCCCTGACACGGCACCAGGTGCCTGCTCTCCTGCAGTGGTGCAGTGGTGGTGCACCACTGGCTCACCTGCACCCTGCATCCTGCTCTGCAGTCCTCTTCCTTCAGCCACCTAGACCTTTCTGCAGAGCTCATGCATATGTGCAGGGCAAACTTTGTGAAATAACAGTCTGTCTTTCCCCTGTAACTGTTACATCAGCCATAACTCGTAATGACAAATAGCAAAACATTTTGTAGAGCAACTTTTAATAACACATTCACATTAACAAAATGTTTGGTCCTATGAACACCTAACTGTTCTTCCTGCAAGAAAAATACAGTCCCCCCTGGCTGTGCATCAGTACAATAATTTAACATGGAAAGAAATATCAGATAATTTTCTTCCTAAATATCAAAGCTCTTCATTTAATAGAGCTATTTTTCAGATAACAGCCTCAGTTATGGCACTACAAGAAATGCTCACTGGGAAGCTCAAAACAGCTAAACCCTAGTTTCCTTCTGTGTACTATAATTTGTGAAACGTTGTACTTTCCAAGATAAGTAAGAACTTAGAGATGCAGTTTTAGGAGAAAAAACGACAATAAAACCCAACCAGAAAACTGCCATGCAAAAAGGCAGGCTGCAGCCTTATTCTCTATTTGGGCCAAGGGCCATAGACAGCGATTCACTTTGCTCTACGGAAGTGATGTATGAATTACACACTGCATATACACATCTCCAAACTCTCCCTGGTTGCCAGCATGGTAGGAGCCTGGCCAAAGATACCTGCTTTCAGTCAAGAATCATCCCTGCAGCAACAGCAGGACACACATGATCTGCTGATGAGTCAGAGTGCATATTAAGCCCCATTTTTAGAGGAACGGAGCTACCTGCCTGGGAGGGGCAGGGGTGATGGGGGGCACCAAAAGGAGCAATTTTTACTCTTCTGCTAAGTAAGAAATTCCCATAAACCACAGTAGAGTTGGTCACATGCTGTCATGACCAAAACCACTGTTGCTTCTTCAAGTTATTCCTGCCAGAACACAGTAAAATCCTTACACATGGTAACAGTGATACTAAAGCATAACCACACATCATCTGTATAAGCAGGACCTCCCTGCTTCTGAGTAAGACACAAGCACTCTACCATCCATGCCACAACTGTTTGTAAAGCTATTTTATTTCTACCATTGATACAGTTTCAGTCAAATAGAGAGCTCCTGCCCACTGCTGACTTTGAGTGCGTTGAGAAGTATAAAAAATTTGTAAACTGTCTGTCTTTGTGGCAATAAAATTGCAATCATGCTAAACCGCCCTTGTTCAAGCAGCCTTCAAGAGCGAGTGCTGTTAAAGACCTAGTAGCTTGATAGTTGCTTGAGAACTAGAAAACTTTGTAGAAAAAAAAGCCGGAAGCTTTGGTGTGTTTCACGTTACTTTAGTGTTCCTTATAGCGACATTAGTTACTGCATGTGGGTCTGTATCATTTCTCTGCAGACCACCAGGGCTGAACCAGAGCTATGGCCCCTTTTTTTAACTGTACAAATGGACAGCATCCTGGTTTTAACCAATTTGAAAGCTAGATTTCTAATCTGACCATTAGTTGCAAATATTTTTTTAGTCCTAATTGCACTTTCAGTTTGAATTGTATTTTTAGTTTATGACATCTTAAAATAGACATATTTAAAACTCCTGAATTCCAGTTATCTCATCTATTTGGCAATTAACATTCTTTTTAAAGTGCATCACTACCACTAGGCGCCTCCCACAATGCATTAAAACAATATGTTTTTTTTAGTCACTTGTGTAGTCACTCTCCAAACTCTTCTGTTTCACTTACCTGGCATTATCTATTCAAGTGAAACCAGAGTAGATGTCATAAACTATAGGCATTTATCTCCTACATGGTCTACAGATACTGTGGGTTTTGCAGCATTAATTTTGGGACTGGCATAGGGAAGGTAGACCTTCTGCTTTTTCTTCCTATAGGTGGTGGGTTTTATACAATGAAATTGATTACAAGTCAAATTACAAGTCAAATACATTACCGTATTTGTCTAGGATATGTGAGGCAGCTGGTCTCTGTTTATGGTAATCAAATATGCTCACAGGTCTTGTTCCCTTCTTCATTCTTTCAAGATGGTTATTTCCCTTCCCATAAATACCTCTTCAGTTTAACTCCTTGGGCATTTCTTACTTGGTCTCGCCAGCACTTGCATCAGATGCTGTAAATATCCATTTCTGCAATGCCTACATTTTACATTTTCCTTTAACATTTGCATCTGGCATTGCTCTGCCTGGCTGGGGAGACTGAAGTTACATGATAAAGAGAAATTTGTGGCTATCTGTAAAGCCCAGGTGGTTAAGTGGCTTATTTGTGAACACTCATTTACAGAAATCCATACTTGGCCTACAGCTTTCCGAAAACATCCTCTCCATGAGCCCAGACAGTTCAGTGAAGTACATCTTGAAGTGCTGTGAATTGGCGTCAATTAAGTTACGGCAGCTCACGCCACCTGAGGGCCTGCCTCCGGCTGACTTCTCCAGAAGCTAATACCCACTGCAGCCCTGCCGAGGGCTTTGATTCAGGTCCTTACCTCCCCTCTCTTCTTTTTGGCTTAGGGTGGTTTTAGCCCCCTGCCTCCTTCTGGGCTGGCTTGGTGTTTTGATAAGGCAGCTGCTGGCTAAACACCACCTCTCTGTGCCTTACTTGCTTTTATGTTTTGAATTTGGCATGAGATAGATGTTGGGGCTCTTAAGATACCAGTTTCTATGGAAGGTACTTTTCCCATACAGATAGATCAAGGGCACAAACTTCCAAGTAGGTGGTTTGAATTTATTAAAACTGGTTCTCTAACAATAATTAATATTGCAAAATTATGCTTTGTCATGAAAGTTTCTGAAGCCCTTTGTAAGCAGGAGCACAGAAAGCCCAGTCACTGGGGCCAGCTCCCTGCTATCCTCAGCACCATGCAATGGGCACAGGGAAGGGAAGGTGAACAGACTCCCATAATGAAGGTCATTTCCCATTTTATCATTCAAAAACAAGCAGGGTACTGTGGGAATGTGCCCTTGTCCAGGCCTTGTTTTACACTCTTGACTCAAGGCGGGCTCTGCTTGGATGCTTCTTGCCACTGCTCTCCAAGTTAAATTTTCCCTCTGCCATCTCATAGTCTACAAGCATAGTTTGCTGCAAGTGCAGAAAAAAAACCCCCAGATTTATCTAAAGCAGAAAACCATTAATCCTGAGATTCATGACATCTGCATTTACCCTGCCTCAGATATGCACAGCAGTCATTTGCTGCATTTTCATCCAAGTCACAGAACATGCTCAGACAGCAGCGAGCACACAGGGGCTGCTCCCCAAGTCTGCCTTGTTCTCGCTGCAGGTCAGCCATCTCCATGGTAACCCAAACTGGGAGCAGCACTTCAAATCGATCTTCTTATTAATAGTTTCATTGGCATTCAAAAGAAATAAAGGGGCCCCTTACCGAACGTTATGTCAGGGCTCCTCTGACATAAGCTACCAGAAAAGCATCTTTTAATTAGCAACTTGCCCCAGGCCAGCAATACTCCACCTCCTACCACTGGTTAGACTCGATCACCTCCAACTGCTACCAGACACCCAGCTTTCCTGATCTCACGTTAGCCCTCTGTGGGCCTCAGTGAATAAGAAATTGAGTGTCACTGTTCCAGGAGCCGAGGTACCATAACAATAAGCATGACAGAAATGCCTTGATGGATCTACTGGATGATGGATGCAGTAAAACCCATCCCGTCTCAGTCAAAAATGAATTCACTTCTTTCAAGCAATTGAGGAGATATCAGGAGATTTAATGAAAGAACAGTAAACTGTGCCCTAATTTGTGAAAAGTATTCTCTTGATTTTGTGGGCAGTATTTACAGTGCTTACTTAATCTTGATTAAACTTGCTTAATCCAAGAATTACCAGGGAATTGGTAACCGGTGAATGTCCATTACATGAAAAATCACCTGGCCCTGGATTTAGTTATATTCCCAAGTCTGGTTTCTTAACAGATACTCCTGTAGACAGTTGTGGAAGAGAAAACAGGCAAAGTGGGAAGCAAAGAAGAAACTGTTGCTCTGGAAAGCAAAGTGGAGGTTCAGTTCTACAAAAAGTAGAGGACAGATATGTACTATGTAGACATCCATCTTAAAGTCTGGTTTTCCTGCTTAATATTTGGGGCTCTCTTTTTTTTCTGCTCCTTTTCTCACCACTTTGCACACAGCAGCTCTCTGTGCAGTCTGTTTCAGAACTGCTAGTATCAGTCTTGAAGGAACATTTGAGCATCTTCCTTTGGAAGACATTCTTAAGCAGAGCCTTAAGCCAGGAATCCTATCCAAGGACCCAAATCCCTCACTGCAGACAAAGATTCCCAGTTGTATTCAGCACCAGCAGAAGATGACAGAAATTTTTGTACTAACAACAGTAAGCTTTGGATCAGACCTTGACTCACACTAGTATCAATGAAAAAAGCCCTCTCTAATTTTTAGCAAAGAAGGGAGAGACAACATGTTAAACCAACCAGACATAGCAGTCAGAAATGAAGATGATAAAAGGCTTTTGTTTCTGCTTCTTCTATAGGGTATGAATAGTTCCCAAATCTATTTTGAAACATCAAAAGCTTTACAACAAAAGAAAAAGAAAAAAAAAAAAAAGAAAAATATCCTCACAATTTACCAGCCATTATATTATTCAGTGTTCCTGGAAAAAGACAGTCCTGGTTTATGATCCAAATTACAGATAAGAGCTGGCAACAAAGAAAATACAATAAGAAATGTTATTTTATATAAGTAAAGTGGGAGAAAAAGCACGTGTTTGTTATCTTGCTCAGAGCAGCCTAGTTCTCTGTCACAATAGGCGACATTTACAATCAGCCTTATGAGGAAAAGCAGATAAAAGAGAAAAATAACAGACGAAAGGTGGTTGAACAGAAAAAGAATATTTTTTCCTCCCTTCTATCTGAAAGGCCAAACCGAGAGAAGCTGCTATTCTGTACCTAGCACGTGCTTAATTTTATATAAGCAAAGGTTTACGAGAGGAGCTAAGGGGTTTGTAACCCTTCTCTCTCTCCCAACAATTGCTGCCTGGTGAAGCATGCATCCTTCGAATACTGTGATGCTGAAAGAGATACATACAACCCAACTCCACTATCCAGACTAGAGCAGCATCCACTTCTATTTCCTAATACCTTTAAATCTAAGTGAAGTTAAGATGCTAACACAATGCAAAATGAAGACCTGC
The DNA here is from genome assembly GCA_035590275.1 of Ibycter americanus. NCBI lineage: Eukaryota > Metazoa > Chordata > Aves > Falconiformes > Falconidae > Ibycter > Ibycter americanus. The sequence continues at coordinate 84,663,851 of JAVJGI010000001.1, forward strand.
CTATTCCAGAATAAGAAAGAGTTCTGGTTTCCACTGCGAGAGGTTTCTTACACCCCTATCCGGTAGTACCTGAGCATGTAAAACTAAGCAAAGTGCATAATGTTAGGTACACACATGAACACTATGCCAGTACAGAGGCTAGAATGTAAGAATAGTAGTCCTTGGATAAAATTAAAATTTACCTGTATCCTTCAATGAAAGATTTGATTGCATAAAAAAACCTTGTGTAGCTATTGGTCTTGAATAGGATAGTCTTTCTATGTAAGTCACTTTACTCAGGCCAAAAGGTGCCTATTACTCGTTTTCAGGTTGTCCAACTCACAGACCAAACTTATAGACTCCAACTATAGAAATACACGAAAGAGGCAAAGGTTGCCTTTCTGTTCTCCTCCAGATAAATAAATTCTATGAGATAAATGGACTGTAATAACTTAAATGTGTTGTATTATTACAGTAGTTCCCTTTTTTCACTATTACATCTATTCCTGATAAACTTGCAATATTTTCCCCATTTTTCTAATTACTGCCAACTATGACATGGTAGAAATTTCCCTTCTTAGAATTTAAACCCTTAGGATATTTGTTGCTGATGATACCTTTTTCCTTACAGTTAAGAAGAACTAAAGTCTTACATCCAGCTGCACATAAATGAGTCATATACATCGCTGTCAGAGTCTGTCTAAGGAGTGATTTGTGACTACCCTTTCTATGCTTCTCATTCAGGAAGAAATCATTAAAAAAGATTTAATCAAGAAAGAGTAATGAACTTGAGAGAAGCTGGCCTGACAAATGAGAAAATCACTTGACTTCTGTTAAAAGATGCTGGATTTTTTGAGTTAGATCCTACATTTTTTATTGAGTTAATATAACCTCAGTTGTCTTATTTCAGCTGAACTCCTGTTTCCCAGCTGTAAGTCAAATTGTAAGTCAGATGCAAGTATGCTGTTCTTTAGAGATTTCTGTATGCACAAGGCTATGTATCTATATGTATACATATCTTTAAACTTGTAGATTTGAAAATCTGAGCTATTTAGGCCACAATATCAGACTTTTTTTATCTGCAACCTTGCTGCAAACCGCAAATCCAGAAGCTCAGTCCTGGCTTTGAAATGTCAGGATGCCTATGAAAGCTGCCAGTACACTTAAGACATCTGTGATGTTTTCAAAGAAATGACTCTTAGGAGGATCACCAACCAAAGAGAAACAAAATTAACCAGCACAACACAGCAGGGCAGCCTGGGCAGTATTTGCACCAGATTGAGCACCGATGCAGGAAGATGCCAGAATTACACTTTTTTATGAATGAACCCAACACCTGAAAGGGAATACCTGTTACAAGGAGATAGTTCACATTGCTAGATCTGATTATACCCTTGTGTGATACCAGCAGTGCTGCTTTTTTGCCTCTGGAGGTGCAAGTGTTGTCCTGGTGCACTGAAGACACAGATGCTGCCCACATATCTGCTTTGAAGCAGTGGAAAGAACCCTGCTTAGGAAATGTATGGATTCAGCTAAAGTGACTTAGATGGGGACACAAGCCAATGCTCTCCTAGGAAGGTCCCTCCCTCTGTGGATAGTTGATACTACACCTTTCAGATAGTTCAGTCCTTGAGTAGAAGGGGCAGGTAGCCCAAACTGTGCTGAGAGACAACAGAGTTTCTGAGATGCCAAATATTATTCAGAAGACCCTGGCAGAGCTATGATAAAGCTAATTTCACACTTAGTAGGAATATTAACAGAAATTAGGCACTTATCCCAGATACGAAAAGCCAGTACTTAATCTAAAAATTTACTCTTACAGTGCTAATGTATCTCAGTGCTATGGACCTAAGCATATTCTTAACAGTACGCATCCCATCCTGCTTAGCCAGAAGCACTCTATGTAGCTCTTGTGTTCTAGTTAGGAAATTTACTGGTTAATTATGTATTCAGGAAGGAGCATTTGGTATGTGAGTGAGGAATAATTTGGCTGCTGAAAAATGCCATTTAACATACCCTCCCACTCCATTGTTTTCAGAAACTGGAATGTACGAAGATGTAGGCATTGTTTGCTTCCACCTCATTTTTGCATTAGCAGCATATGCCTGGTGTAATCATTTAAGATCATCACAGAAAGTTAACAGAATTTTTTGTGGGGGGGAAAAAACCTGAAAGAAAAACCAAGACAGGCTTTTTAGGGTTAATACCAAAAATTATGCCGTCAATTAGAAAGCTACAATGGAATGACAGAAGCTGTTCCATCATAAGTCACATTTAATAGTCAGAGAAATGCAAGAAGGGTCCAATGCTACTCTTTTAAAGCAGCACAGATTTAAAAATAATTATTTTTGTATGAGCATTTATACAAAATTGGAATCCGATGCATGACAGTGGTTAATAATGGCTACATCTAGGGTACCTGAAATCTACTGGTTTCTTTTTCTGAAGTACTCATCTTTCTGTATGGTTTATAGCATGGAAATTCTGATGATATTATCATGAGCATGCTGAGGTTATTGTATCTTATTTGAGGAATGCCCCAAATCCCAAAAACAAAACAAAAAAATCCTCCTAAAACTTGACTAGAATTCTTATCTTGCATTTGCATTATTTTTAATTTCCTTGTATCTCTTCCCTTCCCATTAAGGACGGGAAGGTGAAGCAGTAAAAAACAGGTTGCCACAAGACTGTCATGATTTGACTGGCAATTTACAGAATAAGAAATCTTGGGATTGAAAGATTTTTCACAGAGAAAGGCTACAGACATTTTGAATAAACATAATCTGTGTCATTAACAAATTATTAATAATATGCTACAAATAATATAAATAACTGAATACATTTCATTTTAGTTGATGAGCCCTCCGATTTGAAGCCTAATGGAGGCAAATGGTTGAAAGACTTCCAACCACTTCAGCAGGATTTACGTCTTGTCCTGGAACTGGATGAGACATTGACATTTATTAACCACATTCTTCAGACTGTTTGCTAAAATCTTGTCACAAATGTTCACAGTTTGCCATTCACGTATCATTTTTAGTTGTATGAGTCAAGTATTTGTATGAGTCAAGGAAGTAATTAATTGCAAAAATACTGAATACTTACAAAAATGGAATATTACAATAGAATACACATTGTGCCAGCTAGAAAACACTTAGCTGCCTGTTGGGTCTGTTTCCTCATTTGGTAGAACATGCAATGAACTAGGAAGATGTGTATCAAACTGCTTCTGGTAAAAATTCCAACACTGGAGTAAACCAGCCCCACACTTCCATGACTACATTCCATGTTTAGGTCCAACACTCAAATGTTCATGGGAAACAAATGTACAAACAGATCCCCTTCAAGCAAAGTTTTCTGCTGAATTCAAGTAAATAACGTGATAATCTTTTGTTCCCATTGTTCCCCTCAGTATATATTTGTGGTTCACTAGTCACCAGCAAGGAGTCCAGAGCAAGTCATTATTGTTTAAGATAACAGTTTAAAATACATGCCACTTCCCTTCAAAAAAAGAAAAAAATACAAGGCCTTTATACAGAATTGCTATTTCCAAATGGAAATGTAAGAAGAGGAAAAAAAATATTCGCGTAAAGCAAGCACAGATACTGTATCTTCAGAGTATTTCTATTTCATACATGAAAAGAATTCCTTTCTCTATCTCAATATTATGTTTTCAGATCTCCTGGTGTGAATCATATTCTGGTTCTGTGCCATGTTGATCCATTCACTCTCTAATGAATAAATTAGGGACATTTCCAGGCAATCTGAAAATACTGAGGTGAAAAAACTAATGTTTTGCAGGAACGTATATATTCTTTGAAGTGTAATTGCATTTTATCATTAAGAAAATCATGCTTCAGAAACAAGACCTAACTTTTTAAAAAAAAAAACCACCATGAGTTACACAGCAGTCCATCAGCCTTAAATCATTTACCCTGCCCTAATGAATCTGTCCTGAGAACTATTTAAATGAAATGTGTCCAATAGAAATGTGAAGGGTATGGTTTAAAGGCAGGACTGAAAGTAGTGTTAAGAAGGTCACTCCTGCCCCTCTGTTCTCACTAGACTCAGAGCAGAACAAAGTGAACTGAGCAAGTAGTATCAGTCTTGCATAAAGATGATTTTCTGTCAATGAACTGTACCATTCCGTATTTGCTTAAATTCAGATGTAAAATTCTTCATTTTGTCTATTTTTTTCAAATTCAAAAGATGTTTTCTACCAAAGTTAGTGTCTTGCCTTATCTCAGACATGCATGGTCCAAGAAAGTATACACAGACATCACAGTGACCAAATGCTCAGTGGCAGTTACCCTCAGAGAGCAGAAGCAGAATTTGGGGTGGTTTCATCCTGAATGGATGAAAACAGAAGAATAGAAAATTGAAGACGATGCTACTGATAGCATCTTCTGCTACATCTATTTATCTAGAAAACGTTTTGTGGCAGGACTTGTCTACCCTTATGATTTTTTAAAGCACAATCCTTTCATTTTTCTCTACCTCCGAGCTGTCCTGGATTATGAATGAGGGAAACTTCCGCAAGAACAATAATACTTTTATGTCTCTCACAACATTGTTTCAAAGCATTATAAAACAATGACTTTATTATTCACCACACTAGGGACACCATTGACTCTGGACTGTATCTCCACAAGATCATCCTCAAAAAATTCTTCCAAAATGGGGTAGTGAAGTGTAAGTTCACGCCTTGGTGTCTTTTGTGAATAACATAGCAATATAGTCCTCCCGACCTTATATTGTCAAAGTACAAGAATTTCCTTCATGTATCAGTGTTTCTCCAACCCGAACTTGTCAAACAGTCTAAGTCCTTTTTATTTCCAGGGCAAACTGGAAAAAACCCCCACCTTGGTCACATTATCCAAGCAAGATGTTATGAAACAAATACACTAGAGACTTGCCCCGTCCAGGACATTTTGAAGCAAAATGCAAAGACCTTACAGCCAAGAGCTGTAAAAACTTTGGATAAGTGGGTACCTAATGTTACAGAACCTAAACTGAAATGCCTCATGGAAAACATTTTCCTTTCTGCCTCTCACAACTGCAGCTCTTGTGATCCCAGTGAGGGTGATTCATCCACAGATCACAATTCATCTCTCACAGAATACAAGCGTGCAAAAATAATTTTTAAAAAAGTAGGAATTGAAACAAACTGCCACATTTAATGATGTCTGCTACTTGCTATTCTTCCATTACCATTGGTCTCCTTCTCTTACATTTATTCATTTTATCCCTCTCTAGCACCTAGTTTTAAAATGCAATTGTGCATTTTCTGCTAGAGCATCAAATATTTACTCCGCATATGTACTATGCGCACACAGTACTCCAAATCCTGATTTCTGCTTAGTGCCTTGCAGTGCTATTGTAATACAATAAAGACAACTGTAATAATACTATCAGAATAATTACAAAAGGACATTAAGAATGTATCTCTAGAAACAATATTATTATTGGTAGTTCATCCACAGTTTAATAGATCCATTAATCTCCCCTAAAATCACCACTGCAGGTCAGGTAGGTAACAGAAGAGTGAGCTACCTTTATACTAGCTTACATATTTGAGTCAAAGTTAGGAGTTTCAGACTCACAACAGTCTTGTAAAACGCAGTTTCATCTAACAGCCGAGGAACTTGGAAAATCCACCTTATTCAGGGTAACACACTTAAAACAGTAGAGCTGAGATTTTAGCCCGGGTCTTAAGAAAGGCAGGTCTGCTTTCCACAAAGCAGCCCTTCACCCCACACTACCCCTGTTCTGTGTGACAAATTCAGCTAAGCACGTACTGGGCACCTGCTCATCTGCATGGCCAACCTTGCCACAGCCAGGAACATGCTTCCAAGGCATGCACAAAGGCTTTGGCCACTGAAGCTGATGTGAACATTCCAAACACAGGGAATTTAGATATGGAAGAACCTTGAAAGCAGCAGGTAGTATTTGTTTTGCATTTGGTTTTGTGGGGTTCTTTTTAGGGCAAACCAAAAGTAATAGGTACTTGCAAAAGATTCCTCTATGGTCACAAATGACAGCTAATGGTTTGCCTTTCCTCTCCTGACCCCTCTTTAAGGATCTTCCCTCTGACAACACCGGCATTTCTGAAGGTTATGGCACCTATGTGTGACATTATCCAAAGACTAGAAAGGATAAAGTAGCTGCGTTAACACATTTAGATTAATTCAGTTCCTTAATCTCCTAATAGGCTTCCAGCAATGGATGGGTTTCAGTTACATTTTTAATAGTGCTGGAGAAGCTAAATTTCAGATATTTTATTAAAAGGGAACAGAATTGTTGACAGCTCGCATTAGTTGACAGACACTATAAAGGCAGGCATCTATTTACCCACTCAGGACAGATTTCAGTTTACATAAAACTTCAGGATTATTGTCAACATCTAAAAATCTGACTCAAGCAGAGAAAGGGAGACCTAACCCTTATCCAAACAGTGCCAAACTTGGAGAAAGACTAGAATAAATTCAATGCAATCACTGAACACTGATCATTGATCAATCCTTTAGCATTAAAAACTGATCAAACCATCTTCAGCTTCAAATTCAGAGTGTGATTCTCAAATTTTAATAGGTGACTATGACCTACATTTCTAACTAGCCCGGTGGCTCAGGGTCACAAATGGAATACATCATGGTTAATCTCTCTTCCAAGCCCCTGAAAAAGGCCTGAGCAGTTCATGGCAAGCAGAATATCAGTTTCTCCAACTCATTCAACAGGTCCCTGCTTTTCATTTCTACTCCAAACAAAAGGGGAAAAAGCGCTAAAGACTGTATGTTACACTCCAAAACACATGTATACTAAGATGCAATCTAGAGTTAGAAGGTCAAGTGAAGGTCCCTCTCAGTCCTACAAAACCCTTTAGAATAAAAGCAGAACTCTGCAACCAGTCAAATGTTAACAGGACAATCTAAAATCTATTTATTACTGGGACAAAGAGCAAGCAGCTCCCACACTTTCTGACATTTTGGCTGGAGACTCTTCTCCCAGGCAGGTATGAGCAATCAAGACTATTATCAACAAAGAAAGTTGGAGTAGTTGCTGGCTTTGACTCTTTGAAGTTCTAAGGGTTTGAGCACAATGCGTAGGATACAGCATGATCTGCTCTCAAGCACTGCAAGCTGCTCAAAGCTGTACTTAAAAAGAGCATTAAGAGCTAGTGTCTTCATGCCTTTTATGAGAGATGTGAATGGGTGGCGTTATCAGGTGGTGGCACTGGACAGTCTCAGGAGCACCGGAGCTGTCACACAGCACAAAGCAGAGCATTATCTTTTCGGCCTGATTATTTTTTCTGCAGGTACCTTCCTGCAACTATATACACATTTCAGCACAATACACAAGCAGAGAATCATTCCTCGTTTAAGAAAGGATAAAAAGCATTTGATCACTATCCCCCCATATGCTAATCAGACCCTCACCAAAAAACAGCATGGGCACTTGTGATTTTTACTTAAACTGAATCCAAGCCTACCCTGTGTAGGCATTTCATAATATGCTGCTGAGTACTTAGCTGCATCTTTAGGCAGCCCTGTTCAATTTTTTCATACCATTTCACTAAGCGTCATAAGGTCTAAAGGATTTGAACAGCTAAATCCTGCTTTCATAAGTGACTGGGCAGCTGGAAGCCCAAGCAGTAAAAGGCTTTGAACAGGCCTTAAAGTATAAATCACACAGACACAAATGTTAAAATATGCTTAACTCCTCAAATGCAATAGCTACCTAGCAAAATGTTCAAAAAGCAACTGTAGTCCAACTACTTCCAAAAGGTGTTTTTGAAGATATAGCTATGTGGGTTTGGCCCACATCACCTAATGATATGACTTAGATTCCTAAATCAGCTAGAAGCTTTCAAAAATGTTTCCTTTTTCCTTTCTGTTAAATGCAATTTATGATATTTGGGGGTGGGGGGTGTTCTAACATAACAGTTGTTACTTATTTAAACTTTTAACGTATTATGTCTTTACACAGCTACATACAGCTATAGCTAGGTAGCAACAAACTTCCTTTTATCAGAGATTTCATGGCAATATTTATTTTGTATGCTCTTGCATTTGAACTTTAGTCTCTAAAACAATAATAGTCAAATTGTTTTCAGTATTCTCTTTGCATCCTTGCAAAAGGAAATCTCATTCAAGTCAAAATGGTTTTTATTGTCCACTGATCTGTATAACCCAAACGTACTGCACCTAATTTCCCAGATGAAACTAATAAATTAAGATTGCCTCACTAGAATCCTGACTATTGCAAACAACAGGCACTAAGGGAAAGAGATTTACTGAGATGTAAGAAATCTCCATTTTAGCTACATTTTCATAGCTCCACTCCTATGGTCAGGGTGAGCCGACAGTTATCAGAATCCAAGATAAAGATATATGATGTTTACAAATGGCAGCTTATTATTCCAGAGAACAAGCAGCGTAAGTGTGTTATTAATCCTGGGTTCTTAGGCCAACTTAATTGCTGTCAGTAAATCAGTAATTATTTATGTAGCTTCTTTACAGAGAGTAACTAAAGGATTGAAATTATTTATCACACAGTTGCTCTGTAGAGTAAATTCAATAATTATTTTTTGCTAACATATAGTGTGTGAGGATACATTTACTTGGTGAGCTTCTGTTGCCATACAGTGCACTATGATATATTGTATTCTACGTTCAGCACAGTATTTTGAGTGAAGGCATTAGTTACCAACCAGCCTCTGTTAATATGAATTCATCTTCTCTTTGCATGAACAAGGCAGAACATATGTAACAATATTGGTATTTAGTACATGGCAAAGCAGTGGGGATAGGTTTCACTTTAAATCAGAAAGAAAATTAAGCTTTAATTTGAGAGGTCAGAAATTGACTTGGATTCATTCGTCAGTCAGAAAATCTTGGCAAACTTTCTGAATTACTACTATCATGTTGGCTCCAGCATCATTTGGCTAAAATTAGTTGCAGCCAAGCCCAAGTGCTCCTGTTCACTTTGCATTCACAGGAGAGCCAAGGTCCAGCACCATGCAGTACCGCCCCAAGAAATTTTGTATGCAACAAAATCTGGTCACCATCACCTACTTTTGTGGCTGCAACACCTTGTCCAAGGTTGGAGGCAGTTCCTACTGAGACGGGTGGATCTTCTATCTATTTACTTACCACCAGCAGCAGCCAGAACAAAATTGAAAAATATGTTAATCTGAGAAACTTGCCATACACAGGATTAAATTCATAGCTCTTGAACAGTATGAAGAACATATGAATGTATGAATGAATTGTCTGTGCTATTCACAGGTTCTCAGACTAGGGATCTCCATGCAAGTCAGAGTATCAAAAATAATGTGAAATGCAGCAGGATCCAATACACATATTTTTTGGTATTATTGTACTAAAACCAATTTCTGCACTTATTAATTTGAGCAGACATAAGAAATAAGGAAAACTCCAGACTGGCAAAGGCTGAAGGTGATGAAAAACTGAATGTTTTTTTTGGGTAGATGAATTAAATAAAGTGACTGTAACTGGAATCTGCAACAATTCAGACAGCCAAGATGACCAGTTTCTTGCAATCCCAGTTTTGTAGCTATTTCACAGAAAAGAAAATTATATCAGGAACTTGGATGTGTTCACTGTCATTGCTGACGGAGGTCAGAATAGCTGTACTGTTATTGCTTGTGCACCTGTATGTCCCCAGGTCCAGGATGGGGAGAAGGGCATGGTACTACAGGTACGTGTATGAGTAACAGAAGTATTGACCTGATCCTATGATGCTCTTTTGTTAAAAAAATAACATTTTCTATTTACAAAAGAACAACCTGGAGACTATATAGACATGAAGTACATCAAAACCCACAATGACACTAAACAGAATGACCAGAATAATACATAAACTACCAGTAATAAAGACTAGAAATATAGTGAACACCTATGAATAAACGGCTGTACAAAGTATAACATACTAGAGGCTTTCGGGATATGGACAAGCCTTATTCTTAACACTAAGACCATAGCACTGATTTTCAAGAGCTGAGAACAGTCCCTCTAAAACCTCTGCAAGCTTTAAGTTAGAGACTCCCTGTTGTCCTTCTTTTCAAACATGCAGTTTGTTCCAGTAAAAAGAGGCCAGGAACTCCTGAGGAGAGTCTGCCAGAATACAGAATTGCTGCAGGAGCTAAGGCCTGCCATTTGCTTCAATTTTGCTATTCATTGCGAAGAAAGTATCAGAAGGCATTAGTTACGCTGTGCAATCATGGAAGCTATTTTCCACCCAGGATTTAGGAAACCAGCAGCATCTTGCAGAAGCCAAGCTGGCACAGCTCTTGGGAAGTCTTCCTAATGGCCATCTACATGGAGGGAGGAGGGAGGGAATCTGCAGAATATCATCTGGATCTGATTAAGGAATTTAGATGTGGCAATAAATGAATAATAACCACTACAGAACATAGCAAGTGAGTGATTCTGCTCTGCAAAATCCTCGATGTGTCTGTTAAACATTTCAACACTACGTACTTTTCATTTACATTTAAATTAAACTGGAGTCATTCAGTTTTGAGGCAAACGTCCATGAAAGTTGTTGAAAGAGTTTGCAGTTCTTCCAAATGCAAGGTAATAATAGTATTGTCTTGCAAAAGTACTACATGTTCCTGGAAATGGCAACCGAATGTGATTTCTTTAGTGATCTAATTGGTATGCCATTGCCTCTATTATTTCATTTTGCTCAGTTTGAGCATAACCAGATGCTGGGTCTTCAGAACAGAAAAATGATGCTTTAGATTTGTGAAAGTGAAGGGTTGGAAACATGATAAAACCAGTTCCTCCAGGAACTGGTAAGAGCTCAGACCAGAAAAATTAAAAAGTTAAATGATACATGTAAAACTGTTGTCCTTGAGACAGCATACAAGCATCGTGAATTAGACTACAGCCCAGTTAAAACTGGGCTGAATTTAAGATTCATTACAAACTGGAAACTCAAAAGAGGTTAAAAATGGAGGGGAGGGGGTGTGTTATGTTCAAGGCAACAATGTCAATTTTCACATAAAATAAAGCTCCTGAATGGTTATACATTGAGAATAACATGAAAAATAGTACAGTGTCACACAGAAAGGTTTGGAAACGCAGCCAAAGATTGAACCTACTCACAGAAATAGATTTGGTACTAACTGGGAGTAAAGCAGGAATTGAACCTCTTAATCTGTTATTGCCTGTATCCTGCTAGAAAGAGCAACACGTCCATGCTTCCACGATAGGTTACCTGTTAACTACTAGTGTGGTTTCTGGACTCTTACGAGGTCATCAACAAATGCCATGGATTTCTGGAAATGTCCTACTTCAATTCTTATTTTGATGCTTACATGTGCATTCACTTCACCGTTTGATTAGTTCAGAGAAAATAGGATCTTTCCAAAGTAAGTATATAACATCAATGTCTATCTGAAACTCTGAGAAGGAGCTATAATCTGAGGGCTATGTGGCCAGGAGAGACATGTTGCTTCTCTGTCATTAGCTGGCCCTGAACAAACCTCTTGCCTTTCAGCTACCAGGAAGCAAGAGAAATCGCTTTGTGGACATGTATAGCACGCAGTCCATACTTCACACATACCCACCTTCAGGACTGTAGCTGAATTCAGAGCCATAGGAAAATTCAGGAAGCAGAGCAAGAGGGAAGAGGAAAATGTATACAACTACATGTTATTTTAATGAGCACCTCTAGCTGTAAATCTAATCAAAATAATTATAAATACTGGTGAATATGCATAGCAGGAAACAGAATGATCAAATGCAAAGAATGATGTCATATCCTACCTGATGCTGAGAGCAAAGAGCTGCAGTCACACTGGCTGCTGTGATCACTGGGTCTGCTTTTACCTTAGAACTCAAGGTCTTAAGCTGCATTGAAGCAGCTCACATTGGCTCAGGCTATGTAGTTAACTAACTGACATTTTATTTTAATTTCTTTGCTACAAGATCAGCCCCAATTGTTCCTCTGTGCCATCTACAAGTACAAAACGTTATCTTGTCTTAATTTTAATTATTATAACAAGCCCATTCCTGGTATAAATTCTGGCAAAATTTCATATCTTTGTAGAAGCCCAGAACAGAACTTACGGTCAGATTAAATCCCACATACACTTGGTGAAGTTTTGAACTAGATTTAACTGTGGCACAGTCAGTCTACTACACTTTCTGTTCAGATCTGATATCCATTGCATGGGATTCTACACTGCTGCCCAAATATTTTCTATTTAATAGAATGGATCAATTTTCCTGTCTAAGGTATATGCTCTCACATCACAAACTTTAAAAAAGTCAGTTCTGGAGTAAGTATAACAATTCCAGCTGCTCAGTTACGCTGTAATCAGACACAACACAGGATAAATACATAATGAAGATATGCAGATACAGGGAAACTGGCAGGGCACTGATCTGATTATTAGCTGGTAATCCCTGCAATGTAATCAACAGTGAAAACTGCTGCAGATCAGCTGCTAAGGCATCCATTTTACGGAATGGTGTTGGTGGGCTCCTGTTGTGTTTTTGTATAGATTTTCTAATGGGGATTTTTAGTCATTCAAGCTAAGGATCTGATTTTTTGACTGTTGTGATCCTTGAAGGTTGGAGCAGCTTAGCATCATCTTTCAAGCCCTGTGTCCTTCATGTAGCCTTGGCACTCCTCAACTTGAATTATAGTATATTCACCTAAAAGAGATCTCCTGGTGTCATGACTGCTCCCAGCAGCTGGCCTTGCAAACCGATGTGTTTATTACAGGGTAGTTTATTTAATTACTTGCTTTCATCTTTTGCATCTTCCCACCCCAGTGAGCCAGCGAACTGATCTTGTTCACAAAGAAAGCAGTGTTTTGTATTATCTGTAAAGTTTAAACCAATGTATCTAAAGTGGTGCCAAAAGCTGTATGGACAGGCTAGTTATTTTGAGTATTAAACCTGTTCCTATCCAGCGTAGGCAAACTGAGAGACTGTCCCTTCACAGGGAACCAAGTGGCTAACAAGCCCTTTGGACTGTCTGAACTCTGCCCATCTGAGTGCACACCAATGCTGCCCCAGTGCAACTTTTTCACCAGCTTTTAGGTAACACTCACAAACATATACAGAAATTACAGCCATGCTTATTCTTCAGTGAACTTGTCTCTCCTGCTTGTAGACTTGCCCACAGGTGAACATGCATACTCTAAGAGAAATCTAGAGCTTTTATGAACATTTTTATTCAAGTCACATAAGGCAGAACGATCTGAGCAAGAAATAAAATCTGATGGTAGACGAAGGCCTGCAATGTGCTAGATCCTGTAAATTGCTTAAACTGCTATGATTAGCAAATAAATCTATATACAATTCAAACTATATTTTCAGACAATTTGCCAAGGGCTATAATCACACGCCAAGTTATTCAGTAGTTCCAGTCTGATCTGTTCAGAGCTTTCTACAAAGAACACTGTCGTGTTATCTGAGCCATATTCTTTCAGTTATCAGTCCTAAAGCTCTTTTTCTTCCAAACCTAATTCTCACAGTTCTAAGGGTTCCGCCCCTGTGTCTCCATCTACAATTATAGTGTAATAAAATGTATTTTATTTGATCAATGTCAAGAAATGCACTTTTCTATGTGTTGCAAAACAGGAAGGAATGTTATTCCCAGCTGTATTATTCCCAAATGCAAAGCATCAAACCCATTCATTTTGTGTCTCTGATTCTATGATAAGCTAAATCTATGTATTTCTTAGTTTAAGAACATCTATAGGTACCTAATGCAACAAAATGCACAGTTTAGCCTAAATGATCAGGAAGTCAACATACTTCCAGGCATGTCAGGGAAGAGTCTGTGAACAGAGAAGAGCAGGACTTACTCACAAGAGCCCTGAAAAAGTCAGTAGGATAAAAAGCTCGTACAATATGTAACCATCACTGCAGGTTACCTCTAAAGTGTCTGCAAGCCTAGTGCCTATATGGTCACAGTATAGAGAATTAAACTGATTTGAGCCAGTCTGCATTCCTGATGGATGCAGTTGGCTATACCTGTTCAAGGAGAACGCTTGGCATAGGGTATCATATTGACATGTACAAACAAGCTCTTGAACCTTGGCTTATGACTTTCATATGTCAATCTAGAGCAGAATTGTTCTGATATGTTTCAGTCACTTGAAAATAATCAACAGTATTTCTTCCTTAGAGATTCTCAAAGGAAAAAAAACCCACCCCCACAACAAAACAAAACAAACAATCAAACAAACAAAATAAAACACCAAAACCCCCTCATGATATCTAATATGAACATTTGGTTTAAACTTGTCTTCCCCATAAAGAAGCAACAGAAGCGATAAAAGGTTCATCTAAATGACATTTTCTGATCAGATGTTAGCAATTACATTTTGATGGAGAGAGGCAAAGGATATAGAGATCTGCGCAGGACAGAGAAGATGCAGAGCTGGATGCTACCTGAAGGAAGGAAGGGGCTTACTAGAACTGTGGATGTATATTTGGCAGCAACCCCAATTCTCTGCAAATGAATACAGTGATGAAAAGCATGATTGTAAACACTCAGCAGTGCATCATAATTGAAGAATTTATTTCTACAAGTTGTCTGACAAGGAAAAAAGAAGTTTATTATCTCTAAAACGTGAGTTTTGTCCAAGACAAAGCAGCTGGGGGAAAAAAAGCAACCAAAACCAATTTTCTGATGAACAAATTTGTTTATGTTTCAGATCTGGAAATTTTGTTCTCCTACCTTCAGTTATCCATAATTCCCCCCTCTTTCAAGATAAATGGAAGCTTTTGATTTTACAATGATTTATTTTTATACTCAAGTCTCCAGTTGAGAATGGCACCTGCAGCCCTGACAAACATCTCCAGGCCTCACTAAGCAGTGCTTTTGTTTTCTCTATAGCAAATTTAATACTAAGGTCGAAGGGAGAATCACAGAGACTGATGACCTGCATTTAATGACAAATAGGAACAACGCTGTGAGTATCAGCAGAGGCGGCTCCTCACTGATTAAACAACATGCTGTAAGCCCAGCTGAGATGCTCACTTGTAAGGGTGAGAGGTGAATTCAGCTTTCATGTCCACTTAGTCTTTGGTATGTCTACCTAGTCTAAAAGCACGGGCTCCAATTAGTGACATCAGTTGTCTATCCCACTACTATTATTTCACAACAACCCCCTCATTTTTGATAAACCACAAAACAGTCCTAGCTGGTGGCAAATAGATTGCCCTTTTCACATTTGGAGTATGACTTCAAAATAATTTTTGTTGTAGGCAAGAAGTAATTTTGACAGATATATCTGACAAATGACCGGGGGAAAAAAATAAGGGTTTAAATGTTGAGAATAAAGTGCTGAACCGATTAATTAAAATGGGTTTTGACGAATGTAATCATTACCTATGAAACAAAGGTGATAACAAGAAACTATAAGAATACAGTGAATGCAACTGCTAAAGCTGAAAGACTGCTGTAATGATGGGCTATACAGATAGCTGATCCCGAAGGACTGGGTGGCTTTTCTTTATCAATATGGTTTTGAACAGCACTGAAGATTAAAAAAAAAATAAAAATCATGCATATTCCTCATGTGTTTTTTTAAAACCTGTCCCTTAACTTGGACCACAGGCATTTGTGTTTATTAACACCACTTCAAATGATGTTTTAAAATTATATTTAAAATTCTGTACATTTTCCTTTTTCTGCCCTTTCCTTCATTCCAAAATACAATAAAAGATATCTGGAACATGTTATCCAATGAGATAGATAATCTATATTCACTGATCCATTCTATATAATACTACCACACTCTAATGTTATTTCCATTAAGTTAAAAATTTGCAAGACAAAGCCCTTTAGTTCACACTCATCTGATTTACACCAGAGGAAACCCTGAATAACCTACATCACAACAAAATGTACATCAATCTGAAAAATACATTATTCAGTGAAAATGTAATTATTTTTTTTTTAACTTGGGAAATCAATGCACAATAAGCAAAGCAGGTACTTCACAGTCCTTCCTGTCTGTGCAAAGTGCACAGTAAGAGAGCCTCTACTGGAAGCTAATAAGTTTGTTACTGTAAATTCATGCCATCACGTTTTTTCGCAGACCAGCCAGGAGAAGCACTTCATAATTTGGGCTTATAATAAAACGCCCTAGTGTGTATTACTGGAAACCTAAGAAACCTGAAATCACAACTGTGCAGATTATCTAAAGAAATGAGCACAACGTGTTTTTGAAAATCTCTCCAGATTTTATAGTATATTCCAAAATGTTCCTTTGGACTCTTTAGTTTTGATACAAGTGGTTAGTCTGGCTGAGAAACAACATGCCTCTCTTCCCCCTTCCCCGCTTTCACCTACATGCAGAGATGTGTCTGCCAGCACATTCGTCTCAGGGACAAAGCTCCTCTGATCAGTGAAGGGATTAGCATCCCTTCCTTTTCCACTCAAAGCAAAATGCCTTATCTCCTGGGTTTTTATTGATCTTATTTTTCAAATAATGCAGCCACACATTAAATAGTTTGAAATAATCTAAATGCAGACCCCTTTGTCTTTCTTGTTCTACTTTGTCTGATAACTAACAAATATTAATAAGGGAGGCACTTTACCCTCCCATAAGCTCCTAGAGTATCATACCAAACTCTAATGAAACTCCGAAAAACAGTTGTCAGGTCTTGAAAAGGGAAACTTTGCTGGACCTTGGCTGAAAGTCTGGCATCAGGCTGCTACAAGATACTATGGGGGATGTTAGATGATGTCCCTCCTGCCTACTCAGTCTTAACCTTCTGGTCTCCTGCACAGTGTTGAATCTGTGCTCCTTCCCTAACAACAGAATAGCTCAAATCATGTTAGAAAGTAAGAGCTGAGAAAGCCCATTATAGACCACAAACCACTATTCACTGCTACACACCATCTCTTGATAACTAATGCAAATGAGTCCCCAAAGATGTATTTACTGAACCAGACAGCTGTACAGGAAAAGAAACAGCAGCTTACAGCTTCTGCCCGTAGGTGATGGTAAAAATGAGTTGCTTTTCATAATTATGGTACAGATTTAAAAGAGAGAAGAAAAAGTGTTCTTTGCTAAGGCTTAAAACCAGGGATTTTAAACTCTTTCCTATCATGTTGCTTGGCAATAAGCCAGACTAACCAGAAGCGGTACCTAATTCATCTGTAATGCCAGTCTGTATCAATGGCATTTCTTTAAAACATAGAGGCTTATCAAAATGTAGTGCATCAGATCAATGTAATTTCAAAATGGCAAAATATTATAACCTGTTATGCACAAAGTGATTAGGACTGTATGCCTGTAGCACAGCTCTTCTGCAGCATAAATGGCATGCAAACCGCATGGTGTCATGGAATCCAGTGTTACAAGACTTAGTGAACCTCAAAGCAAATTCTTTGCTTGAGCCATCTTCCATCCCCAAGGGGCAAGGAGGTAGGTGGGGAAGAAAGCCTTTGCTCTTTTGCGTATCCATCTCTACTTGCTCTGTGTCAGAGCACTTGAGCTTAGTGGACTAAATTCTCTGTGCATCACTTTCAGTGCTGCAGCTTCACTGTCTGGTGTAGATAAGATGCAGCTGTTAGCCCTCTTATGTGTACTAAGTTTCTAAGAGTGGAAAAGTCATGTTTTTCCGGAAATAAACTTGGCACCATTAATCTCAGTGAAATATATAAGGACTGAAAACTAACGAGTTGCATATGTCATTGCTTTAACACAAATATAATGATCATAAATTATTTTCATTTACCTTTCAAAAGTGCTTTTCACCTTCTCGGTCTCCAAAGTGTTTTATAACCACTGATTATGATTCTGATTTTATGAAGCACTTAATCTAATGCCTAGCTTTTAGCACATTTCAGCTCACCTGAAATGGGCACAGTCATTTAGGATGTGTTTAATTTTCAGTGAGGCTGATGCTTTGCTGGATTAGACTGCAAACCTTCAGTGCCTGAAATCATTTGACTGCTGCTAAGATGCTGAACATAATAAAGAGGGTGTGGGAAAAGAATGGAGACTGTAGAATGCACAGAACTGGCTAACGCTCTGCAAGTATTTCTCAGCTAAGGTTTCACTGGACTCTTTCCTTATGAATTTTCTACACAAATTCCCACTTCTCTGAACCTATTCTTTGCAGGAACCCAGCAAGATTAATAGCTTTTAACTGTGTCAAACAGTTTAGAAAGCTTCTAGACTTGTACAGTTTAGCAGAACAAATAAAACACATAACCAATACACAATGTCTAAGCTACTTTGGAGAGAAAAATAAAAAACCTGTTTTTTGACAAAAGCAGTTAATGTTCACTTGCCTTTTTTTTTCTTTCTCTTCAACTCTTAGCTTCAGCAAATGCTAGAAAACAGCTGTGGATCACAATTAAATCAAATTATTTTACTGACTAAACGCTGGGTCAATCTATTTTCCAAACACGTCAACAGAAATTCTTCACATTTCTTTTAGAGTACCAGGCTGATTCTAAAGCAATTATAGCCATGGCAATGATGTTCCAACTGTATAACATTTTTCTTTATATTTTTTGCAGCAGTTTGACTGAAAAAGCCTGAAAAATCCCCAAGGCAACTTAAAATACTCCTTTTCTGACATTATTTTGCTGCACTTAATTAAAAACACAAAGCAAACTGTTACTTATTTCCATAGTGGTTTTTGTTCTTGTCATGTACTAACTTGAAGACAAAAGGAAGTTGATGCTTTAGCAGTCACAAATCCAAACTCACTTCAACAAGTCTAGCAGCTGATTTGAGAGTAGATTCAGACTGAGTGATAAAGGCTGTGTGTCATTTGCATTTTAAGAACGGTTTTGTCTACTGATTTTTAATGTATGTTGTGGAGGTTAATTCTCTGAATGACTTCTGTAACTAGTCTTCCTCTTTTTTCCCAGTTATTTCCATTCGGATCTAATGCAATGCTCCTGACTTCACAAGCAGAAGAAACCCAACATTTTAAGCTATAGGATGGTAATTTTCTAAGTCCCAGTCTCTGAACATAGCAGGTGGTAAATAATTTTTGAGTGCATGTGTGAGAAGTATTGCTCATGAAAACTAAGGAAACCCGAAGATGTTTTTGAATAGGAGATCTTGCTGATGGACGTCTCCAAGACAGATGTCCAAATTTGGCACACTGAACTATACAGATGGCAGGCAGAGCCCTCAGGTGCAAGGAATTGTTTCTTTGCTAATGCACTGATGGACATAGAATCGTGCCCTTATCTTTAATATAAGTAATTTCTTCTCAAAATTGGCAGAGGAAACAAGATGTACTTACTGTAGGAGCAATTGGTATGCATTATAAAGAAAAACCCCCTCATTTAAAATATAATTTCAGCTATCTTCTAGCTCTTGCCTTGGAGGAAGAAAATTCTAAGACTTACATCCAATTTTCCCATCTTTTGAGGAAAGCGTCATTTTAGTTTCAAAATTATTTGCAGCCCACATTAATCTGGTGGGCTCTCAGTTTTATTGCTAAAAGGTAGTTACACAAGAAATAGCCAGTAAACTGGATTTTGTATGTTCCAGAAGAAAGAAATGGATGGGGTTTCCTTAAGTTTCATTTCTCTCATTTTCAGGTTTCGATTCAGCTTTATAGGCATTTCATGTTGGCTGTTGTTTAGTCAGTTTAATTAGTACTTCCTATTCTTTCCAGCCTTTTGAACATAACTTAAACCTTTTTTAAAGTGCCAGCGTCCAGTTTTATCCATTATGAACTATAAGCTTTTGTTGACACATCGTGCTACATTATCATAAAAATTTCATACAGGGAAGACAGTTGTAAGTTTGTTGTTGCAGTCACTGGTGTATGACTGGCACAACATCATCATATGCAACATCTTCAGTGTAGGAAAAAAGGAGGGGAAAAGCCTAGGTAATTGCAAACACAAGTAAGATAAATTGATAAACGTATTCTGTCTCTATACATTCAAGACACCTTTCTTACCATAGCTCAGTATTTGGCAAGCAGTGTGTACACTGAACTGAGAAAACAGAGAGTGTTTAGCCACAGAGTATTGCATTTTCACATATTTTCTTTTTTCAAGAATTTCTCTAATACTGCATTTGGATTATGATGAAGTAGGAATTTAAACTGCAAAAGAGATCCCTGAACAAGCCCATGACAATACTCCAGTATAGGACAATGACCACTTTATTCTGCTTGAGCAGAGACCACTTTTGAAAAAGGGCATGGAATCACATACCTGAATTTAAATATCTTCCATGCAGAAATCAGAATCTGATTTTGTGGCTGAGATTCCCTTATAGTCAAGGGAAAGAAACAGCGTTTGTTGTCTCAGCCTCACAAGGACTGCCACACTAGGAACACCTCTCTCTTGCAACTGACTACATAGGTGACTAGTTCAGATGCAAACACCTACATTGTCACACATTTATAATTACGTGACATGAAGCCTACCAGGGAGCCTGTAGACAGAATTATTCAGGAACAGTTATCTCTCGATGAAAAATGCTAAAGGTGGACAAACCCTGAGATCTGGGAATAATTAAATGGATTGCCCTCAAATCTGCTCCGAGTTTTGTACTGTTTATATTTATACTCTCATGATACCTCTGGGAGTTTTAAGGTACCTCCCTGTACCTGCCTGCAGCACCATAGAACCATCCTCTGATGAAAATACAGACAACGTTAATGCCTACTATGACTTACATGACTGCAAAACAGAGAAAAATGCCTGGGACAAAGATCATCTTTCTGTAATGGGTTAGAACTGGCCTCTCCTAAGTTAATCTTGGGGAGAATGGCAGAATTACTCAAATAATTCCTTTCTAAATTAGGTTGTCTAGCATGTAATATTTTATTTTAAAAAATACAGGCATATTTCTCACCTTTATACATTTGATACTAAACTCTTTATTACTTCTTTAGAGACATCTAGAATACAGCCGTCCTTTACACAAAATCTCTTTCTCCCTATGGCAGTTTAAAAAGGTCAGGAAAAAGCAACAAATAATTTACTCCCAGTTTAATGCTCCTTTAAATGGTCAGAAAAGAGTTTCAATGCAAAGTACAGTCAGATCTATTGCTAGTACACAGCAGCACATCATGAAAGAAGACACAGCTAAGATTAAAAAAAGAAAATAATAAAAATCATCAACAGGAAAAGAAATTATGAAAAGCTGTTATTCAGTGACTGGCACAGAAAATGTATTCCCTACCTGAGACTAGTAATGAGTCATCTAAGCAACCTGAAGTGAAAAGCATATAGAAGGGACATTGAAAAAAAATTAGAATTTAGAATCCAAAAATAAAGAAAGATGATGACTCCAGACAGGTAAATACTTCGGTAGATTACTGAAAAAAAATGGGATTATTATCAATCTATGCTGCTTTTGGCTGGGATAGAGTTAATTTTCTTCGTAGTAGCTGATATGGGGCTATGTTTTGGATTTGTGCTGAAAACAGCGTTGATAACACAGGGATGTTTTCATTCCTGCTCAGCAGTGCTTACACAGAGCCAAGGCCTTTTCTGCTTCTCACGCCAGCCCACCAGCGAGCAGGCTGGGGGTGCACAATAAGTTGGGAGGGGACACAGCCAGGACAGCTGACCCCAACTGACCCAAGGGATATTCCATACCATATGATGTTGTGCTTGGCATATAAAGCTGGGGGACGTTTGGACTGACGGCGTTTGTCTTCCCATGTAACTGTTACGCATGATGGAGCCCTGCTTTCCTGGAGATGGCTGAACACCTGCCTACTGATGGGAAATAGTGAATTTATTTCGCTGTGCTTGTGCACATGGCTTTTGCTTTACTTATTAAACTATCTTTATCTCAACCCACGAATTTTTTCACTTTTACCCTCTGGTTCTCTCCCCAGTCTCACCAGGGGGGAGTCAGTGAGCAGCTGTGTGGGGCTTAGTTGCCAGCTGTGGTTAAACCATGACACAATCTCATCTCCAAAGCACAGAAATTAAAAGTACACCTGGCAATCTGCTGGTGTTATCAGTATCAAAATTCATGCTAAGTAACAGACAGGGGATTGTCATGGTTTAACCCCAGGCAGTAACTGAGTACCACACAGCCGCTCACTGTTTCACCAAAACCAGGAAAGGGATTCAAAACAGACTTCCCCGCCCCCTCAGATAAAGAGGGTCTGAAAATAAACAATAATAACTCAATGTGTGATAATGTGGACTGGCAGAAAGGTGAAAACACATAAAAGAATTCAGGTTTCCACGAAAAATGTATCTATATGCAGGCTTCATTTCACACAGTTTTAGAAATCAAGATTAAGGTGTGGGATGCAGGGTCATAGCATTCTGAGTGCTTTGAAACAATATACTGAACTACATTGTAGGTCAGATTCCTCCAGAGACAAGAGAGAAAGTCATCTTCAAAAACTAGAAAGGACATGCAAGAAATACAGGCTAAGAAAATCACATTAACTAGGCAAAAAAATGTATAGGCAAAAAGAAGAGACTATTGGAGAATATTAATGTGTACATGCTACAGCCTACTTGACTGCCAGGGGAGGGACAGCAATGCTAACGGCTAATTGGAACTGTATGAGGTACAAGTGTGACATGTAAGTCCTGCAAACTGCAGAAGCTGTAACCAGAAGGTCCTGGCTCCCCACCAGGGAGTTAGGGGGTGTCAGTAAATTCCAAAACCAAATCCAGGTCTAGACCTCCAATATCACTTATACTGAAGGAAATAAGAAAAGATACCCTATCATAAGAAAATTAATCAAGATAATGAGAATAACCAATAACTAAGAGAACAGAACTGCTCATTTGAGTGCAGAACATTTAAATTCAAAGAAGGATTCCCAGATGGTGAAATATCAAGGGAAACTGCTCCGTCTGTAGAAAAAAAGAGGATGAACAATGTGTCAGACAATGGCTTTTCTCAAGGTACAACTATAATTAGAACAGAAAGCAGTGTAGTACATGATATGACAGATTTCCTAACGTCTATCTATGACAGATCCATTTAAATATGTTAGTTGATGTGGTGCTGCAACGCGACAGCACCCACCCAAGTGCAGACTCATGCAATAACAAAGTCCTTTTTGCCACAAGCCAAGGTGCTGCAGTGTAGACAACTACGGGGCAATGGATGAAGTCTTTGCAGGATGTCACAAGAAAGAAAGGTGGCTTCATCCAGCCATCATGTTAGGAGAGAGACAAGAGAAAATGAGGGATAAGTGACCAAGAAAGGCAGTGGGCCTCCATGTCTTGATGCCTTCTGATTCAGAGTGATAACTTTAGGAAAGAGCTGACTTAATCTAACTCAGGATACTGGGCTCAATAAAAGAGTAACAGAGTTAAATCCTACAACCCAATTTAACAGTGGCTCAGGCCACATGATGTCAGGCTCCCTTCAGGCCTAAAAAAATCTATGAGGGAACAGTAAGTTCCGCGCAAATGTGGTAATGCCAGAGATAGACTCATACGAAGTGGTTTTAGCCACAAGAACTGAAGCTGGGAACATATTACCTAATGATCTTATGCAGGAAAAAAGCAAAATAGGAAGAGAGGTGGGAAATCATGAGAAGAGACAACAGAGAAAGATCAATGTGTCATGGGCTTTTTATGTAATTCTATCACATGGGTCAGAAAGGTCTCTAAAAGACAGTTCATTTGTTTCAGACAGAATCAAGAATGCCTGATTTACAAATGAGAAGCAGTGGAACAGAAAGTTTTCTGATTCTTTTTTTACCAGTTTTCAATTTTGGCAAGACAATTTTTGAACGAACATTTTTTCTGTAATCAAGTAGATTGCTTCATGGGATTAGAGCCAAATTTGCAAACCTCTGGGTACCTACAGGCGAACATACATGTCTAGCTGGGTTTGCAGAAGCTCCTAAGCAAGTCAGGTAGACAGAACGTCAAAGAGTTAGACATCTGCTAAAACACTTTCGCACTTGGCAAATGGCAGGGAGTGCCTATCTGAGCCTTCAGGTGCTTAATACTCTGCAAATCTGAACCCTGACAGCTACTGGCCTCCAAAGCCAGTGATGAGCCAGCAGGAGGGGAAAGCCAAAAATACTATATCCTACAACCTTATATTGCAGTTTGAATTTCACCCACAGATCTGGAAGCTCTACATTATTTTGAGCTGCGCCGGATGTACAACTACTCTGAGTAGCAGTAGTAGCCTGAAATAGTCCAGCAATGCAGCTGTATCTCATTCATTTTATAAAACTCATGGTGGTAAAGTAAGTATTATGATGCCCCTGAAAGGTTTTCAGTAATATAGACCAAAGCAATTCAACATCTAGAAGAGCACATACGCTTTTGCAACAGACGAGTGAAGTCTCGGTGGAAGAACAGATAACAGTGACATCGGTACAACAAAAACCAGCATCTGTCCATTTATATATATCCATATACTGTTAATATTCCACATAAAGCTGTTTAAATACAGGCACATTGTGACAGCTCCTGTCTAGATCTCCAGCCAAAATAATTAAAAACAGTGATTATTTGTATTTTTCCTAATAAACTATAATCTCAGGGATATCCTTATAATGCATTAAGATTCCATTACACCTGTAGAGAAGATATAAATCTATCTATGACATACAGGGGCAATACTTAGCAAATTGGGAAAAAGGGTAACAAACACCCTAAAATAACAATTTCTGCAGAAGTTCTTTAATCAACTTCAAAATCCACACACTTGAGGTATCCTTGAGGAATTTAATGTGCTTCTTGTATTAATGATACTTTTTCTGTAAAGTTAATGTAGTAATTTTCACATCATTTTAATGTGTTTGTACTGTTCATTAAAGCAAAAATTAAGCTGCCAGATGATAGCATGCTATTAAGTCTAAAAAAAATGAAGAAAAGGGATTAACTATTTTGACACTAACTAGGCATAATTAATGGCCATTTGAAGTGGGTTTCCAAATAACAGCACACAGCTTGTTGACAGCAGAACGAGAAATTCCATAAGAACAAATGTGTCAAATTGCATTTGAAGCTCTTTGGAGGTTTGTTTGATACATATGTAAAAATTATGTGACTGAAATTTGAACTTCCAACTCTTGTGACTGCACCATGATCTATGTATATATGTATCAACTGATGTATCAAGCAACTGCTAAAGGCTGCTAAGCAAAAGGGAGAAGGAAAACAACCTATATTTATAGGTAATCCCTTGCCCATCTGAGAAAAGAACTGGGTGAAGCCTTTTTCAAAAGACCGTAGGGTGTACTTGCAAAAAACGATGATGCTGACAGCGATGCCTAATAGGCATTTTTCTCAGCTACTATATTTAGAGAAAAAAATTGTGATATGATTGTTCTGCAGCCAGAACAAGTGTCTGGAGAGCTCACTGGGGGTCAATTGGATGTGGCAGTGCCAGTACTTACCAGAGAGAGAAAAGAAAAAAGTTGTTCTGATTTTGCTTTAGGCCTGAAGGATCTGTGATACCAAAGACTGATTGCTCCTTTGTTATTTTTAGTGCAGTAGACAAATGTAGGTACATAGATCATGTAAGCAGTTAGTCAGTGCTATGATTTACAATGCAGACAGGTGTTAATCACACATTTAAATACAAATACAAAACAAAACATACAAACTGTTACCAATTCCACTTTTTTCCTGCTTATATGGTATAAACATAGGTAAAAATGACAACAGTGAAGGTTTCTATGACTAGCTAACTGTCAGTAGCTAATAAGGGGAAGCCAGGATTCAGGCTCCTTACTATCAAACATATCAACAATAAATTATATCTGTCAAGATGACAGACAATTAGCAATACTATTACACGCATGGATGATTTTCTTGTAGAAATTCATTTCAGTAGAGCATTTCTTTATTTCAAGTTTTGATACTGAACATGTACATAAGGGCCAAAGACAGGATGCAAATAATGATCCTGTACCTTAAGAGCACAGTGCATTAATAGAGGAAATTGTGCAAGATACTTGAAGTCAATGGCCTTACACATCTGCTTAAAAATTAATGTATGGGCTTCGGGTCTGCATTTTATACCAACTACTCAGTTCCAGCAAAAATCTTCTGCTCTTTAGTTGCCAAACTCTGTATCAGCTTGTATGCCTGGAGTAACGAACAGCACAGCTATTGTTAATGTACCTAGGTTTTTCAGCTCCACTTCCATGACGTATGATTTTATTATTTCTTTGAAGTACTAAATTCCTCTTACACATATTTTAACAGCAAAATAATCCATCTCAGACCTATTAATCATTCTGATTATTCTCCCTGTCAGGTATTTGTGTGTCTTTACCTTTTGTAGGAGTGCCACATGAAAGAACAAACTTAATAATAGAGAACATTAATAAACACCCTTGCATGCCTGGCTTTTTCAGCTTCTCTAATCCACTTTGTTCCCTCTTTTAAGCAATACACCACACAAGATTCAGTCACCAGAAACCATTCGATTTACTATCATATAGGTTGCCTTTAGGAGTTGAAGCTTTCCTCAGCTTCTGCCTCCCTTTACTTAGTGGAAGTTACTTTTTCTCCTTCTAGGAATTCCCTGAATAGCTGAATCAAAGACGAGGGTCTTGGTGGCACCTCCTGATCCTCTGCTACCCCAAACTCCACACCAGTGAGGTGCCTGGAGCACAACACACAGGGCTTTAATCACACTCTAGTCCACACAGTAAGCAAAGGAAGGCTCACATCTTAAACGCTTCACTGGCCTCAGTGGCTTAAGAAACACTTAGAGTTGAAAGAAAAATCTTAGAAACCATCTTTACATTGCAAATGTTTTCAAAGGTTTCTGCACTCTCCTAATGGCACTTTGACTCAAATTACTTTAAACAAAATATCAGGATTGCATGTTGTTGATGGTGCTGTTTAGTCCAGAAATCAGTGTCTAGTCTGGAAACCAGAACCTTACCCTTGTCCCTCTTTGAAAGCACCTACTTTCCGCTCTCCCAGCGATAGCCCGCAGCTGTCACCGCTGCTCTCTCTAAGATGAAGGAGAGAAGCTTTAACCTGAATTTAAAGCCAATCAGAGGATGAACTTAAAAGAAAGTGAAGAATAAATCACATTAAACTGGGAAGCAGCAACGTCTCTTCCAAAAACCAAAGGTGAGATCTCAGTCCCACTGAAGCTCCTAGTAAATCTCTCCTTGATTTCAACAGGATTAAACTCATTAGGAATGTAAATCCTTTGTGGCCTATCACTTTTTTTTGTCATGTGGAATGAGACTTGAAGCTGCATGAAAAGAGAAAGCTCCAGCACACACCTACAGAGACCTGTTTTCCCAATATACAGTATTATGACCATTCCTCTAAGGATCCTTGGCTTTAATGGCGATTAGTTTCAAAACGTGCTCAAAGAACTTGAGAATAGACTTCCTGATCTCCACTTCTCATAGAATTTAATTTCTCCGCAGTGTTCTTAATGGTTTACAAAAGTGTTCCTCCCTAAAATGACACAGGTGAGGAAATAAATGCATTACTACCTGGATGGCAAGAGATCTTGGGGTGGGGGGTGGGTGGGAATTAAAATTAAAAAAAACCCCAACCAACAAACAACTTCCCTTCCCTCCATTAGAAAAAGTAATCAGTAAATGTTTCCATGTCTTCCAGTTACAAATTTGATTCAATGGGTCACTAAATTAAAGCAATGATAACTAAAATCAACGTTTTGTGCAAAAAGATGAGAAAAAGGAAAGTACAATGTTCTCTGATACATCAGGTTTGTTAATCATCTAGAGAAAACAAGATTTCCAAGCCACCTGTTGCACCTGATGCGAACAGCAACTCGTTTTCTTTTATGTAATTGAGACATGTCTTTAGAGTTACAAAGACTATCTACTCTTCACCAGGGGGACTTGGCTAATTATTAGAAGTATTCAAGCTAGTAATATTAATGAATCCAAATCTGGCTGGCACTGTAATTGCCCCAGGCTATTTGACAACATGCTACAGATGTTTTGTGAGTTGCTGGAGGAACCCGTTTTTTCGTATGCTCAATGTAATGAAGAGACAGGGCTTTTCTTATTGACCTTTGGAAAAAAAATTTTTAATGAAAACAAAACTCTTCTTCTATCCTTTCACAGCCTGGATATCCTTCCCTCTCTGGGAGAGAGAAAATGCTGGACTGATTCAGAAAGGAAGACATTTTTATAGGGAAAGAGACACTTTTACCTATCTTTTAGTACCAATTACTCATATCCAGCTGATTGTTATAGCTTTGTTTTCAAGAGGATGGATTATTACTAAATGATTTATACAGATGCACACTTAAAAATGAATACTTATTCTAAATTAAATTGAACAAGAAGGATAGGCCCATATCTTGGCGCTACAGGGGATCTGAGATCACTTCCCCACATACTGATCTGTGCAAGGAACTAAACTGTTCTGTATCTTACTTCGTTGTGGTACAGAAGGGTAACAAGCCTTCTTTTTCCTAGCTATTTTTTGCTTCTTACATAAGAACTGTAAATGCTTTGGGACGGTGATATGCATATACAGTTCCTAGCAGAGCTGGCCCCAGTCTTTGAAAAAATCTTTGCAATCGCAATATAATAAGTAATAACATCATGCAACAAACCTGGACAGACTTGGAGGGACCAAGAATACCTTACTAGAAATAAGTTAAGATAAAGGTTCTGCAACAATGAAACTCCCTTTGGAAACAACGAGGAGAAAATAGTATTACAGCTTTTGAGCTGATAAGTCTTTTTGCTATATGACAAATAAAACCATGTATGAGCTTAGTCCCTAGAAATCTCTATTACATTCACTGAGCCATTAAGTCTAAACATTAAAAGCTGCCCCCCAGAACATGGAAACACTATGCCTGTATTAATGGTGATTGTTAAAGATTGACATTTCAATCAGTGTGCGATGCAGCTGAATTCCAGTAAAGTATCTGGTTTGCATCACTTCATTTGGATCAGCTGAAAGCCTGAAGATCACTAATGGGGGATTCTTCCACAAACAAAATGCTTTCCTCTGCCATCAGAAGACAGGAATAGGAAGCTGTAGTACTATTGACTTACATGGATACTTGTTAATATTTGACTAGCAATACTGCAAACTACAGTTTTATTTGTATTAAAATAAAGTATTATTAACATTCTATACAGTTTTATTAAAAAAAAAAAAAAATCAGTAGTAGCCTCCTTTGAAAACATAGCAAAGAAAATATCTCTCAGAGGTGAAGGCTGAAGGCATGAGATGAGAGTTGAAGGAAAAATGTATTGGTAATTTTGGAATATGTAACTTCTGGAGTCAGTATTTAATGAATGCACATTACTTGAAATCCAGGGGAAAAGTGGGATTTTTATCAGTTGGGCACATTGCTCTATATAACTATGAGTCAGAATGCATCTCCTCCTATTCAGAAAAATCATGTAATTGAAAGTATCATCTAGCATAAAATGCGTTAGGGTGTCTTCCCAACAGGTAACTCTCAATCTCAAGTGAAATCTCCAAATTAATTTCTTTGCAAATTTGCCATATTCTTTCACCAGAAGACAAATAGTTCTGTTGGTCTCCCAAGGAATGAGGCTTCATTGCAGTTGCACAGTGTCTCTGGTCCCTTCAAGCATACAGACAGGCCCATATTTAACCACATTAGTAATCCCAAATGATTCAGCATATGCAGAAGTCTCTGTGGAGCTGGGATCTACATTGTACTCTAGTGACTGATATAATCTCAAAACAAAAATAGCATCTGACAAAAACACACTTTTTCAGGTAAAGGGGGCTTTTTAGTGTTGTTCTTATTTTAAATGAAACTTCTATTACTTGTCTTCTCTGGATTTACCAAACAATTTTATTTAATTCTTACACATCACAGGAGCCTGTGGCTCTAGCTCAGTCATAAGACTATGAGTTCTTAAGCATAAAGTTCTTTATGAATTGAATTTCATATCTGGGATATGAAAATAGATTACTCATGTTAGCCCATTTTTTTCTGTAAAAACCTATAGACCAACAACACTGAGCATAAAACAGCTGAATTAGACACTAATATTCAGGGAAAATTAGGATACTTTAGCAGAACTTTAAAATGTCTCAAAATATGGCATTTTTGAAAAGAACAAACCACTTTATATCCCTAATACATTTTATACTTATTGAAATTTGTATCTTTTCTGTTTAACCAGTTGTTGAGTACTTTAGAGAAAGAGGGCCTCATCAGGATACTAAGACAGCTTGTTACTTGTTTAGGGTAACTAATGTTTGCCTGTTGCTGCTGTACTATGGACCACAGCAGACTGAATTAAATAATTCTGCTATACTTTGCAGAGCTGGATTTTTATTCAAGTGTGTGGATGAACCACATGAATTTGTTCATGTCAGTTTCCATTGCTAATTTTTGGTCTATAAATGTGGATAAAAGCCTAGCTTCCTCTGAAATATAGTTTGAGATCTATGTTTAAAATTTCATTATGAGTTTGACACAAAGGTAAATGCAAGAAGAGCCAGATTTACATTACGGACTTTGAATCAGAGCTTGTAAGAACTATATGACTTGATAATCATCCTTGCAATATGAATATAAAGATCAGTGATAAAAATACAGTCAGTTCAGAGAGCGACATCCCAGTTAAACTGTTAGAAACTCTCATCTTTTCATCCTCCAAAAGATCACCTTTTCAACTCCTGAATCCCCCCAATGACTTTATTAAAAACTTGATTCTCCAGTCAGTTTCTGGTCTTTGCCAGGGTAAAATTTGAATCTGCTTTGATTTGAGGTCCAATCCTTCACATACTGAGCAAAAGGCAAATGGTAGTATACACATAAATGCCATTACAATGCATAATACAAAAGTAGAAAAGAGCCAAAATTGCATTAGCATTTCTCTGTAGCTTTATATACAGCTATATTAGTTTTAGCAGCTAACTGAGCCTACTGTGAATCTTTTTACATTTCTAAAACTATAAAGTATGTGGTGTGCCTTGTTTCTACACCACATGAATCTGTGGGTGAGTTACAATTGTTTACTACCTTTAAAAGACAGTTTTTATGTAGTGTAAACTCAAACCATACAATGCTTTGCTCTCCTTGAGAAGACTGGGCCACACACTGGAGACAAGATACTCCCATCGGTATCAACTTGGCCAGCACAAGCCTTTAGGTATTGAGGCCCTAGGTGTAATTGCCAAGGCCAGTGACTTCTGCAGGGATATGGTGCTGCGTATAGCTCAAGCTTAAAACACTGAGCGACTCTCATGGGAAAGCTGTTGAAAAAAAAACCCACCAAAACTGGCAGGAGAGAAATTACAGACACTGTTTACAGTTGCCAATTTGACACAATCTGGACTCTAGACAAGTTGGAGCTTGTCAGTGAACACTGGGCAATAGCAGTAACTGTATTTTTCAGATATATGGGATAAGACAAGATTAACATTTATCTGAAAATTGGGAAGAAAATAGCATTATTTGTTTTGTTAGCCCAGTCTATCCTATCAGAATATTTGCATTTTCTCATGTTTTCATGCATTTGGTTTTCTCCAAGAAAATAAAGTCTGCTGCAGATATTAAGGCAGTGAGAGGCTGAGACAAAATAATATTGAAGAGTATCTAACCACATCTCCATTGTGAGCTTTTTCCTACATATACTGCAGAAGCAGAGGCCAGTTGTGGATTGCAGATATTTTGGTCCTGAAAGTGTCAGAGTTCTAATTTGAAGTTATCTTTGTTTATGGAAAAAATAGCAGATGCTCTGCTAAGTGATAGAAGGATCCTGGAGAACATATTCAGAGCAGGAGCCACAAAGATGGTTTGGCTGCCATCTCAGTACATGGTAAATGGCATCCTAGTTAAACTAACCTAGCTGCAGATACCACAACTTAAACAGAGACAGACTCACCCAGTATGGGTTCTGTTGTCCAGGAAATCCTGGATTAATTTTCTCCTTAATGTAGCATATGCACCATTTTTTTGGCTACAAATGACACCCCCAGGTTACGCTTATGCTACTGCATGGCACTACTATGGACAAACCCATTCAGAGTAGGTTTAATCTGGCTAATCAGTAACAAAATGTTTTTTGTCATAAAACTTGCTTATCTTAAAAATTTGCCCTTCGTTATCCCCTTTTTTCTCTCTAGCAAAATCTATTGCTTTGATTTTCTAAAAGATTAAAATGAAGTGTCCATTATGCCTAAGAAATGATGATGCTTCCACCATGTGATGTTAGAACTGTCTGCCCACTATGAGTGAATTCTTTCATTTGGATTGTGAAACTCTAGAAACAGCCTTCCAAACCAAGAAAAACGCCTGTGTCCTGATCATACACTACATCCTGGTATGCACTATAAATGACGAGTTACACTCAGCAGCCAGTCCTACTCCATTCTCTTGCAGCCTTTCAATTTCAGCTAAGTTCTATGTGTAAGATCACACAAAATGAGGAAGGTCTATAGTTGCTAAAATAGTGTAGGCTTAATTTCAGTCTTTCTCATCCCAGTTTTCTAAAGCAGTTCCAGAGACGACATTGGCCTTAAAGCATATATCTATTTTTAAGTTCTGTGTAGATTTAAAGTAAGTCTCTTGCTGGAAAAGCTGGGGGTGGGGGCGGAAGCAAAGAGACCCACTTCTCTAGATGGGCAATTCATCTCTTAGGTAGAAGTGGGCTCATGTAGTAAGCAGGTCTAAGTGAAAGAAAAGAGGACAATGTAGAGACAGAGAAATGTTGTTATTACCATAGCAACAGCAGAATAGCAATTATGTGAAATACCATAGACAACTGGGGGCCTGGGATTACTTATTTTCACCTGGATTCTCATACCCTATGGCAGATTTTCTTTAGTTCTAGATATTATACAGCATCTGATTCTTTCCTTTCAATTATCAATTTAATGAGAGAATTCATCAAATGCTTAGTCTCTTGAATCACACAGAGGAAGACAGAAAATAAAAAAGGGAGGGGAAGGGAAAAGAAAACTTCATATACAAATGGGAGGAAAGAATGGGAGACAAGTGAACAAAGATGGGAAACCTCCTGTACTGCACGTGTGATGGACTTCTGGGGAGAGGACCTGGAAGGAGAGAACTTACTGGTCTTCCACCTGCAGCTACTTGAACACAGATGGTTGCGGTACCCATGCAGCGCTACCTTTCTTACTGTTTGTCTCACAGATAGGCCTTGTTTTCAACATCTCTTGTCTAGTCTGAGAGGTTTCAAAATCTATTTTTGTCAACAAAGGGAATTCTCTGTGCAGTTCACTTGGAGGGTGCTATATGCCCGGGCTGCATTCTGCTGGCAGTCCACACAGAATGGGCTAATCCAGACCAATACGCACGTAACCCTGTCCAAACCACATGATCATACCTAAGATGACTGATGGTTTAACTCATCACTGGACATCATCTGCTTCAGCCTCCTCAAGCTTCTTTACTTGCTCCTTTTCTGTTGCTTTTTCAAAGCACTGGGATGAGGAAGGAGCCTCAAAAATCTCTGTTCATACTGCCAGATGGCCTCAAGCTAAGTGGTGTTCGGGACACAGTGTGAGGACACATCTACAAAAATCAGATTTGTGACAATCTCTTAGAGAAAAAGGCAGCTAAGCAGATTGGATAGACAGGATTTCAGTGGATGCATAAAACGAATTTTGAGGACAGCCTGTAAGACAGATAATAGCACATCCAGCATGATCAAAAAGATGACAATATAATGATGCTGGTTGTTGCGGGTAGTCCCAGTTCAGCAGTACCGTCTTTCAAACACTGGGGTAAGAATGAAGAGGAGCAAAGCATAGCAAGAAATGAGGTAGGACAAGGGCCTACCTGGCGATCCTGGGCCTGATCTCACAATACAATGACAGTATCTGGAAAATCTCCTGAAATAAGAGTAATCACTGGTTATCAGGAACCAGTGTCAGGATTGCACTATCTTCTGCAGGGATCAGTACCTAGAAAGTTTTCTTAGATAAGGAATACTACAGTGAAAGGTACTGTACCTATACAGCAAGAGCTGCTGTCAAAAAAAAAAACAACACCCAAAACCCAAACAAACAAAAAAAAATCCCCCCCCTCCCCCGCAAACCCCAACCACAAAGAAAATAAAAAAAAAGGGGGGGTGGGGGGGTGGGGGGGGGTGGGGAGGGAATCAAAAGCTTTATAAACCGGTCATCAGTGATGCATGATTCACTCAGCAATAATCTACACGCTCACCACGCTGAACAGTGCACAACAGGTTTCTAAGGCAGGTCCTTCTCCACATCCACATACTCTAATGCAATGGGTGAACTGAATTGCATTTGACATTCCTGAATTCTATCAAAGCAGATTCTCAGGCAAAATACTAATTCACTGCAGCATCCTGGGCAAGTCTCACCTTAAGCTGCGTGAGTGAGTTTTCCTTCTGCTCTCACTGCCTCTGCTGAGTAGGTAATAATGATACCTATATCCTCTCTAAAGTGCTTTGGAATTTACTGATAAAAAGCACTTCAGAACTCTAGACACCAATTCTATGTACCTCAGGTTGCCCCTGTGATCATCTGGGAGAAGATTTCTCCCACTAAGTAAAATATTAAGTTTAAAAACAGAAACATGTTTCAACCAATTAGCACTCTTGATGGTAGAACAGTCCTTGATGGGTAATGAATTGATTAATGTTTTCAGGTAATCCTCAATAATTAGTCAAAACTTACTTCTCCCCCACCTTTGCTTGGTTTTCTGTTTTCACACCAACAACTACTATTAATGATAAAGTTTTTCCATTAGAAAAATCCAGGCTGGGATAAGATGGTTTCAATCAGGGTTCTTTTATACCTGCTAAGTAAATGTGATGATCAACAATCATTCTGAAATTAGTCGGACTAATGCCAAACTTGTAACAGTGCTGGGGGCATCTCCACACAGGTATGAATTTAAACTGCATTAGCTACATTTGTTTTGCATCCCTGCTGAACAACATACACAAAACTTTATAACCAGAATATTGCTTTCTGTATGTAGAGGTTCAATTCACCAGAGCACTGAGAAGTTCAGAGGTCAGAAGAAAACACTGAAATTCAGTAGAAAGTACTGAAATTTAAGGTTAGATTCACAGGGCAGTGAGGATGCTGAGCGTTCACATGAGATACCAGTGCTAGAAACCTAGTGTGCTTTGAACTCACACTTGTGTGAACCAGCGCTATTACAAAGCTCACATGAAACCGATAAATTCCCCATGGGCCCATTCTAAGCTTTGAGAAATGACATAAAAATAAAGCAAAACTCCAATCTTTGATTGCTCATTGAATGTTCTCTTAAAAAATAAAACATACTCTATTATTGGCTCTTTTATGATGAATTTGACTGTACTATCTTTTGGCAACAGACTCTGTCACTGAAAGGCAGAGAATTCTGTAGGTGGTTTATCATAAAAATAGTGTAAAGAACTCTTGAAAATAAAAGAATAGAGTATGAGGCAGAAGATGGGCTTTGTGAAAATAGACATTAAAAATATTATTTTACATATTTTATATATTATTTTAATATGTAAAAATAAATAAGTATGGTGCTGGAAAAAGAGCTTTAAGATTATTTTAGTTGTGCTGTCTGTTAACAAAGGAGAGAGCATTTCCCAATACCGTGGAGACCAGTAGAGTCACACATTGTTCAGGTCTATAATTCCTTCTGTAGAAAGCTGGGGGTTTTGTCAGAAAAACACAGAAAGCTTAGTAAGTAAAATAAATGTCGAAGAAGTTAGACAAGGCACTACATAATAGTTTAAAAAAATAAATAAATAATGGAAATAACAAGCATTCACATTCTGTTTGATTTTAGATTATTAGAATAAGCTAGTGTAAAACCAGAGAAAATAGCAGGGTGATTTTTTCACTAAAAGAGAGTAGTAGACTAGGGATTAGTACAGCTGAGGATTTTATGAGAAAAAAATTTACAGAGGAAGGTTCATCCCAGCGTGTGTAATGTACCCAGAAAAACTAAAAACAAAACAAAAAAATTACAAAAAACCAACCACAAAATAGCTCAAAGAGAAAAGCAAGACCAGAGGAGGAGACAGTGTTTGCAAACAGCAGTAACAGAGATAATTTTGCAGAAAAGTGCAGAACCTTGTAAGTAAATGTATGGAATTTTGGTCAAATATTGTTTGGGGAAAGAGGACAGAGCATTCAAAGGGAATGAGAGGTGGTGGTTCACGATTAGAGCAGAAATCTCTTGATAGCTATCACCATGCAGATAAAACTGAGGCGAAAGACTCACTGGACTCAGGCTGTGGGAAGGAGGGTATGTTTGGCAGGGAACAGGAAGAATCAGCTACAGGGAAAGAAAAAGGAAGGGAAAAATTATCTTGAGTAGCTGTGAACCTGTGAATGGGAAATAGCGGTCCCTTTGGTACTGAGAGGTGAGAGGGAAGGAATTCGGGCTGGGTCACGTGCATTATCTGCAATAATCAGGGGGTGATAGTACAGGCAGAGGGACAGTCAAGCCTGAATGTAAGTGCTTGAGGCAGAAAGGTCAGCTTGAGCATCATTCAGCAGCACTTATAAAAGAGGCTGTTCAGGGTAAAACCCAGTCTGGGACCTAGAAGTCATTGGCATATAACTTTGTGAGAAATAGTGGATCTACTGCATGCTTCAGTGTTAAAGTGAGAGTAGAGAAACACAGGAAGCAACTTGGCTGCCTGGGCAAAGGTGTGCCAGGAGCACAGGCTGGCCCTGGGCTCAGAGGCATGGACCAGGGCCCACCCCAAGTCTTGTGACACATGTGACATTGCATGGATGCCACGGGTACCTCTAGGCACCTCAAAAGGCACTAGAGAAATAATTAGGCACCTGAATTTCTCCTTAGATGCATATGCACTAAAACACATCTGAGAGGACAACTTGGCTTTTATTTAGAACTTGTATGTCTGTATAAGCAGAGTGCTTTACAAAGGAGAATAAATAGCATAACCTACCTGACAAACTATGAAATTAAAACATGGATTTGGCATGTTCACATAGCAGGACAGAAATGGAATTGGTGTCAGAGCTTCCAACTTTTTGTCACTCTGCTTAAGCTAAATGATGACAAATATTACACAGGCACAGAAGTGTTAACGGTGAAGATAAGCTTCCCTTCAGTGGAAAGAGCAAAAGCTGTACTGAGGGTGATTTGAAGTGCTTCCTGCAAGGACTGGATGGTCTTCCTCACTGTGTCTGAAATGACAGCAGAGTGAGTAAGATTAACAAGTGGACAGGAAATAAGGACTGAAAGTGGCCCCTGGGGTGGGAGTAAAGAGCTGAAGCTCAAGACAGAGACCAGGACCTCCACAGCAAATTAATTTGGCATGATAATGCTGAACAACCTGCCTCAAAGGAATGTCTGCATCATTGCAAGCAAAAGTTGGTGAGAATTCCTCACGTTAAAGGGCTTGCATGTTAAATTAGGAGGCCAAAGTGCAAAAGGAAAGAAGCACAAAAAGCAATGAAGAATGGTCCCCAGCTGTGTTTGTGCAGAGGAGCAAATGTGCACACACCGCTACACCAGAGCCTTACCTCCAGAGCTACCACTCCATTTTTCCCTCGGTGGGGTACTTCGTAAGCCTCAATTTGCTGCTTTGTGAGTCGGGCTAGCTTCTCTGCAAGCTCCCGCCAGTATTTGCCAAGCTTGACAGCTGAAGTCAAAATGATAGTGTCCTGGGTAAGACGTGCCACTAATCCCTGGCAATCTATTTTCAAAAGTGCCTGCAACAATAATTTTCATTAGTGTTCCATCACCAGTAATTACAAACTGAGCATTATCATTTGTTTTTATAGCACTATTCTGCATTTCTAAGCAGGGAGGAAGGCTTTTTGTCTGTCTTGTGTTCTTACAAATATGTAACCTTTTTTCCTATGAAAAGGTGTTGCCAACAGTTTTAGAGGAAAACTGCCCATAAGCTTCAGAAGAAATTAAGCTGCCATTCAGCTGCTTCAGCATTCCAGTATCAAATGGATCCTGCCAAACTTACAGATCCTGAAAGAAAATATGCTTCTCCAACAAAAATATTTGGGACATCAAATTTAGCATCTTAAAAGTACAACATGAAAATATTAAGTGAGAGCACTATTATACTACGGTGTGGTCCTTTGCTGTTTTTCTGAAAAATCATTGATTACACTGGCCAGCACCTTTTGATTCACTCCTCCCACAGAACTGATAATTTGCTGACCATTAAGCAGAAATGCAAGCATAAAACTCTTTCCTCCCCCACACCAAATGAGCATTTAATAACAAACAAATTAAAATGGTTCCAGGAGTGAAACCCTGAGATGCAGATATGTTGCATTCTCCTTTCTTTGTTTGTTTGGATAAGGGCTAATGAGAAAAATAGGTGTTGTTTTTTTGTTCTCCTTGAATTAATGGCAGAATGTTCCATTGAAAATGTTCACGTTTTTAGTGAAAGACAAAGAACAAAATCCAGAATTTTTCCTTGGTTTTTAGATACCAGTTTTTAATAAAGTATCAAGTATTTCTGCAGAAATCAGACATTTGTGTGATTTAATTGTAAAACATTTCTCCATAAAAATCCTCATTGCAAACAGTAGAACTTTTGGTAGGCACAGTAGTGAGAAGCAGACTACAGTGTGCAGTACCGATCCCTCTATACTTCGGCAAAGTGGAGACTGAGTTGTTCAGATTGCCTTTGCTGTGATAATCAAGAACGCTATTAACCATAGAAATAGAATATTAATTAAAAGTAATTAAATTCTAAATTCTGCCCCAAAGTGACACAGATTATATCCAGTTTTAAGTCTAGCTTTACAAAGATGGACCTGCATTGGCACTTCATAGCTTAAAATCATATGCATCTCAACAAAACAGGACATCATGTTAATTTAATTATGCCCCACTTTTTGCCTGTTCTGTAATGAACTCTGTTTCACTGTATTCAATTAAAAGTTTGGATCATTTTCACCTTTAGCTCCCCTCTTCACTTTTTCTACAGAGACATGGCAGACTATACTTAATACTTGCTGAGTTTTATTCCATGCAGTTTAATGCAGTCTCAAGGTTTGTAAGTGGCCACTGCTACCAACATTTCCTGAATCCTGCTGAAATTGCTGTCAGCATCTCAAAGAGAGTAGATGAGTTATGAGAAGTAAACCCTGAGAAGGTTACAATTCAGGTAGTCAAAAGGCTTTAGATGAAAGGCTACAACGTGAACTTTTAAACACCCATTTTTATAGTACTTTATTTTTATATCAGAAATTTTATTTTCTTCTGTCCCTCAATAGGCTGGTAGACTTTTCCATCAGAGCCAATTAATTCCAAATTAATTTGCACACAGATCCATAAGTAAACTGAGATGGTTAACAATGCAACCTATTACCTGGAAGCATTTAGAATAAAACCACTTTTGATTCACATTGAACAGTATTGAATCGCATAGAAGTTGTCCAGTGGCTTAAAAGTGAGGCCCATGAGAATGTTTACTGAAATGTAATATTATCCGTAGGTCACTACAACATTGATTAAGAGGTTGCCACATGTGGATAGAAAAATCTAGTCTTCAACATGTCGGTCAGGATTTCCTTGCTTTAAACACATGTAGCTAACTTAGACATGCACCTTAGGGTACACAAATATATATAAATAACGGAGGTTCCACACTATAAGGTTATTAAATACTTCACAATGGGAACGTGAATTGCTCAGAAAAGTAATTTACCATGATGACTTCCACGACAAAAGACAAAACTATTTCAGTCATAGCTGTTTAACACCAAAAAAAAGTGAACTCAGTCAACCTACTAAATGAGCAAGGCTCCTGGAACATTTACAGGATACTCACTGTTTATAATTAATTCATCAAAGATTTATTTTTTTATGAGAATCTGAATGTATATTCCATCTATAGGTGTCTACAATGTTTAGTAGTATGTTCAGGTTTGTAAAGATTCCCACAAGGGTGCAGGACCATGTTCATACATTATTATTGAGTAGTTTCTTGGAGGTGCATTCCTAATAACCAAGTTAGTTCATGCAATACTTACAACAATGAGCTCATAAAGAAACAGTCTTTTTTTTTTGTTAGCATGGCAGTCTTCCTTCATTCTCTTCACAACATGCGCAACTCTCTCTGACTCTTTATCAGCATGTGCCTCATTCAAGTCATCCAAAGACATATGTGAATATCCTAGCACCTCAGCCAAAGCTCTCCAGTCATAAACACTCTCTGATACTGCAGACAGAACTACTGAGTAGATGTAAGTCAGTTTTTTGAATGGCAATGCAATTTGTTCAACAAGATTCCTGGTGGTTAGCTCACTATCAGTAGTGTCCATAGCTTGTTCTTTGGAAATCACTTTTATGTTTTTGCAATGTACAAGACCAATCTTTCTTCTGAGAACTCCCACGTACCACTCTTTTATTTTAGTTTGTCCAATGGCTTTTACTTTATCTTCACCAAGAAGTGCTATTGTGTCCCCTTTAAAATATTCTAGCAAATAGTCAATCTTATTTTGACGTAACACAGTTTTCAAAGCCACTCCGTAAGTATTAACACTCAAAGTTTTATCTCGAAACTTTGGATATTTAACTGTTGGTATTAAAAGCCACGGTGCAGACTTGATTTCTTTGCGGTTTTGTAAGCGCTTTGGCCTATTGATAATTCCACTTAATTTTGGAGCTGGATCAGGAGTTGTAACATGGAACTGCGTTACCTGGCTACTTTTTAAGACTTTAATTTGAACAAGGAAAACAAAGAAATGCATCTCCCTACATCCAAGCATGGAAAACAGGAATTGTTGGCGGACCATTTCACCTGTTTTCAGCTCCTCCTCTTTAATATTTTTGCTTTGGTCTTCCATCTTCACTTCAAAATCTGGATCACAGGATACCAAAGAAATGTTTAGATCTTGTGGCTTTTCAAGCAGAAATGTATGTTTTCCCCACAGCTGAAAGACAACAGGAGGCATATTTTTCCCCCCCTTTTTTATATCACAAATCGTGAGTTTTCCTGGAATGTAGTTATGACCAAAGACTGTAAAAACTGCTGTAAAAGATGGATGAATATATTTGGGGCCATAAATTCCAACTGAGACTGTTCTGTGAACATAATCCCAGACATTAGTTGCTGGAGGCTGGATTCTGTTTGCTTGTACGGCAATCACTGCATACATCACATGACTTAGGTCCATTAACTTCACTTGTATGGTATCTTGATAAGTGTAGCAATTCTCTAGCTTCTTAAAAGGCCCTTCTTTATTGAAACTAAAAAAACACACTATATCACTCATAACTTGGCTGAGTGGATCATTCTTCACTTTAGCTGCAACTTTCACTTCTAGGAAAATGGCTTCCCTTGTGTTGAGGTTGCTCAGTGTAAGTTCTATCAGAGGACTTACGGTGCTAGACAGCTCATTGTTAAATGACGATGGAGGGTCAAGGATAGCCTTTAAACCAACTTCTTGGAATTCCCCAGGTAATACATGACCCACAGGAACATGAACGTTGATATCCGAGTCAGGTAGCTGTACTGAACCCCCTTCATGATTCAGTTTACAAACTACATGAATGTCTGTAGCTTGCGTTTGTGCCCATCCAGGACTATGGCTCATGGCTTCTAAATCTAGGCAAGATCGGGTGAGTTGTCGGTGACTCAACCAAGCCACCTTGTAGGCTTCACGGTTGCTTTGAAGCCATGTCATGTCTGAAGCTACAGGTTTTTGAGGTATTGTCTTGCGAGGATTAAATCTTTGGTTATCAACAATATCCAGGAAGTCAGAGACACTCTTGGATCGTCCAGATCTTCTTGCTGAAGTCTTTCTTAGAAGACAATCAATATCTAGCTCATCACCCGAGGAAGCCAAAGAATCACTGTTGCTAGAAACTTTAGAGAACAAGTAGGGTTTTTCTTTTAAGATCGAAAGGTATTTATTATTTTCATTTCTATTTGAAGCAGCTATGTCATGTACAAAAGGGTTGGAGGCTGACAGTTCATTCCAGAAAGGATTAGTCTTGGAAACAGCACGGGCATGTCTGAATACATCAGACCAGTCAATACCCAAATCCGGTTTACTTTCATTGACATCTGTTTAAAAGAAAAAACAGAAGCATTTCCTAAAGCATGGAGATTTGAGACATTCCATTAATTTCCAACTGATAGCCTGTTAAGCTAACAGGTGACTAAATTTATCCTCCTAAAATACATATAGATCATTTATATATTTTTCATTCAAGTTTTTAGAGTGTATCAATATTGATTTCTAAGTGGCATTGAGAATCTTGTTAACAGAAACAGTGCTAACAAATCAGTGCTGAAGGACGTAAAGGGTCTTCTTCAAGGCACTGATCATTATCAACTCTTACAACTGTTAATTGGCATTGAATACGCTAAGATCCCACAAGGTTTAAACCCTTATATTCCAGTAATCCTTGGCCTCTTACAAAACGCTATGGATTTCTTTCCTTTGTGTCTAACACTCTGCAAAGATTAAACAATTACTGTTTCATTTTTCACTGCATACAGTACAGATGAATGTACTATTCAGGATTCCTTTTCATGCTAGCGCACATGCATTTCACTGATAACAGTACTCTTACAATTTATCTCGGCGTGTGGAATTTGTTATACTAGCTTTCAATTAAAAAACCCTATTGGTATAATCTATGAGGTCTTGCACAATTTGAAATTTGGCAAGAAACATTTTTGTGGCTGCTGATTTTTCTGAGATTGCATTTAAATAGACAAATAGGGGTGTATAAGTGATATTTAAATAGGATTTCTAATAAAAATTGTCATTATTAACAGTAATGTCTACCTGTTCTGAAGACAAGATGTCCTTATATTTTATGTTAATAACGGTTCACAGAAACTGGTTTATAGGTTAAGACTCAGACTTCTTGCAACAAATAGAGTATTTGCAACTTCTTGTGCTAAGGGTTTCTATTACTTCAGTTTCCCATTATTTTTCTAAATGCAGAGGTTATACCATCATTTGTTTGTATATCCTTGTAAAGAATTTTAATGTTAGAGGGAAAATTCAGCATTTCTATTCTTTCAGCATATCTATATCCCTCATTATTATACTTCCCATAGTACCTTCCATCTCCAAGGTTACTAATTACTGCTCAATTGCAAGAATGACAGTGCATTCAACTGCAAAAAGATTTTTTGTAAAAAAAA
Source organism: Ibycter americanus (assembly GCA_035590275.1). Taxonomy (NCBI): domain Eukaryota; kingdom Metazoa; phylum Chordata; class Aves; order Falconiformes; family Falconidae; genus Ibycter; species Ibycter americanus. The sequence continues at coordinate 84,706,849 of JAVJGI010000001.1, forward strand.
AATCAAAATGTTAGTACTTTTTGTTTGTTTGTTTCATTTGTCATGAATTGTGACAAAAAGCTAAAACTATGAAGTTTTTCCACAGTTCCTGAAAAATTCCAATTTGGAAGAACCAAAGTGGAATTTACCTGCTTCTCAGCTGCCCATCTGCAAGGTTCTAGCACTGTCTTGACAAGTGCCTTCCAGGTGAGGTGCTGGGGTGGGGAGGAGTGAGCCCAAAGTCAGCAAGCCCAGGTGCAGCCTCCTCCCCCTCAGGCACCCAGCCTTGGCCAGAGCCACCAGATGGGGATGGGCTGCAGAGCACCAGCTGCAAAGTCCTTTTTTTTCTGCCTGCAGGCCAAAAGTTTTCCTTGACCTTTGATGCTATTACAGTCAGATCATTATTATCTGTTAAAAAATAAATTATTTAATCCCAAAAGAAATGTTAGGGGTTTGGGGTTTTTTCCTCATCCTAAAGGGCGTGTTTCTACAGGAAAAGTCTGAGCAGAAAACTCTGGCAGAGCCTGAGTCATTAGGCTGGATGCTTTCTCATGCCAAGGTAGCAGCACTGATTACTGGGGTGCAGGAGGTTAGTGAGGAAATAATTCCTGCTTCCCAACTCATACAGCAAGTGCCAGACTTGACATCACTCACATCTGCTACTGGACAAAAGACTAAGAGAATGCCTACCTTGTGGAGCGGAATGTTTTCTTAACTTCTGGGTTAAACTAGCAATGAGATTAAATCAACTTCGCAGACCCTCCCAACTTTTAACTCGGCAAACCCCAAAATTAATTGAGGGTTTTAAGAACCAGGAAGGCCAGGTAATGTAGTTTGGCTGACAACTCGCACTTCTCTTCCCCATCTTGACCCCCAGTAAACATACCCTAAATAGCATTTATTCATGTAATGATTCCAACCCTTCCTCCCAATCTGCCTGACCCACGTTTGCTACAGCAGGGGACAGAGGAACTTCTTTCATATGGCAGTAAGTTTCTCCTAGGGGACCTTGTGACAATCCCTTGTGTTCTGAGTCCAGGGACATCTACAGTGACCTGAGTAGTGCAAAACACAAGCAATTTAAAAAAAAAGTGTACAGGGGTGTGCATAGTAGCTATAACTCCTGACACTATTGTTTTGCAGAAATAAAGATTTCAGGTGGAGAGCCTTAGTACAGAAAATAGTCAGAGACATACTGTAGCTGGCTGCAGGTGTCCGATCATCCACATCGATCAAAGTTCCTTCTGACCTGCTCCGTGGAATCTCTCTGCTGGTTAGGGAATCTGTTCCACTACTGGAAGTGTTTTCCTCCTAGGAAACAGTTAAACATATAAAACATCAGCAAGTATGCAGTCTGAAAAAGGGAACCTGTTGAAAAATAACTGAGCTTTGCTCTTGTGATGTGACACAAATAAAGTGATGTTATGGTTTATGAGTAAATTTATGGACTCTGCCTGAGAGCATCACAATCCTGAGTGAATCTTACTATCTAATTTTCAGCAAAAACACCAGATGCTACAGCTGCAGTACAATATGGTACCCCAGTCCATAGTGAAGTCCAATAACTCACATAATTAAACATCTTGCAATTGGAAGTAAGCCAATTGTACAATAACCTCTGTTCAGAAGTTCTTGAATAAAAACTTATTATTAAAAAAATTAACATCCTCGTTCCTCTTCTCTGGTAAGTTTGACTAGAATCCTTAAACAGGAAGAGCTAGATCTGTTCCTTCCTTTACCAATTAGCATGAAGTATTTCCAACCCTTTCAGCTTTATTATTCTTCCTATATTCTTCCCTGAGAGAACATCAGGTCAGATTTTCCTTTTAGTCCGTACAAGAATGACTTAAAGTACCCTTCCCTTAGGGTCCACGCCAGCACAAGCAACAGCCCAAGAGAGGACATTCAAGTCTCTTCTCTTCCTTGTCCTGGCTACAAGTTCTGTTTGGTTTTGACGCAGTTTGCACGTGGACTGGGCCACACAAGAGCTGTAAACCAGATGCTGTGGTTGAAAGAGAGAGTCAACAGCAAACCTATTGCAAAGGCAGGGCAGGAGGGGCATCCCTCTGACGCAGGCAACAGAAGGATGAACCTGTCAAGGCACCAGTGCCTAATGCTGTGTTCAGCTGCACAGAAAGAGGAGTTGCAGGTCAGCGGAGTGTTGGGTACCTTACATGCTGAAGTTACCGTGTCCCAGAAACAGAAGCTGGAGGAAGTAAAATATTCCAGATCTTTTTGTGCACTCATTAAATTAGTGCTATAAACCAAGATATCATTTAGTGACTTTCCCAGAATCTTCTCACCGATCCTATACATAACGGGGTATAAATGCTTATGGGCAATAGATACATTAAGACATATGGTTAAAAAGATAAGAAAACAAACAAGCAAGCAAAAAAAAAACCCCCAAAAAACAGGGGAGGCAGGGGGAGAGAAAAGGTTAAAAAAGCCAGAAGATTTTCTGGCTTCATCCACAGGATACAATAGTCAGCTTTGTTCAAGAGTCTGAAATGTTGCAGCCTGCTACCTCTGCAGCAGTAGCTGCAGCCTAAGCAGATCTCATTTTATCATGTTTGAAATGTGTGCGTGTGCGTGTGTGTGTGTAACAACGGGATATGCATTGGCCCTGTGGCTGTAAGAAAAGGAATTTCCAGTTACAGTTCTAGTAGGTGAGTTATGGGAAAAAGGAAGCATATCTTACATCAAAGCATTACTGCATAGAAAGCCTGCTGTTTGTTTCCATTGCACAATGCCATGGTTTAAGACTTTTTTTTCTTCCACTGCGAATGTAAATTGGTACTTTTTGTTCTTCCCACAAGAGCTGCCTTCAGCTAATGGCAATCTGCTCAGGTGCTGATTTGCACTCAGGCAGGATGCAAGGCTGAGGTCAGACTAAGCTCAACCATCACCCAGCCACTCTGCTATCACAGGGCTGTACGGACTTTCAGGTTCCTCTGTTATCAGAAATCTCATATGTTGGCCTTAGAAGTCCTGATTTCAGATAGCAGTGAAAGCTAGCCTCCAAGACATACTTTGCAGCTTCTGCTATTAATACCCCACCAGAACCAAACTGGAAACTAAAATACCTCCTTAATCCCAACATCATAATTCCAAGATCTGACATCCCACACCTGTATAAAACTATCACTGTTCCTTCTGTTTCTGATAAAAGACAGTATCTTTGATAATGTGTAGTGATTCCTTCAAAGGAAATAAATTTTGCTTTGCTGCTGCATCTCAAAACGTTAAAAAAACAAACACATTGTATAAACATGGAAGATTTTTATCTCAGGCTTCTACTTCAGGGACCGGGGAGGTTTAATCACACCAGTGTAGGGTATCCATAGTCTAAAATCCCAATAAATGTACAAAAACAAAGTCTACTTTTTACAATACCAGGGTATTTCTTACCAGCACTAATGTCTAACTGATGTCTTATCAATCAATTGAAATATGAATCGAAGAATAGTTCTTTAAATAGTTAAAATGCCCACAATTATTTCAGTAGCTGTTTGAAGTGGGAGGCAGTAATGATGCAGAAAGAGCACAAGAGTGCTAGTAGATGTACAGGGGCTAAAATAGGAAACCCATGGGGAAGGGGGAGGGAGAGAGAAAGAGAAAGAAAAACAATCTCTTTACACAGTGGGAGTATATTGACAGGGGCATGACAACAAGATTGCATATGGAAGTTTTATAAACGCTAAGAATTTCTGCAAATAGAACAAGCCATTTCCTAAAAGTTCCCTCTGGGAACTCCTGAAAACATTCACCACTAGCCTGGCACAAAAACAGAAATGGTGGATGCTGAAAAGGAAAACCACTTTCAAAAATAAGCTCCCCCCTGCCTTGAAAGCAATTCCTTGGTATGAGAGCATAATGAGGGAGCCCTTGAGACTGAGGCATATCTTCAGGCCAGCCAAGAAGAGGACGAGAGAAGGGGGGAGATATAAACATTCCTGGGCACAAGATGACCACATCTGGTCAGCATGTCAAGGGATGTGGGAAATGCTGGGGACAAACTGTACGCATGCCATCGGGTACCGGGCAATGTGCCTTCTGAACAGAGTTACATGATCTGACACCAGAGCTGGGTCCCATCTCTCCTGTGTTCCAGCCTTAGTGCTCGGAATGCATAAATCCCTAGCACCTTTGTACGAGACTAGGAAAATAAGAAGACCCAGTGCTCCCCCTTTTCCATGGGTACATTCTGTGATAAAATAGCATCCCAAATGAAACTTTTGATAGGACAACCCTATTAATTAGGAACCCATCAAATCTAAAACACTTACCTGGACAAATCCAGACAATCATCCACAAAAGAGAGATGAATGCATGTGGAATATAAAACCATGCTGATCTGTGGCAAAAGGGAAAGGTATGAAACCTTTTTGCTGCAAAAAGAGGAAATTAGGTATAGGAAGAAACAGAAGCTAAGAGTTTCATTTGCTGTAGGTACCGAGTAAGAAATATGTAAACTGACAAGTGCTTAATGGCGCAAAGAATTATTTGACTCATGGCATGGCAGCTCACAGTGTGAAGCGAGTAGAGAATGAAGTGAAGAGGTTGGAAAGAGACCAGCTATGGCGATGACCAGTGACTGCTGAGGGATGTGGCATTTTTCTATATAAAGGCAATAAACAGTTTGCCAGGTGCACTCTGCTGTTTGAGCCCAGAGTGTGTTGCTCGACCCTTAAGAGCAGGGGACTCAGGACCCAGAGTGCTGCTGGCAGGCATATTGCAGCACTGTAACAGAGGAAGAAAAATGCATTAGAGGAAGAAGAAAGTCTCAGGTAGAAAGTTCAGTTTCATAGAGGTCAGGAGACAGATTTGTTGCAAATGGCATTTTTGCTGCATGTGATACCTCCAGAAATCTCTTCCAGGTCTTTTAAAATTCAAGACTTTTTTTCTTCCCTCTCCCCAACCCTCAGTCTCTCTACTGGAGAAAACATGTCCTGATGTGCTTAAAATAGTGGTAAGGAAGAAAATAAAAAAAGCTCAAAAGCAAACACTTCTCCACTGCCTTTGCACTCAAAAATGAGAGAGAATACATTCCTTTGTGTTTTTAAGGTATCAACATCTCAGAGCAAAACACTAGCAATTTGTCTTTCATTCAACATTAACCCTGTTCAGCTGTCTTCAAAAGCAGGTTGTGTTAACAGCAGAGGTCCCCTGTGGCAGTGTCTCCCCACGGACTCCTACTTGCCCCTTACACAGATAATGCTACTCAACCATACATTATTCACAGTGATTCATGGACTTTTATACAGAGAATGAAACTTCAGTATTTGCAAAGACAAGACAAGCAACACAAGCAGGTGATAGAGATGTGCCTCATTCCTCAGGCTCACTTTCAGCTGTCATGGGGAAAAATAACTTGCCAGTTATATAGCTTGGGTTGTTAGACTTTACAATATTTCTGAAAAAGGAGCAAGGTATATTCACCAGAATGTTAAATACATTGTTGCTGGTCTGAACAAATACTAAGTATACTGAATTATTTAAATTCTGATAAATAGACAGAAGAAAAGGAATTCTAAACAGAAAACCGTACACAGAAGAGATGGTTTCAGAGGGCACTACACAGCAGCATCAGATCTAACCACTGCCTGTTCTCAGCAGTTTAACATGTTTCTAGGTAAGCATTAGTTACAGTAATAGGTCACATTTTAACAGACCCTTGGTACTTGTGGCCTGGAACAGCTTTATGCAGCTCAGAGTTTGGTAAGAGGCAGTTGGGCACAAGTTTACCAAACTTTGATTACAGGGATGAACTGTGGTAGTGTAGCTAGTGATAGTAAAGGAGAGCAAATGAAACCTTCTGTTGAAATGATAAAATCTTTGACTTAGTCTCTTAGCCTGGTGCACGTGAGGCAGTCAAGGAAATGCAACTGTATCTCATTCTGAACAGAGACAGAAATGGCTTTTAATGTTCAACCTCGAGAGATCTCAACCCTGTATTACCTACTTTACTAATACTCAGCAGTAAGAATATACTAAAGGTAATACTTTAGTACAACCCTGTTACTCATCACTTTACCTATATGATAGAAGAGCATTTTCAATTGATATATGTACTAGTTTATTCTGTTGTTAAATAGTTGCCAAGTTTGATACCTACTTTTTCAAAGTTCTGAAGATTTATCACCCCATGGGAACTGGAGAGCCATTCACACTCCTTCCTGGAGGGTTTAAGCTTTCTGCAGACCCAGCGTATGTCTACACTGCTGCTTGTAACTGATGTAATCACTGCTCCTATACTTCATTTTAGCTAGCATTAAAGGGTAGAGCTAGTAGTCTCAGCACAACAAAAATGGGACTTGAAGTGGGTCACCCTCTCAGTAGATTTCCACAAGTTCACAGGTGGGTTTTTACAGCCTCTGCTCAGTTCTGCACAACCCAGAACTGACTTCACAGCCCCGCTTGGGGAACACTGTGCAAGCAAAAATGACTGCTATAGACACTCCCTTTACAAGACAAGTATCCTTCCTTCCATTCCACACAACTACACTTCTAAAATTGCTTGTTGTAAGCATAAGGGCTAGAGCATTTCTTTTCAATTATAAACTTTACATTTGGGAATATCACTTTTCAGAAGCCTCAGGAATATGTAGTGAAGTTTTGATGTTGTCTTTGGGGTTTCAGCTACCACTCTGAAATACTCCGTTGCTTCTCTTTGGCCTCAGGAAGAAAGAAATACATTGCCTTCTACTTACATTACTAAGTATCATTTTAAAGAACAGGAAATGGAAAGTAAAGATGTCACTAAAAAATGACTGAAAGGAGCCAACTTTGTACTATTAAATTGTAGTATTTCTTCTTTTTGCTGAACAGAGAAAGCTTTGCAAGTTTATTAGCTTAATTCGTCTATGAATTCATTTCCTTACCACCTCCCAAAAACCTCTAAAAACAATAATAGTTAAAAATCACACTAGATTCTCACTTACTGTATGTAACCCTACCTACTTTGGAAGCACAGTTGGTTTCTTGACTTTTGGAGGTCCTACGAAAACACTTCTGGATCCTTCACAGAGATTATAATACTACAAGTTATTACTGGCTGTGATACCAACAGAGTTATTCCTTCAAAATGGGTGTTGAAAGCACTCTGTAAGGAACACCTTTTATTTAGCATTTTGTTAAGCAGTAAATTTCCATTTCTAGGTGCTGCAAGTGTTTCAATGCCACCGTAATACATGCAACACTGAAGAGCAAAGGCAAAGCCTCTATGTACCACGTTCTGCATGTAAATTACAGCCCTGCTGCCCATCCTTGGGTACTTTTAATGTTTGCTAGGATGAAACAAAAAACTCAACTGTCAACATTTTTGAACAACCTAAACGAGTGGGAGCGACTGGGAATCTCAGAATCTCTGCTATTTATATCCTTGTGAACTATAGCTGTGATCACAGGTTTGTAAGTACAGGATAGCTCCAAAGTACTCAATATACGATTTTGTTACCCTGATTTCTTCTCTTCCTATCAAATTAGACTTTTACTCACATCCAAGCTGCATGCAGAAGTTACACAGGGTCTGTAACTGAGCAGCTTACCTGTTAGTGGCCAGTAGAGACAAAGCCTTAGACACCTGCACACTAGCTAGGTTTAGAGAGCACTGCCAGCTCTGCTTAATATTTATTACGCTTCTCCCTGGGAAAGGCTCATGTCTTTGCCTGTTAATGCCAAAAGTCAGCTTTGCAGAGGGACAGATGTGAGCTGTGGTCTTTGAGGGCAGGAAGCTGTGGTGGGAGACAGAAGTAGCAGTAGTATTAACAGTAGTGAATGATTTACAGCCTCAGAGCTAGTGTCAAGGATAATAAAGGAAATTTAAAAAAAAAAAACCAAACAAAAACAAAACCCAAAAACGAACAGAAAGCCTTTGTATGACTCAGAGTCACAGGGGCATGACCAAAAAAAAAAAAAAAAAAAAGGCTTGCTCCACCCACCCCAAAGACTTGATTTTGGCCACATCTTACTGTTTAACACTCTTCCAGTTATATATAGAAAATAGCACTATCCACCCAGAAAACGCATAGAGGATACAGTTTCCAGACAATCAAACCCAGGTCAAGTAGCAAAGTAGTTCTTCATTAGGAACTGACAATCAGGCACTTATGAGTTACAATGAGTTACATGTTTCATTGAAATAATTACTTAATTTAAGGGCTAAGCACAGGCAGGGGCAAAATCCCTCTTGACTTTCAATATTTAAATGTCTCATCTGAACCAGTGCTGTGGTAACAGAAATCCTACAAGAGCTGTGCTCTCTTCACAGCATCAGGGCAAAGCAGAACATGCCAAGGAACCCACCTGCAGAGAAGTGCCAGTGTTTAGCTGCTCATGACTTTTAAAGTTCTCAAAATTATAATTGTAATTAGCATTAACAACAGGTTTTAAGTACCTGTATCAGCTGGATATGTTGCAAATATGTAGGATGGGATTTCTGCTAGCGATGTGGCTGACACTATGCCAGGACCCACTCTTGAACATCCAACTGTGGAACTAAATTGCCTGTCAGTGTGCTGCCTGGATACTGACACTATTTTGGACAGAGGTAGATTGAAGATGAATTGGCAAAAGACGCAGCGAGAACCTTGAAGGAAATCAAACCTGATATCCAGGCATATAAAAGGTGCCTTTACTCTTCTGGTTTCACAAAACTGAGGTGAGTGCCTGGAGAAAGATACCAGGGAACACCGCAGTGTGCTGTGCTTTTTGAAGAGATGGGGGACTAGAAAGGGCTCTTTCCATAAGCATGACAGACTTCTGCTCCTGTGGAGGGGAAAAACACATCAGAAAGCCTGCACTGTCAGGTGAACCTTTTCATATGGAACCACTTTGGTTTGGTGTTGGTTGACTTGGCAGGAAGACAAAAAAGCCCAACAGAAAACCAAACCAAAAAAACCACAAAACACACACCACCCCCAAAAAAAAAAAAAAAGTAAACATGGCAACACACGTGGCGAGTTTGTTTTGCAATGTTTAAACTATGTCAGGCAAGCTTTTGAAATGTATAAACAAGTCAAGAAGAAATCCCAGTTGTGTAGGGTGTGAAGGGGGGGGGGGAGCGGAGAGGGGGACTCATGTCAGTCACTTGTTCCATTTCTTCTGGGAAACACAGAGATCGATACTGAGAGGGCAGAAATGACAGAAGACGGGCGACACATGACCAGCTCAACATGGAAAAAAATTAATAAAACAGGCAACCACCTGTGTTGGGAAAATAATTCCATTAAATATCATAGAAGAAAGTAATTCCATTGGCAAGGAATCCTCCGGTTGTCATTAGAGGTTAGTTTAGAGAGTTAATAACTGTAAGCCTAATCATTCTTCAGTGCATCCACAAATTACATTTGGCTCTACTTCACTGACCACATAACAGACACAGGGAACATGTAACAACACAAATAGTATGTTTGATAGATTGTGATAATATTTACAAGGGAAGATTGATACCATTTTTTGTGTATTGATTTGTTTTGACAGAAGAACTTGTTTAATAGTCCTTGGCACTTTAGGAACACAGCAAAGAAAGCATCAGAGAAGGAGTCTTAATCACAGGGACACTTTCCAAGGTATACTGCAGAAAGTGCACCACTTCTTTGTTGTTTTTTTATGGCAATTACAGCCCCCAAAGTTTGGTTGGAACTCTTCTCCAGCATCAAGACATCATCGCGTTTAAAACATTTGTGCCTGTGTTGTTAATAATTGGCTGAGCTGTCAATTAAGCTACACCTGCCAATATTTTAGTTATTTTTGACACGTTAATTTTGAAGTTAGGAAGGGAGGGGTATTAATAAAAATGTATTTCATTCTCTAAAAGCCAAATTCAGTACCTGTCATTAAACTGCAGGCTCTCCATTCCCTTTACACAGCAATTACACATGCTCTTGTCAAGCAAAAAACCCTTATTTCTATCAAATGGGATTAATGTTTAAATGGATAGTTTCTCTACTAATGAAGGACATTAGAATCTCAGAATTGTATTCTTAACTACTTCTGATTAATAGTATTAATACTTTTACTGAAATAATAGGACTGCCAGATCAGCTCTAAAACGGTAATGGTCTAGCAACAAATAATGAAGTCAGAAGAAGATAAACTTCCATGCAGTATCAGATCCCATTTAATCCATCTCTGATCACAGAAGACTACATATTTCAGAGGAAGAAGTAAGAAATGTTACATATGAAAATGAGGAAAAGCTACTTTCAGTATTGCTGGTAGTTTTATAATGGAAATAGGAGTGATTCTATCTTTAAAAAAATAAAATAAAATACATCAGTCTACAGTATCACTGTGAACCTTCTTCTAAAGGAATGGTCAAGCTCAAGAAATTTGAGACAAGTTCACAACAAACCACATGCCTTTATGTGTTTAAATTTAGTTCTTAAATCTAGCTGCCTTACAGGCTCATTGATTGGACCATCTATTCCTACCTATTGAGAAAAGGGCATCTATACTTTTGTTCCTTACTGTTTGATATGATAAGGAGATTAACATGTCCAATCTCATCCATTTTTATGCAGCAGTGACAAAGTCACTCTTCAAAGATCTTATCTTCTTTTTCAGAATTGAAATTGTGAATTGTATGAGACAGTTGTTCCAGAACTACCCTTCCTCCAGTCCTTATGTTGTTTAACCATATTCATTGTCTCCATTGTACCACAGCATCCAACTGTCTTTCCAGCAGCAGTTCTCCCTCTGGTGATGCATACCGTTAGCCTGGATGCAATACATCAATGGAAAGCTAGTTTTCCTAGCCAGGAAAACCACACTATTATATTGTGATAGATAGTATTACCCACTGGAAGCATTTTAAGGCTGTGTATTCCCTTGTCCTGCCTCCCTGGAGGGCTCAGAGGCAGAAACCATTCCTGAGGTTCTCACCAGCTAGTTGGCAGACCTCCAAAATCAATCAATGAACTGTTCGTACAACAAATCAGAGAAGTCCCCCACACTAGCCCAGGCATTCCTATGCTGAGTTTAATCTTCCGTTGTCTCTATTCACCCCCCAAAAGCAACAGCGCGGCTCCAGCTTGCTCTTCCTAACAGCCCTACCCCTCAAGCTGCTACAGGCACGCTACCTTCCCACTGGCTCTGGCTTTTCATTCTCAGCCAGCATTACTGACTTTTGAGGGCAAAATTTGATGAAGCAGCTGAGAGAGCTGCAATCGCTCAGGAATAGCATGAGCAGGCACTATAGATGGATGGGTGCCTGTCCATTCAAGAAATCTTCCCCACTCAGCTCTATGACACCTTTCCATGATACTTGTCATGAAGAAAGCAGTTAATGTTACTTCTTCTTTGCATTTAATATGGCAGTGGTGAAAGGAGAAAGACATAAAGCTTAAAGCTATTGCTTGCTTCTTTCTTATTTCCCTCCCTAACACCACACAGGTGCTCTGGCTACAACACTGTAGGGAGTGTCTGTGTGGAGGGAATTAGTATAGGACAAAAAAATGAAGGAGTCAGTAGCTCAAGCCCTATAATAAGCAAGGCTCTCCACTAAAGTCACATGTCAAAGGGGAGAAAAAAAACAAAACCAAAACCAACCCCTAAATTATCATAAATTTCATCCTTTTATACATAAAGAATAGTCAGTTTAGTTGAAGAAAAATTTTCATCTGCCCCAAAAAATCTGGATGATATCCTCAAATAAAAATAATGGCTGGAGTGGTGCGGTTACAAATTGCTTAGAAGGTTGGACTAAGCCCAAACTTATCAAATTCCCAAACTGTGCGTCTCAGATAACCTTGCAGAAAATCTTCAGGAAAACAGTTCAGAAACGCTATGGATCATACTTCATCAGTTTGAAGTCTGTGCCCCATTTTTATTTCATTTATTCTGCCTCAGTAAGCTTTATTATTTTTCCCCACAGCTGAAGTTACTGCCTTTCTAGAAGCAGAGGACTGCAGATCCGTAACTCTTAATCACAACATTTCAATATGTTATATCCAGCTTTGCCCCTGGACTGTCCCTGTCAATCCCCCCCTACACACACACACACACACACACACCAAAAAAACCCAAAAAAACCCACCATAACTCCTGTCAGTCCTGCATACCTTCAAGAATTTTTACATGCAGTAAATTCTCTTTTTTTTCACTGGCATGGCAGTCTATACCAGACCTGGCCACTGTGCAGCTTTGTGAAGATCCGGGTGTCAATCCTTTCTTCTGCCTCACCCTTCACAGACACTGAGCATGCTCACCTTCTAATTTCATATAGACTGAGCAACCTCAGTATTTTATACTATTAAGTTTCCAAAAAGGCTGCAGCTCTTTGACCTTGCTGGCTTCCTATACAGAAAAACCTCGGGCACCATTTATCATACAAAACTACCTCTGCAGCCATATGATGCTGCTTTCACTAAAACCAATAATCACCTGGTACATGAAGTGAAACTGCTATATAGATTATTGTCAGACTACAGAAGTTACAGAAAATTGATTTGAGACAACTAGGATATTTAAACATCGTGCAAAACCACGTTAATTTCACAACTATTATTCTGAAAGGGAATTTTCATGTACTGCCTAGAGCTGAAGTTTTTCTGACAGCCGGTCTTGCATGAACGGGTGCTAATCTCTGCCTGTTGGGGGGAACTACCAACAGTGTCCTATACATTGGCTATAGCAGACCAAAAGAAATAGGCAACCATCTCAAATATCATCAAACAGCCCAGGGCACAAAGTCCCTACAGGTACCAGCACAGGCCATTTCATTTGGGATCAATGCTTCTGTGAAGCTGGAGTTCCTCTAGCTGGCCAGTTATAGCAGAATAACCTTTGCTTCAGACAGAAAGAAACCAGGTACAAGGTTACAAGTGAAATAAGCTGAAATCCAGACCACACTTATAACAGTTTTTCCATACTTTGACTTTCCTAATTAGGAACCTGAAGGTACATGCTATGTGTTATCTCAGAGAATTCAGCCTATTCAGCAACACCTTCCAAATGCCATCCCTAAGGAAACACTTTTTCTGGTTGCATCTTCATAAGCTTATTGTCCTTGCTGCATTTGCACCAAAATGTGGGAGGAAACATTCACAGCTTTTCCAAAAGGTCACTGACTTTGATGATCAAAGCATTTCCCTACCCATCTCACCTCCTTGGTAACAAGTCCCAAGTTTTGCACCTTTAACTAGCTCCTACCTCTCAAGATGATAAGGGTTCAAAATGTGTGTTATGTGAAATACTGCAGAATCGTATATGCAAAATTCTACTGTTTGGGTTTTTTCTAACCAAACCTGTTATTTTATGGGTTTTCTACAGAGACCAACATACACAACACATTTACAGTGCAGTTGAAACACTGTTTAGATCAAGCAGCTCACTCCTACCACAACGTATATATCTTTGCCATCACTGTCAGAAGTTCCTTGATTAAAGTATACAAGTGCTATAATGTGCACATATCATTTCAGTAAAACATCAAATCAAACACAAACCTTGATGTGTGATGGGAAGTTACTTAGTTTAAGACACTTTTCCTTGGCTATAGTGAGACAGAAGACTCCTGTTATGTCTCTCTGCTACAGGCACATGTTATCCTAGTTGTGCAATTTATTGGATGAGACTTTCACTCTCCCTCTTATGGCAATTATTCTTCTATGTTTCAGGTCACTGATGATGACAAGCAGGTATTTGCGGAACGTAGGATTCTCCAACAAAAAGCTGTCTAGTACAGAAGGGAAAGAAAAGCATAAGGTATGAAAATCAAAACTCAAATACGTTCTGCTTCGAAAGCTTCATCTAAATATTTTGTCACTTGTTCTTGGAGGTGCATGGTCCAAATGTTATCCAGCATGTAGTTTAGGTCAGCTCCTGACAGATCACAATCCAGGGTCATATTTGGGTAGATTGGTTAGTCCGTAACAAACAGAAACGTGTATAACTTTGCTCAAAACTGGAATCATCATGACCTAAAAAACTTCAACAATATAGTGTTTTTCTGTTAGCCATTGTCTAGCTACACCACATCCACCAGAAGTGAGAAGTATCAGCCAGCAGATCATCAGAAAGAACATGTAAAGAGTTTTGTCTAATTTGGTGCAAGTCCTAATCTTCAGAATTTCAGGATATTTCACTCAACTTCAAGCCAAGTAGAAATGACCATATGCCCAGACAGTCAACAAACATAGCTAAAAGTTTGTTCTGTTGTGAAAGTTGGTTCAGATAATTTTTTACAGTGCAAATTCATCTTACATTGCTGATTTTAGCAAGATTTTACACTGGTAAACCGATGTCTGTCATCATCATTCTGCATGCTGAATCACTAGCATCCACACAAGTAATTTTGTTTCTAAGTTCTCTAGAGATTAGCATTAACAAAACCCTAAGGTTTTACCCTTAATCCATATATGAACTTTTTGCCTGGAGTGAGAGTGAGCTTTTTGTCCCCTTCCTCTATATTAGGAGAGATGTGATTTGCCACCTAAAAAGTGTGTAGGTGTTTCAGCCTCACAGATCTACCTGTCCCAAGAGGAACAGGGCTTAAGACACACAGATTTTGGTACCACAAGTATAGAAGCTCAAAAGCTGGCAACTCCTATAGTTGCCAGACTATTTCAGAATCACTAGATTTGATTTATTCATAGATTTCAAATCCAAAGAAACAAAGCAATCATCTCTACTTTTGCTATGCAGAATTAAGGCCACAAACTTTTACCTAGCTGTTATTTTGCAGTTAAACACTTTTTATTGAACTGAAACCATTAAAAAAAAAAAAAAAAATCCAACTTTGAGCCCCAGAGCTGGTGTCTGCATTCTGTTGGGACCCAAACCAGGGTTTTCTTTTACATTTTACATTTCTTTTTCATTTATATCCTGGTAGAACTAGCTGGAGTAGCATCCCTCTGCTAAGCTTTGTACAAATACATATATGGCAAGGACAGCCTGGTCACAGGGAACCAATTGTTTAATGCACAATACAAGGAAGGGCAAGGATGAGGGGAAAGTGGAGACAGACAAGTTTACAAATGGAAAGACTAAGATGCAAAGAGACTGATAGCCACATTCCAGCGTCTTCCACTCTTAATGTAAAAATCATGTAAACATGTTCTAACCCCTTAAAAATCCGGCTCCAAACAGCTTGTCCCAGACCACTCAGGAAATCAGTGACACAGCACAGAATGTCCAAGTGCCATGGGAAGAAAACTCCCACCAAGACCAGGGCTTTGAAATGACCACATAAATATCACAAGAGCCCTTCTATGTCCCAAAGTGTTCACACCCTGAAATGACAATTAACTGGAGAGCAAGGCAGGTATTCATAACACCTCCTGACAGTCTTTGGCATTGCTAGGTTTGGCCTTCCTTTCCACCTATGAGCAAAAATCACATATCAAAATCAGATACACATCAACTGTAACTGTAGCTACGTATAACAGGTAGCAGAAAATTACTAACATATACACACACCCCACACACTGTTTTCTCTTTTCCATGTTTTCATTTACCTGGTAAAACAACTGACCAGTAGTCAAACTTAGACATTTGAGGTCATTTATTACTTTTTCTAAAAAATGACATAAATAAATAATCACAGTGATGGTGAATGCAACTTCCATTATGTTCAGACTTCAAGAAAATTGTCGTTCTGTTTCTGTTGCTCTATACTATGTGAGATGAGGAAAAGTCTAGGGAAATTTTTACTTTTCTGGGGAGCACATCAGTAGTGTATACAGTACCTCCTGCCTGTGAGTTTTGTGACAGGAGTACAATCATTACCGGTAAAAATACACCAGGGAATTCCAAGATATGAAAGGCTCTCACATATTTTCCAGATAAGTAGCACTTTTCTGCTCAGCCATATTAGTATCCGCCCAACAGTGCAAGTCGGGCAAGTAACTGTTTGTGGGATCCAGCTGGCAGAGCATAAGTACCTGTGCTCTCTGGCAGACAAAAAGGTAGCTCAGAGAGCCATTAAATGCACCTCTTACTCTCCACTGATGAGATAAAGAAATTATTTATGTTAGGATGATGCATGCATTAAGCACGTACAACTACAATCACATGTATACCTCAGAGTCCAAATACTTCTGAGTGCTGCAGAAAAAAAGCAGTTATCTCACTGGGGAACCACACTAGTTTCCCACACTCTCCTCAAAACTATGTGGAGTTTAGCTTGAAGGCTTTTAAGCTTGATTCAATTAGTGTAACCCATGTCCTGTGTCCCTTCTAGCTGCAGGACTAGACAGCTTTGCTCCTTGTCAGTTTGTCCCATATATGGAAAACGAGGAGACAGGTTTGAGTTTAGCTTTCCTCTTCTCACCCCTTAGACAGATATTATGAACACTTCAATCAGAAGTTGCTTCTGCTGAGAACTGATAGATGTTTCCTTGGAAAACAAATGAGATTTTATCAAGTATATTTGTGATGTTATTCATTTCACTTGATGGTTGTACAGAACTCATTGGAAGCAAGTTAACAATTTCAGCACAGAGCTGAAGAATTAGTCTCCACAGTAAAGAACAGACCAAATTTCAAATATGAAGTAAGAAAGAAAAGGGGAAAAAAAAATCACTGAGCAGAATAATAAACTGGCATTACTCATTTTCGTAGTACTATAATTTCACATGCAGCAACAGATGACAATTTGTGCTGCAGGAATTAGGGCAGTACGAGGAATAAATTGAGAATTCTTGTCTCTCTGCTGCATCACACCCCTCCTACCTTTACAGAGATCCTGTTAAATTAAGACTAGTGGATCAGAGGGAGTGAAGTCATAAAAAGGTTATCATCACATCATAGGTTTTTCTTCCAGACTCAGAGTTGGTATTGCATGAAATCATGTATGAATAAAAACAAACCATCTAAAAGTCTTGCCAGCTGCCCCTCCCCTCCCGGCAGTTATTTCAGCAAAGTCATTTCCTTTCAATGATGTAGCTTAGTATATGTAGGAATACAGCTTATTCTCCATGTAAATACGTATCCAAAGTTAGTCCTGATTAGATCATAGGACAAAAATTAGGCTGTAGGATTTGCCACTGATGGCTCGCAAGCTTTGAGTCTACTGGTGAAACTTTTGGGGTTTTTTTCACAGATGTAGGCTCAGGTGGGAAATCAAACAATTCCTCATCGAGTTGTTGAACAAATGTTTTGCGATACAGCCTGTTGCAGCCAGTGGGAAAGGAGCTGCTTGCTTTGGCATGTTTGCAAGATGACTGGCACAATGGACAAGCAAGGCTGTTGGCAGTTCATATTAGTAAGTAGAGACGCAACCTGAATTAATACCATTTTATCTAACTAGAGGTCACTGCAGATTAAGGTATGAGCCAATACGTTTTAGAATCAATTTAAATACTTGTGAACTCGCATTTAATGCAGGAAAGTATCATATGCCTCCATGGAGAGAGAGGCAGAGATTAAATAATGAATTCAGAGCCAGTCTGGGATAGAATCAGGGTCAAATCTCCCAAGTTTTTAAGGTATCAGACAAGAGACAAGATCATCTGGCATTGTGCCTGTGGCTAAGCGTGCTCTTGGAGATGCCGTCTGACTGGGTGGCTGGCTGGCTGCTCCAGAAAGCAGCAGTTCTACATCTCCTTTGCATCTACACTGGTGCTTATCTGGTCTCACTCTCACAGGGAGCTGGCCCAGGCGTGATGAGTCAGTGTTCACCTGTACTGGCCTGTGGGAAGTACTGGCAAGGTATGAGAAAAGGGACTACCCCATTTAGCAGCAGGTAGCCATCACAGCAGCTTAAACGTAGTGCAAGAACTCACCCAAAGTAAAATGTCAGCTCCCTATCTCACAAGTACGTTGTAAAGAGGCACATAAAGATTATTAAGTACTCCAAACCTCCAGTGACAGCAGACTTCCTCTAATAATTCAAAAAGATCCTTTCCCCATTGAGAAAGCTGAAGAAAATGGCAAAGTGATTCACCTATTTACATTTTGGACTCAAACATTTGTCAGAGTTTTTTGTAAATACATATCCCAAGCAGAAGACCTAGAGGACTTTCTTCTGGGCTGCCAGAATACTCACTGGGTTTCCAGAACATTTCAGCCTCCAGAGTCACTCCCACAGCAAGGAGGCAGCAGCATTTGGGGGCATATAACACAGCTTTCAGCTAAATAATCAGCCAGCTTCCTGAGCAGGCTGGCTTCTGAGGTGAAGTTCAGCTCTGCAAGGAAAGGACTCCTGCTGTTACAGAAATTAAGCAGTATATGCCTGCTATAAAATTCCTTGAAAAGGATGTCTGGATACATCCGAACCTTAAAGCTTTTTCTCTGCACCATGAGGACACCAAACCAGAGCCCAAAACACCACCTGCTACAAGCTATAACAATTTTTTTTTTTTTCCCCCCAGTTTTCTGAAGTTTTCAGTAGTTCAAAGCCCTGATTCAGCTTCACCACTGCTCCTTGGTAAGAAAGTGTTCCAGTGCCTCCACTTATGGAAGTATACAATAGGCACTTTGAGTAAATTCTGGAGGGTGGGAAAGGAAGGTCAGCAGAAACTGATATGAGTGTTTGCTCACAGACCAAAATTACTGAGGTTATTAACACTAGAGCAGATATGAAGAACTACTGGAAAGCCTAATAAATTGGACAGCATAAGATTAAGTTTGCTGTAGATAAGAATGAAGAGGTGCTTTCAGAGGAGCAATTTAGAATTACTCATACATGTTGATTTCTAAACTAGTTGTAGTTTCTTAGAAAAAGCATGATCCTCGGCAGTTTAACAAGGATGTTTGCTCAATGTGCAGAAGTAAGATACTGGTCTGTACTGAGAAGCAGATGAAAATATGGTAAAATATTACAGAGTCAATACATATGTATGTTTTCCATGAGCATATGACCTCACCTTTACTCTAGAATTCACTTTCTGGAAAAAAAAATTCTACTCCTGAAAACAGAGTTGAAGGAGATGAACTGAAAAGGATTCAAGAAAGAGGGTAAGAGATGAGAGGAAAAAGCTTCCATGGAAGAAGTTAAAAGACACAGAACACCAAATTAGACTAAACTTTTTGTGGTAGCAGCACAAGTATGGGAACATCAGAAAAGGGATGCTATTGAAATAGCTCATTTTCTCCTCTCCAGTCATGTTCCATTTTCCATTGTGGGATCTGTGAGGTAACTTAGAATCTTATGTAGTATTTTGTAGGAGAAGGGATGGGAGACTTTGTAGTTCCAGACAAAGTCATGCTTACTCTTTTACTATTTTTTTTGCAAGTACACACCGTAGTTTGTGGTGCCCAAGTTTGATGTACTACAGCTGTTGTTGCCATAGAGCTCAGCCCTTCAGTCAGGAGGACATCATTTAGAGACCATCAGATTAGGTTGACTAACCGGCTGTTCTGTCCAAAAAGCCAGTCATTTGGCTTTTACAGCAACATGATTTATATTGCTGCATTCTATGCACTTTTGGTGTTTCTTCCACCTACTTTGTATTCATATTTCAAGGGTAGACTTCCCTGCAGGGACTTAAGCCAAATTTACAGTAGCATAAACACGTGTAGTTTCTCAAGAAGCTTGAGTTTATCTGTTATGAAAAATAGAGAGGAAAGGCATCCAACTTCACAGGTAGTGAATTTCAAAGTTCTTATTTCCTTGAATACCCTTCATCGAAATCTCTCAGAGACAGCCCACCAAACACAAATATTCCTGGACAACAGGCTGAAAAGCACTATAATAAAGAGTTGAAGGGAGGCTGAATAACAAAGAAGTGTGCAGTTGAATCCAATTAGCCATTCTCATAAGGAGGGGAGAAAGCGGGGGAAGAGAGACAGCACATTTTAAACCAAATATTTAAATTCTCAATAAGCCTTCTATTGCAATGTATAATTAGCCTGTTGAACACATTCCCACAGGATATTGTTATACTATATAGTTTAGTGAATATGATTGGAGGTATTCCTTGTTTCTAATATACCCAAGGTAAACACTATTCTATGGCTTCTAGCATGACAATAACCAGCTTGTACTTGTCTTGTAAATCCCATTGTGTATCTCCCACCCAACACAGACACTGTGCAACTGGTTTCAGTATGTAAGTTCAGCATTGGAGCATTTCATATTAACCAGTGTCAAATACATGGTTCTGGGCTAGGAAAAATATTGCCAGTGTGGCAATTTGTTCCTCCCAAGATCTACCCAGTACAAATGATCCCCTCCTCCTTCCCTCTCTCTCTCACTTAGGAGGATGCCTATTGCCATTTTGTAGTAAAGCCAGTAAAAAATTATTCCCAAGCTGTTAAGATTTTGAGCTGTCTCCTTACAAAAGAAATCTATATCAAAGAAGAGGTGTTACTAGCTGAGTGGTAATAACAGGTGGGAAGTGAACAAGAACTGTTTCCTTCTTGTCTTTCATTTAAATGTTTCTATTTTTAAACAGGCCAGCCAGCTCTGCTTGTTATTTTTTTGCCATAAAGGGAGTTGGTTCAAGGTCTGTCAGCATGATAGGTCTTGCCTCTATGGAGGTCTTGCCTCCATTTAGCCTGGAGATATTACCTTTCAAAGATTCATTTAATAGAGAATGAATATTTTAAAGTTTAGAAGTATACGTGCTCTTTAAACTCTATTTTTCTGATTTCGAATAGCTGCCTTGTTAGCAGGGAGGATTCTCATGCAGTGTTCAGCATCCTATTGCACACTTCTGATCACAAAACCAGGGGCCAGTCCAACTGCTAAACACATGGAATATTTCAATTTGTACAGTGCTTCAGTAGAACTGAACCACCATCAAAAAGAACCCCAACCCACACACGCACACACACACACAACTACAGTGGCTTATTTCACAAAAGAAGAAAGACAGAAACGGTCAGCTTAATATTGGTTGATTTAAAATTGTAAGAGGTTCACCATTATTTATGCTCTCAGGAAAGGCAATCACCAGCACTTAGCAAGCACCGTGCCTTTCTCCACACATCCCAAACCACCCTAGGGTAAAATATCATGCCATTAAAAATGTACACAGATTCTGCATCTTCTCCAGAGGCACCTAGCACTAGCTATGGCCAAAAAGAGAGCATTGGACTGCAGCATTAGTACTAGGTAAAAAACTACTCTGATATTTCAGCGCTTCCAAAGTATTTTAAACAAAAACAGCAAGAGATATTTGGAAGAAAAAAAGCAAACTCACCATTCTGGAAACTAAGAGCTTTCTCCTAGATCCAAATTATATCGTTGCTCAAGACATCAGCAGTGTTGAAGGAGCACTTACTCTTGCTCCGGCATTGAAAATCTCCAGCGTGCTCAGGGTTCGGGTAGGTGCTGGGAGCACACCTGGTGAGCCTCCCTCCCCAGGGTGCTGAGCAATGCCTGCTGGAATGTGCAGTCTAGCAGGTACCTGGCACCACTTGTTCAAACAGACAGGAGGGAGCGATGGAACTACATTACCCATAATTGCCTTCAGCTGGTTTATGATTACACCTGAAACCAGGAGAGGTGGTGTGGGAGTTTCGCCTTAGGGAGGAGAGATAGGCATGCAGAGAGAAGAAGGAAATGTGGGCTTCTTGTGCGCTGCTGGAAGAGAATTAGAGTTTTCTAGTTTCACTCGCCGTGTTGCAGATATATTGAATTGCTGTGAGGGGGACAAAGGATGGCTTTCTGATGCAGATCAGGGTTAGAAATGATTACATTTACAGGCAATGAATACAGTGACCAAAATCGTGTGAACCTGTATGACCGGTTTGGGCATTTCTGGACATCTACGAGGAAGCACATGAAGGAGGGGTGGCAACAGCCTAAGAAGACATCTACAGAGGAGGGAAAGCAGAGACATTTGGGAGGGTGGGGGCAAAACAGTTCCTTTTTGGTCCCATGAGCTTGAGGAAATAGCAAGTTTTCCCAGACTTTATATTGCAAGTGTTTTTCTCAGTGATCTCAGCATTTTGCAGGATCAAGTTGATAAAGATTAGAGGGACAAAGATTATAGCCACAGAGAGGTAAGATAAATGGTCTTTGTGCCAGGATTGTCATAGGGAGTTGGAGAAGAGATGATTTGCCTGTCCTCTTGTTATTTGTTACCTGTGGTTTTGTGGCACTTAGGACTCACAGCTGAAAACCCCCTTTGATGAAAAGAGACTTCACAGGCTTTCTAAGCCTGCCTCCAAAAAGCTCAAGTATGAATCAAACAGGATAAAAAAATGGAGAAAAGAAGAATCTGGGTTGTTTATGTAGGAGATAGTATCGATATTGGTGGGCAATTTCCACCAAATAAACTGCCAAAATCAATGGGTTTTTTTGACCAGGGCTGGTGGCAAAGTAGGGTGAAACTCAGCAAATGGTTTCACCTGGCAAAAAATGAAGTTGAAATGATGCCAACACCATTTCAACTAAATGGACAATCCACTGCAGCAGCATTCAGCTCCTTCAGAGACCTGAGCACTTTCCCTCCCCCACCACAATCCAGAAAACAGCCTTTCCCACCTGACCATACGTGACAAAGATGAAAAAAAGAGATGCCCCATCTCCAAATGCTTTAACGAACTAGGTACATTGTTGAGAGCGCTCTGTCCTGCTGTCAGAAGCAGAAGGTTAGAGTAACACCGCAGGGTTATTCACTTTGTACTAAAACTACCTGTTACAGAAAAAATAAGCAATTTCTACTCCCACTGCCTCTCTAAAGGTGTAGTTTAGAAACTCAAGATCTGGAAATAGAAAATGTAGGACAGATAAAGCCCTGACAGACACCAGGAGCAGAAGGGAAACATTTCCAGAGACACTTAATGGCTTACTCAGAGCTGTTAAGAAAGCAAGTATTTAGGGTTTGTTATATATTTAATTTTCTGGGGGTTTTTTGAGGTAGGTACTGTCTATCATGTGTCTCTAATACTAATGACAATGACACTCCAAATAAGTTGAAATTCACTGTTATAGTAATATAATTTAATAATAAATTTAGATCTACATATCGTAAACTCTAAATTTCAACCCCTTTTCTGTATCTCAGACTACTACATAAAATTTCCCTTTAGATAAGATACTTTCCCCTAGATTTCATTTCTCTGGATGGACCATTAACTTATAGCAGAAATGTTAGTTCCCAGCAGAAGTATTTTCAGAGCCAGATGTTTTTGACAGTCCATTCTTTCCATTCAAGGAATAATTTTAAAAATATTAGTGGTATTTTATCTTAAACAGAAAGATTTTAAGTTTAGGCTGATGATTTTTAACATCCTTTTTTATAGGGATGAATAAAACCTCAATCAATCAAATATGTTTCTCAACAGTTTCCCAGCTAGAAAATCCCTATAGAGGATATTTGTACGTGCAGGTTCGTAGGACACTGCAGGTGGGACCCTGCTGACCCACGTGAAACATGTAAAGGATTTCAGTTCACCTCTGGGCCTCAGAAAAGGGCTTGAGTACTAACATAGTCTATCTAGGTTTTCAGTACAAGAGTGACCAATTATTTGTTCCCACATTCTTATTAAAGTCTGCCACTTCTGTCTTGTTGCATAACGGAGTTTACCTTGAAGGCATCTAAAATAGGTGTTTAAAAAACAGCGCTACATACTCTGCTACCTCTCCAAAAACAGATCTGACCAGTTAGCTTCCATTTTCAGACTCCGCTGAAACCTATACTCTGCAATGACTTGTCTTTGAACATCATTTGATGAGACACTGTGGTTTTCTGCAGTTTGACTCATTTTCAAAGCAAAGTCTTCCAGAAAGCAGATTTAGACTCTTAGGACTTAAGAATGCTAAGTAGTATGTGGACAGTTAATAAGTAATTTCATGCGTTTAATTAACTGCGCTGTTTGCATACAGGGGAAACCCACATGCTGTACAGGCAGACAATAACAATAGCAGATGCTTGCAAGGTCATTTGGCAATGTATTCTTCACATTTTTTGTTTGCTAAACTCAATCCACTTCTCAGGTGTATTTCTGTCATTGAAATCAATGGAATTTTGGAAGAAATATTCTGGGACAGAAGCAGGACCTATGAGGTTAATTTTAAGAGGGAAAGTTTGGAAGCTAGGAACACGTGTACGTAGGAAGCCCTGGATGAAAGCTGGACATGATGGGTCAATCCACGTGAACAAAGCAACTAGTGTAGTGAGGCTGGTCTGCAGCAGCTGGGGCTGCCAGCGCCAGGGCACAAGCAACATCATGGGATACTTATCTCACTTTGGAAGTGGGTGAATGCTGCCAAACCACATCCTTTGGCTTTTGCAACCTTACTGGTAGTGGTGGCAGGATCCTGGAAAGCTTGGGAGTGTAAACAGTCACATTCTGGCTTGTCATAACATAACATATATGGGAAGTGGCAGTCATGTCTTCACTTTTCATTTGATTACAGTGTGTGTTTTCCACTTCACTGACTTTTTCCTTTTTGTTTAAGTAACTACATATTTTGATGGTTAAACCTAGCAATAATTGCAGGGTCAAAGGGCATACTTAGGTTCTGTCTGTAAATGTATTTCATTTGCCTGAAACAGATTGAATAGCTGGGGCAGAAAATAGCATATCTTTTTGGACCTGGTCTCAGTTTTGCTGCAGTTCTCATCAGAAGAATGATAAACACCAAGGCTTCAGTATACATTACATATTGTTCTCATCCTGTTTGTTTCAGTTGTTCCTAAAGCTTGTGAGAAAACAAATATGACCCCCATGCCCATCAAACTGTTAGAAGAGGGGCACCAAAGCCCTAAGCTATGGTGACGTTTACTTGTACATTTCCAATGAAAATTAGCTGTGGCCACTACCCCATGGTTTATGCATGTATGTGTGAGGGGAAACGAAAGTACAATGTCAGGCCACTCTGAATATAAAGAAGCCACTAGGACATGGTCAAATTATATTTTTTTTCTCCTCCCCACTCCTCACCAGTGGAAGAAAAACTTCCATGGCAAAGAATATTTTGCCAAAGGTGTTCACACATGGGGTAGCAGCTTGGGTATACCTCCCAATGAAATAACACTTAATAACCAAGAGAGGTGTGGGGGTGAAAACTGGGATTCTGCCAGGACTATGCTAGAAAACATTTAATAGTATATTATGCTGGCAAAAGTGGTTTTGGCTGGTTTTAGTGATTCCAGAACCCTGAGTATAATCTATACCAGCAAAAGTACTTCTTCTGCCAGTTCTGTGTCCACATTAGGGCTGTTGCCAGTATCAAACGTTGCCAAAAATCACATTCCTAAGGGACATTACTTATACTAACAAAAGTTTCTAATACAAAGCAAGCTTTACAGACACTAATGAATACTCCACCCAGGCAGGCAAAACCACCTCTCCTGATAAATAGTGAACCAAAGCAATCAGAAAGCTTTTAGCTGGTTTCTGAAGGGCAGGATACAGACAGTTCTGGGCAATGTTAAACATCAGAAAAACAACTCTCAGAGCACGTTGTATCCTCAGTGGGCTATCTCTTAGACTTTAGTGAAGGTGAAGCCTTTGTTTAAAAAAAAAATCTGTGGCATTGCATTTTAATGAACACAGAACTTGTGGCAACAGTACCACAGCATGGGAAACTACAGCCAAAGTCTGCCGCAAGAATATGTACTGAAACTGCTGAAGGCAACAGACCAAACTGAAACAACACTGTGCAGCATGGAAGTTAGTAAGGAAGATGTTATATTGAGCAGCGGAAGCTGTATCTGTATTTACTATATCTGCTCACACTCTTAAAAAAACAAAATTGCAATCAGGTTCTCCATGGTGAGCTGGACCAAGAACTGAAATTTGTTTAAAAACAAAAAAAAAGGGAAAAAAATACCACCCAGAAAGTCCTAGTGAAAACACAGTTCTTCTGATTTGCATATATCAACATCTCAAGGAAAATCATTGCTTCCTCTAATATTTATCTTCATGAAGATAGAGTATATCATGCCCTTATCCTGACTGAACATTAAATTGTATTTAAAAGAGATTATTTTTTTTCTAATGAGGAGAAAACTTTAAAGAAGATCTATGCTGATTGAACATTACATTTTTTAAATAGAGGGGTGGGGTATTTTCTAATGAAGAGAAAACGTTAAAGAGGATCGTTCAATCAAAACATTAGTATGAATACGTAGCTGGCAAATTGGACTGAAGAATATCAGGACAGGAACTTTCCTGAATGGTGAGCGTATGGTTGCCAAAAGGGACTTGGAGGAAGGGCTCTGAAAATGGTAGAGAAAGACCTCTTTCTCTCTTGAAATAGCAAGTGGGTTGGAACTTGTGCCCTAGGGAAGGACTCACAAGATGTCTTTTGTACCATGAAAACATTTGTTTCCTCTGTTAACTAAAGATGTTTAGCTTGGTTAGTTGCTAGATTACTTTATGCAAAGTGTGTTCATTAAACAAACAATTTATTTTTGTGTTTACACCATTTTCACTCTGCTGTTAGCAAACCTCTCTCTCCCACAGCTGAATCTGCTGTGCTCTGCAGGGAAGGTTCGCTTACTCCTTTCCCACAGAGAAAAGGCACCAGGTGACCTCGAAAGAAGGAAAATAAATTTGGCTTGAGCATGCAAGCCTACCACCTCAGTCAATAAGACATAGGCAAAGACGCCTGTGGCCCAAGCGGTGTTTTGCAGAGACTCATCCTGGAGAAGTGCTGGCAGCAGTGCCTCCAGATCCAAGGCAGAAGCAGCAGTAGACAAGGTCACATAGTGCTTACTCCTGTAACATCAGACTGGGCAAAAGAATAACATCTTTCAGGTTAGGAAAACCCTATTTTTGTCCTAGTTCCTCATTAAATCCCACAGATTCATTAAGATGGATCACTTCACTTACATTGCATGTTACCAAGGAAAATGTTCCATGTGACAGTAAAAAAAAAAACTTCTACAGGCAGGAGCAACAAGGCAAAAGAACAGGGTCCGGACAAAAAGGTTCGTGTCTTAAAGAGTAATGAGCAGCAAAGCGAGAAAAATACTGTTTCATCTCAGAAAATTTCTTATATTGTGCTTTTAGAAATGATTAGCACACTGTACTCAGTCACACTTGTGTAGAAAATAACTGATAAACAAGTAAGATTTTTTGTTGTTGTTCTTTTTAGCCTGATTTCCTCAGGAAACAAGGTCTATACAATCATGCTGTGTCTGTCTAAGACTCCAACTGATCCTCCTCACCACTAGTTTGTGAATCCATTAGCCAGTTCAGCTTAATGAGGGACAGAAATCTCGTATTTGTTATCGTGCTGCAAGTTTCATGAAAAGGCTCATCCAAGTAAAAGAAAAAGCTGAGGATCTCTGTGGAGGAAAGGTTACTGTATTATTAGACCTCAGAGAACCACACAGAATACAAAAAATGAAAGAGAGACTCCTATCAAAGCACAAAATCCAGAGAAGGTTTCTGGTTTTAACAGTTAAAAATTCAGTTCAAAACACAAATTAATGAGAAATTCAGCTCCAGAAGCTCCTCTTGCTCAGAGAAATATATTTTTATTTTGGTTAGTCAGTGTGCATACAGGAAAAAAATGATACTTCTGTGCTTTTATACAACATAGACAAAAAGAATCAGAATCTGATCTCATTGTAGATCCCAAGCAGCTATGCTGAATTAAGTAGTAGGTGGCTAGCTTTGACCATATAGGTTGTCAACATAGACCAGTTTTTCAGCAATGAGTATGTTAAGAACTTGAAAATCTGGCCACGGGTGCTTCACTGGGAGTCAGGAGATACCAGATGCTCTTGAAAGTCAAGCCTCTGTTTAGGTGCCTATATGCAAAGCCGGTTCTTCTGAAAATCAGATTTGAGCTACCAGGGTAAGACCTGAAAAATGTATCCTAGCACCATTACAAACTTAAAACTGATTCTCTCCACGTTAGATGAGGGTTGAACACTGGCATAAACAAAAGGAGTTTCATGTTCTCTATCTCATTTAAAGCTGAAAGTATTTACTAGCTACCTTTTCTTTCTTTTATTTCAGATTGATAAAAATGCAATTTTGGAAAGGCTCAAACACATTCAATTTTTTATGTTACACCTCCTTACCATCTCAAATAAATATTTGCTAAATATCTATCAATTACAGCATTATTATAACTTTTTACCTATAAACCAACTATTCATCCCTTTAACACAGATTGTATCTCCACTAACACATGAGCTAATAAGCCCTGAAAACCTAGAGCCACAAATTCTGTGTTTTCTTCATTGTAAAGTGGGGGTTCTGTTTGGGTTCTTTGCTCCAGTAGAGAACATTTCCTCAGTTTAGTAGAAAACTTTTCTCCTATTTTAAGGTTAATAGTGTGAACCCAAATGTGATTTGCTGAACTGTGGTTTAAAAAGTAGCTAAATAGCTAGTCAGCAATGAAGCTGGGAATGGAGCAAAAGGCTGACTTCTAGTCCCTTGTCACAATCACCTGGCATCCTTAATCACAGCATGTTGCTGCTCTCTGTGACATTTCCTTAAAATGTGATCTGTTACAATAAGCCAGATGACTGCATACTTCTGCAATAACTGAAGCAATAGTCTTGGTCTACTACATTTTTGACCTACCATACCCAGTACTTTGTGTCTAATACCTTAAATATTGTTATATTTATATATCTGGTATATCAGATAAATAATTGCAAAGATTTCCTTTCAAATGTTGTGTACAACTAGAAATAGGAGTCAAGGGTTGGATAATGTCTGCAGCGTGAAAAATAATTTATTTGTAACACTATCATAGAATTGTATGAGACCTGGACTGATCTGCTTTCCTTCATCAATTATTTACACATCGGTTTTGTAGATTAAAAATGTACAGGCTTTAGTTGCATTCTTTTATCTATTTTCCCTAGATAACTTGATCATATTTATTTTTGTGGGGACTCTAATCAGTTAAGTTCCATTATGCCTTTGTCACAGATCTGAGATACAGAACTGCAGATCTGAGCTCTGTATACTCATTACACGGAAAAAGGCACTCTGTTTCTCACCGTCAGGTACATCAAACAAGGAAAAAAATCTTATAACAATGCAAAGGAAAAAAAACCCACATCACTGATAAATTATTCAGCTATGTAATCGCTCAGGTGTTCAATTAGGAGTCAGCAAAACATCAGTTAATCTTGTTGTTGTTGATGTAATTCAGATGCATATTTAACTGTGTATTTTGGTGTTTGGCTCTTTAGGAACAGTATTATCATACTTACATTGCATATGTATATGGGAGTTTTTTTCTGAGCTGGAATCTAGGCTCCGGAGTACATATCTCTCAGCTCCACAAGCAGCTGATACTACCCAGACACTGTCACCATCCTGATAATACTGTCTCACCTTTTAATAACATGAAATGTATTTTTCCAAAAGCTCTACAAACACCCACCTAATCTGCAAAACGCTATTTATGGAACTGAAATCTTTTTCCTCTGAGAGCTTTCTGGTGCACTACGAGCACATCACACTTCCTCCTAATGCAATCTGACCCTGCTCCTTTCAGAAAAGGTCCGGCATGGTCATCCTTGCAAGGTGAAAACAGGACGTGGCTTTAATTCCCAAGTGATCTCACATGGCTCATCTGAAGCACACATAATGGCCCTGAGACCTTCCTAGATAATTGTTAATGTTGCCTACCAAAATGGAAGATCATTTCTGGCTGCCTTAGGAGCAATAGGGCTGGAACCCAAGAGCATTTCAGCTGGAAAGCCTGTCCCAGACCTGGCCAGTTCTGGGAACAGCTACTGTCACCTCTGGGCCCATAGTACTTGAGAAAGATCCTTTTATTTGGTAATATTGCCAGTTGCCACTGATTGCCATAATGACTGTGATTAATGCCTATGCTACCAGAGCAATGCGGGCTTGTGGAGCAGCCCTCCACCCACTGCCGGCACCCCTGGCCTTTCCCCGCAGCATATGAGGCAGCGGCAGCTGAACACTCTCTGTATGTACCAACATTTTTTGCATTGAGGCTGTTAATATGGGAATAATAGTCATGCAAGAAGACAATATCCTGGCCTCACTTTCTGTTAATACCATGTTTTGCTTTGGTTTAAGTTTTCTTTTTTAAGGCTTTCAAAGGTTCCAACTAAAAGTTATTTGCTAGCTTAGAGAAAACCTGCAAGGTGTAATAAATAGTATGATTTAAGTACAGTGTATTCTGAGAATGCAGTTATAAAAAAGAAATAATGCCAGATCTTCAGCTGCTACTAATCAGAACAGCCCTGCTGAGGTGAAGGGAGTAATTCCAGTTTACGTCTTCTGAGGATCTGATTCCTGCATTTACCACCAAAGCTGTTCAACATGGAACATCGCTTCAGCACACTAGGTCCCTGTTAACTGAAAGCTGTGGAAATGGGAGAATATTTGGTTTTGAGGCTTTTATGGGGCCTGTTCTGGAAGGCAGGTTCCTGCAATGCACTGAAAATTTTCAGTGCTGACTGGCTCAAGGGAGTGCTCACTCAGAAATCTTATAGGCTCGTTCCTGTTGCCTTCATTTTGAATGTAATGATTTATCTTTGTTGACCCTTACAGGAGCAAGATAAGATCAAATAATAAACAGCTTTAAACTTCTGTAAATGATGTGCGTGGTTTCAGGAAACATTTTCCAGCAAAATAATACAACTGGTGCTTAACCTGGCAACTTCCAGCATCGTACACAATTCTATTTGGCTTTTAAAACAAATGCAGTGAGGAAGCTGTGATTATTCAGGGGTGATGAAATAGGAGTTTTGTGCCAAAGCTGATTGTGGTAACAGCTGCAACTTCGCTGACTTCAGGCAACTTTGAGTTTAGACTAGCAGTGGCACTGCCCTGTGAGTGGAAGTTCAAGTAGGAACAGCAAATAAAAAGTGCTGTAAAGCCATCTCAAAATGTAACAAAAAAACGCAGTTGCATTTCAGTAAACACACACACAAAAGTTAATCAGTCTATGAAGTAAGATGGTCCCGAAAAAGTTTGGATTGCAGAGGATCCATAAGGATTCCCTTTGCATGTATCTCTTGCTAAAGACCAAGTTCAAAAACATACATAAATTTTGGACAGTGATGCTGGCACACTTCAGTAAAACTTTAGACTATAGTAATGCAAATGCAAAAACATAAGAAGTGCTCATAAATACTTGCCTGTATAAAAACCTACATTTTTGCTTTCATATTATTAGCTACTCTTTTCACTGACTTAGTTTACTGGCATTTTGGACTTGATTTCTATATAAAGAAATACTTTTTGGAATAGTGGCTCATTATCTCAATTTATTAATAGTGGACAAATTTAGTCATAGTAAAATACTATTCATTAAAACATTGATATTTTAAATATGAGGGAAAAGAACAACTTACAAATCTGAAAAAAGTCTAGAGAGTGATCTTTCTGACAAGCAAATTGAAATGAGTTCTTCAGCAACATCTGCAAGCTGTAAGTCATCATTTTTTTCCCCTCATAAACATGTAAAATCATATACAAGTTCAGTCATGATTGTTAATCGTGGATCAAAGCCACGGTTCGTTATAATGAAGGGAGTACTTAAATATGCCCACGAAGAGCATTCATTATCAGTGCCACCAGGCCCATCATTACTGCTTTTATTGCTTTTGAAAACGGAGGATATTGGTTGGACAAATATACATATTTCTGATCTGACTTTAACAATCCTGTTGTGAGCTGACACTGCCTTGCAACAGGTAAGACCTGTCAAGCCTCACACACTGAGAGGTCAAGGCTTATGCATGTGATCCCAGTCTCCTGCTCCTCTGTAGCCTGGGCCACATCTCATGCACTGGCTATGCAGTGCCTTTGCTTCGGTTCCTTTACTGCTGTTTATTTGCTGACCAGCTGCACCTGGAGCATTTGGTTACAGAGTAGGGGAGTGTGCTGGGTTGCCCCATGTGGAAGGACTTCTTCCAGGACTCGTTTCTCTGGTTAAAACAGTGCTACTTCCATACCAGCCCCTTCAACTCAGGTCTCAACCTCACATTCCCCTTTTCATCATCCCGAATCTTCCTTGTGCACTGAGGCAGATGACTCTTGAAAGGAAACATACTAATAAAGTTAGAAAATCAGTCAAGCATAGTTGCAATTAGAATCATTAATCCAAAACATGTCTGTATGTGTGTTTCTATTAAGGTTGACATCATTATGAATGTCCAGATCTTATATAATTGGTGCCTCTTCTGTTCGAAGTTTGATTGAGTGCTGGACATTGGGAAATGTTTTTATGAGCCAATGAAAAAGTCATAAAATACTTTGATGAATTTGAGTGTCTAGTTTTATTTGTCAGCCACACTTTCTTTGGAACTTTCCTCTTCCTTGGAATTTCAGTCACCTCCAAGAATTTCTAACTTCACATCTTTTTGGTGGATTTGTCCTAGAATATAACCCTTGGCAAATGATTCCTGCCAAAATGTCTGTGGCAGTTAAGAAATTACACCCTTCACAGATTTCTATCCTTGCTTCTCTGCCAAGAATTCTGTAACTAGAGCTGTTCTAACATAAAATACCAGGTGAGTGCTCCTCATTGCATACATAATCTGAAGCTGTACCATGAAAAACCTCCTACTGCAGCCCCATTCTGCCATTCGAATTACAAGGTGCTAATCTCTGCATGACATCTTGTTTCTAGATTTCAGCAATGTGAGTGGACAGAAGTAAGATTTGTCTTTTTTTGCTGCAACTTGCACTGGCAAGAAGGTCCACTCTCTTTGGAATTTTTCCATATAACTAGTATGAAAGAGGGTGATTTTTAAAACTCTCAATACTTTGCAATTAATTCAAACAATAATTTTAAATTATTTCTTTGCATGTCTCCCAGTTTTCCTATTGCAACATATTCTAGTCAGTTCAGAAATTAAAACCAGTGCTCCTCCACACGTATGTTATCCTTTTGGTCAAATTCCTTATGATGTCATCATGACTATTCTTTATTTGGCCTGAAAAATAACATCTCATTTGTGTCATTTAAATTAAATGTGATAGTGTGGTAAACAACTACAGGGCTATCACATACAACAGTAGTATTTTCACAGTCTGAAGCCATGCCAGATTCCAAGCATGGGCATTGTAATGAGCAAATGGAGCCCTTGCCAACTCCTTTCTGTGTACATGTGGTACTAAGCTTAAGGTATTAGCATACTCACAGAAGTTTCCATGACAGTTGTTGAGCCTCAGGACTGAATAAAATAATGTAACTTTACCATTATAACTACTTCTCCACATTGAGTAATCTTGTGGGCTCTATATGAACCTTCTGTCATTATCCATGTATGCTTGAATAAAGTCAGTTTTTCTAGGGGAAGTTTGCTGTTTCATCAACCATAATTGGATACAGTTTACAAGAAACCATTGCAAAAATAGCCCTCACAGACTTAAGATCCATGATTTCTGTTATCTTGCTTTGAGTAACTGGAATTGTGAATCTGTTTTGATGCTTTTCCAGTTGTTGTAAAGTACCAGGATCACATCTGCTTGCAAAAAGCAGCTGACTCAAGTTGCAGTCAGCTTCTGAGAGGCAGGCATGTCTTCAGCTTGTTCAGTACAGTGATCTTCTGGTGCAAATCTTTGTCTTGCAAGATGATAAACACAACTTACAATTTTGTGATCATTTGCCTTTTTCCTTCTTTCTTCTGTGAATACTGAAATCTTACCAAGTCCCTGGCATTCTTTGTGGTTGCTTGAAGAGCAAGAGCTTTGATGCCTCAAACATCTTTTCTCATTAGGGGACCCAGGCTAGGTAAATATTTCTTCTGAGTACTTAATCAGAAGTTATTCACAATTAAAAGCTGCATGACCACAGAAATGGAGTGTATTGTCATAGACTTCAAAATAAAACCCCTGACAATCTTCAAATTACGGTGAGTAGAGGAAGGGCTTCATTTCCCAGAGCTGCACAGAAGGAAAGGCTTCAGTGGCCTCTGATGAAATGTTTCAGTGTTTTCCTGGAATCAAGCAGCGTTTCTTCTTGTTTCAGGTGCTGATAAGTATAAGCCATTACTACACCAAGAAAAAAGGTTCACTTTTTGTTAGAAATAGAATTCCATTTTTTATTTTAACTTTTTACAATGTATTTCATTTTAAATATATTTCATTTTAAGTACATTTCATTTTATCTTCAGAAAAAATTACACTTTCTCATTATTTTGTTCAATCACTACTTACTACATTTCTTAAAATATATAGGACGCCTGACAAATGAAACTGTTTAGTTGAATTTGGGTTTACTTTTTAACTCTTCTTTATAAAGTAATCCAAAATACAGCAGAATTGTGAGGGGAAAATTAGAAAGAGGGGTTCGTACTTGTCCACAGAAGTATCTTTTCCTGGCTCTGAGAAAACTAGTTGTAACCAATTTGTTAAAATATAATTTTAGAGAAAGAAAGAAGAAAAAAAAGAAAAAAAGCAGGGGAAAAGACACTTTAAAACATTTCCTGCAAACATTTTTTTTCTCCTAAAAATGTCTGGGAACTTCATAAAAAATACTTTACATTTATTTAAAAATATTTCCAATAGCAAAAAGTAATTAAGCAGAGGTTTTGACTAAAAACTTTTGATCTCTTCTTCTACTTAAGAATCATCCCAAAGTCACACATAGATTTTGCAAGAATGATGCAGATTTTTTAATCATTTAATCTAACCTCACCACAAGATCCGTCATTACCTCAGTGCCTCATATGAAGTTCCCAAATTACATAGTCCAAACGTTCAATAAGTATCAGCCTTGCTGTAATTGCCACTTGCCCTCACTTTTTATTGCTTTTTTGAAACACAGGAAACCAGGAAAAGAGCTATGTCTGGTAAAAGAAGAAAGCTTACTATTTAGTTACGTTTGGAGATGTCCTGCCAAATGCTTCAGGTTCACTTTCACGAGAAAGAGCAGTATTACTGGAGGTGAAATACGTCCTTGTTGCTCTAAACATCAGCAAAATACTGATGATCAAAGAGACAGAAGTATGCTGCCAAATCATAATTTCAACAGATTTTTTTGTTTCTTTAACCAAATACTTTGTTAGAAATAAAACACTATTTTACCAAATCAGAGACTAAGAAAAAGGATTTCCATTAAACAAAAAGAAATTAACTGTCCTTTCTTTATTCCACCACCAGGAACATACTAGCTCTAAAAACTAAAAAGCCAAGGGCCACATCTCGTGGTTTTTCAGTCTGGATAGAAAATCTGGTTACATCCATGGAGCATGAAAGGTATATTTTACTCCCTGTCCCTTTCCTTCCCCTTCTGATTTCTTTTTAAACTATCCTTTACTCAGTCTGTGTTCACTATAAAGATCAGCAGTATCTCACTCATAAAAGATCAGAAAACTTTACATTTTTCTGTGAGTTCAGGAGTTAAGCGAGGTTTAGGGTTTGATTTTAAGTATTTGGATGTTACTGCCACGTTTCTTGATAAAATAAATGGTCATATCAGCATGTATAATTACGCCTTAACAACTTTCTTAGTATTATCATCTTTTGTTGTTGTTGTTATTTTTTCTATAAAGACCTTATCCCACTTAGTCACTGGTCAGTGAATCCACAGTGGTACTGATAATGTTTATTATTAATTTAACCGCTGGGGTATTAAAGTTTTTAGTTATATATTTAACTTGAAATGTTTGTATTTAATGGAAGTGATTGGAGTGTGCATTTACATGCTTTTCTGATGTCAGATATTTAAACAAAAAAAAGTGTTGAAAATTCAATCTCTACAGTAAAACACATTATTTTTTACAAATGGACTCTATTCTGTAAGAGATATCATATGGAAAGTTGAACAAAAAATGTGATTAAGTGATTTTTATCCACACCAACTTACTTTCAGATGATTTAAATCAAGAGATTATTGAATGTGATCTGTATATAAACACTTGAAATCAGGGTTAACAGACATCTTGAAAACAAAAAATACTCTAACATCTTTTACAAACATTTCCACTGACGAAACACCCATGACTCATATTTTAAAAGCTTTGCAATAAAAAAGCTGCTGTAACAGGGCTCTATTCCACACGCACACACAAAAATGGTTGGAAACTCATATTAGTTTGATAGTGGAATAATTCTATTCCAGAACATGTTCTTTTGCCAGCTTTTTTTTTTCCTATGGAAACAGCAGATCTTTCCCCATGAAATACAAGGCTGGAAACACAGTGTACTCAGTCACCAGAAAAGCATGTGCATTTTCATAGAGCCTCCTTGTAACAGGATAATACAATTAGAAGTAAAAGCATATTTTGCTTTTATTTATATTTCAGTAAGTGAACTCACATTTAAAATGAAGAATTTATGCTTATCATTAGATGTAGAATTAAATATTATTGATGAGGAAAACAGAGGTGAAAAAGAAGTTTATAAAGCATTTTCTAAAAACAGAATCTTCAAACTCTAATGAAGCTCTGGTTTGGTTCACATAAAAATCTTTAAAACCTTACATTCTGGATCACTAATTAATACGCTAAAAGAACAGTGTCAATCTATCATGCGCTTACATATTCCAACTAGACATGAAATTAAGCAAGCAGATGTAAATCAGGCGTGTTTGTGCCTTGCAGAATTTGTTCCAGGCACAGAAGTTTTTAGGAGAGCAGCAGAGAGATGCTGCACACTGCAGTTGTTGGCAGGTGATGACCTTCGCAGTACTCAACAGGCCTGGCACCATGCCACCTTCGATAAACCATAAAATCTGCTATGCAGATCTTTACTACTGAGGTTCTGTCAGAAATAGTGCCAACAAACAAGAGTCCAGAAAGTGAGGAAAGTATTATATCAAAGTATTTGCCTGGCATTCCTGGACGGGAAGCCTACTGAGAGCTATGAGATAGGCCTGGGGCAGATCTATTCAAGTTTAATCTTTTTCAGAGAAATTATGTGGAGTGTTTTAACTGAGAGGGCAAAACAGGTGACCACAACAGTCCCTTCTACCTTTATTATCTATGAAAAATGAAGGATCCCATAAATTCCATAGGAGTATTTGAGACAAAGATATGGCCAATCCTGTGAAAAAGAGAATCTGTAGAGCCAAGACTGGCCTAATATACTACAGCAACAAAGGGCAGGCCGGCCAGGGATGGTTTGTACAGAGAACACTGTGCTGACACAGCTGAAGGCTTTGGGAGAAAGGGCTGAAATAAATCAACTCTGGAATTTTTAATGGGATGAAAGATGCAGAAAGACTTGGTAGGGCCATGTGATAACTTTAACTGAGTAAGATGCATCAAGAAAATGCTTGTTACGGAGCCTTCTCTTGACAACACACATTTCATGCAATGATTAAGAGTAAGGCAGTTTTTAAAATGTTTTCTTCCGTTTTTCAAAAGACCAGAGGACCCACTTTAAATCCCATCAGACTCAAGAGAACAATACACAGCTCTTACAAATACTTGAAGGCTGATATTTTTGCATCAGTATCCTGTTGAGCATAATTTGTCACTAGCTCCCCTATAGTACAATTCTTCACCGAACAGTGAATGCAGAAGGCACACAAGAAGGTCTCTGCGCAAGTCGTGACACTACCATGGGCAAAGTGACATGCTCCAGGGGCTTGTGACAGCACCAGCTCACCGAAGTAACCTCATCAGCTTCAGGAGCCAAGGATGACAAAAGCAGAGTCTCTGTTGCTATGATACCCCCTTCCCATTACATGGAAATGATCCGTGGGTTTTGTAAATGATGTCGCCCCATTATCCAGCTGAAACATGGCTAAACATCTTTCAGTTAGAAGAGTTTATGCATCTTTTTGCTTTTCTTTCAGTCGTCGTCTTTGATGTTCAGACTGCACATGTTGTCTTAAGGGAGAAAGGAAAACTTTCTTCTTGTTCCAGAGCAGCTTTTCTGTGTTTTCTTTTTGTAATACTGACTGAAGATAAAACTCAAGGGTTCATACTTGATCATTGCCAGATATGCTGCAAAAAGGTGCTAGTGTTGTTCCAGAAAGCCCACAAATATTTTGGGAATACCTGTTTCAGATATACATCTGCTCTGTTGTCTAATAATAATTATAATCCAGAAGAAACCCACAGAAAAGAGCAGAATGAGGGTACTTTTGGGGTTGCCTGAAATGCCCCTCACTGGAGGAGCTATAATAGGGTCTTAAACGAATTTGAGACCTGTTAATCCTATGGGTCATCAGGATCTGGAAGGCAATTGCTTCCTGGACCAGAGGTAAAAATACTTTGGAATCATGTAACTGTGTACAGAAAGAATCTTAGCTGCAATATTTCCTAACTTCTGAGCCCTTGATTTTGTGACATACATATTCAATGGAGCAGGGAATGCTAGAGGAGTGGGCATGCAGACCACCTCTCTAATGTCTTAACTAGGTGGAGAGAACATGATTTTCTCATATTTAGATTTTTGCCAGGCCCCTGTGGAATGTTAATTGCAGCACCTTTTCCTTGTGCTAATGACTGTTGGGAGGAAATTATCACTTTCAGGCTACAAGTAAAAGTAAATGCTCAGGAAAATAGTTAAGGTGGCCTAAATGCACGTTTGGTTCCTGGTTCTCCAATAACTCTGGGTGACTAAAGCTTTGTAGTGCTGTTCAGAGCAAGTAAGTGTTATCAGTCTTCCAAGTTTCTCATGCAAAACCAGCACTCTTGACTAGTATATGTATTTCAATGTTCAGTAAGACCAGCTGTTGGCCACCAGTGGTCTGCAGACCAGTTCTGGAATCTATGCTTTAAAATACTGGCTAAATTAAACAGAACTCTAAAGCTTTGGAACGTCTGCCATCATTACTGGCAGAAAAAAACCTGGGTTTGTTCTTAAAAAAAGGGTTACTGTGTGCTTTGTAGGGATAGTTGGCCACTTAGAAATAGGAAGTATTGGTCTTGGGAGCCCGTTATAACATTAGGTGTTCCATTAGAATGTCCCTTTTTTAGCATGATAAGCACTTGGAAACTTCTCCATTTACAGAAAAATTATTCCACTCCTAGTGTTCTTTTGCAGTCTTTCACCCCACTATCTCACGTTTTTTCCAGAGGTCTCAGTGCCAGAAAAGTCACAGTTGTCAGTCAGAGTTGCTACAGCTTTTGAAGGCAGATCTCTCATTGAAGTATAATAATATTATTTTGCATGAGAGGGAGTCTGTGTTATACTCCTTACTGTGTAAGGATCAGACCATGGATTAAGTAAACTTGCTATAAAACCACTTTGAATAAGATTCTTTCTTTCCTTTTCAAGACTGCATCAAAGAAAGTAATATACAAAAGGGATTTTAAAAAATAAAGTCCAGCTTGCTTTTGTCATTGGCATGCAAAATAATGCAGAACTGCTTTACGCTGGAGAGAAGCGTTTGCTGCTCAAGCATACATCCCTGGCATACAAAGGAGGAGCAGTCATTTCCAGCCGCCTGACTGGCTACTCAGCCTGCAACACAGGGCAAGGAGAAAAGTGCATTATAATAATGAGAATACATATGAGTAATAGTTTACAGTCATGCCTACCTAATGCGTGTCTGTCAATGCAATGTATAATTCACAGGCTGCCCCTCCGAAGCACAGCCTAGATATAATAAAAAAGTGAAAGATGCCACAAGCATTTGTACACTGCAGAGCACATTGTACAACTACTTACTCCTTTAGCTCAGCAATCTCTCACAGGATTTCAAGAACCA
Source organism: Ibycter americanus (assembly GCA_035590275.1). Taxonomy (NCBI): domain Eukaryota; kingdom Metazoa; phylum Chordata; class Aves; order Falconiformes; family Falconidae; genus Ibycter; species Ibycter americanus. Next base: position 84,746,246 of record JAVJGI010000001.1, read on the forward strand.
TGTTTTATAACAAAATCACAGTTATACACTTAGAAACATAATCTTGTATATTGGGAATTTTATTAGGTTAGAGCAGAATAGAAAGTGAATGTGCTCTTCACCAGGTGAATTAATGTTTGCTGCATAGGTAATGTGCAAAATATCAAAGACTGTTCTATAATTTTTAGCCCTAGAAATAGAAACAACCAAGAGACTACAGGCTCTCTGCACATTAAATTTTGCACTTTGGACCATTATCAGTATATCAGCATCTCATAAAAGAAATGGATTGATAAGACTCCTTTTTTTTTTCCATTTTGGGTTATGGATTTTTTTTTTTTTTATCAAATCAAATATTATTTGATTTCTCTAACAGGTAGAGAAAAAGGTAGCAAATAATGGTGTCATTCTGGTCCTGAGAAGGAAACTTTGTCAAGTAAAAGTCTGGTGATAGTTCTGCATATTCCTCATTTAGCCAGCCTCCTAGTAAGAATGCACAGGATTTACACACTTAATTTTTGTTTTGATGATCTGTATTCCCTGAAATAATACAACCTTCTGCATAGTTCATAAGATTATTGTAAAAATTCTTCTCGTGGAGTTTTATGTCTAAGCTTTAGCATTTGCAAAAGCTCAAATTCAGCATTTGTGTTTGTTGTTTCCCATGTTTGTTTTGAATTTAAGAAAGAAAAAATGCAAAGTCTTTTTTTCTTTGTTAGGAACAGACTCAAACCCATACACAAGAAAAACAATGGGTCTAAGACCTGAGGAAGCTTTGGGATGGGGATGCATTGGAAAATTGATCTTTAATGAAGTGACTTGTCAAATTCTCAGTAAGGGGTTAGGAAAAATTTGGCTAGAGAACTCAGCTTATTTGGAGAAAAAGGTGCAATTCAAATACATGAGTGACAACATACAACAAAGAATGCTTGGAAGAGTGATGGCACCCTGTAGCATGCATTTACTTGGCAGCTTAAAAAGCACTCAAAAATTTCTGAGGACCAGCACAAGGAGTGAAACATTGAAGTACACCTGTGGGTGAACAGTCCTGCAAAACACCGTGTGCTTTCTGTTCTCAAAAAAATTTGAGGGAACCGAATGCAGGTTCAAACCTTTATACAACTTTTTTTCTAAAGGATATGATTCCCTTTTTCTTTTTTTTCCTTCTCCCTAAGGGGATTTCAGTAATGTCTTCTAGCAGTATATTACCTAGCATATTATACAATGTGTGGAGGGCACTAGCCTGGAATCTGCGGTGTTACTTTGTTCCAGATTTCTCATACGACCTTGAACAAATAAAATTTTTAAAAATTTTCAAGAAGCTAAAAACTTTTCAAGGTCAGACCTTAATCTCTCTTCTCTATCTTCTCTACCATTTTTTGGCATGTAAAGTGGAGATAACAGGACTTTTCTATCTTACAGATCATAAGAAAAAATAAATTAAAAAATTTAATGCAGTCAGATACTGAAGGGTTTTTTTGGTAAGACTGTTAATGAAGCATTATACATGTAGTCTGCATATTTGTTCGTGCTGGGAAAAAATGATGAAATTATACAAATTATAATTATAGACTTGCCAGTCTCTGTCTTTGAAAGCAAGACACTGCCTATAAATCGACTTAAGATACAAATATGGAATTTAATATATGATAGCCACTAAAAAATTAGGCTACTTTTAATAGTCACGACAAACCTGTTTAGTCAAATCATTTTGAAAGATCTGAAATACAATGTAGGTCATTGTAAATGGAAAATTGAGAATATGCATGCAGACATAAAAGAGTTCATATAGCTCCCTGTTATCATGGTCCCAACAGAACAAAGTATTTTCTGTCAGACAGGCTATGGAAAACAGACATTTCGGGTGTGTGCAACTGGGAGTGATTTTCCTCTGGAATTAATATATGTATGGAAAAGTAAGAACTACGCACAGACTTTCAAATACTTACATGTAAATACAGAAAAGTACTCATGGGTACATGTATTCAGTTCATATAGATTGAGAAAAGTTAAAACCAAAACAAAACAAACAAAACAAAACAAAAAAAACTGTAACAGATTAAAAAATTACAGGCAAATTAAAAACAATATAATTTCACAATTCTGGGAAAATGAACTATGGCTTATTATTTTGAGGGCCTGAGTTTGACAGTAATGACTCTGTAATAGAAATAACATCAGTAGTTCTCTATTTCTTGGAATATTGCCTAGGACAGAATAATTCTGGAATCCACAGTTTGTGGCAGCATTTTCTCATTCTTATTTAGCATAAATTTAGAATTCATTTAGAGTTTACATACTGAACGAGCAGGGCCATATACACATGCACAAACATATGACATATGCATGTATGTAATACTTAACTCAGCAAGTGGAAGATATGCTGCAATCAATCCCCTACTTCATAGCTGTGAGTGATAATGCAGATTTTTGACTCATTTTCCTTAGTGTTTGTGATAAAGGACACACATGATCTTGCCCTAAAAGCCCATCCCTGAATGCTAAAAGAGTAAAAATAAAGATTTCTGATTCTAGTAAAACAACACATATATTCTTACGTAAACACACACCACTTCAGCACTTTACCAGCATCATACAAGAAAATAAAATCCTCTTGTACGTCTCAGATCGTCAACCCTTTAACTCTACAAAGTAGTTTTAAGTCTGTAATATGGAAATATCTTATGTGTCTATCAAATACAGGGTTTGTGTATTTCATAAGCCTGGTTTCCATGCATGAAATAAACTGCAAAATATAATGACAGGCACCAATTTATTGAACAGACACAGGTGAGGGAGAACAATATCTAGAACAATCAGCAGAATAAAAACAGTAGTAGAATGACCTATCACAATATAAACATTCAGCTGCATGATTAGTCATTAGAGTTTAAAATACATATTCAGGAATGAAGAATAATACCCTTTTGTTCTAAAGTGTATCTTCAATTAGGAAAACAAAATGGTATCTATTTAGGCTGTAAGGAATATTCACTCAAGTATATCGAAGAAATTTCCTCTAATGTTTTCTGATGTAGAAGATAAATATCTACAAGTGTAGCTTAGATTTAAAACTCCTGTATGATTTGTCCAGGGGTGTTTTCATTTGCAAATGACTATGAAGGGTACATAGTGGAAGGAAGTGGGGTGGTAAGATTAAGCAAGGAAAGAGCAGAGGAGCCTCTGACAACATGTGCATGGAAGCTGAAGACAAGCTTATTGTGATGGGTTTTGCTGTGGAGAAACTAGAGCTTGTACTGAAGCATCACTCTTCAAACATGCCTTGACAAATAAATTATATTATACATTATTATTTTAATTGTAAACTGCATGCTACTATCATCCCATTTGTCTCCCAAAACCTAGAACTTCACTTTCTCACATGGCTGACAACTTTTTGTCACCTTGGTCACACATCATGTTCTTCTGTCATGACAACTTCTTCAGGAACCTGGGAATAGTAAAGATATTAGAAATGCAGAGATAACAGAACTTGTAGTAAGAGGAAAAATGTTAAAGACATTTGAGGTGTTTCCCAATGGGAAAAATGAGAGGTGGAAGGATGACAGTCACCAAAATAGAGAGAAAGTCTAGGACTAAGCAGAAGCCACCTAAGAGTCAACTTTTCTACGTATTTGACATTTTGTTTCATATCTGATGCTTTTTTCTATCTCATACTTTCCATTAATTACAATTTTAATGTGTGTCACACTGTGCCTTTTTAATCAGTTGACTCAATGGAGAGATCAGTTAATCTCTCATTTCAACCTTTCTCACCTTTCAACCTCTCTAACCAGAAGAAATACATTAATTATGCAAAACTTGAAATATTTAAAAGGTCACAAAAAAATAAAGTGAGATGTAAATTATACATCTTGGGACAGATGTGTATGCATGTCAATCTACCTGTATTCACTCAAATGCCAAGCTTATCTTAGCCTTCTTCAGGCATGCACTTTACAGACTTCAGCGTCACTCTTCAGCTAAGTTCTCCAGCTCTTTTCTGGTCATTGCTACTTCCAGTTTCCTTTGCACCAGTATCGCTTCTCAGCCTTTTTCTAGACTACACAGCAGGCCATGCAATAGGGAAGAAACCACAGCATAAACCTTCTAGAAAGGGATGTGAAATCTGGAAAGGTTCCTCTGCAAGTGGGGCAACAGAGAAGGCACAAAAGATGCCCCCGTGTTGTGCTGTGTGGGAAAGTAGGGACGGAGATGAAGGCACGGATCTACCACCCAGGATGTGAGGCTTGACAGGTCTGCCCTGTCCTGTATCTGCCATGGGTTCTCCCTTCTTGGCTCCTGGATCAGTTTTAAGTCAGCTGGGGAGTGCCACCTACTGGGTGACCTTCTGAAAGGAAGTCATTAGCTTATGATTGAAGATCATTGTAACAGGAATTTATACAGAGAAAAAAAAAACAACAAGGACCTAAAATTAATGAACTGACTAATCAGACTCAGTGAGAAGGACAAATTGCACTTAAAGTAGCTCCCTTACAGTTTCATGACCAGCTTGCTGCCACTTTTAGTAATCCTTTTCTGGCATGCTGATCAAAAACCTGTAGAGCTGATCATAACTTGCCCTCTTCATGTGTAATGAAGCTTTTCAACAATCAGCATGCAGAACTTATCTGCCTGCTAAATTTCTCACAGATCTTAGAGTTTGATCCTAAGGTGCGATACCGTTACCTTTATATGAAAAGGAAAAGAAAGAACTGTCCATCAGCTCTAGACAAGGTCTTAAACCTACACATATCAAAGTCAATAACAAAATATTCTGAGTCCTCCTAGAGATCCTGAAGGAATTTCCTATGGTTCACTCAGTGTAACTGCGAATAGCCAATGGATGAGATGGATCAAAATTTTTTGAGCAGTGTGTTTTAAATATGCACACATATCACTCTGCTAATCCTGACTCCAAGATTCCTAAAGTGGGGAGACTCACAGCACAGGCCAAGAAAGGCAGACTTTTGTCTTGGCTGGGGACATCAGGGAAGATTAATTTCATAAATTGCTTTAAGTTTTCTTAGCTCTTTAGTCTCTTAAATATGCCTCAGGAAGTTTAATGAATAATTTTATTTCTAGAATATGTTGCAAACTGCATATGGAAACTGCATTTCTATTACCTTCCCTGTTCTGGGGGGTGTTCTAAACTAAGGCAAAGGTGTAAAAATGTAGCACTCTATGACCAGATTTGGGCAGCTATGACACATCAGATACAGCACACTTCCTGCCTAAAAGAACGATGACTATGATTTCCTAATAAAAATATTACGCTCTATTAGTTGGTGAAGTTCACATTACACATGATATCTCAATCTTTATCTGCAGTTATCTGGGGGCGGGGGCAGGGGGGGGGCAGGGCGGGAATCACAACAAAATGCCAAAAATACATAATATTGAAAAGAAAGAGGAAGAACTGAAGACAGAGCTGAACTACAAGAGTGATAAAATCCCAGAAGTTCAGTATCTGATGAGCTCAGTGGGCTGCCCAGGAAAACACAGCAAGGTCTGTAGTGAATGTCCTGGCTTCAGAACCAGAAAGGAGGCTGCCCAGAGAAACAGGATCTAGCACCTGATTGTTGCCAAAATACACATTGGAAAGGTGGAGGTGATCGCTTCGTTAAATGCAAAAACAGTATCATCATTTCCCAATCTGACTATCTCATGATAAGACAAAATGGTCTAAAACATGGCAAAGGGATCCTGTGAGAGCTGACTGGAGTAAATTAATCTACTTCTGTATGAAAAGGCTAGCAAAAGACACAATGTGATTGCAGCAAAGGGTAAAGCAGTAGAAAAATCACACATACTGGCATTAGTTTAGGTTTTTAGTATAATGGTCAATGACCAAACAGCACAAAGTTTTCAGTTTGGTGGCCAAACAACAGAAGGAGAATACCCTGCTGAGAGGATTTTGAAGGGACTACTGACAAGAAGATGGCGTGGGATTGAGAAGGTGGAGACAAGCTGTTCACAGCAATACATAGGGGGAATAGGAGAAACAATGGGTATAAATTGAAACAAGAAAAGTTCAGACTAGATAAAAGGAAAACTTTCACCACGAGGACAGACAGGCAGTTGAAACAGTTTGCCTGGTTATGAGGAGGGTATGCTGTCTCCATCCTTTGTTTTCAAAACCACAATAAAGCCCAGTGCAACCTGGTCTGCCCTCACAGCTGCTGTGAGCAGGAAGTTGGACTAGATGTCTCCTGAGGTTTCTTTTCAGCAGAATTTTCTGTGAGTTTACGATTATATTATACTGTGAAAGTAAATAACTGAAAAATAACTTAGACAGATAGAAATCTACATGAGAAGAAAATTGTTTAAAAATTGACTGGCAGAAGAATTATATGTTATGATGAGAAAAACAAAAAGAGCCCAGTAAAATTCAATTATTTAAAGATCACACAGGCATTCAAATACCTCAGCTGATGCATAAAGATCACACAAGAATTGAAATACCTCAGCTGATGGGTCATGACTGTGAACAACAATGTTAGTTTAAATGTTAGTGGTCAGGATGAATAGACTGAGAAGTTGGAAAATCCCCGCAAGATGAATACACTGAATAAACTGCAATGTCAAGTGAACTAGCTGATGATTAAGCAAGTCACAAAGTGCTTGTCAAATTGGTGGCCAGCAAGGAGGGCAGAAGAATGACTACTGCATAGAAAGAAAATGGGATTTCTGGGAAAAGTTCTACATAAAAGGGCAGGTATGCAGAGAAATTATAATCACAGTTTAGGGAACCCCTCTCACAGAAAAGCTGTGTGGAATGAAAAATTGCATCATGGCCAAAAAAAATTTACAAAAGTTTAAAGAACTCACAGAAAAGAACAGAAAGAACTGAAAGAAAATGTGGTCAGCTTGGAGGTAACAAATGAGATCTGCTGACTCCAAAAACAGGATAATCAGACTACTTAATTTCATAGATCTGCATAACACTTGAAAAAAGAAAATAGAATGTAATAACAATCTCATTTTAAAAAATAGTCACTGATATAAATCAAGCCAGAACTTCACCCCTGGGTTTTGTTCCAAAAGCTGATAGAAGTCCTAGGAGGACTATCTTTTTGTGGGCAGCCCTGCCCCTTGTGTTATACTGATAAATGCTATGTGAACATGCAGCTCTAGGCTGAATACAACAGATGATGGTGCAAAGGGAAAAAACAAAAAGAAAACACAGATATGAGATTACTCCATTTTATCTGCTCCTATAAATATTTTAAAACAGTTGAATTGTCATGCTAGTACTAATACATTTTCTTGCATTTAATACCCAGCTGATCAATTGTAATAATAATAATAATTTCCAGCTTGTCCATCTCCACTTAGCTTTCCCATCTTTTGTCTTAGATATTGTTTCATACATTTGAGCCTTCTTTTTTTTCATTTTGTCTTCCCATCATCCAC
>JAVJGI010000001.1:84763069-84857239 GCA_035590275.1 Ibycter americanus
AACCCGGGGGGGGTGGGGGGGGGGGGGGGGGCAGGGGGGATGACAAAGAAAGAAAGAAAAATAGTTGCCAAAAAAGCTTCAATTAGGAGTCAAAAAAGCTCCATTTTGCTTGACTACTTCTCCATTTCTTCCTTGCTTTGCATCTCTATGTATGAAAAAAAAAAAGATTAATTTCTAGCAAGAGTATTTCTGTGGGTAGTAAATGATGAATTGTGGTGGCACATGTTGCTGTAAGTCTACAGAACAGAGCTTATACTAATAAACATTACAGTGCAATGCCCAAAAATGCAAGGACAGTAATTGCGCAAACATCTGTTCTGTTTTACCGGGTGCTTTTTTTCTCACGTTGACACTAGTATTAACATATTCTTGGAAGCAGCCCATATATTATTGATTATCAATCAAGTAATTTTTTGGGGGGTGCATGTACAGACAAAAAAATAATGTGCTACTGCATGGCTTTTCAAAGCCCATTTGTGAATAGGGGCAGTGGTAGAGCCGGAGACTGTCAGCAAAAGATTCCTAGAGCCACCAGAAAAAGCAGTATGTTACTTGTCCCATGGAGAGCCCTTTCATGATACTACCTCCACGGGCTGACCTGCTCACTGCAATACATGCAGAGATGTTTCATACTCTGCACAGTACATACTCTCATTCATGCCTTCTCCTAAGTTTGGCTTATTAATTCCTTGTAACTTATAAAACATAAGGAGCTGAGTTTGTTTCATTCTAGATGGATTCTTTACTTATTTTAGGCTTTTTATTAGCTTTCAGTATTCCCCAGGGTTGCCAGATTGATTGCACTGGATTTGGCCTTTCACCAAGAGCATGTCAGGCTAAAACCATGCTGAACAGTGGTAAAACCAATGCACTGTACTGAATCACACAGATAGCTGGATAGAGCACCTGGATGCCAAAATATAATCACCCACTATAGCTCTCTTGGCCAACATTTTACATCATTATGATAGCTTTTACAGAATGAGGACATGGAGACATGCAACTCATATTAGCAGGCTCCATGGTACACCCATGTTCATAAACATCCCTCTAAAAAAAATAATTGTGATGACTAAGTATTATCTTTCTGGATTGACATTAGGGGGCAAGTTATGGCCACATATGCCATCAATGACTTAAAATTGTTGAAGATGAAAGTTTTCTCTAGTAAAGTCAGGTGGATTTATACTGGAATAAAATAGCTATGAAACAAGTCTAATAAAGTGATTTTTGCAAAAGCAAATGCCTCAACTTAGCTTCAACACTTATTTAACTGGGAAAAGCCTTTTATAGCTAGATAGACTTCAACATACCATCAAAATTGCTGATAACTGCTAGTTTGACCATGAAAAATTATCTACATTATAATTCTATCAGTGTATCTTATTGTACTAGAACAGGGTTGCAATCACTATTAATGGAACTAAAGGAATGGTGTTTTCTGGATGGAAGCAAAACTGGAAGAGAAAACCCCTAATCATCAACATCTCCAAACAGCAATGTAGCACTGCAGAGAGAGAGAGAAAAAAAATAATAAAAAGGTTTTTTACTGTCCCACTTGATTCATTTTTGTCATTCAAACAACTATCCAGCAGGCTGACCTACATCTATTACTGTCTTTCCTGGTTAAAGAAAAAAGACTTACAGGCGTTTGAACACCAAGACATGAAGACTCTATTTACTTCAAGTGGAAAATATTACAAACCCTAACCTGTTTAAAACATTCAAAACATTATTATGCCCTTCCATCATTCTTTCCATATTCTGTTCTATTTTTCTTGCCAAAACAAAACCTGTTATGTAAGTTTTTATACCTTATTTCGTACGTTCCTTCAAATACATTTCTATTAATTAGTTTTCCTCTGCCTTCCAAATTTAGCTGATGCTACTTGTTTTTTTAGCCCAAAACTTCTTGCAGTCTGCTGTTCGTCTGTTTTTAAATTAGTTCCTATTTGACATTTCCAGATCATCCATTTGGCTAGCAATAATATGCATTTTTAAACAATAACAGGGAAAATAGCCTCTTTCCAACTGCAAAACTTGTTTTCAGCCCTTTGGGGTGAATGCTGAATGCTCTAAAAAAGAAAAAAAAACCCTGACATTGATTAACAATAAGCCTGGGTGGACACAGCTGAGATTATAGATGTTTAGAGTTCAGTCTGGCTTCTGTAACTAAAAAAAAGGAAAAATTTCACTCTGAAATTATACAAGCTTACAAAAAAGACAGCACTTGTGATTCAGGATAGGTCTGCTTCTGCTAGAAGTCAGGGGTCCTGAGAAATCTCTTAGAAAATTTATGCCTTGGGCTGACATCATCACCATGTTCTTTTCTCAAACACCCATCCCATTTCTGTGAGCCAGGAAGTCAGATGGGTGACTTCAAAAAGAACATAAAATATTTTGTGTCTACGTCTTTGCACAAGAGTTTGAGACTGTACTACTAACAGATAAATGACCTTATAACAAATCCTCCAACTTTAGGGAGTAACTTGAGTAACTTTTTTCGCTAACTCAACAAGAACAGGAAAAAAAGACATGAAGTCTTTGAATGTCATCACATCTTCATAGTGCAAAGTCCTACAATACAATGAGTTAGAGGGACAGAGTTACACAGCACTGATGTTTCTGCACACTTTGGGGCTAATGGAGATAATCGATTCTGAGTTAGCCTGAATCCTGATTTGGATTTGAGAGCCTCGTTTTCAGCAAAGTCCTTATGCAAACACAAGATTATGTTCAATGAAGTGTTAACATGGTGAGCATCTTGCCCTGGCCAGCCATGTGTTGGTAAGCAGCTACATTGCAATGACATACGTTGACATTTCCTCTCTGCCTGCTTCATTCATTTTTGTAGATACTGCTATGTTTCATGGAGAAGAGCAATGTGCCTCAGGCAATATTTGTTTCCCAGTCTGCTGCAGGAAAAATAGTTATTTCCTCATAAGGAGGAAGACACAATTCACTATCTGGACCTGAATTACTAATATCACCTCCTCATGAGACTGGGTATGCTGCTATTCCCAATGGAATTGAGAGTTGTGGTAGCTTCTACCCCCATTAGTCCAGGTTTAAAGTACCATTCAAGACAGATGTGAGAATTTGTTTATAAATGCGAAAGATTTAGGTATTAAGATTTGAATATAAACCTACACTAACACTGCAGTTAAGATAACCTGTAACAGTTCTGCTGAACTGAGGCCTCAACAGAAGGTTGTCCTTTTTCCTTGCTAATTGTACTTAAATCTCAAAAGGACTGGTGATCATTCCAACAGCATCATTAAAATGTACTGCCATTGTTTACAAATATGTAGATGTTTCTACTGGATTTCACCATCTGTCTATTCAAAACCGTTCTAAATATTCATTATCATCTTTGCTTGGACATTGTCTTTTTTATAGTGCCTACTGATTTTGGTACTTACCATATCCCCTGCTGCAAGTGAGAACTGAGGGAAAGAAAAATACAGTAGACTGGGAAACACTTAAAGGCTTAATTTTTTATGCCACCAGATTTCTGCTAATTTCTGAAAAACAAATCATACGCCTTAGTAACACATCACCAACTCTTGGTGTTAGCTAACAAGAATGCAATGAGGTTGTCAGATGATGGAAGGATTAAACTGGGTTAAACAAGATTGCTCTGTCATTAGGGATGATACTGTCTGCGACAATCAAACACTTTGCAAAGGCTTCATTCTGCAATCACAGCAAATTTTTCAGAACTTGCCAGCCCTCCTCAAAGTACATGAGATCAGCATCTTTCCCAGCATGAAATCAGAGCTGATCCTGTTGTTCCTCTGCATCAGTTACCACTGCAGCACATCCTCTGCCTCTTTTTTTTCAAGGACATGTATTTCCTCTTGCTGGGAATTCACATTAATGAACCCTTTCGTTTTGCTGAGTCCCCCCCTTTACATTGCCCCAGGGTTGCATGTGAGGTTGAGCACTGCAAGGAAAGGTCATCCAAGTGCGTTGTGTTCCCCCTTTGTGGGGAAGCACACACTGCTGTCAAGGTCTCCGTACTGAGAGAAAGACGCAAAGCTTATTGCTATTACTCCTCTGCCTTTTCAAGCCTTTATTTTCTAAGATATTCCATACTTAGTGATTTGGTCTCACATTTATATAACACAGTATCTAATAAAAGACTATCCAACCAAGAAGATAGGGTTTTTAAACTACCATTTTGTAGAGAAACACTCTGCAGAGGAGGTAGCAGTGCTCTCACTATGTAACCCTACTTCATCAAACTGGTATTAAATAACATCTTAGATACTCAACTTCCGAACTTACTGATACCTTCAGTTATTGAATGCTGGGCAGTTTTTTAACATCTTTCTTCTTTGTACAAACATTTTTTTTACCTTCACTATCCTCAAGTACCTTTCTCTAGATGACTCCTTCTATCCCTCACTATTCTTCATGTGAGATCTTCTGTCACTTGTTTGACAGCAAAGCCACCAATATGTAAAAGTTGTTGTTCTTTTAAATGAAAGTCTACTATGAGAGATTTTAGTTCCTCTCTATTGAAATCTTAATTCACAAAACCCAGCTAATTATGAGATTTGAAATTCTTTGTAGCCCCCAAACCATCCAGTAAAACTATTTACGTCTCCTTAAACAACTGTAAAAATTACCTGCAACTTCTATCCATATCTCTTACAATGCAATATTGAGAAAGAATATGTTATTAAACGTAATCAAGTTCTTTATCTCTGACAATATAACATAACAGCAAATAATATAAAGCCAACAACCAGTGATTAATAAATACCACAGCCTGGTCTAGTGGAAGGTGTCCCTGTCCATGGCCGCGGGGTTGGAACTAGATGATCTTTAAGGCTGCTTTCAATCCAAACCATTCTATGGTTCTATGATTTGCAACATAGGAGATAGTTATCTGTGGAGTTTATAGCACTACTTACAATGGAGAAGAAAATCAACAGAAAAAAATTCAAGTGGTACATCAGAAACAATTTCCTAAAATCAAGACCTCTTAATGGAAGAAAACAGGACTCCAAGCTGTTGTATGTTTTTCAACCAGGGATCTCAAAGCACTTAAGAAAGGATGTTAATAGTGCCTCCTCATAAAGAAGCACCTACAGTGCAGAGGAACAAAGTGACTTGCCATAAGATCAAGGCCAGATTGGCTTCTCATCTTAATACTGCAAAAAATACATATTGTAATAATAAAGTAAGACCGTATGTGAAACTCGAGCTCCTTCAAGGCTATTTAAGGAGGCCGTGACCCATGGATAAATGCCTCATTTTGTTTTTAACAGCGTTATCTTGTTAGACACAGAAACAATATTAATTCACTTAAACCTGACTTGGACAAATAAATGACCAGTTGTCTAATAAAGCCAGTCCTTTTCATGTACGTACAAAACACAAAGAAATAGATGAAGTGTAATAAATCCAAAAAGACCCTGAACCATCCTTCAGCTTTTCTCTAATGCATGTTCAGCTACATATCCATCCCATTATGCCTTCTGAAACTTTGAGAAGAGCTGAAACGAGAGAATGGGTGGTTGTGACTGGCAAAGACAGTTCAAAGTTGGAAGTGTCTGCCTCTCCGCTGGTATTGCCTAAAATGCTAACCTTGTCTAGGAGGAAGCAGTGACTTCGCTAGTGTGGCACCTCATAGATCTAAGGTGTGCTGTTTCTCGTCCCATGTATGTGAGATGACATTAGAGATGTTTGGATAAGGTTGGCTCAATAGCCCATTAATTAATGAACTGTACTTTTAAATAAATAAAAGCTAGAGTAACTGTAATACAAAGAATATTCACTAGATTAAAAAAAAAACAAACCAAAACAACAAAACACAAACCCCATTTCTTTAAACAAATGAACACTGAAGAAGTGGTGCAGGCTAGGATGGTGATTTCAGTGATTATCAGAATGTGGAGTGAATGCTTTATATTGCCATTAAAATACCATCACTACATAAATGATAGGATCTTTGTTTTAAGAGATCCATACTCATAATAGTCTCCTGATGTAGAAGAAATCTTTTGTACTTGAGATCCCTAGCTGCCCAGCATTTGTAGCACTTCAAGAGCTGAAATGTAACATCTACCTGGAGTTGCAGAAACAAATGTTATGCACAGTGGAGATTTAAGGACAGAAACTATTTATTCTGTTGAAGACAGCCAACAGATTCCTTATGGCCACAAGGAAAACCAGGTCATTTCCTACAGTTTCAAAGCCACCTTGATCAGAATGGTAAAACAGCTGAAATTTCCAACAGCTCATTTCAGATCTGTTGGTTAGGTGGTCAGCAAGTGCTTCCACAGTCACACGCTGCTGGGAGAGGACAAGAGTCAAGAAGAAAAAAAAAAAAAAAAAAAGTCATAACCTGCAAAGTTGCAATGGAAATACATTTTTGTATGATTCAGAACTAAAGTAAGATTGTAAGTTATGATCTGTCTAAACATATGGACATTTTCCCTGAGTAAGGAACCAGCTTTCTATTTAATTAATAAAAAGGAATATATATTTGGGCAGGAAATAATTAGGAATAATTAATGTCTATGAACGTGCATTGTCATTTGTCTAATTTGGCTTTATAGCATTCGCCACTGCAAAACAGCACTCAAAACATATTAGAACGTTCAATTGCAGCTGCAATAGTTGATTTTGTAAAGTACAACATTAAAACACTCAGCAGGTCAAGGGAATCAGTGACACCTGAATGCGGAAGTGAAGCTTTCAAGTACTCAGGAGGTTGAGGAAATCACATACACACACACACACATTAGCATTGTACTTGAAGATGCTTAGGGACTCAATTTTTCTGAACAACAACTTCAGCTTCCATTACAAGTCGTACTGAAGTCATAGCAAATTCAAGAGCAATTTTGATTTTCTTTTCTCAAGTGACACCATGTAGCTCTGGGATAAATTACTTTCAGATGCTTTAAATGTAATTTAAAACATACCACTTACAATAAGGAAAACATTATTGTTTATGAATGTTTTACAATGATATTATGGAAAAATCCGTCTTTGCTCAGATGATGACGAAAAAAGAAAGACTGAAAAAAATCTTTGAAATGATAATACTTGCCAGGTTACTCCCAATTAGATCAGGAGACTGCAATAACCCTTTTTATTTCTACCCAGCAGTATAGTTAGGAAAATGATATCAACTTAAAATATCTTTAACAACTCAAAAAATTATTCTAATTGGTTTATTATAATATTAATAATTAAAACTTACTTCCAAAAACGGATCAAACATAATTTGTATATCTACTAAACCCTGCAGGAGCTGGGAATGTAGAAGTAATCAATACGCAAAGAAATTAGACTTAATGGGGTTTGTAGCACTTTATTCACCTCAGTGGGTATACTAATAACACAGATCAGTAATTTATGACGATTTAAATTTCTTTCTGGACAATACGATGAAATGGCGGAGGATGGTAGGCATAGCATAAGGGAAAAGGCTGTGACCTGTGCTACCAGCCTGGCAGGGCTCTGAGAGCAGACAAAGAAGCAGGTAGTTTATTTTTGTGTGCGCTGAACAGGTGGCCCTGGACTGGAGAAGTCCTGGATCTGACCTGCTAGCATCCCAATGGGTCCCCAGGGCCACCGCACTGCTGTGGGCAGAAACCTCTGGAGGCTCAAGCAAGAGCCTGAGGGCTGCGGCTGCGTGAGGACTCTGACCGAGATCCTCTCCAGGACAGGATTTGTATGGTTTAAACCCAGACATGCACACACTGACCCAAGCTCAGTGTGACCGTGAGAAAAGGCCTGAAATAGGAGTGGAGGGGTATGGAGCATCACAGCTTCTCCATGCACTACAATGCCACAGTCTCCTTGGGATATCTAGCCACCCTTTCCTCCCTGCTCAAACAGCTTTTTTAAGAACTATTTTTATGAAATAAGTAAAGAAAATAGCTCTATTACTGAGTGAGCTAAGCGAGAATGATACAAAGCCTGTTGGCCTTAGATATCTGAGTTACCTACTTTGTGCAGTGGTGCTTTGGCATCCCTAGATTCTGGTATCGACCAGTTCTTTGGGGCACGACATTTGTTTTAACTTGATTTGGTTAAGTGTACAAACCTAAATGATAATATTAGGAGTTTTGTTTTGTTTGTTTGTTTTTCAAACACAGAGTAAGAGAACTCAGTTTTCTGTTCCCCAGAGCACACCCAGGTAGTCTGCTTCTTTCTGCAAACTTCAATAGCACAGAGGAATCATGTAGTCTTTGTTTATAATCTGATTATGAAATTAATTTCCCTTCTCTTGTACTTGTATTCCTAAATTTTCATCTGAATGAGACTATCTCTCTCTCTCTCAAGGTCATATTTCCCATCTACTGAAAATCAGAAAGCATCAGATCTCAAAAGTCTCATTTTTGAAAGCTTTACTAAAATATAAAAGACCACCTACATTTTCCCGTGAAAGAAAATTCTCACTTCATCAGGAGGGAAGCTGCAGCAAAACACAAGTTTGCCCTGAGAAGCAGCACTGCCCCAGGGCAGCTCTGGTGACGATCTGAGGGAAACCACCAGGTTTCTCTGATGAAGAGGAGGCCATGGGCCTCCTGCTCTGTCCTTGCTCTGGGATAGGTGGAGGGGACACATTTAGTGCCTCCCCTCTCCCTCCCCAGGCAGGCTATAACCAGGCAGAGGATCCAAAGATACAGGGCGGGAAGATAATAAAACACTGCGTTATATCGCTTTCCCAAACAGTCTTGTTTATCCTAACGGAGAGCAGCGGCAGCAGCGCCAAGGAGGATGATGGTGTAACACAGTGGCATTTATCCTCATCTCCTCACAGGATAACGCAGGAAACTCATTTGATTAAAGAGGCGGCTCTGTACTTTATTGCTCTTGATTTCTTTCTTATTCGTGAATCTCTGGATAAATTCAACATACTTTCCAATATTATCAGAACAATCCCAGTTACATTTGAGAGCTAAAGCAGTAGCATGATGTAGCAGAGAGACAGCTTTAGCAGCCAAAGCATTGTGCTGATAGAGACTGAGTATAGACATGCCCTTTAAAGCCTAAAGGGAGGAGAAGCACTGAAATTTCTGTTTATTAAATTAATAGGTCCAAAAAGCTTAGCATGCTGAGACATCAGGCTGTTAGCAGAAGCCCTGCTGGCAGCCCACTTAGAGAAAAAAACAAAGCTGTGACAGCAGATTAGGTTGAGGAGTTGGGGTTTTTTTGCTTTGTTTTTTTTTATTTTTTAAGAAGTATATGAAGAAGTCAGCAACTGATTTCAGTGGTTGCTTCCTCCAAGTCTAAAAATAACACACAATGCTATACATCTGTGGTCAGTCAATGGCTTAGGCCAAACACCCAGCAGATGTAAATGACACCGCTCCCTACCCATGGGGACAATGTAGGGTTTACCAATGGTAAACAGCTTGGTGGCAATGGGCAGATGGCTACATGGATAAGCAGTCACTTAAATATTTAGTTCTCCAGCAGACTAGGCTAAAATTGTGACATCCATATAAACATTATGGGACCTGCTGAGGTCTTTCTGTTTCAAATAATCGATCCTTTTATTAATAGATTTTTCCACAGTAATTACCAGGATTTGTGGTAACTGTTCTATGGCAAAGTATCAAAAAATAAATTGAATACACATAACTGATCACCAGATGTCACTGTCTCGTCATTCTAACATGGCCAAAAAACATAAATCCATCAGCAGAAAACAAAACCAGACAGACAGACAAGAGGTGAGAGAAAATCTGGAATATAAAGACACAGACTCCTTGTTAGTCAGCAGAACTGGAAGAAGAAGTAGTCATGGTTTACTTTGTAACCAGTTTGCCAACTCTCTTATAATCACTGATTTGTTATATTAATTTCCTGGGGATTTCCCCAGCCCCCATTGGTAGATATCACCGATTACCTTACAGTTGCAGAAACTTACAATGATCAGTGACCGGTGTGAGCATGCTTCCAACGAAACCAGATGGGTCTGTACAGTCAAGATTACAGTAACTGGTTCGACTGGCTTTCTGGGTAGTTTCTTCCATTGCACATCTTTTAGGAAAATTCCAGTTTTGTGAATACGTCTATCTAGGGTTAGAGGTCTCCTGGAGTGATGCTAATATTGAAGGAATTTCAGTAGCTCCTAGTCAAGTAACACATCATCATTAAAAATGCTTTACAGCTTGCACATTGCTTTACTCCCAGCTGCTACAAGGAGGGATAGCTATACTAGCACCTTGTCCTGCGGCAAGCTGTGGTTCACGTCACAGATTGTTTTGGCAAGGGCAGAGCTTTCTGGAGTTTTAAACACTACTGCCCTCCACTAAAGGAATGTTTTACTGGTAGAATCAAATCCCAAGGAATGTGTCTTCGCGCTCTCATGAAATTAATAGGTCCAAAAAGCTTAGCATGCTGAGACATCAGGCAATTAGCAGGAGCCCTGCTAGCAGCCCACTTAGAAAAAACCAACATATTCTTTGCACACTTTTGGGAAGCGTTATATAATGTTTTCAAAGGCACAGGGCATAGTATAAATTGGACTATTAGACTAGAAAAGTGAGTGGATATCTATCTGTAGTTGCTCTTATACCAGATAACATAGTCAAATTTGCATTGATTTTTAAAACATCTACTTGGGCAGCTGGTTCCTTGTGGAAAGGAAATGATCCTTTGTGTTATTTAAGAGCAGCACGCACCTCAACCCTTTCCCACTTGCCCCACAAATTAAGTGATTAATTTTATTTGAGCTAAGAACAGAACTGCTTTTCCACATAAGGGGTTTCCTTATGCTAAGTGCTTTAGCAACACAGGGTAAAGACAGTCAGTCTGATGAATACCTTGGAATGTGAATGCAAAAGGCAGAAGGAAAGGAGTTTTAATTTTTTTTTGAAGAATGAAAAAATACAGCATAGAAAAGACTAGTGGTCATGTTTCCAAGAGGAGTCATCAATTAACAATTCTTTCCTGTTTCCAATTATTTTAAAGCACCTGTTCTTTAGCAATTTCACTATGATATTATTGCAACTCTTCGTTAAAGCTGACAAGTTTTAATGGGAATTTCGAGTCCAATAATATGCCATCTACTTTTAATACAGCCCTTTAAATAAGCAAAGTCAAAGATTTAACATCCATTTAAAAATGGGGATTAAGACTTCTGACTGATTTGCCTACCATGACCAAGAAGACCAAAGGCAGGACTGGGGACTGAATCCCAGTCTTCATGACTCCCTGTCTAATGTTCTGCTCAGACCAGCCTTAGTGACTAATAACAGCATTACATTCCAGAATACAGTTTAATTTTATAGACTTGGAACATTCACATGCATAAAAGTGTTCTTCCATAAAGATGGTGTGTGGCTACAATATAATAAACTGCTGAAAATATCCATGTAAAAACTGCATCTTACAGCCTAGGATGCCTGTGAAGTTATCTAATTACAAATATTTTTACACTTAAAACCGTGAGAGGATGGTACACAGAGAATGAATAATGTAATGTCTATGCATATGTACTGTCAAAAGAGAGAAACAAAAGCCTCCAAAATTCATCATGATGCATGACAGCATAACCAGCACAATGAGGGAAACAGCGCACCTCTACATGAGCTAGCAAGTCATGTGCGTTTTCCCCAGTGTTACAAGGCATGTGGCAGCATTATCAGTCAATCTCTATGATCGTCCTTCTCTCACACCTTGCTTTGCTTTAGAGAAGCTGTTGATCTAAGGGAAGCTGCATACACCTGAAGTGAACCAGAGACTTGATAGCTTGTGCTTGGGAACTCCCAGCTTGGTTTGACATAAGGTTAAGTGCTCTTAAAGCTGCCAGATGTACTAACAAGAACCGCTGCCTTTATCCATTTTCAGCTGCTGCTGTAAAAATTGCTTTAGTTGATGCTTCAGTTGACAGATACCTGTATACATATGTAATTAACTCAGAGACAGGGATATTGCTTAGGCACTCAGTACAAGCTTGTCTACCTTGGGCTTTTTTTTTTTTTCTTCCCCTTGTTCCAGTTTATTCTATGCCTCCTCATTTCAAAGAAAAAGTTGGTGCTGTATCAAAATGAATTTGATACATTTTTATATAATGCTGATATTGCTTATACTGGATTTGTATAATGTTACCATTACGAATTTTTGACTTGGACATAGATTATAGATTATCAAGACAAAAAAAGAAAAAATTTTCTGCTTATTATTTAACGTTTTGCCTGAGTAACAATTACAGCATCAAGGCTACTTTGGAGTTTGTTAGGTATTATAATTTTCAACATAGCTAAAGACTGTTAACATTGGTCCTGTAAGTTTTCTTAGTGATACCTGTGTGAAATATTTGCTGACACTAATATACAGTTGCAAGTCTTCTTGTTTAGGACAGGCAATAGTCAAGTACTTTTATAAAGGTACTGCATGTCACTACAATTCAGAGAAGATATGATGGACTCAGACTAGAAAACTTTATAAAAAGCTGAGTAGGAGCTTAGTTTGTATATTAATTTGAGTTCTTAATCTGGAACAAAGTAAAAGCTTTCTGGCTTGTTACTGTTACAGAAATGCATGTAATTATTATTTTTTTTGTGACAGTTTTACGTCCATTAAAGCTCTGGAAAAACCATCAATATTTGCCAAATGGAAAAGGCTAAAATGCTAGAGAAAAACATACTGAGCAATTTGATAAATTACGAGGGGAAAAAAGCCACCGAGCTTTTTTGATTATGATTTCACATTCAGATCTCATAGAAATTTCAATCAAGTTACAACCCCAGCATGATAGGTATTATCCAACAATATAGCAAGCGACAGCTCCTGTCCCAAAGAGATCAGCATATTAATATCACTGAATTTAGAAGATGCAGTAAGAGTGAAATTAAGAGTGAAATTTGCCCTTAATGCAGCCAAGACCTATGCATTGAACTCCAAGGAATGAAATCCTGTGGAGTATTCAGTTACATACTCTCTACTGAATGCATTTGTGAACTATGGATATTCATAGTGCATCACTAAAAGTAATTGCAGATGACCTATCTTATTTTCAGACAAAAAGCAAATGGAGTAAGGTTTATTTAAACAAACTCATTGGGGCTGAAAACCTTACTTCCTAGTAGGACCACTCAGAAAAAGCCAGAATCCATGGGGTCCTTAAAGTGGTCTTGCACAGTCCAGTGCAAGCTTCATTGAAATCTAATTGAAAGCAATTGGACTGAATCAGATGACATAGAATCTTAACTAGAAAAATTAAAATGGCTAAAAAAGGGAGTAGTTGAGCAGTGCATGTGATGACAGAAATGCCCCACTACCGAGGTACTGGGAGTCACAAAGAGAAAAATAAAATAGTTAAGCAGCAAATGCTTTAGATGATGATGAATCTTATCAGTGGGGTTTCTAAAAGGGCTTAGTGTTTGGCTCCTTTTCCAGTAGGGCCAACAAAAGTCTCACCACTGTCAATAGACGTGTCCCCACTGGGGCATTAACAGGGACAGATGTGTCATGTCCATCACCATCATCACTTGCTCCCCCACAACCTCCCTCTCATGCTAAAAAAAAAAAAAGTGCCAAAACCTGTAGAATCCCCCTGCAGAAGATTCATGCACTGTATCCTTTCCAAGTCTGCAGGTATGGGGAAAGTACTTCACCCCTTTGTGGAACGAGCAGTGATGCCAGCCTCAGGTCTCGGGCTTTTCAGGGACCTACACAAAGACTCTTCAGCCTCAGCATCTCCCTTCCTCTTTGAAAGTTCAGGGAAACACTGGCTCCCAAAGTTGGTGTATAAGAGTGTGGGGATTAAACACATTGAAGTAGACAAGAAATCGTGGCAGCAACCTCAGTTCAGCACAAATAGTCCTCACAAGCAAGACTTCAGAACTTGCTTAAATGCTTTGCTACCCTGGGGAAAAAGTAAAACACAAGGCAGAAGGGGTAATTTGCATCAAAAGGTCATATTCTTTTCTGTCACAAGCACCATGGTCACAAGTCCTCTCTATCAGGGTACTGAAGTTGATCTTAGGAAAAGCTGGGCTCTTTTCCCTTATTCTGATGGAAGGGCTGCTGCTGCACCTCAGTGCTCTGGTGGATGGGAATCCGTTCCCAAACCGCCAGTCTGGAAGTATTAATGTCTTGTCTATATCCATTTATTCTTGTATCACCATTATCCTTCTCTCTCAATCTGTTTTTATTTATATACAACAATGTCCCTGTTCAGACTTTGTTCTATGAGAATGAATGACAGCCCCTTGTTTCCTCCTGTATGATCAACTTTACATTCTCTTAATTAAATTAACAATCTTCTTTTGCTCCTTTTCTGATTTTAGCTCATCTTTCTTGAACATAAAAAAATGGAATTGCAAAGATATGCCAAAGGAAGCCACATCAACGCTTTGTTCAGTGCCTTAAACCACCTTTTTTTACCAGGAACTCGTCTCTGTTACATATTAAATTTTAATATACTTATTTTGCCTGATCTGCATGATGTTGCAAAGTACCAAGATCCTTTTAAAGCAGGAAAGTAGAAATTAGTACTTGCAGGAGAATCCAGGTGTGGAAATTGGATCCAATGTGCACTATGTTTTCACTTTAACTCTGCTTCTCTCAAAAGAAACTCCCCAATTAATGAAAAATGAAACATAAAAGGAAGGGGAGGGGAAGCAAAGCATGTGAATTCTGGTGTCATTTAAAAGTACCTGTCTGAAGAACATGGGCTAAAATGTCATAATATTGTCTTTAACACCATTAAACATTCTAAGAATTCAATCAACCCAGTCATTGCCATTACATAATTAAAACTCAGAACGAAATAGTATAATTGCTGGTTTATGGCCATCATTACATAATGAGTGGTTTTATAGCAATCTCAGCTAACTTGGGATTTGTGTAATTTTAAAGACTTGTTGATTTCCACAAACCGCTCATGATTTGATCCAGAATACTTCAAAAAAGAACTCTGTCAAAAGTGTTGTTTGTGGTTTCTTAAGTGATTTGAAAGGGGGTTCCTTTTGAAAGGGTTCAATAAAAGCTTAAAAACTCAGAAAATGTAAAGTGGATATTTTTTTTTTTTTAGAGGCCTAAACAGCCAGCTTTGAGCTGATAAAATAATAGAAATGTTCAGCTCAAAGTGATTTTTAATGAAGATGATAAGCCCCAGAAAATAACTATTTATGGGCAAGAAATAACTTAAATCGGCAGCTCAATCCTGGAGTTTCTGCCTCCCACACACCGGATTACGTGCTGTGCATCTCAAGATCTGAAGAATAAAAGACAAAGCCTGAGGAAGAGAAGGAAAAACAAACAAAACCCAAAAAACCTCCAACCTTCTGTGTTTATCATACTTCTCAAATAGTGGTTCAACTTAAGTCTTTCTGTCCTACGCTTGCCTCTTCCAGCTACCTAGGAGATGCTCTGAAACTCCGTCTTTCCTTTTCCTAGTTCCCTCCTGTCTCTGTGCTATGCCCACCAAGCACTGTGAAGGCGGTGGAGCACTGTATAGCATATGCCAGGTCTACCTCATTCCTATTTTGTGGGAGTTGCTATGGGGCCTGTTAATCCCTGCAGGTTTAGGTCTGTTTTGCTTAAGAACAGTATAAAGAGCTTGAGCTCAGAGACAAATGGTAGCAATCAAGCAACGCATACAAATCCTTACCACAGCATTTCTGGGCATCACAACAGAAAACAAAACAGGTAACCAAGTGCCACTTTTTATTAGACCCCATACAAGCACAACTGCATAAATATCCCCTTGTTATACAGCAATTGTCACTTGCCTATATGAACTAGAGCTAACAAAACAAATTATTGTAAGCACACACAACACGAAGCACAAGATCTCATTGCAGTCTATGAGTCTGAGAAAGTCTGAAAGTTTGGAGGGGTTAGCTTGCACAGTTTTTACCAGTACCCAGCTTAGGTGGTGTAAAGCTGGCTAAAATACGTCTACATAAGCTTAAATCAGACCTTTAACTGATGAGCAAATATATTTTTGGATGATGTCTTTTACTATCACTTACCAAAAAAATCCACCAAAACCCAAAAGCTAAGGTTGCATGAAAATCTCATCTCTTCTCATTTTATATACTACAGAATATTCTTATGTCAGTGTTTGGCTTTTCCTTCCTTGCAAAGAAGAACAAAATTACAGACATGTCAACAGAAAAGAAGGCGTATATTACAGAATATGTTAATAATGGAATCTGAAAGCTGAACTCTTTAAGACTATTTATAATGTAAGAATACTCAATATTGTAGTACTGAGATTGGCATGAATGATTCAAAGTATTTCTCAAGTGTGTTGTTAACAGAATAATAGTTATAATTAGAAAAAACAGTTCCCCATATATACCCTAGTGAGATAATACTAAGCGTCCCACTTGGGCAACAATGGCAAACCAGTATTCTCCAGGTTAACTAAAGGAAATTCCAGTTCACAGTGTGTACTGGGGAACAGGACAGTTACCTCTTTAACATCACTTGTGTGTCTAGAAGGTTGCATGTATTCTACTCTTCAAATAAACCACAAAAGCTTCCCCTAAATACAATTTCAGTGTTACTGAAGGGAAGTTTGCCCTGCAGCAGTGGGTGGTAAATGCTTATTTATGACTGTAAGGTAAAGGTACTATTCATCTTCAGAGCACGAGACCTTCATGGCTAAAACAAGCTGATTAAGGTTAAATAAGTCAATTAATTTTGCACCTGGTACCATGACTAGTGGATAACATTCTGCACTTATTGTCCTAGGAGAGTATATACCAACCTAAGACCAAGAACAAAGATATTTGGGTTAGAAAAAGATACTGTCATCCCTACATCTCTCAAGACTTGAATCAAATCAAAGACAATGAAATATTTACACAGTTGTTTTCTCACCAGTGTTACAACACAGAAATTTTTTTTCCCCAAAGTATCATCAAGACTTATGGCATGTGTGTAATATCTGCAGTACTTATTGAATTGATAAAGTCATGTTCATGAACTATTAATGGTTGGCACCACAGATGTGCAATGAACATTTTAATTGTATTGGCATGCATGCAATTACTCCAGTCCTCAGCCTGCATTTGCTAATATAACTACAGTTTAAAAATATCAGTATCAAAAGATTACATTCTACAGGACTAACTGAATCAATACAATGGTTTTAATTTGATTTCTATTGAATAAGCATTCAATTTCATGGTTAGGCGAAGCTTTAAGTTCCTGCTTCATTCACTTTTTTATTACCTAAAGTCACCCTATTTGATGGATATTCATTCATGAATGAACTTTTGGCCCTTTGGCAAAGAAGAAGATTAATTTGTACATGCCTCTTGTATTCAAAAGCGTAATTTATTTGCAAATCTGATTTCTAAACACACTCAGAAAAGAGGTCTTAGCAGTTCTTTTATCTAAAGTGTGATTCCAAGCTGTTGAATGACATCATGCAAATGACATCAGATGGTCTCATGTTCAGCCATAAATAGCATTCTAGTCAAGTTTGCTTAGTATCTCATTGCCAGTAACATACATTAAACCTGGGCTCTTGTATTTAAGCTCAGCTTTTACTACCTCATCCATTATAAGCAGTTGCCTCGTCTGCAATTTATTTTAAAAGGGTATTAGAAGAGTAAGGCTTTAGATTCATATTTAAAAGATAACCCTGCTGATGCAAAGATGTAACCTTTGTATGTCATCCTCTGTTTGGCCAAACTGTGTGTCAGCCATCAGAACAAGCTAGTTCTCCCCCTGCTAATGCTGCTTACCTACCAAGAGATTTGACAAACAGAAATATTCATATATGAACAAACAATTACTTCATCAAGAAGTTTGTCTTTTTCTTACCCCGTAAGTCTGATACAGAGGCTCTCTGATCTCTTTCTCCTTCTACATTTATCGTGCATTTCCTCCTTTTTACAGTTAGATTTATATCACATGATGTACAATATAGGAGATCTTTGTTCCTTTTCAAAAGAAAATTGGAGGGAGGGAAGAAAAGGGAACACCAAAACTCAAAGCCAATATACTTCTTGGAAAGCCTCCAAATTCTTCAGTTATCTGATTGATTACATGTTTCAGTTTTTCCATTCTATTTGCTTTATAAGTTATTTGCAACACCAAGTTCATAGCCACTGAGAGCAAGATGGAGCTCAGATGTCTCTATTCCACCCCACAGGACCAGGTTGAGTTCTGCAGCTAAAGACAGCATAGAGATAAGGCAAAACCGAAAGTATCATATTCTGTGTTTGAACTCGAGAGGCCTTTCTGAACTTTGATGGTTATGAAAACAGATTTACAATAAAACTCCTGCAGATATTACATTTTAATCCAAACATGATGTAGTTCAAGTTCAATGACTAAATTTGGCTGTGAAGAGATTCAGTAGAAGAAAGCAATGAAGACCGCTGTTCATAACCTGAGTGCTTAGTACATAGGGAGCAGCTGTAAGGATCTGTACTCAACATATTTTCCTGTTCTTTTTCTGGACTGTGAACAGTGTCTTAATTTATGCTAAAACAATCTGGCTGGAACCATTCATTCATCTCACTTCTCAGGTCCATAAACATCCACTCCTCCTCTGGATTTGCTATTCTGCTTTTTGTTTTCTTTCCTGCCTGCACATGAGGTAGAAACAAAGACTTTTGCAAAGTAAGCAGCAAGAAATTTCTGCAGGAAGGTTATAATTCAATGTCTTCATGTGCTCCTATTCAAATGTGAATGCATTGGTGTGTCTTTCCACAAATCTCCCTACCTTTTCTAGTAGCTAATAGCTTACATTTGAAGCAGAGGTACTTTACATAGTGGGAGCCAAAAAGTACATTAGTGAATTCATCTAAGAGAAGCGTGCTGTTAAATAATATGTAGACTAATTAATGTAAATGCAATGGTGAGAACATGCTGACATTGTTGAAGTTAACGATCCAGCTGCATTATCACTTCCATCACTGTAATATCGAGAAAAGCAAAGAATTCGGCTTTCTGCATCCTGGAACAGCATTTTCACTAGGCATCTTGCAGAGACAATTAAACAGTTTTTCTATACTTTAGTAAAGACCACCGTGTGATTTTATCATGGAATTTGGGACAACAATTTAGCTTTACCTACAGCCTTGAGCAAAATATGACATAAAGGTTGTGTTATGCCAGAAGTAGTTTCCAAAGCCCTGTGATTCAATGACTCGGTTCCCAGAGTCCCAGTTTTCCTGCTGCTCACTTATTTCTTTGGTGGCATGGCTGACATGCACTGCTGGGTCTAGTAGATTTTAACATCCTGTTTGATGAGTCAGGGATAGTAGCTGCCTCACTGAGATGGCGAGGCCAGCACCTGGCCCATTTCCATGCCTCACCCCCTCTCATGTATGCAATACCTATTTGCTAGGAAAGAGATTTTAAGAAATGCAGAGCTTTGACCAAAGCTCATTGGGGTCTAGATGGAATTTATGCTGTCATACAGTACAAAACTACCACCTCTTGTTATTTCATCCTATTTTGGCAAATAATCCCAGTGTGGCTGCACAAATATTTTAAATACAAGTCATATGACAAAAACAGCCTACTTTATTAAGGAGCTAAATTCAGACTGCATTTTAACCATGTTCAAGTCTGGTAATTTCAGTGGAGTGTTGTTGTCTTACAGGGGTGAAGATGGCAGTATATGGCAGATGTTTCTTGATATAAACACCTAACTTTCGAAAGCATCTAAGCATCTTCACTTGTAACTATGAGATGCTGACGGCCTCTGATGGAACTTTCAAATGTAGGCATTGAAATCAACAGGAAGTCAACATGTAAAAATTTTTAAAGCCTAACAGAAACTTGACATTTGGAGTCTAAACTCCTAAAGATCTTTGGTAACTACCCAGTAACAATCTATGTCCCTTTGACTCTCAAATTTGGGTCAGAAGTGCAAACCTCTCCTTTCAAAACAGGACCCTGACACTGAAAAAGCCTTCAGAGCAATGAAATGCAGCAAAGAGACACCAAGTCACTAGACAAGCTGCCAGCTCTGGTAGTGACACAGCAGATAAGCTGTCCTTGCACAGTGCTGTACGTAAACTGATAAACTGAGAAGAAACAATTATTAGTTTAGGCACAGCACCACACTGACTTCCAGTAATAATTCGGGGCAGCCAGTATCTCAAACAGGCAGTGTATGTACCATGAGGGCACAAAAGCATGAGAAGATGCTACCTTTAGCATCTCTGCCCTCTCTTCTGCTCCTGCACAACACAAACTGCCCATAGATCCTTTTGAAAGGTTTGTCCTTGTTCTCTTTAGGTTATTGCCAGAATTCCCTCACCAATCCCCTCTTGATCTGTGGATAGTAGGGCAAAAATCTTTACCAAAAGACTTCTTGTGAGAAAAACCCACATTGCTACTCTAACATTACCACCTGTAGCCTTTTTTAAATAATTATGCTTTAAGATAAAAATGAAAAAAGATTAGTAGTCCCAGAAATCTGGACAAATCAAGCATAAAACCTAATACATTTGGGAGGCTGGAAGAGATACAGATTGAAACAAGTATTTAATGCACAACATGAAGAAAGACACCTCTTCTGCAAGGGTGACCTGGCACATGCGAAAACAAGCTATCTACTTTTTACCTAAGAATATGCTACAGTAAAAACATCACTGATAGTTCTGATTATGATGGATAGGGTAGAGCGGAATGCACATGTCCTATATTGGTTCTTTTTCAATAACAGCAGAGGAAAAAAAGCACACATTTAACTTGTTAGGCAAAATAAGCAGATGTGCTGCCTCAAAGTTTACCAAGGAGTTGTTCTGTTGAATGAATGCTTGTCATTTATACAAAATTATTTCTTGACTTAAACTGCTCTTCAGACAAGGCATAAGATCTGAAGCACAGGCACTTCTAGACCTTTTGCATGCATGCGTGGCAATGAAGGAGGCTTTTGAAAAATCAAAAATTTGCATCAGCAACACACGACGCTTTCAAGGAAAATAAATAAAAGAATATGGTGCTCTAAATGGCCTACAGAACAGAACAGCCAGTGATGATCTTTTGGTTCATTTCACCAGGAATATTTTTGTTGCTAATCTTCATGGTTCAGAATGAGGGGCAGTACTTCTTAAGTAGTACAAAACTGCAACGAAAACAATACAATATCGTGCCATTGGTTCATATTTCACAAGTCAGAAATCACTACCATCTTATTTATGCAGGGGTAGGGTTTGTCTACAATCCTGATTCACAAATGCATTTAGCCATCAAAGGGCTTTTTTCACTGTGAAAATGAAGCTCATATGTTCTGGCCCCTGTCTCGAGCAGTGCCAGCATATATTCCTTTTCTACTCAAGTATGATTCATTTTACAATTTAAAAATTTCCTTCCAGCTACAAGTCCTGCAAAGGAACTGCTACTTAGAAAGAATAAAAAATGGTAAGCACACCTTGCCTAAAGCCACTCAGTCACAACATCTCTTTAAAATCACAGCAACACAGATTGCATTGGCTAAGTGAGAGCTGTGGCAAGGCCCCAGGCAGGCAGACAGACCTCTTCCTCTCCATGGCTTTTTCTATGACCAGACAATTACTGAGAAGCTTATACTCTACAGAGAGATTTTCTAGAGATCTCAGCTCCCCTCTAAATTCCAAAATATATATAAGGATTCTAAAAAAGTGCCCAGTGATAGAAAAATACCAAATACAAGATAAAGCACTACAATAAAAACACATTTTAGGAGAAAATGGAATTGTCAAACTATTTTTCTTTTTCTCTTTTTCCTTTCCTGTTGTCTTTTCATTGATGAAGTGTGCCAGTCAAATAGGCACAGGTCTATTTGTGACTGACCTTCATGGACAGCCCTTCTTTTGTTGTTGAAAAACTCTGTCAGAAATGGAGGGATCAAGTACCCTTATACCATGCAATCTAGCCTTTCAACAGAATATATTTGGTTTCAGAAAAATAGCAACTACAAACTTTTTGGTTAAAAAAACCCACCGATATTTGGAAATGATGTCATGTCAAGTCCACTTCTCATGAGCTAGCTGGAATTTCCAGCCAAGCCTATTTCATATGGGGCATCACACCCCGCAGCTTTTGTGATACATCACAGTAATTCAGTGAAAGAAAATAATTTCATATGACCTGGAATATAAAGCCCAGCTGCTGGAGGGGTTTGGAAATACACAGCGCTCAGGATGTTATATCTGCAGATGGGATTTATATTTATGCATCTTTACAGCTGAAAGGTTAAAAAGAAAAAAAGAAAAAATCTTTTTATCTCCTAGCCAACTCAGCTACACATATGCATTATGTATATGAATGAATGATAAATGGTAAATATATTTACCCTAGGGAATTACTATACATAACAAAGCAAACACAGGACCTAGTCTCCATTTCATGTAACTCTCACAAAGACAGAGAAAAAACCACTGAGCTTCTTAGACCATATAAATAGAAGGGGGGAAAAAAGGAGAAAAGAATCCAGTGGATGTGCAAATACTTTTACAGATACAGGTAATTTTCTACACAGTGCTCAGTTACCATGGTGATCAGCATGAATCAGATTAGATAATTTCTCTGCTTGAGAAAACCTTCTACTAAAGCCATTGGCAGGTTTTCCAGTTGATCTGCAGTGTTAGGTCCATGTTTATTATTTTTTCCTCTGCAGAACAGATTGTATGAAAGATTAAATGGCAACATGTGCACACAATAACATTATCTAAGGGAAAGACAAGGCGGGGTTTAGACATTAGTTACACACTGGCTCAAATGCTCATTGTAACCAAAAGAAAAACACCTATTAATCTTGGATAACTTTCAACAGAGCGACATGAAAACACAGAAAATCTATACCGGCAAAAAAACCCACCAAACAACCAAGGCAGAGAATTAACAGAGTGGATTAAACTCCTTTGACGTGT
Source organism: Ibycter americanus (assembly GCA_035590275.1). Lineage (NCBI taxonomy): Eukaryota > Metazoa > Chordata > Aves > Falconiformes > Falconidae > Ibycter > Ibycter americanus. Next base: position 84,785,890 of record JAVJGI010000001.1, read on the forward strand.
CAGTAAGACTAAATAATTGCAGATCTTGATAATGGACATCCCCAGCACCTTGAAGTGCCTTGCCTAAAGAGGCAGCTGCCACTTTCACTGCGCCTATACAGTACAGAATTAAGGGGGACCCAGCTCAGCATATCCTGACCGGAAACTGTCCTTCAAACAAGAATCAGAAGGAAAAGGCTGGCAGAGCATGCAGGGAACAAATTTCAGTGATCTCTTCTGAAACAGGCCACTTAACAATATGGATAAATCCTTTCTTTTCTCTGCAGAAGATGCTATGGCAGTACAGCATAATGGGGCAGGGCTACATGGGTTATGGGGTGGAAGGAGCTTGGGGCCTGCATTTGCTCTCTGCTCCCGTGTCTGGATATGTTGTTGAATGTAACCACGTAAGAAATTCCTTCTGTCAGCATGTTAGCCAGCATGTCAGCCTACTCAAACCATAAGGTAAAATACACTGACTTAAATTTCAATTATTCTGCTATGAAGAAATACAAGGACTTGCCCAAAATCATGCAAAGTAGGAAGAGCTATATGCTGCTCTGAGGCCAATGTCTACATCATTTCAACACTGTAAACTTCATGTAAGATGCTTGAGCTATCTGTCTAATTTCTCAGTTCCCAGTTACCTACAGAAAACTGAACAATTGTGGATCTTACTGAAATGATATTTCAATTCTTAGCTATCAAACCATCCTCCTTTTCTAAAGGCCACTAAAAAGCCTTTCCAGAGAGATGCACAGAGGGTTCAGAAGACCAGAAAGATTTCATTTAATTTTGAAGTCTACAATGCAAGTTATAAAACAATAGTTCTACTTTATTCCAGAAAAAAAGGCTCATCATAGCTTTGATGCTCTTAGTGGAGTGCCTGTGCAAAGAACCTTTGGTTGACTACACAGCAGCTAATTGGAGGATACCAACATATCACAGTATTTCTCCATGGATTTTTCAAGCTGATTCTTTCTTGCCTCTTTTGATCTCTTAAAAGCTACTGTCACTACAGCCTTGGCGAGAGTGTCACTGCATAATGCTTCTCGCACTCAATAGCCTTTGGAAGTGCATTCCCATGGTAACACTTCAAACCCTGATGGCTACATCATTCCAGCACAGTAAGCTTAATATCAGATGCTTGAGCCATCTGTCCAGCTCCTCAATTAACATAGTTAGCTACTGAAACTTGAGCAATTATGGATATTATTGAAATCACACTGCAATCAAGGAACAAATACACAACACAAAAGCAGGACAAAGGAAACCCTAAAGCAACACTGAAGCAGAGCTAGTATGAGTGAAAAGAGAAGGAGGGGCTCTTCATCCAGCATTGAATGCTAATTAGAACTTAATCTGGCCCATAATTTCTGTCTTGAGTCGTCATTTTGACTGTGGAGCAGTTGGAATCCTGTTCTCATTAGTGTAAATGACTGTGTGGTGCAAGGGAAAACCAAGCTCAGCAGTTGTCTCCTCTATAAATAAGCTTAAGAGAAACACCTTGGGACTGAAATGGAGTAGCCTAAGGCTAGGTCATGAGAAGGAAGATGCCCTTTTCTGCCAGATTTGGATTTGAGCTAAATACTGTGCAGTCACCTGAATTTATTAAAAGCAGGGTAGGTAAAAGTATCTGGGCACAATCAAATCCTGAAAGTTGGATCACATCCTATGGATGCTCCCTTATGCATGGTCTGTGGATATGGGGTACAAATCATCGGGTTACAGCAGGTAAACAGGGGCCCTGAGGGAACAGTGAGCAATTTTCCTACATACAGGCTCTCTCAGGGAGACCGAAAGCTCTGCCACATGCTATGTGAGGGGCAGCAGGCCCAGAGGTAGAGACCTGCAGGGAAGCTGAAACAGAAAATGCAGGAAATGACCTTGCAGGAAGGAGCAGTGTTGAGATGGCAGCAGCCAGGCACACATGGCTTAGAAGCTGTCTGCAGCTGTCTCACTGTTTTGTGTGAGGGCCAGGGAAAGAGTCTCACCTCACCTGCCTATTGATGGGTAAATTCAAAAGTCTTCCACGAGTTATCTGCAACATCTTAATAGTCCTTGGAGAGACATAGGCATTTCTAAAGCATGACTTATATGGCACTTTGTACATTTACTGTAGAACAAGACAAATCATTCCCTACTTCCCTCCATGGACTGTAAAAGTACTCTGTATGCCCAGCTCAGCTAGAGATGTCTGTACTGCAGATGTCTAAATTAAGGCAGCAGAGTCCTACCTTGGAGAGCTCTGATGACTGCAGTATGAGGAAGACTGTTTTCTTAGTTTACAGGGGTCCACTCTTGATAGTCTTCCATCACAGTATTGAGGAAATGATGTTTCCTACTACAGCTGCAAGGTCTGCCCTGCTAAGTCCTTGCTAAGGTGGTTACAAAAAGATGCTCAAGATTCTGCCCTGTCAGAAACAGCTGCCTGTTATCACACCTGAGCTCAACACAGCCTTCTTTCTTTTTGCAGTGAGAGAAATTCTGTTCCCAATGATCAAAAAACAACTGTATGAAACCTAAAACAAAGACATCAAACAAAAAAGTATATGTCAAAAGACATTATCATCACACATGTCAGCAAAAGAAATGCAAGGCACAAATGAAGATAACTGTAGCAGTTTGTGCTCTCACAGCAAGCACTGCTGCACAGCATTTCACCTTTCAGTTCATGCCGGTTTTGATATTTAAGTATTACTGTTAGCCCTGAGTATTTCGGACAGTGATTCTGTTTTTTTCATTGAATCTGTTAAGGGAAGCAGTAATGCCCAGTTAGTATTCCCATATGGCTTTTTGTTTTGCAGTCTCACATTCCCAGAGTCTCCACCTTTGCACAAGAGCTGAAGGGTCTCCCCTCTGTTAGCAGCCACTTCCCAGGCTTTTCACCCAGGTCACCTCTCAGTCTGCAGCACCAATAGCCTCTCCTCTCCTCTCCTCACTGGCCTCTCTGTCTGTCTCGTAGTTTGCTATATCCCCTCCACCTACAGAAATCAGCCCATAAATCATAAATATCACTTCTGTTTAAAGGAATTGGCCAAAAGTAGTCCTTTCCACAGAAACTCACAGTTTTGCCAGCCTTTGGCAAGCTCTCTGCAGTCAGATGTCAGTGCCTTCAACTGCAGGCAGCTTGCGTCCCTTCTTGCTTTTCCTCATCAAGCTTAGTTCCCATCTGGGAGGCAGAGATGATTACAAAAAGGCTGACTCTGACTCAGATTTTTATGGCTTGGCTGGTTCTCCCCTAGATGTTTATCTATCTAGAGGTGTTATTCTATTTCCTTAAGAAAAGGATATCATGGAGTAAATCCTGTTTCTCCTTAGAGGGATACAGGGCATTTTGATAGCCTATCAAAGCTGCCTTATGTTCCTTACAGTGTCATGATGGTCTTCTGTGTTTTTGCTGCAGACTATTAAGTCTGCTCCTTCTTACCAGAGACATTTTTCTAACTAGAGCTATTCACAGCACAACATTAATTTTTCTCCTCATTTTGTATGAATGTATTGATTTGACCACAGCTACAACTCATGATTTGTTTTGCTGCTGCTACATTCAGATACTTGAAATAATATTGCCATGTAATGCAAAGCTATTAACTGCAGCCTAAGATCTACCAGCCAGTGATGTGTGATAGAAAACCAGGGAACTATCCCAAAGGGAAAACTCAAATCATGTAAATATAGTTTAGTGATTCAAATAATTGTACTTGTTTTCAATAACATTCAAATGCAACATTCGGATTATGAAGTTAATTCTCTGTACCCACTCATCCATTGGTCTTTCAGTTATCATAAAACCCAGCTATTACAAGGTTCTTTGTACGGCTTAACAGTAAATGATCCATATGTGCCAGACTGACCTATTGTCCCATTCTATTTATAAGCTCAAGCCTAGAAATAGTACTCAGTGCCTCTAAAATCCATTTTATGCTGATAAAAGGCTGTCCACCTTCTTGTAATCAGAAAGATTTCCCATATTTTAATCTTGTGTATCATCAATATTGGGGACTCTGCTATTAAAAAATAAAAACTAGCTATTGCACATTTTTGCAGATCTTGTGGAAGTGACTTGGCTGGAGCCACTCTTCATTTTTGCTGGCTGAAATTGCAATACTGTAGCACCTTTAACTCCTGCCAGCAACACTAGCCACATATGTTTCTAACTGAGAGAAACCATCTGTAAAGAAAACCTGATTATAGTATGGGTTCACTCGCCTGCTCACAGGATTAACCTTGCCTCTGAGTGCTTTCTGTGATTGCATCTTTCCCAGGGAGATCTGTGGTGCTCTCCAAGGAGGCAAAAGGCCTGAGTTGCTATATCCTGCACATCAGTTATGATTCTCCTGGGTCTGGCGAGGTGCAGACGGATGAATAATTAATGCACTGTCTTTTAAATCCAAATATATTTACGAGGGAATGGGGGTTTTTGTTGGTGGTGTTGGTTGGGGTTTTTTTGACTAATCAATACATGACTTAAATTATACTTTCCCTTGCAATTTCACTGAGTGACAATCACACAATCAGCAACTGCGACTAAACTAAGAACAGTAAATTGTAAATCCAACAGTACTTCCCCGTGAAGGTCTATAAACATCCAGGGTCTCACCTTCTCATTTACTTCTCAGCAGATTGTTATTAAATCAGACAAACATATGCATACATTAAACACTTCACTGACCCAATATAGCCTTAGGAACTATACCATAAACCAGCATATGCATAAGCTTCATAAGTCATTACAAAGACATCCACAGGTTTTCAGCAGCAGCATAATACCAGAGGGTGGAGCTCTGTTTGACTCTTCCATTGTCACACAGCACAAAAGCCAGAGTATAGTTAGGCCAATAACTTCAGGTTTCAACCTAGCTCATTTTGTATGATTAAATTGTAGAAATAGTTATTTTGGTTGGTATTACTTCATAGTACAAGTTCTACTGTTAAAAATTTTAAATACTGTTTTAATGCTTCAATATTCTTGCAGTTTTGTGACTTAAGAGGAAGCCTGTTGTAATTTATTAGGTCTCCAAACAGGCCATTTTATAAAAATATTGACTTTTCTTTTTAAAGAAGTGAAAGGAAAGATTGAAGTTTTCATGATGGTAAGAGAATATATTTAAAATTATCAAAATGTGTGCTCCAAAAGTCCAAGTAAAAGAGAATTATTAATTTTAAAATTTTCTGATTTAATCCAGTTTTATGATTTGTAGACCTTAATCATAAACTTAGAATTCTTGGGGTTGCCATTCCTACTCCAATGTCTATCTTTTATGGAAATTGGAAGCCTGTCCAGAGAGGCACAGACTGCTTCAGTACCAAGCCATGACCTGAAAAATGATTTTATGCTACTCAACTGATACAACAGGGTGCAGCGAAAATGTTATTTTGCATGCTTCTAACTGGACAGGGACTTTAAGTATAATGGCAAGTGTGGAAAACAGCAGCCCACTGAAGATGGGCAAATACATGATACATTACCACTTCATATACCTCTTCCAGCACCTCCTCATATGTATAGTATGCATTACTGCTCCTTTCTATGTCGCACTCTCGTCTTTTATGTACCCATCTGATCCTTGTTATCTTTTTCAAAGTCTCCATACTTTGGCCAAAAGAGTGGCGGGGGGAAGACTGGAAAGAAGCAGCCATTAAAAATATGCTGAAAATACTGGCCCTACATGTCAGGACCATCTATCATATTCATTACCTCAGTAAAATTGCTTGTGTGGACAGAACACAAATTCTGTTAGAGTAGAAGAGGTATCTGAGCACCTGTTTGCATACCAGACACCTGGGGTCACAATCAGAGCATAAATAAGACCATTTCAATGGTAATGCTGATTGTACTGTACCAAATTTGCTAATAAAACCCCTCCATGCCTGAAAGCCACAGAGCCTAAATAAATGTGCTTCCAAGAAGAGCGGTAGTGTGAGCTGATTTGTAATAGGTGTGCAGTCATGAAGTGAAAATGGCAAGGCAAAAGTTAACACAAGACTGGGTGAAGTCGTTAGGAGCCCTACTAAGCTGTATGCAAAAATTACACAATAAGGGCATCTGAATTACATTGCAAATCTGATAGACTGCATGCTGGAAGCAAAGAAATGAGATGAACAAGGGCTCATCTACATTAGAAAGTTTTACTGCTTTAATTAATCCAAAAACATAACCAAAGCTGTGAAATCTTTCTAGTGTGGATGCAGTTTTACTGGTTAAATGAACAAGCACTCAGAGCTTACTACGGTTCAGATCTATCATTTACCCAACTGCACCATACTCTGGCATATTTTAATATACCCAGTTTTCTTGCACAGATGGTTCTGGCTACCAATTTAAGCTTCATATAGAAATATGTATCTTCTAGATCGCCACAGAGACAGGACTAGACCAAGGTGGTGCTCTGGAGACAGCTAGATTAGACCAGACTGGTCTACTGGCAACATGTACTGTGTACTCCTGTTCTTGAAGCGGCTGTCCTATGGTTCAAGCGTTAAACCGTAGTTAAATGCTTTCCGCAGTTCTATTACAAGCTTCTTGGGAGTCTAAGAACACCAATCTGTACCTGTGGTTCTTTGCCTATAAGGAAGAAAAAAATTTCTTTCTTCTCTTAGGTTGAGAACTGGAATTATCCCTTACTGAAAAAGTTGCTACTAGTTTCTCTACTGCAGTTAAATAACTAAATAAATCTGGCAGGTCATAAACAAACATATTGGGCTTAAATTTCCATATAGTGTGTGCTTTTTATGATGCAGTATAAATTCAATTATTCTGATTGCACGTTTGTTGGCTTACCTAAGCAACTAGCCCAGTGCGTTGTTCTGACATGAGATCTCACACCTGCACATCCCTGACAAAAGCAACAATATTAGCAAATACAGCTTAAATTTAACTGCAATATGTCATAACAAAATGACCAGGAAAAATAAAACCACAGAATATAAAAAAATCAGAGCAACAACCGTACACTTCTGATTAAATGTGAAATACTGTTTTCTAGTAGAACTGGAATTACCCAGAATATTTTTCAGAATTGTTTTCATGGCATCTTTTCAAAAGTTGTCATTCCCTGATGTGTAACACGCAGCTCAAGCTTGCATATCAGGTATCATCTCAGACAATAAAGACACTGAAAATTTTTTCACTTAAGCATGCTCCTTTGATCCATGTATCAACTTTTTCTGCAGCACAGAAATTTCTCTCTCTCCAGTTTGTAGATAAAAAGGGAAAGGTTAAAATGTTGGACATGTTTAGAATTTTTATCTAATGCGCAGATAACTCTCACATAGAGTACACAAAAAGTAGTTATTCCTACAGAACCTTTGAAAGTAAGTTTTGAAGCAGTAAGACTTAAATGAAATATTACTTTTCTACTATTTTATTTAGACTGTGCCAAAAGAGAATGAACAAGTCAAAACTAAAATATATATCATTCCAATCCTATGCTGCTATTGACTTTTTTTAAAAAAATGGAAAATGTTTTTTACCTTCATGTCGTTACACTCTCACATTTTCTCATGAACAACCTCTCACCTAATTTGACACGTCTATCTGCAGACAGAAAAACTACTGTGACTGCAAAGCTTGGACCTGCTTTCTGGGCACTGGGCATCAGGACACCAAGGTGCTTCACAGTTTTTTGCCTGCCTCTGTCTTCTAGTTTTTGTCTCCATAGATAATAAGCTCATAATGAGAAGGCTACTCTCACCCGCTCTGTGGCTCAAGGACTCAAACTAGTTGCTATCAAAATATAATTCTTCTTACTCAGATTGTAATCACACTTTGTTCACCTCTTTTCCTAACCATTCCATCAGCATTCTGCTGAGAGCACAAGAGAAAATGGACACAGGATGTGATCCTACACTACTTGGCATTTTTTTCACCTACAGATTAAGAACAATTCATCAATAAATAATTGATTGAAAATCACTGTATTAATTGCCATACATTGTGCACTCTGAAATCAATGCAAGATTTACCAAGCAGTGGCCACTATGGCTGCTGTGATACAAGTATGAATGTGGCATATCTTGCTGTACATTTTAATCCGCTCTAGGAACCAAGACTACTCCAAAACTGAGAAGTCCAAGATCAAAGGAAATGCAAAATAGTGCTGAAATCATGTAAGTCCTTTAGACGATCCAGATGGAAAACACATTACTATTTACAGTCTTCACATTGTGCTGAAGTTATGGTTATAGTATAGAGTCATTACCTCTCACTCCACTCTGGTGGGGTTTTTTTGCTGCTAAGTGCTGAGGTACTAAACAAAGCAGTGAATGTCATTTTGAGACTAAAAGGACGGCTGGGAGACACACAAAAGTCACAGGGCAGTTTATGTTGCTGGTAAATTTACTGGAGATTCTTTCTGTTGCTATGCATTCACCTTCTGACTGATCCATTTCAAATCATAAGTCAATCTTCCTCTCTATCTCAGTCCACAACAATTATACAATTATCTCTGCCTTTTCTCTCCTTGTCACCATGCATTTATGGTTTAGTTGGGATCACTATATCAACATCTGCAGGATCAGAGTACCCCCAGAATTTGGAAACCCAGATTTCTCAAAAGGACTTTAGGGCATTCAGCTGACTATAGCTTTAACTACTTGTACTTGATGTTTGCATGAACAGCTTCCCCAGGTGAAAACCCTCAAGGGAGTTTCAATGAAATAGCATCAACCAGGACTCCCAGCTGACATTCAGGAAATGGAATAGGATGTTACTTACCCATGTGCTCAGCATATTCAGTGACTGGATAGTAGTTTGAACTTCACTGAGTATTGGTGCATTATGACTTGGCTGTCAAGGTAGAATGCACCTGTTACACCAGTGTTATTTTGCAGACTTACGGTTAGTGGGAAGAAACAGGCAAACTGAGTTTTCTATCTATGAGTCAGGGCTAGGTCAGCATCCCTCTTTTAGAGCTGAATACATAAGCAGCTAGAGCATTTAGTATCTCTTCCCTTCCGAGACCCTGTGGCATATGGGACCCTATTAGATAAAAACACTCAGCTCTCATGTTCTGCTGGAAGAAAAGCAGTCTCCTTTCCATTCAGGTAGCAAACAATATAGAGGGATATAAATCAGTTCCCACAAGACCGCAACACAGCTAAGGATAATTGTACTACCATATTCATGTTCACATGGGAAGATGAAAGTTGACAGTACTTTGGAGAAAGTCATCTGCAAGACCAAATGTTAATTCTACCATCATCCCCCCCCTTAGCTGTGGGAGAAGGCAGCGCTCAAGCTCTCATGAAAACCTACTCAGGAAGGAAACAAGTCAACCTAGGTCTTCCTCATCCTGCTTTCAAGAACCCAATTAACTCTAGGTCCTTCATTAGAAGGCTGTAATCACTCTGTACCTTCACAACTTCCCACCTGAAAGACACAATGCTGTTCCAGAGAGGAAGCATGCATTTATTCTATTAGAAACTGGTGTAACAGAGGACTCTTTTACTAGGAAACCACATGTGGGTCTTTACACTACAAGAACCCATACCTGTTCTTGGATGCTGAAAAAGTAAAAGAAAACTGGCAAAAAAAATGAGGCATGTGGACTTGGATTTGGCATTCCAGTAAGGCTCTAAAGAAACAGAGTGAGCTACTCCTGAGAAATGGCAAGAAATGGCAAAATATTTAGAGAAGACAGGATTGAGAGAGTTTATACTTCTTCATTTATAAGGTGAGGATAAGGTATAACAAAGAGTTAATATTTTAAAGGACAAAGGAACTTAATAGCTTAGCTGATGACAGCAGAGCTGAGAGCAGGAAGTGGGAAAAAAAAAAAAAAAGGCACCAACAAAACACCACCTCAAAAACCCCAAATCAACAAAACCCCACAAATCAGTCTGACATTGCTGTGCTGGTTTTTTTAAACCCAGATAACAAGTGCATGTAGGAGTATGTAGCATTTACTCCGAACCTTTTATTCCTAGAGTAAAAACAAAAAGAATTATTTGTATCCCAATTTCATTCAGATAGGAAGAAAAGCATTAAATAATTTTGGCTACGCCTAACAGATCAAACACTAGGAAAAGCCACCTCCATTTTATAGAAAAGCAGAACAAGGAGGTGCAGTTGTTTGCCCAAGTCCCCACAGCAAGTTAGCAGACTAAGAGTTCTGGCTCCAGCTGAGCATAGCTATCAAGCAGGTACTCACAAGAATTGCAGGATTGTTTCCTCCTCAGTCTTGAGCTTAATCCTAGGGGCAGCCCTGTCTCTTTTTCTTCTTAAGAATCTACAGATATTTCCATTACTCCTATTTCTGTCTCCTTCTGAGAAACCTGAAATAGAGAGCAAGACGTAACCTTGCTGTCGCTTACCTTCTCCGTTTAGTGCTCCCATTTCAAGCAATGCTGAAAGAACTCAACTCACTTGTGAGGGAGTGGGAGTCAGAAAGCTCAGTGCCTCGAAGGCAGGGGCAGAGTGCTTGGCAAATAGCTCACCTGCTCTGGAGAGATGTCATCTGTAGACAGCTTCTGTCCCATTGAATAATTATTTCAGTGCTGAAATTCAAAGGAAAGCAGAACTTAGGACATTTTAAGTTAAATTTGGCTGCTTTGGAACTGCCCTAACATGCAAGCCTTTCACTTACACTTTCTCTCTTAGCTCTTCCAGCTTTAACTGAAGTGGACATTGAAGATCAAAAGTTTACTTTGAGCATGAAAAACAAGAAGTCCACAATTTCTCCTATCTCTTTGATCTTTTACTGAATACTTGGTTTTGGGCAAGATAAAAGGTGTCCGAATCAGTATTATTTGTACATTCTGAAGAAAACAGAGGTGGCAATTTTTTATTTCCCCCCTCTGATGATCTTCCCCCTCCAATATTTATGTTAGTCAAATAGAAAGTAATTTGACTTTTAATTAAAATGAAGTTTCCTTTGAGCAAACTGAAGCAATATGTCCCTGCTCAAACTCTCCTTTCCTCCTTTCAAGAGATACATAAGTTTTGATAAATTATGGACTTTTAATATGAAAGATAATCACAATCTTTAAAGTCCTTACTGTTTTAGAAGCAGCAACTCTTTTTCTGTACCTGTTTTCAAGTCACATTTTATTCAAATCTTTATGCAGAAGTGATAGTACATAAAGGTTGCTTCTTTATGGAGTTGTTTCAAATTAGCCGAGCAACATGCTGGGCACGTGATTTCTAACACTGAAATAATCAACTGCAATTAAGCTCAGGTTCTGCTTTACTCAGAAAAAACATGCAAAACTGACAAAACATCGGAACCATTTCAGGTTTGCAATGAAGCCAGAAAATCTTCGCATGTATTCATGCTTTACTCCAAAGACTTCACACAATCTGGTTTTCACACATTATGCTTGGTATCACATCAAAATTCAGTTCTAAGTGATTTGCTTTTACTGTTGTTAAGTACCTTTTAAAAAAGGTGTGTCTATATATATCTAGACAAACAGATGAACACACACATTCCTGCTCTTGAAAATGGAAGCACAAATCAATTCCTTTTTAAAGTGTCACCCACAATTCGTAATCAATGACACTGTATGTTGCTAAGTGGACAGCATTAACTGCTTCGTTCCAAATGTCTCTAAGGAAATACAAAGTTTTTTCACCTAAGAAAACTTTGTTAAGGCAGAGGACACCCAATAGTATAAGTAGGCTAATTTAAAGAATGAAGGACAAATAATTTCTCACTTCTGGTATAATTTTGAAGACTATATGCTGACCTAATTATATTGAGCTGTAATGAGCAGCTTTGTTTGAGCTTTTCACTACAGCACAGTATATTTAGAAATTGGAATTTATAAACAGAGTATATTAAGAATCAGTGCATAAATGGTCACCAACAGTCACATAAAGACAGCGATACACCAAGGATTTGAGTAGCATCCTGTCAGGATTTGCAGGTACATATTGCCTGAGCCCAAAATATAACTATGAGTCACTTAGATTTATATAAGTCTGTTGGCAGTCCAAACACTGCCTCCACCAAACAGATGAAAATGAAACAGGACTTTGCATACATGAATTTTTGTTCAGAACTGATTTTGATTTCACCTAATGCAATGATAAGAGTCCTGAAACAACTTTAGTCTTGTAAGCAATATTCCTAAAAGATGTGCTCACTCTTTTCTGAAAATAACATCAACTTGTAGAGCTATGCTAGAGTTGCCACTACTGTGTTCAGTCACACCACTAAACGATATGTGTTATGCTGACCTTTTTTTAATTGTATGGAAACCTGGCTGAAAAAAGTTACTGAAGATTGATGAATCATAGTGAGATCAGAAACTGCCCTCTCCTCCAAAATAAGGGGAGAGCTAAAATAAAGTTCTTTTTGTGGAGAACATGGAGATTACAAAAACGTTTAACTCAATGTAAATAGAATTCCTCTCACTACTGTTATCAAGTTACTAGCATTTTCTTTTGAAAAAATTCAAGTGTATGTTCAAGTTGAAATACACTTCTATATTGCAACAATCTAAATATTTCATTCTGAACTAACAAAATAAGATATTGTTGAAACTTCGTTTTGAAAAAAATTGGTCTCTGCTATTTTACTACTTATTTCAACTCGATAGATGAGTTCTCCTCACAAAAACTAGCTCTATCAGGATTTAGTTGTTTAGCCTAGATTTCATAAACTCACTCAGAATGGTGACAAAAATGAAACATATCCCACTTTGAGGCAGTTATAACTCACACAAAACTACCCAAGAGTGTAAATAGATGCTTTTCATGGTTACAGGCAAATGAGTCAAAATAGACAAAAAACTTTCTCACAATTCATTTCCCCTCCTTTATTTTTCAATATATTTTCCAGCCTAGTTCCAAAAATTTTTTCCCAAGGTTGGAATAGGTCAAAGTGATTATCTTCAATTATTCTATGTGCCTAAAAAACATGATTCAGCAATGCAATGAAGTAATTGCATTTTAAAGAAAGTCATAAGTATTACTACTAACTTCAGTGAAGATGTAAGCAAATGCTTGAAGTTGAGCATCACATATGTGCTCCATTTCTTACCATGGACCCAATTATAATACCTTACCACCACCAAGCAGGACTTTACCTCAGCCTTCACTAAGTCCCTCATTATTTAGCATGAGCAAAGTTAATTGGCAAAAGTTTCCACTCTCACAAAATGAAGTTTTTAAAAAGCTTTCTTTTGCACATTACAGCAAAGCCAAGGTCTTTCAAAGGGTTTTGTGGATGTATAGATGAAAGGATAGACAGAAAGAAAAGCCAATCTAATAAATGAGTGCTCAAGATTCAAGGTTATGTTGACTCTGATTCAGACTGGTTTCCTCAAATAAAGGCTCTCCATATCAGCCTCCATTTTTCTATCCATTTGGCATACATCTCTTTGGTTTTCACCAGAAATCCTATCCTTGAACAGAGATGTCTCTTTGAATGTATGTTCCCACAGCTGAGAAACTAAAAACCTCCTAATCAAGCTTTTGCAGTGAAGGCTGCAAGAAACACTGGCGAAATGGACAGTTAAGCTGTAAATTAATACGGGCTGATAAATAATGAACTCACATAAATAGTATGTGGCACTGTCAAAAATCAGCACTTGCTGATTTAAGGAACCAGATCATTAGGACAACTCCTGGAAGAATTCTGAAGTAGAGCATCTCCGTTTTATGCACAGCTGGTGCCCCAAATGACAGGAAAACAAACATTAACAACACTATCTTCAATGGGGATTTTTTGTGTGACTGAACAGCACAATTCTCAAACTCAGAGACTTTGTCTAGACCATTGAGGGTTTTTAATTAAATATAGCAATGAAATGGCACTTTTGTTTATGTTAAAATAAATAAATTAAAAAATCAAATCCCAGTATTAATATGCTAATATTGACAACTCTAGGAAAAAAACTTGTGAAGAAAAGCGTCAGTTTTCAAAAATGAAAGTTTTTCTCCTTGGCTTCCCTGTCAATTGCAATTCAAAAAACCCCAAACTGCTAACCTATATTGTTTAGTTTCTCTGTGGGTGCTAAGACAAATCATAACTCGTTCTATAAAAACTTCAATAAATAGTTGAATTAGGTACCAGAATTTCTTCCATAAGCCCCACAATTGGGCACATTTCCATCGTAAGTATTACCATCAAACTGAGGAAAGTTACTGGTGTACCTGAATGATGCAGGGCCGTTAAGAATGCGTTTGTCTCATCTAACAAATGCCCCTCTGTAGTCAAAGAACAGAGGTAGGGGCTGCCTGCCTATGACATTAGACAGCTAGCTCAGGAGTCGGTTCACTGGTGTCAGCTACAGATTTTTGACTGTAGAGATTAATGCATTTACATTAATGCATTATATTTAGAAATTGAAATATAATAAAATATTGTAAAATATAACATATGTTAGAAAATAAAACTGGAAATGCCATCAAGTCACATAGTCTATCCCTTTTCCCAAAGAAGCCTGAACTATTCCTTGACACAGGTTTTCCAAAGAATTCTTTTAAAAGATCATAATAGTTCAGGTTGAAAAAGACCTTTAAGATCATTGAGGCCAACCATAAAACTAGCTTGACTGAAATTCTACTTTCTTCCTAAACCACACTCATACTTCTCTTTAACTGACAAGCCAAGAGAGACAGCTAAAGCAGCTAATACTATTCAATTGACTCAAGGCTGGCAATTCTCCAAAACAATGAAAAAGTTGGGAAAACCCAACCCTTTTATTCTCTTCCCTCTCCGCACCCAAATCTAAGAGACAAACCTTAGCAAGGATTTGTTATGTGTACACAAGGAAGTCAGGTGCCTCATTATCTTAAAAGCACTGTTGAAATTAAATAAGTTAATCTCTCAAAACTACTTTGATAATCCTCATCTAAAAGAATGAGAGTTACCTGTTCATTAAAGGAACCATTCATTATAACACTATTGACTGTGTATTAAGGAATTTGTTAAATACCTAGCTACCTGCTAAGTATGAGTGACTCCATAAGCATCAATGAGATTTTCACGCACGTGTCACAGGCAAAACTGCTTGGGTAGAACAACTATACTTTGCCATGGAGAGCATTCAAGACAAAAGGCTAATCACATGAAATACTTAATCACAGAAGTTCAATAAAGCAACGAGTTCTAATAAGCTTAAGAAATTGCTCAAGGAGACTTCAAACAGGAGAGCAAGGTAGAACTGTACAGCTGAGGATTAGTAACAGGCAATATATTATAAAAATTGCTATTTAATATTAAACTCACTCTATCCTTTAAGCATTCCTTGTACAACATGTTCTACTTTAAGGGTGAGTTTAAACTCCCTCTGTAGCTCTGGTACTGCAAGGTCTGTTTGAATCTAGGCTTACATGTTGACTTGCTGAGACCAGGGCATTATATTTTTCAAGCTCTTTCTTTTATTTAGCACATCTTTGCAAATACAGTCCTTTCTACAACATTTTTCTATAATGCCATGAACTTGAGTATTGAATTGTTTTTAGGAGCAATATTAAATAAGCATGAGGCAAACATAACTGGAATTTCAGTCATTATTTAGCTGCTTTTCCCCTCTGTCCCAGAGTCTGAAACGCAATGCACAAATTTGTATTGGCAATGCAATAGCAGGAAAAGTAAAATAGTTTTAATAAACTATTCTGAAAGATATTAGGTAGAGGTCAATTCCCAATTCTTTTGAACTCCATCACAGAACTCTCATTTAATTTTCTGGGAATAGAATTTGGCCACAATCATTTACAAAATGGGATTAAATTTCTGGCTGTCTTCCCAGAACCTGGAATGAGAGTACACCCATGAAAATCTGCACAGTCATACAACATAGCTTTCCAAAGAAGGAAAAACCTTCTCTGTAGCTTTATGAAACAGATCTTTTAGTTCTTTAGATTGCCACCATCAACATGAGCCAGCTTATTCTGTCATTCATAAATTAATTAAAATGCCTGAAGTCAGAAGCAATTTCTTGAACATGCCTTGAATCTTTGGGCTTTCCACATTTAAACATTTTTCAATATGCATTTAAAATTGAAGAGTGAGTATGAGCAGCTATCATTTCTGTAAGACCATAATAAAGGTCAAACATTTGTTAGATTGAAAGCAACATTAATACCTTCTGAATTCTTATTAGAGAAGGTCCATCATGGTATCATTTTCTTGGAGAGTAATAGGTCAGCTGTCAAATCTATCACCATGTCTGTCTCTATTTTCCTACTTTCAAGCCAGGACCAAGCAGAATAGAATGAAATCAAAGAAATACACTTCTCAGAAGCACCAATTTGACAACTTAATTAAAAGTCACAAGTTCAAGCATATGACAATCCATTACCTAGAAATCCTAGAGTTGATTCTTCACAGCACACTGACCTAAAGAGACCGAATTCGAGTATAAGACAGCATAAAGCATTTGTATTCTTACGTAACTACCACCTCAAGGAATCTGAATTATTTAACCCAAAAGATATGAAAGGCTAGATTTCAGCTGGGACTGACTTCTTATTCAAGAGAATTAAGGAATCACCTCCATGCTAGGCTCAATATCCTGGCCTTAGATTCAAACAGGTTACAGAGAGGAGTTATGCTTTCAACTCCTGGTCTGAAACAGCTGACCATGAAAATGTGAGTAACAGGCAGCAATCTGGCTCCACTTCATCTTCTCATTTACTAATTAGAGAGAGAGAGTTGGATGAGAGGCCAGGTGCCTTACTCCCATAGCCGGTGCACAGTGGAATACTTTTATAGACCTGACATTTGCCATTTGCATGATAAATATTCAGTAAATGCTGAAGCAAGTATCAGGTGTCAGTAAAATCACTGTATACCGTTGAAAGGCAAGATCTATCCTCCCCCAAAACCAGATCTGCAGCTCACATAAATTGGTATAACTCCTTACAGGAGACATGGATGTATTATACCTACTGTGATGGCTGGGCATCTCAAAGCATCATAATATTTGGTTAATAGATTAGTATATACTTTAAAAAAAGTATTTACAATATGAGAAAAGCAGTAAAATGAAAAATGCAGTGAAAAGAAAGACATATTTTATCTAATGCAGTCACACTTCTGATTTTAAATCTCAATGAGAGCTAGCCAAGTTACTTGTGTTTTACGTGTTTGTGCATGTTGGTTTAAGAAAAACATAAAATTACGTAAGTGGAAAGTATATTATTTTAACTGCAGAAGGCAAGTCAAGTGAGGAAAAAAGAAAATGGAGGGAACTCCTCCTGTGTTGCTTGTCATTCAGAAGTAACTGCACCTTCTTTTAAACCAGACCAAGATGCAGAAAAGCTTACAAGAAGAAAATCCACAATTAAGGGGGTGGGGTGGGAGCAGCTGGGGCATAGAGAGAGCGCAAGGAGGCACCAAAATTTGTAAGAATCAATAAAGAATGAAAATTTGATGTCAGTGTAGCCAGAGAAAATCAGGAATAATTTCCATTTATGTCAAAAGAAACTTGAGTTTCACACCCATGCTAATTCAGTGAAAATGTAAGCCGCAGACATGACAGTTAAAAAATATGAAAGTAATGAAAATGATCAGGATTCACAGAAAAAAAACCCCACACGTTGTTTAAACAGGGTGCTCACTTCTATTAAAATGTTTGATAAAAAGAAGTATACTGCCCAAAAATCATCACTGTTCTAATGGCTTCAGTGGTACAACACTGATTTTTACCAAGTGAGACAGCCAGCCTTCCTGTCTGTAACAGAAGCGAACAAAGCTCCTTCCTCTGAATTCCCACATCCAGATCCAATATAATAACAATTTTTGCAGCTCAGATTCTACTACGGATACAGGCATTTTTAGTAGTGAGTATTCCAAATTCCTTTATATAAAGTTATTTGACAAAATATACTATTACGATTTACTGTGAATATACAGTATACCACACCTCTCAGCAGCACCCAGACTCCAAAGTGTTGATAGTGATAAATCTTAAAAAGAACTTTCTAAAACTGTGGTAAAAGGAAAGGTTCTTATTAAATGAATTTTGTTTGAGAAGGGAGGAAGACAAAATTTCTCTATATTTTAGCCACTTGATAAAAAAAGATTCTGCCTAAAATAGGGCAATGCTGAACTGAGATCAGTTAAGTCATTTGAAGTGGTTTACAGTCATGATTCACAGAATGTACAGCTGAATACATGACACCATAGATTGTGGGAATGAAGGAAAGCTTTAAAGTGAATGGAAGCTCTGAAGACACAGAGAAAAATACTGTATTATTTAAGTATGAACATGTAGGAAGTTTTTTTGACCTGAATGATTTCTTGTACTGGTCTAAAACACATTTGTCATGAGTTTGGCTTCCACAGGTCTTTCACATCAGATTCTACAGATTAAAAAGCAAAATGGACATGACAGAAGTAGAGTAAAACTGATACAAGACTAGTAATATGGCACAATTAAGGAGGGAGCATAGGCAAACCTCGCAGTACACATGTACCTGCCCAATTATCTCCTTCTCTGAAGCACTCTCTGTGCTAGGATTCACATATAACCTGAGAATAAAAGTATTTTTTTTAGCTGTTATATGTAGCAGGTTTGGCATCCTCCAGGTTTTATCCAATGCTGTAAGGCCACTACAAGACATCTGTATCTGGTACATGTTAGTATTATGGATTTAGGAAGAGTTTTTCCTAGTTTTACATGCCTACTAAAAGATTGTAGAAGACCATATCATGTATTTAAAAATCCATTATTAACACCATATTAGCATTCTGAGTCTCTAAGGAGGTAGATATTATTGCAGGTTACCCAGTAACCCAGTTACTTTCAGTAATGAGGAGCAGAACTCTGACATCTGTCAACTGAGTAAATTCTACTGTTTTGTAAATATTGATCAAACAATCATGGTTAATGATACAGCTCCGTAAGTGAATGAGACAAATGCTCCCGCATGGCTATCAATTTAATTTCCCAGACTAAATTAGCTTCTTTTGTAAAGCAAAATGCTTTTAAGGAAGATAAATCGTTCAGTGACATCAATGTCCATTTCAATTATGGCTTTATTCTAGTAGAGGCTGTTCTGCATAATACACCTGCTGTTCACCTGGTTGTACTATAATAATATACATTGGGAACCACAAGATGCTAACCTTGAACACTTATATCCCATTTCTCTAAAATATGGGATAGCTGATGTAAATAATACCAAAGGAAGCAATTACCTTTTTGTACCAGCCTATACGGTCAGTTGAGCAGAAATCACCGTCGTTAGGGAATACGTTGATTGATTTCACCTTAGCACAACTGTTTCAAAACAGTGCTGGAGATAACTGCTGTCAGCTGAGCATTAACTAGGTGCAAAAAAGGGGAGCCAGAATACACCAAAAGGACACTTGCAAATAGGCAGTGAACATATCTTAAAAACAGACTGATTACTTCTCAGGAGTAATTTATGCATTGCTCTACAGCCTGCTTCAGTGGAGACAAAACTGCTTGTGGTTTAGCTCAACTGGCCTCTATAAAGAAAGAAGGGAGGGGCAAGGAAGGGTTTAAATTGGTCCCATTTAAAGGAGCAGGTAACCGTTTTTCTCGAATTGCCCTCCCTTCAGACTGACATACTGCTCACTGAAGTAGAGCTACAGCTCCTCACTGACTTCAGTGGACTTTGGAAAGCCTGATATGGAATCTGTAATACTTTTTTATTTCTGTGTGTTAGCCTTTATTGGCAGCAATTCATTAGTTTTGAAGGACTAGAAAAGCTCCTTAAAATGAATCTCAGCCAAATGATCACTTATTTGCATACAGTTTATTTAAAAATGTTTATTTTAAAATAAACTTTTTGTAAACATCATTAAATGTTAAACTTGATTTTGTGACAAATGGCTATTAACTCTTTCTCTCAAGAGAATCTTTTACTTGATACATTCTAGTTGCACGTGGTGGATGGAAGGAAAGAATCTCAGTAGGTTTTTATTCAAAATTATAACTACTCTGCCTTTTCCCCTCAAAAGACAGACAGCTTCTGTTTAAATGATCTGGTCTTACATGAGGAAAGAAAAAGCTTTATTTCTATTTTGCAATGTGAGCACATATATGGATTGCCCAGTAGAAACAGAGCACAGCATGAATCTCGAAGCCCTGTTGTTACATTATGCAAAAGCAGACAGTGAAAAGGAAGAGGTTATAGAGGCAATTTGCATATTGCATTTAGAGCTTAATGAAGCTCTTTTTTGAAGAGGAGGTCAGCTTTTTTAGGATATTCAGGTGGCTAACTCAAGAGGTGTAAAGTGCCTGAATGCTTTTAAATCTCCCTTATGGTCCTCATTCTGACAATTTCATTTCAAGAACTGTGATGTTATCAGAACAATAAAACAAGTCATATTTAGACTATGAGAAAACTTTAATGTTATTTTTCTCTAATTGCTATATGTCTTTCTGTACACTTGACCGCATTTTGAAAAGGCACAGTCCAAGGATCCATGTAAATAAGCAAGGAGAGAGTTTGCTCTACAAGCACAGGAAACTGCTGAACAAAATCTTTTAGAAATTCCTTTGGGGGCTGCAGCTACATCATGGATAAGAGCTGCCTGAAACATCTGTAATACCTTAAAATACCACAGCAATATCCAAGCTAAGAAAATGTTCATCCTTTACACATGCCATCACTAGCACATAATTGTGCATAAGGAAAACCACCTCTTCCCTAAAAAGTCCATGTTATCTGACCTGATGAGCCAGCTTGCTTCATGAATACTTAGCAGCAAACCAGCTGAAGGCCTTGGCCTACAATTTTATGCTGGTCCAGTGTTACATGCTCTGGGAAACCATTCCTAACTGTCCTGTCCTACAGGCACTTGGTTCTAATCTATGTGTGTTATGTATATGCCAGCACATACTGCATCACTTCTCCTCCCAGCCCACTGACGACTGTAAATCCATTATAATTTTTAACAGAACCCAGCTACCCACTTGGAGTGATCAAGACTTAAGCTTTTAATAAGAAATTTCTTGTTAACTCCCATCTCTCAGCTGAAGTCATGTCATGTGTCAACTGAGTCGTCCATGGCGGCTCTGTTTTGCAGCTTGTTCTCGTGTCATTCCCGATCAAATCACCTAACATGTCTGCTTTCCCCCTTCTATTTATTACAGATACCTCCACCAAATTTGCAGTGTTATAAGAACAATTTACCAGAAGCTATAAAGTGTTACTGTGAATAACTGATGGCAATCCTAGGACTGGCCAGGAAATGGAACTTCTCCACAACTCACTCCAACATTTATTTTCATTCTGAATCCCAATGAGAGTCAATGAATCGAAATTAATTGTACAAATTAATGTAAACTTTCCCCGATAATATTCATGATCCTATGAATCACTTAAATGAAAATATTTCCAGCAAAAGACTGATCTTTTTGTAACCAGTGTTATCTGGGAAAAGGTGACGACAGGAAAGCTGATTTCTGATCACACACAATCAGATCATGGGAGAGCTGGATGAAACAGTTGCTTCTCCAGAGTGCCAGTCTCAGAACTAATTATTTAAATGCAAAATTATGCACTGTGTGGCTTTTACAAGATTTATTTTTCATTTCTGCCAGCTATTACTGCAGAAACCCCTCTCCTCTGCACGCCCACATTGATCACCCCACACACAGACCCCACACCCCCCAATTAATCAATATTGCTTTCTGACCAATTAAAGATTTGAGACATACAACACCGATGAAGTTTTTCTTCAATACAATGTAGAAATTATTTTTAAGGTAATAATTTGTTTACTGTTTGATTTTTTAAACTTCCAATCCACCAAAATACTTTGGATATATAGCCTTGTTTATAACTGAAACAGAGATGCTGCTGTACATTACTGATGGCATTGCTAGAAGCCAACTTAATATTTAACCTGGGTGAAGGATTATTTAATAGTTGGTACAAGGATAAGAAAGTTTTGTCTCTAATACTGACTTGAATGATGTATTGGTGAATGTTCTCTTTTGGATGGTTGCTTTGGGTTCCATTATTTTTTTTGTTTGTTTCTTTCCCACTGAACTGGGTCAATATCTGCCTCATTAAGTGTCTTCTGAGATTTGGCCCATTTACCTCTGAGTACTCCTCTAAGACCTCCCAAAAAAGGGATGAAAGCAGTCCAAATTGCCACTTCTTTTTTTTTTCTCCTAGGTACGTGAATAACCTGAATGGTTATCTGAACAATCAGGAATGACTGATCAAGTCTCACAGTATGAAAGCCCACAGAAAAAGACAGGCGAAGCTTGACTTTCAGGGGAAGTTCAAAGGATATGTAGCTGGGATAGGGGTAGTCAGCTATCTACAGTTCTGTCCAGGCTCAACACAGAAAAGGTGACATAAAAGAACGCCTTTGTATATTCTACTATGTGAAGATATATGCAACAACTCTAAAGTCTTTTTTGATATAAAGTTGCCATAGCACTTCCATTCCTCAGAGTACAAGGAATACATGAGAAATAGTAGCCCAGCATTCACTGCATCACAACTTTGATCAAAACCAAAGAAACACACTACTACTTGTTATGCAGAAAATAGAACGCTGGAGTTAATATACCTAGTTCTTTTTACTATCATCAGTGACTAACAGGCTAAACAGCAAATTTAAAAGGGGGCAATTTTCTTTGATTAATTGAATTGTCAAAACTAAATCAGGATAATTGAAGAAATTGAGAAGGCAAGATAACATCACTAATTTGTTAACATGGGCAATACTTTGCAGTTTCCTTTCCCGGGGGCCTCTTGCACTTACCCTGGATTAGCTAGCCATTGGATAAATCACGTGTCTGAGTTTATCCAAATTTTCTGACATACATAAATTCATCACTAAAACAAATTACATATGGACATATACTGTAAGCACATCGAGATCTTACAGAATGTATTTTGGGTTGGTTTTTTTTACCACCGACTTCATTGAACATAGAGATAGAGTTCAGAGTGCTTCTGCTTAGCTGACATGGGTAAACATCGCTTTCTAAATTCCACTGTGATATTTGCAAGAGAACGTATCTGCACTTTCCAGAATGACACTTCATGTCCTGAGACAGATAGATAGATGTAGATATAAACAAGGAATATGAGTCACTGAGAAATAGAAAAGCCTAATCAATACCAGAAAAAAGTCCCTATTTGTGGGATGAGGAAATGCTGGTTTGAGGTATGCAAGATGATGTAGTCATAAATTCTCAGGGTTATTGTTTAGAATTTTAAGCCTAGATGATTCAAGGTAAAATTCAGTATCTTTTTTTTTTTTTTTCTTTTCTGAAAAGTCTGCATTTCTTGTAACAATTTCACTTTACAGGTATTCGTCTTAGTGTCATAAAATAAAATTTTCCAGATACTCTATCTCGTTTTTCTTTGAACGAACATCTTATTGTTTCAGTATCAGGTTCAATTCTAGTGTAAATTCAAATAACATCATCTGGATGAGTCTACAGCAGACAAATGAAGTAAAAATCTTCTACTAGACACTCCTTTTACCAGAGACAATGTAAGAACCAATGGTCTCTTCTGACTCCAGACATTTTATTATCTGACTGAATTTGGAAAAATCTAGATGATTGTACAGATTGAATGCTTCACAAGCATGCTAAAATAAAATTGGAAATCATTGCTCATTGTAATTATTTTTTTCCAAACATATCAAAGTCATATCTCTAAGTCTTCAAAAGCCCCTTCTAAAAATTGAAACAATTTCAGTTACAGCTTCTGCATTTCCCACAGGCTACTGCTAAGCTTACTGAAATCAGAGTTTAAACTGCACAACTTCTGGGGTTTGGCTTAGCAACAGACATTAATTTCAGCAACACTTTTCTGTTAATTAGCATTTAGAATTAAACATATTGCTATTAAATACTGAACTATGATTGGTTTTCTGGTTGTCCCTCAAAATGTTGCTTATGGCTGTGGATGTTTTATAAATGGCTAACAGAAAATATACCATGATATTAATGCTCTATAGTGGCAGTTGCAACTTGCAGTGTAGAAGGCAGCAATCCCAAATGTCCAAAATATGTATTGTCTAATAATTTTAGCACTGATGGGACTGTAACTTTTTCAGAATTTAGATAGGGATCCAGATCATAGTTTCATAGCTGGCCTAAATTACTATAATGGATTAAATGGGATAGAGCCCTGGAGGGAAGAGGTGCCCAAGCAAGCTGGTTAATATTCAAGGATCACCTCCTCCAAGCTCAGCAGCGATGCAACCCAACAAAGATGAAGTTGGGGAAAAAAAGCCAGGAGGCCTGCACGAAGGAGCCCCTGGACAAAATAAAACACAAAAAGGAAGCCTACAGGGGGTGGAAGCAAGGACAGCTAGCCTGGGAAGAATACAGAGAAACTGTCTGAGCAGTCAGGGATCAGGTTAGGAAAACTAAAGCCCCCAAAGAATTACATCTGCCCAGGGACACCAAGGGCAACAAAAAAAGCTTCTATAGGTACATCAGTGATAAAAAGAAGACTAGGGAAAACGTGGGCCCTCTCTGGAAGGAAACAGGAGACCTGGTTACCCAGCATATGGAAACGGCTGATGTACTCAATGACTTTTTTTCCTCAGTCTTCACCAGCAAGTGCTCTGGCCACATTGCCCAAGTTGCAGAAGGCAGAGGCAGGGACTGGGAGAACTGAAGAACTGCCCACTGTAGAAGATCAGATTCGAGAACATCTAAGGAACCTGAAGGTGCACAGGTCCATAGGATCTGATGAGATGCATTTGCAGGTCCTGAGGGAACTGGCGAATGAAATGGCTAAGCCACTGCCCATCATATTTGAGAAACTGTGGCAGTCTGAAGTTCTGGTTGACTGGAAAATAGGAAATGTAACCCCCATTTTTAAAAAGAGAAATAAGGAAGACCTGGGAAACTACAGGTCAGTCAGTCTCACCTTGGTGCTGGGCAAGATCATGGAGCAGATCCTTCTGGAAACTGTGCTAAGGCACATGGAAAACAAGGAGGTGATTAGTGACGGCCAACATGGCTTCACTAAGGGCAAGTTGTGTCTGAAAAATTTGGTGGCCGTTTATGATGGGGTTACAGTGTTGACAGATCAGGGAAGAGCAACTGATGTCATCTACCTAGACTTATGCAAAGCTTCTGACACTGTCCCACGTAACATCCTTATCTCTGAACTGGAGAGACATGGATTTGACGGGTGGACCACTCAATGGACAAGGAATCGGCGGGGTGGTTGCACTCAAAGAGTTGTGATCAATGGCTCAATGTCCAAATGGAGACCAGTGACAAGTGGCATTCCTCAGGGGTTGGTACTGGGACCAGTGCTGTTCAACACCTTTGCTGGCAACATGGGCAGTGGGACTGAGTGCACCCTCAGCAGGTCTGCCAGTGATACCAAGCTGTGTGGTGCGGTCAACACACTGGAGAGAAGGGATGTCATCCAGAGGGACCTTGACAGGCTGGAGAGGGGGGCCCGAGCAAACCTCATGAAATTCAACAAGGCCAAGTGCAAGGTCCTGCGCATGGGTCAGGGCAACCCCCAGTATTAATACAGGCTGGGTGAAGAATGGATTGAGAGCAGCCCTGAGGAGAAGGACTTGGGGGTGCTGGTGGACAAGAAGCTCAACGTGGCCCAACAATATGTGCTTGGAGCCCAGAAAGCCAGCCGAATCCTGGGCTGCATCCAAAGAAGCATGACCAGCAGGTCAAGGGAGGTCATCCTCCCCCTCTACTCTTGTGAGACCCCACCTGGAGTACAGCCTTCAGCTCTGGGGCCCCCAATATAAAAAAGACCTGTTGCAGGAAATCTAAAGGAGGGCCGTGAAGATGATCAGAGGGCTGAAGCACCTCTCCTGTGAAGACAGGCTGAGAGAGTTGGGGTCATTTACTCTAGAGAAGGCTCCAGGGAGACCTTATAGTGGCCTCCCAGAAACAAAAGGTGGTCTACAAGAAAGCTGGAGAGGGGTTTTTACAAGGGCCTGAAACGACAGGACAAGTGCGTCACGAAAGGAGTGGTTAGGTCAGGTCACTTCATGAGTTACCACCGAAGAGTTCAAGCTAAACAGGTTTAATATGAATTTGTGGAAATGCAACTACACAAGATTCAATGGCAAGGTTCACTCTATCACTTATTACATGGAGTAAATGCACAGAGATAAATCAAGTTGAAATCAAGTCAGAATAGACTTGGAAACAGTTTATAAAGATCAAAGGTATAAAAGGGTAAAGAAGATCCTCCCGTTGAGTCACGAGGTTTAGAGTAGACCCCTTGCTTTCTAAACTCTCACAGATTTCAGGTGCGGCTGGAATCAGTCTTAGTCTCAGACTTAGCCAACGGTTTACGTCTAAAGGGAAAGATATAGAAAGTGGGGTAAAGAATAAGGAAGACCCTTCTGCTGAGCCACAAGGTTCAGAATAGACCCCTTTGTTTTCTAAACTCTCACAGAGTTAGGTGTGGCTGAATCTATTCCTAGTCTCAGACTTGGACAACAGATTACATCTAGGGAAATATAAAGGGTAAGGGAAATTCTACCGTTGAGCCATGAGGTTCAGAATAGACCCCCTTGCTTTCTAAACTCTCATAGAGCCTAGGTGTGGCTGGATCTATTCCTAGTCTCAGACTTGGACAACAGATTGGATCGGGGGTGGGGGAGGGAGGAGAGAGAGAGAGCGTTCACAGTTCAAGAGTATTCACAAGGTTTTAGCAGCAAATCAATGAAATTTGTTTTAAACCACAAAAATTACATATTAACCTAAGTACTTCAAGTGTGCAAGATATATATTACAGCAAAGGCATACCTACTAAAAGTTTGCCTTCAAATTCATTGAAGTACTCACGACTAATTGCCTTTGCATTCCTTAACAGGCAAAGGGTTGAGCCTCAAGGAGCAGGGGTACCAGCCCAGATCCCGTCACTGACTTTCCGCGATGGTGCTCCTAGTATCGCAAACTCAGTGGTTTGCAAGCTCTGAGCAGTGTCACACTCAGAGGGAGATGCTGGTCGCAGCCTGCTGAGGTCCAGGAGAGGTCAGAAGGGTCTCACTTTAGGACTGCTGTTTATAAGGCTGTGAGATGATTGGCTTTAGTCATCAGCAAATTTCTATCCCAACTGCAATGTGAATTAGTAATTTTCTCAAGAATTCCAGGAACAATGTATTGTTCCACTGGGGTTACCACTTGGGCTATGGTCCAGCAGGAGCATTCTGGGGTTGTTAATGGATAACTGTTTCCATTCTTCTTCCCTGCTTTGACCAGTCAATGGGAGTTCCAGTACGGACAGTGCCATTCTCTGCCTTAGCCAAGTAAGAGTTACGGGTACAGTTAAGGGGTGCTTAACCACTCAATTCATTACTTGAGGTGCCAAGGCCTAGTCAGCAACTGCTGGGGTCACAGAACAGCCCGGAGAAGGGGGAGAAGTGCACCACCACAAAGGGGTAATGGCTTTAAACTAAAAGGGTGTAGGTTTAGATTAGATATAAGGAAGAAACTCTTTACTGTGAGGGTGGTGAGGCACTAGAACAGGTTGCCCAGAGAAGTTCTGCATGCCCCATCTCTGGAAATGTTCAAGGCCAGGTTGGATGGGGCTTTGAGCAGCCTGGTCTAGTGGAAGGTGTTGCTGCCCACGGCAGTGGGATTGGAACTAGATGATCTTTAAGGTCCCTTCCAACACAAACCATTCTATGATTCTATGATTCTACAATTCTATGAAATTAAAACTCCTTGTCCAAACATCTGCAGCTCCTCTAACCGTGACCTAATGAACCATGACCAATTCAGCAGGTCATGGCAGAATCACAAGCTCTGAGTATCTATAACTGCTCTGCAGTGATAGAGTTGTTATTTTGTTCTTTAAAACAGATGACTAAAACTATTTTCGCAGCAGCTAATTGCATAAAAGTACAGTGATTGATATGAACAACTTCAATTTTTCAAAAGCATAAGGAAAATTACTGAGAATCTATGCTGTGATATTAAAAATAAACTTTATATAAATTAGTGTTGTGATTAATGAAAGAGATTCAGTATTGGCTTGGAGTATAGCATAGGCATAAGATGCGAGGAACAAAGGAAGGGTGGGTCCAAGGTCAAAGAAAGTATGAGCTGTCTTACATCTTACTTGATCTTTGTCTATAGTAGAAAGCATGTGTAAGACAATTTAATTTTGTTTCACTACTTCAGTAGAAATCAAAAGAAAATAAAGCCCAGGGACACTACAAGGTAGCTGGGAAATATACTTGAATCCCTTTCTAGGAATCCATTCAAGAAGAATCAGATAAAAGAAAGAAAAAAAGAAAAAAGAAAGAGAAAAAACCCCAACAGATAAATAAGAATGACAAATCCCACCTTAAGTAAGCTACAGCAGAAAGGAAGCCCAAATATGCCTCATAGAAAATCCATCTGGCTTAAGTATGATGGGTCTGCATAAGGGCTAGTCTGGGGATTTAAGAATGGAGAATATCCAGGCTGACCAGAATGACTGTCCAGCTCTGGAGCTGAACAAGGGAAGCAATAATTAGGAAATCATCGCTGGATATTTTATTTTTTTTAAAATATATTTCATTGATTTGGTGAAACAATTATGGTGGCAGCTGCTGCACTTGCCTCTAAGAAATATTAGAAATGCCACCACAATCATTAAGAAAAGTTCAGGAACAAATGACATATCACTTTATAGCAACATCTGGTTTGGGGAGGAGTTGGGGGAGTGATGGAGGGGCAAAATCAGGAGAGCTACATCGCATACATGCAATTAATTTCTGCTTGCAAAAGCAATTTATACAGTCACTAGGAAGCTAGAGTAGCAATGAATGTCATGGTATAAAATGTCACTCCAAGGTGACACCATATGATTTGCAAGTTCAGTCTTCAGAAGAACTCCATGTTCTACAGCCTAATTCTTTTAAAACTCTCCTCAGGAGGTGTCTGCTCCAGGTCAGTCCCATTTCGCAGATGTTTGGAAAAATCCAACCCCTTCCTTCTCCACTCAAATAAAACCAATGACAGTAATTCCCGCGCAAGCAATTGGCCATACTTTTTGGTAGAGTTCCTAAATGAACAAGAATGAGATTATCAGAGACATCTACAAATTCATGAATTTACATCCCATTAAAAATAAATGGGCACTGGGTGTCCAAATTCCTTTCTCAAGATGTTTGCATTTTCAGAGGTGTCTCCTGCTTAACAGTCATGACTGTTCCCAGCAGTTCCTATGCTTGCCTGTTGGCAGAACAGTGCAGCATGAACAGTGCATTAGGACAGGCAGCTCCCATGGGACAGAACATCATGGATTTATACTCTCGTTTGAACCCAAATGTCATGATTTTCATGGTCCACAAAATACTGTAAAAATCAACATCAATGAAAGAAAGCATAGTGTTAAAATTAAGAAAGGGCCCTGATTTCAGAGCTGTGATGCTTACAATTCTCTGCCTGTGCAGCACTGCACACAGAGCAGTGATACGTATTCTCTGGATTCTTTATATATACAGCCAGCTGGGTAAAACTTTCCATGTTACCAGTGTATTGATTAAACAGAAGTACATCTCTTCAGATACTCTTGTTATACTGTTATCGTCTAAAAATACAGAGATGTCCCTGCGAATGTTCCTATTGCTTTGCTAGGTGACTCATACCAATTCAGGGAATAAATTAAATGGCAGCAGCACATGGGTCCCGCTCTGTCAGCCACAGCATCTCAGCACATGGAAAATGTGTTTGATGTAGGCTCAAGTGCAGAACAAGCATGCAGTCTAGTATGCCTGCATACTGGTCATTAATAATCTTAACAAATTAAAACAATGCATGCTGCTGATCCAGTGACTTTAATCAGGAGTTACATACTTTAAGTTACTGAATAAGGCAAGTTTGTAGTGCACAGTTTCTTAGTTTTGCAAATTTAGTAAGACAGAAACGACTTAGTTAACAAACCCACAAGCTTTCCAGTGCAAGATTATACCTTATTCTGTAATCCTCAAAATTACATAAGCAACAGGATTTCTCAACTGTGCTTAGAAAATATGGACTTGATGTTTTCCTTGCTAACATCACGGCCAAGATTTTGTACCTTTACTGCAAATTCACTCTTCCATTTTCCAGAGATTTTCTGAATGGATTAAGTCCTAACATCTTGCAAATAAAAAAAAAATACTAATTTTAAAATTTTTAAACAATTTATCTCAATAACCATACTTTCTAAGCTATGGGTTACTGCCAAAACTTCAGGTCTACTTCTACACAGAGAGCTCAAGTGCTTGAGAAAGGGTTTGGGAGCCCATGTGTCTCAAGAACTCATATCCACAAAAGGGAGACTTTCTGCTTCATTTCAAAAAGAAATAAAATGCAAACTCTTTGCCTCAAGCTTCTTTATCCCACCAGTACAGGCTGCAGAGTGAGGTCAGAGTGACTCCTCACCAAAAGTGTCTGTATTTAAGAGAACATGAACTTTTTGTTCACTTTTTGATAGATTGATCTTAACTAAAATACTGAACTTTGTTTCATTCATTTTGATCTGCTTTTTTTAAACTGAAATATCTTCAGAGAACAGGAAAAGCACATGTAAAATCAGCTTAGTTGAGGCAGCACTTTCCGTTCTCTTTGAGCGTCTGGACTTTTCTTTTTCTTACTCACTGAGTGATGGGACTGAGGAGCTCCCCACACTTTCCAGGCTTCACCCCACCCAAGCCAGCAGTGACCGCTGATGCCCCTGCAGTTGACTGTACTGCCTCAGATGAGGATCTCAAAGGCTGTATGCCAGGACCCTGGGAAAGGTGGTGGTGACGATAAGCCTGTACTGCATTTGGAGCAAATGAGCTGGTCTCTACTGTATAGATTCTAGTACGCAACAATTTTGTTTTAATTTTAAGACAGTTCTGATTTTCTATTGAAAGTTTCTGATACAAAAATAATGTTCTGTATCCCCCTCTGAAAACAGTGACAGATTCATTATCTCAGGAGAATCTTTAACGTGCGTACCTTAAAATAGTATCTAAACTATCTAGTCTCCTTCTCATCTAGTTTGAAATGCTGAAATGAGCTGGCCTATTTCACTTGGGGTTGAAATAATGTGTGTGTCTAACCTCACATAAATAACATAAGGGAAAGAAGCAAGTGTAAGGAAAAGCACAGCTCCTAAAAATCCTGAGCACATCATTCACAGCAATTCTCCTGAGCTTTCGAGCGCTGAAAACATGGAGCTGACAAAGAATGCTGCACTTACAAAACAAGACCATTTATCAGCAGCTGTATTCTTTTCCTACAGCTGTTACGAGAAAATTCATTTTGCATTCAAGTTTCTTTCATTCATTTTGCACTTGGGTGGTAAATTTCAAAGGCATACTCTCTTCTGCCCCTCCCCCCAGAAGTTGGTGTAGCCATTTCTGGGTACAAACAGCAGGGCAGTCCTCACACCTCCTCTTAGATATGCATGAGAGACTTTCTCCTGCAGTGCTGGAAGCTTGTTGCGCTTAGGAAGAGAGTGATGGGCTCATCAGTCTCCCAGCTGCCAGATAGTCCTCACAGCAGCATTAGTTGTAATGGCACCTCTCTGCCTTCAGTGAGATGTCACAGTAATGAAAAATGGAAAAACCAGTATTCTGCAACTGGAGAGGGAAGCGTCAGGGAAGAGATCTTAATACAAAAGTCAGTCCTGGAAACTCCTGCAATTACCAGTAGCTCACCTGCTAGGGCAATTAAGAGTCTGCAGTGCTGTCTACTGTTAAAGCCACAACATGTGCCCAAAAGTAAATAAATACATGAAAGATAAATTCAGCATATGATTTATTCATAGCATTTTGTGAATGAAAAATAAGAAAATTATTAGGAATTAAATTAACCACAGAAACTGAGAAAATTTGGACAAAACTCCTAGTGTTGCTAGTTTTGCAATAAACTTACCTTGGCCTTGAAGAAGGCACATAAGCTCTCTGTGCCTCAGTTTCTGGTAGATAGGGATGGCATACCAGTATGGATGCTTCCTGCACATCGGACCAGTGTGAGACCTAAACTGTTCAGATTGTGAGCTGTTTCTTATTTGGGGTCACCTCTGGAGACCTATTTTGCAAGTAGAGATGCTTGCATTACATCTGAAATAGGGGTTGTAGGTCTTTCCAGCTCCTTGGTGTGGATGTGTGTCCCTACTGTTTTCCAGTCTTACAGGAGGAAGGAGGCTTGACCCACCATTCTTTGCTGGGGAGAAACCCCAGAGATCGGCTCTGGGAGGGAACATCAGTGGCTTGAACACAGAGACACAACTTAGATAGGCACAGTACCAGTAACCAGGGTATGTGCTGCAGTGATCTGCTATTGTGTGTTGGAAAGCAGCCAGAGAAAAACAGTTTTCTGAGATCCAAACTCCAGGCACAATTGATTGCTAACCTCTGAGAATTTGTGGACACTCTAATTATACATACAAAGGCCAATCCTGAGCAATTTAAAAATTTGCCTATATGTAATGCATAGCACAATGGGGCATGGATACCTAACAGAAGTAGCAGTAATAAAAAGGATTTGTAGTGGGGAAAAAAAGGCATGTATCTCACTAGTTCAAAAAGTACATTAATCACCACTGTGGTAAAGTGAGAGAAAGGAAACATTCATGTGAACTTGCAAAGAGATGTCAAAGTATTTTACACCTGAGAAAAAGTGAAGTGCGTATTTGGACTACTCTCTCAGGGAATACCAGAAAAGTACATTCCGGGCTCTCATTTAGGTACCTTAAGTAGTGTCATGGTGAAAGAAAAATCAATGTTAATTGCATATGTTTTCAAAAATACTCCAAATTACTCTATTAAAATAAAGACATGCCTCAGGAAGTAGTTCCTGTTATGCATATTAATAGAGTAAGAGAACTCTTCTGTGTTTATAATCTCTTTTTTGTCTGTGTTTTTCCTAGTGAAAACCCTGCAACAGCTTTTTGCTTTTTGTACAAGTTGACCGTGTACACTTGTCCTGTGAGACTCTCTCCACTGTCCAGAGAGACCATGTAACTGGCACTGCTGCAGTAACTTATTCATGATCACTATAGCCCCTATTGTCTACTCTACAACAGCAACGGGGAGGGGGGAGGAAGAGGGCAAAAATACACATTAAGATAAACTAATAATGAAAGTCAGACCTGACAGGTAACACTCACCCTTGCCAGTATTCCTGGAGTCAAAAGGGGTGTGAGATTCTAATGCATGGT
The DNA here is from genome assembly GCA_035590275.1 of Ibycter americanus. Taxonomy (NCBI): domain Eukaryota; kingdom Metazoa; phylum Chordata; class Aves; order Falconiformes; family Falconidae; genus Ibycter; species Ibycter americanus. The sequence continues at coordinate 84,818,909 of JAVJGI010000001.1, forward strand.
CTCGTGATAGAATGAAGAAAACCCAGATGAGAAGAGGTGCTAGCCAACAGCTCCAGTCTAAAACTTTACAAGAGAAGTTGATAGGCAGCTGCATCTGGGACAGCACCACCAGCAGTCCCAAACAGCCACTCCAAGGAAGGAAAACATCAGCAGTATTAATAAGATTAGCAGGTTCTGAGTTTTTAACAGAGGAAATTATTATTCAGTATCATCTGGGATTCTAGTTAGAAGTTCAAATTAGGAAGGCAGAAATCTCATAAATGAAACAAACCCAAACTTCAGAATACCTGTGTGTCCTAGACAGTTATAGGCATATATATATACACACACACACACACATATATATAAGATATTAACTGTACTGGATACTTGATGCTCAATGTAAAGCATGAAATGGTCTCTCTCTCTCTCTCTCTCTCAAAACGACTGAATATGCATGAAGTCATTGTTCCTGGGAAAGAAATACCAGGTGCTGTGTTACCAGCATGTTGCTGCACCACAATCTACTATTTGCCAGCTCAGGTGAGCAGCATGTCTGCCCCTGCTCTGTGTCCTGGCAGGCAGCCTGAAGTTAGCTTGCAGTGCTGCCAATTCAGCTCTGCTGAATGGACCTGGATTCCATTGTGCATGCTCTGCTTTTCTCATTTGGCAGTGAGTAGTGGTAAGAGATATAACACAGGTATCCCCAAAGGTAGTGCAAAATCAAGAAGGGACTGTTAATCAAACAACTGCAATGTTTACTGACACACTGTACAGTTGTATGCTGTGTAAACAACCACTAGTCCTTAACCTCATTTTTTTAGCAAGAGTTCACAACTTTCTTGTTCCTTACCCACACAAGTCAAGTATATTTCTTTTGACTTCAATAGACTCTGAAATTCACTCTCCCACTGAACACTACCTTATTTGAGAAGACATGAAGAAATTCAATAGCCATTTATAAGAGTCAAAAGCTAAATATATAGACATAAATCTAAATGATCTAAAAATCTTTACGGCTCTAGGACTCACTGAAAATGAAATCTAGGACAAGAGAACCCTTATATAAGCCACTTCTCTCCCCCTTATTTGTAATGGAAACAGGTATTGTCTTAATTGAATGAGCATATAAGCAAATATTATGGAGCTGTAAACAGATAAGAATAATAAAAGTCATTCCTATGAACTGATTTTTGCTGAAGCCCAACAAAGACATAGCAGATAAATATTAAAGGCGGTCCAACCACAAATGCGAACCTGTGCATAGAATCAGCTGCTGCTCATGGCTATAATATATTGGGGGTTCTTTTAACAACACCGGAGAGAATAATTGAATCCAGTAGAAGAGAAATAGTTACCGTAACAGCTATGTTCATAAATGGCATAAGTCTGATTTTTTCAGCATAAAGACTTGACGTGTCTTTATGTCTTCTTGGTCTGTTTCTCCAACAGAAAGCACTTTCTTCTGTACACTTCTGCAATCCACTGTGTGTAAAAAATGTTTCCATACCATCATGAGCAGTACCATTTTGAAACACTAAACAAAAATGCCTTTTGATTTGATCTATGCTTTCAAGTTCCCAAAACAGGAATTATTCCCAAAGGTGCAATCACAAGTATTTCATCAGGACACAATTAGCACTCACAAAGACTCACAACAGAGTAGATACCAACCTCAATAATGCCTACACCTGTGAATTTCTATTACTGCTCACTTGGGTAAAGGGAGAAAACACTCAAATTCTTCCAAAAACTATTTGTCATAAAATTCCATGTCACGATGTACGTTTCATGTAAATGAAATTCTAAGCAGGTAAACAAAGAATGGCAAAAAGACAACATCAACAAGGTAGGTGGCTACAAGCCAACAATATCTGACGTGAACTCTGTCTTTTGAAGCCTTGCCTAGAAACAACTAAATTGTGCAAGACACTTGTTTAATTTTAGAAAAGCTGTTCAATGTCATAACGAAACAGAGAAAGTGACTGTGATGGTGTTCTATGTATTGTTTTTTCTCATTAGATTTTGCAAGGATCAAAGTGCCTGTGAGCAATGGTGGCCAGGAATAAACATTACACAGAAACTTGAATTAGAGAAGTCAAAGAAGATGAAAGAGTTGGGCTGGAAGCTGGTGCTGCGTCAAGCTACCTGTAGGAAGGCCAGGCTGCAACAGCCCCTAGCTCCATTGGTGACAGGGGATGGTCTCCATCCCCTCCAGCTCACTGTGGAGAAGAGCAAGAGCCGGAAAAGAATCAGCTGTTTTTCAGTGAAGAGCCATGTCAATTAAAATAAACTTCAGAATGTGAAAAATTCAGATAGCACGTTTTCCCATTTCCCTTGAAGTATAAAATTAAAAAGGAGAAATAATTAGCCAAAATAAGCTAATCTGCAAGTGAAAAACTGAAAAGTAAATATCTGCCTATAGAAAGGGATACTAAAGCATGTTGGAAAATAAACAGATTTTGGGGTAAAACAGAAGCTATGTGGCTAGAAAGGAGCAAAGTACCTTGACCTGCGTCAAGAAAGTGTTAATAATCAAAATGACATTTAGAAATTGGACAATAGTGGAAAGAGAGCACACCACATGCAATTTAAAATGTAAATTCCCTGCAAATGCGAAAAAAACCTGCAGATACTCCAAATGCAATCAGAGAGCAAAACCAAAATTAAAAAAGCCAAAGACAAGGGAGCCTCATATGTTCAGAACGTCTTTACATATTTATATATACATATATGTGTAAAAATACTGCTGCACGCCATTCTAATCTTTTTTAACTTCTGATCTGATAATAGACATACAGTCTGTGGCAAAATGTGTCCAAGTTTTATGTCCCAAAGCCAACAGGTCTGGAGTGCAGCTGTATAGACTTTGTTCCACTGTCTCCCACTTACCCACATATGACCTGACCTTAGGACAGACTTTGGTGTCAAAGTCTGAAGCAAGGTAAAATTACTAGGAACTGAGATTCCTAGATATTATACAATATTATGCTAGCATCCATCCAACTACTCTTTGCTAGCGTACCAACATTCCTAACAATGTTTCTTACCTCACCGCAACCCTGCTTAGGAGAGAAGCACTGTTCTTTCCTGTTGGAATGTGCAGGATATCTATGCTGCAATCACAGCAAAGACTGTTGAACATACATCTGAGCTGATCTGATGACAGTTAATCTGCAGCAGGATGTGAATTGCACACAGTAAATGTCCAAGAATTTACCAGATAAATCTGGTCCCCCCAAACTAATTCAGTTCCATTATGTTGCACTGAAAAGTTCTGTAAATGTTAAACTAATGCTTGCACAGAAGCACCAAAGATTACGAAGATGGTTCCTACCCCTGTCCCAGGCCTGGGATTCAGGGACAAGGTAGGAAACATCTAAAAAATCCCATGGGAATGCTTAGACAAGACCTGAGATACACTGCCAGCATTTCACATTTCAAGACAAATATAAGCACTGCAACACTACTCTGGTGCTGGTGCCCAGACTCCACAGCAGCTTAGTAGGAAAAGCACTTCCTCTGCAAGAGCAAGGTTGGAGATTCATTGCCTTCATCAGTAGAAGGGCATCCATCCAGCTTCACTGGACTACAAAAGCCCCAAGATGCCCTCCAGACCTGCCATGGCTACCTCACTCTGCAGCCAAGGGCACAAAGATTAGGAGGACAGGGGAGAGCCAACAAGAATGTGGCCCTACAGCTGAGACACAGAGGGAGACCAGGAAGACTTGTATAACTAGTTCTGGCTTTTGGTCCACTTCTGTATAGTGAACAAAGGAGTGGCAGTTGGCATCCTGCCCTCCCACATACTAAGTGAGGGGTTTAACTGTAAGTATTTCACAAAAGGTGGTCTGTTATTTGCAGGAAAGGAGTCCAGACTGTGAATCTGTAGAGTAGAGAAGCACTCTGCATGCAGCCCTGTGGGGCTGGGACTGAGGCAAACCCTATAGCTGTTGGTTCCCATTATTTAGCAAGCTCTAGTCAGAGCCTGCATCTTGTGCAGGATTCAGTTATCTTCCTTTACCATACTGGAAAATTTCCTGACCTTCAACCACCCAATTTCAGTCAAAGCCTCATTTCTTTAAGTATTGCAACTCCCAGCTGAGGAAGTCTAAGCAAGATTTCTGGACCTTAGTGCACTGTTCCTATATCCATCACTTAAATATCATTGAGAACTTTAAGCCCTTGATCATCTATCTTTTAACGGATGAAAAGAAGTGGAAGGGAATTTCTTGGAACAGTTCTTCCATGCAGTGAGGAGGGCATTGAACCTTTGTATTTTCAATTGTGAACCAATTACAGTTTATAAATCTGCACTGAAGTGCAAAATTAAACCATGAAAGCAAGCACAAGGAATGCTAATTTGTGGGTATGCATCAGAAATTAATCATTCCACAATCATTGTCCCCTCTTCATCTTATATTAAATTACTAAAACAACAGTGACACTATTCATTAATTTAACTGCTCAACTTACATGTTTTACCGTATTCAACCCTGGAAATTATATAAAAAGAATGGAATAAATACCATGCCTGCAAAGTTCCAGTTTTCCTGATATAAACTACCACAGCACAAAACTGACAAAACTACAGATCTTTTTCTCCTTCGAGACTTCCGCTGAACTTCATAGCCCTATAAGAGAGAAGAGCGATAAAAAAGGCTTGAGTAAGGATTCTCGTACTCACCAGATACAGCTGAACCAGTGTGGAGGAAACCTTACTACGGGCAGGCAAATAATTATTCCTAAAAAAAAAAGGGAGAAAAGAGTTTCTTACTTTTGTTACCTGGTCCCTGATCTGTTCCAGCACAGCTATGAACAGTTCCAAATTTAGGATATCATGTTTAACTTCTTACATACAGTGTATTGTTCTATGCAGCTGGCTTCAGCTAAACGGCTAGCTGATCAGTAGACACCTTGCTATCCAGAGCTGGGTAACAGTTTATGGATGCATAGCTGTCTGCATCTATATGTTATTCATCTTATCCTTGTGTTATTTTGACATCTCTGTAGAAGCAAATATCCTTCTGCTTTGAGTTGGTATGTTGCCAGGCAATAAAGGTCTTAGCCTATAGCTGTGATTTCTTTCCAAACTGCATGACAAATAATAAACAGCAGTTACACAAGCCAATAGCATATTTGTCAGCCAATACTCAGCAGAAATTCTACCATGGAAAAACAAAACCAGTGCATTTTAAGCACCAGGAACACCGACAGATCTCTCTGATTGGTTTGCTTTGGTCACTGCTATCAGTCTCCCAACTTTTATGAGCACCTTTTTCTCCTTCCTGTTCTGGATGTCTTCTTTCCCATGTCTGGTGCTGTTTAATTCTGAATAATGGTAAGGGAAATTAATTCTAAAATTATTTCTGTTTTGGTGGTTGGATGAGCAAAATTTAGTGCTGCTTGGGAATAAAATATTGGGTTTGCCTTTCTGGGCAGTTCTTCATGTATTTATTATAGATATTATTACTTATGAAGAGAAGGACCAGCTGAGTCATTACAGGGATCAATTTCATGGGGTTTAGAAAATAGGTTCAATAGTTTTTATCACATCCACCAACATTCAAAAGTAAATCAGGTTCCCCTCTGCACAAGGTACTCAGAGCATGGGAGTCAGCAGAGCTCCTTTTGCTGTGTGGCCTCTCCGGGCTTAAGAAGCTTGGGAGGGGAACCAGAGGCTCTGCATTTGAAAGAAGTAGGATAGAATTATTTTCAAGAAAAGAAAAGAAAACCAAGTTGATTGGGTATGAATGCAAGGTAGTCCTTCTAGGGATGTGTAGGAGCAAAGGATGTAGCCAACCGAGGGCTGTGTAGGATTTAACAGTACGAGTAGCAGAGATCTGTGAATATTTCTCTCCTTCCATCCTTCCTACAGGGATGACACCCTGACCCTGAAAGCTGTGGCCCTGTAGTTTGTTCTCTCTCTTTCCACTTGGTAATTGTGAGAAGCAAGGCTTAGAATACATTATTCACATTTAAGACTACTCAGTAACTGGATAAACAACATATATCAGCATTATCTAAACTGATGGATAAAAACCCAACAGTCCGTTATATAAAATTAAATACATACGTGCATACATATATATATATGTAAAATATCTCTGGACAGGAAAATCAACTATATAAACATTTCAAGCAGAAACACCATTTCTGATTCACTTAAACCACACTCCCACGTTTTTACTGTTCTATCCATAACCTGTCTTTTCAAAGAAACCCTAAAGAAGGCAATTTATTCTTCAGCAAGGATTAAAAAACCCTAAATGTGAATCAATTAAATTATATCAAAATTGGATGACAAAGAACCTGAGTAACTTAAAAAGTGAACTAGAGCTAGATGAATATGAGAAAAAAATACCTGTTGCTTAAGATACTGGACTGGAATTAAGGAGATTTAAAGAGTTCTCAAATCCTCCACAGACATCAAAAATAACCTGTGGACAATCACTGTGTTTCAGTTCCCCTTACGAGATAAGAGATGGCAATAATATTGACTCTCTTTTGCTTCAAAGCTGACTTAATTGTAAGAACACCAAGAGTAAGATGACTCCTTATTTGTAAATCTAGCCCTAAGCATCTTCCTCTTTCTCCAAAAAGTTAAAGAACAGTATCATTGAAAGAGTCTTGTATAAAACAAGTCACCATTAAGTACAGAAAGAGGAAAATCAAGCTCAATTATAGTTAACAAACGAAGCCAAAGGACAAAATTGTAAAGGCAGATTTTATTACCAAACTATATTTTGAAAAAAATCTGGAAAATTAAGGCTGCCCAAAAGGCATTTTTTTATGTTTCAGGGACAGTTTCATTTCTCCAGATGACAGAGGAAGTTACTCAGGGAACTGGTGCCAGGAATTTGATTCTAACTTATAAGGGATAGCCAAGTAAGAATTTGAGAGTAGAAAGAAATGGGGGGGGCGGGGGGGAGGATATTAAGAAATTGTCTGAGTTCTGTATTGCAAAGAGCAGTCTAATAATAACAATGAAATGCAACAGATTCAGAGAGTTAGTAGGTTGGAAGAAATTCTAAGGAAAAAAAAAGTGCAGGAGCATTGGCAGCTATTATAACAGACTATATTAAAAACACAAAGGCAAAAAGAGTCTACCATAGAGGAAAAAGACTTAGCATGACTCTTTAAAAAATTTAATCTAAAAAGTAACACATTGTAAAGGAGGAATGGAATTATATTATGTAACTAGACAGATACACAATCAGAAAAAACAAAGATTAAAAGGGAGTTGTTACTAGCAAGGAATATCAGAGATAACAGGAAAAAGGTTCTTTCAGTACCATGAGAAGGTGGCAAAGGTAGAGATTATTTAATAGGAAAAGAGAGTAAATATGAGACAATAGAGAAGGCAGAGGGATTCAAGGTATTTACTATCTCAAGTCTTCCCCCAAAGACCCAAGTATTTTATGTGCCCATTTCAACTGCTCTAATTAAGAGCATCAAAATCTGACTCAAAAAAACAGCACCACGAGACAAAAAAGGTCAGCTTTCTCTACACCTCAAAACAAACATCCCATTTGATAATACTTCTGAAATAAGACAGGGGGATAGCAGTAGCAAAGCAGTTAGGCAATCTATGTCTTCAAATTTTCATATAAGAAAAAAGCCTTCAAAATCAATTCATACCATCTGGGGACAAGCACACCAACCCTAACACTTGGTCATAAATCCAAAGTTATACAAAGCAATCAATATTTTACATTTAGATTAAAAATTGCCTTCAGAGGCCCAACCACATCTGATCTTCTACCTATAAAGAAGGTGACACTAAGCCTTTTGCATGGATCCAAGCATAAATTTAGTGTACTGGAAATAATACACATTTCTTCTCCCTGTATTATGATCCTGTAATGAGTACAGTTCATTGAAGAACCAAGCTTTGAAAAATAAGTTAAGTTTTGAGTCACTTCAATGTTTAGGTAAATTATTATTTAGCAAGCCTGGCCTGCCTGCTGTTATGTAAAACACAGAAATGTTTCTACATCAGTTTTTAAGCACAAACTGAATTTTAGAAAGCTTAACTCCCTGGACTCCTGCTTTTGTCTATAGACAATGAGTCAGAGCAAGAGCTCAATTCAGCAGGAGCCTGTCCATGTGTAAGGAACAAGTAAAAACTAGTCTTTGAAGTATGACTTGCTAAAATGAGATTTTCTTCAAAACCTCACACAACCTTGATTCTGTGCAACTGCTTGCAGATGGAAACTACAACCTCTCTTGAAACAGCCTTGAAAATCAGATACTCTGATCATTCTGATGTGGTTGAGTCACTTTAAATCCACCCTGACAAATGAAAGATGCTTTTCAAAATGCCCTGAATTTTATCAAGCAACAGAAATAACTGACCATCAGAGCAGATACACCAGAAGTCATAACTGAAAGACAATTAACAACAGTCTTAGGTTTGGGCCATTTATTGCTCCTTTTTATATTCATTGCTTTACTTGAGTTTTAATCTTGGAATCTTGGTGGGTTGGTTTTGACCAGAGATGTTTGGGGATTTTTTAATATTTTTTTTCAGGGCTCAGGTTTTTGAAAAGTCAGGCTTTTTCAAATTTTTAGTTAGCTGTAGCATCAAGGGATAAGAGCTTTTATCCGTTTCTCCTTAAGGCTATAATGGAACAAGAGAGAAGATGTATACCCCTTTAACTTCAGATTATTCTTCCTAAGACAGTAGGACGACATACATGCTTAAAAGTGCCAAGTGCTCACTAAATTAAACTCTTTGTTCATATTTACTACAATTAGATTGTTGTTCTCTTCCTAGTTTGGAACCACTCAAGAGAGAGCTTGGCAACAGCTACTGTCCAATCCGAATACACTGAAAATTCAGTAATTCTGTGGTATATTGGTTCCTTCAAAATATTATTCCTGCTATGAGACAAGCATGTCTTTGTCAGCTTTACAGCTATTTAGGGAAAGAAATATGCACCAGGAAACTGAGTAATTACATGAACCGATAAAAACACAGAGCCATTTCTCTCCTTCATTATCTATGTTCTAATAATTGGACAGTTACCAGTTAATAAACTATAGACCCATTTCTGTCTTCAAAACATGTCTTTCCCATTGACTTCTAATTCTTCCATTAGAGAATACTGTCTTATTAATAAGATGTTTGCACTCATTACTGCAGATAGAATCTGGCAATGCTTCAGTCTACTGAAGCAGACCCCCAAGCACTTTTTAAACGATTAAAAAACACCCTATCAGTACAGAAAGGTAGCATCACATCTTGCATTTTAAATGTATATAGATTTGTGCACCTGCTGTCAAAGTCTTTCTCTTAATTCTGATTTAGGCTGTACAGACATCTCTGAGGGCATAACCTGTGGCCCCTGAAAGAACTGACCCTCCACAGTTTTACGACTTAGCAGCTGCAGAAAGAATAGCAGTCTGGACAATGTCTGTGTCTTAATTCCTCAGCCACAGACACAACAGCTTAACTCATCACAGATGAAGCAGCGCTGGGAGTACTGAACAGGTCTTTGGAGCTGAAAACTGTAAGAAAGTAAATTTCACCAAGAATGTTTTACTCATTTCTTTCCCCTGTTTGTGTGCTGTATTTTTACCTCTGTCTGTAAACGTCCAGGCACAGCATCTCAGTACAGTTTCTAAATATCAGTGCAATGTAAGTCAAATGTGTACTTGGTGTTTATTATTGTAAATGTAGTATCAATTAGATGTATCACAGGGGATAATAATTATCTAGATTTAGCAGAAAAAAATCTGCTCTGTATGGATACCTGAACATATTAATGGCCCCATGGTTCTCCTTCAAATAGAACCATTTTATTTTTTATTAAAGAAAGAAGTTGTCCATTAAAAGGTGTTCCTGTCTTATAAGTAGCGTTCATTTTGCAGGAAGAGTTGCCCTCCCCCCCCCCCTTTTTTTTTTTTTTAAAGAAACAGTATTTTATTACAACTCTCTCTGGAAGCAGAAGGGGAAGGAAGAAAGAAGGTTTAACAACACAGTTCCAACTGCCAGTTGACACCCTCACTAATAAAGACAGTAAGTTTACTCCCTTAAGTTCCCACTGCAGCATTTACTCAATAAGACTGTATATAACTAAGTCAAAAGATCAATATATGATCCTATGAATTTACAGCCACGAAGACTTCCCCAGTATTTGTGTACATGGTCCTAGATATGGTTTAATCTATACGCTTATACTGCAACTTGGAAGAGAATTTAAACATCATTTAGAAGTCTGTGCAAATAACACATTACAGATATACAACAAACAGCAACTGCCGTGGACTGTGTACTTATCACCATCTACTGTTTTTGAGCCACATGGGTGGGATATGGGAGGAGATGAGTAGTTTACCTCTAATGTGGCCCCTGTAGCCAACAGTTGCTCTTAGACTATGAGATCTAGTATACTATGTTCCTTGATGATCCCATTCCTGCAAATGAATTTTAAAGAACTGCAACTTTCATTTTCAATACATTTCTAAGCATTGAAAATCTGATTTGAATATGCCTTAAGTACTCAGAAATCAAACAGCCTTCAGAATGAACTAAAAATGTATTTGTAAAATTCCTTGTGACTTCTAAATGAATCACATGCTGGTTTGAGACTTGAGGCCAACACTGCATAAACCAGTAACTTCCTGCTCATCTGCTCATCCCATATTTGCACACTGGAGTTAGCGAAAATACAGGGGAAGTTGTACCTAGAAGTGTATATGATTTATAGTGCCTTGGGCCAAGTGGTACAATTTATGCACTATGTTCTACACAGCCTAGCCCAGAGGCTCTGCATAACACTTCAACAAAGATTTAATTTACCTCCTGTAGTGATAGTATAGTTTGTCATAACAGAATTTAAGCGCATTAAACAGCAACACCATAGAACTTCTCATTTTCATTTATAAGTCAGAATTAATTCCAGCAGGGGGAAAAAAAAAAAGATATTTCACATCAGAAACAGGTTCTCATCTTCTGAGACAATTCTCTTCTGGTTGGAAGCTGTAAACGTGACAGCCCATATACCCTTCTGATCCTTTGCTTCAGAGATACTGATAGGCAGCAATATATGGACATTATATGTAGGTCTCTTGTCCTAACTACCTGCATAGTACGATAAATGCAATGTGCAATGAGATGCCAACACATCTGAAAGAATCATCAAACGTGTTTTCATCTAAGACCTGGTAATTGACTGTCTGAGCACTCCTAGTCCCTTTTAGCTCTCAGCCAAACACTAATTTATCAGGAAACAAGCCCTACACACACTGCCTTCAAAAGTACTGGGTTCACTCACCCAGGCAGCTCCTAGCTGCTTTCTAAGCCGCTTCTTAATGATAACATTTCAGACAAGAGCTTTGCTCTACCATTTTCCCATCCATATGGCAAAGTAAGAATTAGATCTGAATCCTGGTGTCCTTCCTCTGTCAAATGATTTTATTTACAGGGAGTTTCTCAGGTATCTGTCAGTAGACTACCTGGTCAAGGTATAAAGCCCTAATGCAGGCCAAGTGCCACACTGGTATTATTATGTAGACTTAAATACAACATTATGAATTCCAGTCTAGCATAAGACACTCTTAAAAATCTAGTCATAATCTCCCTGGATTGAAATGGTAATGGGTTCTCATCTTCCATGGACACTTGGAAAGGAGTATGTAAAGTATCTTAAATAAGGGATGACACATGCACATAGGTTAAATGGAATTATTCTATGTAAACTCATTTCCTTCTGTCCAGAATAACTGAGACTGATACATATATATCAGACTTACAAGCTCATGCCATAGTTTAGAGACAGACTTCCCAAAGGAATGATTTTTTGCTCACTTGCATGTGTAAATTGGGTTCACTTAAATTTGCATATACTCTGTTTTTATTATTAATGACAAAGAGAAAATACTTGGCTAGACTTGGCCTGCAAACTGGACAGATTGCTTTTCATCTCTCTTTTTTTCTGGGAAAACTCTGTTTAACAAGAATTAAGTATTCCTGATACTGATGCTCCTTTGGGCTGAAAAATGACTCGGCTCAAGAGCTTCCCAAAGTAGCTAAAGCATCACCTGAAGTAAGAATAAATTGGATAAAATCTGATTTCTCCTATTTCTCTGAAGCTTTTTGCATACGTTTGTCTCTTCCTTATTCTCAGATAGCAACCAACTAAAATAGTTTACTTTTGACAAGCATTCTCTTCTCCACTTTCTGCAAAGTTAGGAATCCAGAACGAAGTTTAAACAGTAAATTAAGAAACTCAGCAGAGGGTGAAAGTCCAGTCATCAAGTTCCATTACTACAAAAATTTTTGAAATGCAGCTGCTAATAAAATACCAGGCAATTTGTTGTAAAATGACTTGTAGGTCATTTGTGACTGAGGTAACTTAAACAGCACTCAAAAATTTCTTGTTATAAAAAGAAGTATCTTTGCTTTGGACTAATTGCTATTAGTGGGAAATATTTTATAAGAAGAAATAAACAAACACCACAACTCCCTTAGAGGCAAGACCTAAAAAGATGATTTCAAACATGAGCCACATGTAGTTGACCTTCACACTAAATGATGGATCTTACAAAGAGGAAAGCTGAAAACATCAATTTACCACTTGGGAATTTCTTTAACTCAGAACAACATTCGTAGTATCACACCCATTCTAATACCACTGAATTGTCCTTGAAACAATGCTAAAGGCTGTGGCATGTAATAACCATGAGGGAAATCCTATTCTCAATGTTGCAGATCCAAAAAAAGATTTCAGTGTCACAGCAGCAGTGTACTTTCTGGACTTACACAGGAGAAACAGCTTAAGAGATGAAAATTTTACAGGTATTTTATCTTTTCTTGAGTTCCAGTCACATTAATTTTAACATTTTGCAATTTATGTTTCTGTTCTTAATGTAAGTGATCGGTGTCTCCTTTCCTGAATGAAACATTTCTGTCTAATCATAATGCAGTTCCTAAAACCCATTAAAATCAGAGACACAGTGTTAAAATGTCAAGTGTGTAATTGATGTGTGAAATAAATGGACTCTCAGGGCTATGCAAAGGGTGAACAGGCGCTCTGAAGGATACTTCAAATGAATGCAGTAGTATTCTCTCTCCAAATACAACAGACAGGAACATTTTAAGCCAGCTTTTACCACTGCCCTTCTTTTCTCTTTCCTGACAATGGCTGTAAAACACAAACAAAAATTCAACAATTTCATTTGGGCAAAAATTCTACTGCAAATCTCCCATTTCTCTGAAACAGATGCAAAGTGAGAAAGATTCAGAAGCAAAGCAAGCAGCCTTTCCCTGATCGCCCCCACCCCCACCCCCGAATAGCTGCAGACAGTCGTGAAACTGAAGTTAGTTTCTGATTACTTTTTTCATGGTACAGTAAAAGACCAGGAACAACCACCACTCACACTGAAGCCCTGAGCAAAGGCTGAAAAGGAGGAATGCTCCAATTTGCTAGAGAAACCTAACTATTAGCACTTTCAGAAACTGAGGAATAATTAATTTATCTTATTCAAATGAAATTTCTATTCATCAAACAAGCATAGGCCTAATCTCTCCGTACTCTTCTTTGTTCAAATGGGATACTTTTCCTCACACTGAAAAGCTATTAAATTTTGTGATTGCACAAAAAATGGTACTTCTACACTTTAAGAGATGAAGACATCAGTGTAGATATTTATATAAATAATACTTATAAATAAATATTTATTTTAAAAGAAGTTGTGCCATTTTACACTATTATAAAAGTTTAAACTATTTTGTAATTCAAGGGCACAGATGAACACCTTTGAAACATCTAAAGAGGACAGATAGCTACAGGGATACATGTATAGATGGTGGAGATTAATAGAGCCTAAACTTCTTCTAATCAGTCTGAAGATTTTAATTTCCACTACTACCAGCAGAATTTAAATGTGTATTTAATTGCATAAATGTTGCCAAGTATCGTACTTTATATCTCTACAGTCCTTGTGAATATTCATATAAAATAATGATTGCAAATAGGTTGTCAATAGAGTAGACAGACAGTCTGAAATGCTTAATAATAATCATCACTATAATAATCAACCCTTGTATAGCATTTCCCATCCAAGGTATAATGGCCCTTTCTCTTCAAATTATAAAAACTTAATTAGGATACTTCCCAATTACCTTGGGAGACTGCACTGTGAGAGAGTAGTGTGAGAAAGATTGGTCTACAAGAAAGAAGTCTGGCCTTCTAGACAAGCAATGAACTACAACAGAGGAAACCTGGAACAAAAAGAGGACACTGGCACATGTGCCAAGCACTGATCTGGGGCAAGTCTGCGCACATTTGTAAATCCTGAATAATTTGGCTTCCTTCCCCCTTCATTAACATCTTCAAGTAGTTTGGAGTTAAAATGAATTCAGTATTTCGGCTATTTGATGTGACAGAAATTGTCATCTCTCACACTGTCATTCCAAATTTCATATTGTTTCACTATATTCCTCCTAATAATTCATGAGAAACAATAATTTGAATTTTTTTCTTCTGTGGTATTTTTTGCTCAGTGATGACAACAAAGAAAAGATCAAAGCCTAATAAAAGTCTGAGATCTATTAAGGGTGTTTGAGGACCCAGGTATCATGCATAAAGATGTTCAGAACTACACTGAGCACAGCAGCCTTGCATATCCAGATCTTTCAAACCTGATATCCACATCCTTGGTTTAACAATTATGTCTTTTCTGCTAATGATTTACCCTTAAAAATAATTTTAAATGTTCTAGTCCTAGAGGGTCAAATGATAGATTACAGACAACTTGTTATCATTCCTGAAATGAAATAATTAATCAACTTTGTCCACCTTTCCACTTACAGGCAAAGCAGAACGTAAGTGATAGCTTAAGCCTTAGGAGGACACTTGCAATCCTATGATCATTCCCTGCGTCTTCCTAGATACAATCTGCCACCCTACTCCAAATCTGACACACAGGCTTGAATTATCAACGGAAATTCAGTTCCCTAGTTAGAGTGCCTCAAAGTTTGTACATTCCACTAGAACTGTCTTACATCAGGTCAGTCCATGCAAAATGGCATTCAAGCGGTAACCATTGTTTCCAGCACAATTAACTTTGATTACATTACTTAAATCTGCCAACCAATTCCATGACAGCACACCACTTTCAAGCGTGTAAATTCACTCCCGCCATTATAAGAGTCTTTAGCCTCTGGTAGAGCTGTGTTAGAAAAATAATCTTCCACTGATCTCAGACGGTCTTTTTTCCATTACGTAGCCATTGATTTTTGTCATCAGATTCTAATGAAACTTGAAATTAACATGCTTTTTCTTTACAAAGGAAGAAATTTTTTTAATTAACCTGGGTTCCCTCTGCAACAGCTGACTAGAAAGCATTGCAGGCACACCCTCACCAGCAAAGCCTCTCTGCACAGTATTATCTTTCTCCCCCTAATAGGTACACATGTACACATGCATCTTCATCTTTTTTTGAATTTTGGGTTTTGTTTCAATAAGACACATTTTGGTTAAAACTATCTCTACATTTTTAGAAACTGAATGCTTCCATATAAAGTATTCCTTTCATGGGTGGACTAAAGTTAAAAGGTAAAGATCGTTCCTGGCTTAAATCACCAGAAGCACATCATCAGCCCACGAGATCAATAAAAACATTTATTAGAGGAGGAACAGTCAGCTCAGGACTCCATACAATTAAACACCAGAGTCAGCTTCTGAAATCATGGGACTGTTAATAGAGTTGCCATATTCTAAATCAGCTGCAGAGTTACAAGTGAATACTTGCATGATTAATTGTGTTGATCACTGCTTAGCTTCTCTGAGTCCTCAGTACCTATTATCTAGTTTAAGCACACATTTATGCATTGTTATCATCAGGTTTTGAAGCTTCTCTAAACTCAAAACTTCTAGAAAGTGTTTCACTTCATTTTCCAAACCTGTGTAAATATAAAGTTTTACATACTTCAGATTTCATACGTGGAAATCCAGCTTTCTTTCAAGTGAGCTTTTAACATTGCAAAGGCATGTCCATATTTGATAATACAAACTCAACAAACTCCAAGTGTTTGTAAAATGTTTCCTATTTCTTTCTTTTTTTCAAAAATTATTCAAATTCTGGAAAATCCCTTTAACCTGTCTTTGGAAGGTTTTCACTGAAAGACCATACTCTGATTTGGCTTAATGTATTTCTTTAGGTCAAGGGAAAATTCGGTCAAGAGCAATGCACAGAATATATCAGCCTCAAAAGGAGCAAATTAAAAGAGACTGACTGAATCTCTCACCACTGGGATTTGAGCGATCTCATCCCTCATGCTTTCACCATTCTGGCATGTAATTAAGAAAAATCCTTCAATTTTGACCAGAAATCCAATCCTGGATCCTAGAAGTCTCCCAAAAAAAGATCTCATTCAACGTAGCACATAGAATTTTTAATGCAGGAGATTTTTTATGTGGTAATGGCAAACGTGCCAGAGCATGTGTGGTACGCTAGAAGTATTCTGAGTGTCTTGAGATTATTGTAGTCTGGTGCAGCCCAGGTGTCCACAACCCAGTATTCACTGAGTCTTCAGAACTCCAGAAATCCCTGACAATTCTTTTGCTTTTCATACAGATAAAATTTCAAAAAAGAGAAAAGATAATTGGAGAGTGTCAGTACAATCCCCCTTCCACACAGGAAGGCAGGCAGGCAGGCAGGACTTCCCAGAATCTGAACTAAAGCACATGCTATGTTAGCATTTATTCTGCTTCTCCAGAGAGCCAGTTTCATTTATCACTAACTCCCTGGATGCTGAGTTGAGTTGTCTGATAACCTGAAAAGAAAAGGTTGAGCATCTGCAAAACTACATTCTAACACGCTGCTTAATTGTTACATGGAAATCATCTCAACACTTCATAGTTGTTGAGTTACTTGATCTTTTTATAGTTTGATTTATATAAATGCAAGTGTTTCTTCCAAATAAACGTTCAAGCAATTCAAGGCTTAATTGATTCCCAGCCTGTAGCAAATGTAGCAAGAAAAGGCTAAAGATAAGAAATTATACCAATAAGTGAATGACAGAAAGAAAGACTGTGTTTAGCTGAGAAAGTATTTTTGGCAAGTTCTGTACTAGCTCAGACAGGGAACAGTCTCTTACAACTGCTTAGTGACTATCAAACAAGTTTAAAGTCCCAATATTGCATTACTTCTTAAAACACAGTAAGAATAAATAGTCCAGTTCTAGTGATTTAAAGCAAAGTGCTAATAGCTTAAATCACCTGATCAAACCCAATGCATTCTATATAATTCTGTATTGTGGTCTTTGTTCCCTATTGCAATTCATACAGATTCCAATGTAAGATACAAATCACCATCAAGCTTCACAAATTAGACAGAAAATACAGTCAATAATTTCTATCTTAGGCTCTGAGTACACTACATCTACTAGCTTGAGTCACTCAAGGAAAGCTTACTGAGTTTTTACTTGTTTAGAAGGATAAGCAGCCAGCTCATGCTCCCAGTACACCACTCTGCCAATGCACCGTCACCCTGAATTGTAATGCCAATTCCCAGTTCAAGCTAGACCTCAATGCACCTCTTCCCCTCAGAATTACTCTGCCAATCTCATGTTCAATCTAAAGCTCCAGTTGTAGCCTGCTGATTGCTCTGCTCTGTCAAAATTCATGGTAATTTTGTAAAAGGACAGACACTAAGTCAAAATTTCCACCCTGCAGAACTGTCTCATTTTCGAAACTGTAGCGAGAAGAGGAGGGAGAAGGAATGAAGCTGCTTTCTGTTGAGTATCAGAACAAAATTTCAGCAGCAAGAAATTTTCCAGAGATGGGAATTAAAAAAAAAAAGCTGAAACAATGTAAACAGACATTTATTCATATTTCTGGCATGGCAAGGAGAGTCCACAGTCAGCCTGAGGGGGCTGGCAGCGATGCTTGTCAGCCAAGCAGTCTGGAACAACAGTCATGCGTGGGGTCCAAGGGAACGAGTGGCCCAGAAATGGCTGGCTGGAAGGATTTCTTCCAGCAGGCTTGACCTGTCAGAGCTAACAGAATGCTTTGATTCCATTGAATAAGCATTTTTCAATGAAAAACTGACCTCTTTAAAAAACTTCAACAGGCTCTTAAACGCTTAGGAATCACGTATCTGCTTTGCTGTTATGAGTTTCATGTAACAGCTTTGGTAGCATGTCCTGTTCTATTTATGTTGTATATTCCACTATAATGGTGTCTGAAACTATATTTTAGTCTGGTTTTCTTCTCCCCTAGGTTGGTAAGAATTACAGAATTGCTCCCTAGAAGCCAGTGAATACAGAGTAAGTGTTGAAGACAGCCAAAACTCTGACTCTTGTCTAATTCCAAGTGCCGTGTGTTTACTCTTTGCCTGTTCTAGCTGTTTGTTTTGAGCTGTTACTTGGCGTAAGAAGACAACTCACTAATGGCCCATTATGAGATGACGGATTGTATTTACTTTGGGTGCACATTCAGAGCTCAGAATGGTATATAATATAATATATTATATACCATTATAATATAATATAATATACCAATCTGAGCTCTGAATGTGCACCCAAAGTAAATATTTTCTATGCATCTTAATGCAAGGAAGGCAGGTTGCTTATATTGCATTTGCATTTCTATATCAATTATTTTTTGGCTTTGTTTGTAAACAAGCACTCAGAAGAACTGAATAGTGAAGTATCACATGTAAACAGAAGAGAAAAACAGATTTAATACAAATATTCTGAGGAACAAAGGCCACATGCAGAAAAAAGATAAAGCTAAAAACATTATGCTCCATGTGTATTATTTTAAATGTAGTGACAGATGTGCTTCACAGAATGCCACATGTGACAGTCTTTTTACCTGAAGAAATTGTAGTGCTTTATGTGCGGAAAATCAGACAGTGCATATATTATAACCACACTGAGAGCTTTTTGCCATCATTACAGTGCTAACTGTACTTCTGTTTATTGCCAGGTAGAACCATGTTCAGTGCTTTTTGACTGAAGTATTCTGTGAGCATGAAGAAATGCTCTACCAATGTTGATCTGAATATACAGGTGAAGCATGTGTACAATGGCTTTTTTCCACTGATTATCTAAGGTGTGTTCTTATATTCTTCTCCTGGTCAGTCCTTATTCAAAAATAGTGATGATCAGCAGCACCAAACTAGGTATTACATTTAGAGACACTGCAGCAAACCAGTATTGAGTCTGCTTCTGTCCTCCAAAACTGACCCTTTATTTTTTGGCTTTCTTACACCACTGGAGATCTAATTGTTGCAGAGGCTATTGATGATTCTGGTGTTTCAAATTCCTTGACAGTTGAGTATTTTAAATATATTTGAAACTTTAAGTTAACACTGGTTTCTAATAGGAAGGGTAGAAAATTCTAAAAGTACTAAGAGGCAACAGTACAAGACAAATCTATTGTCTAGCAGGGCAGTCTGATTAGTACAATTATTAAACTGATGTACTAAATGTATTTTTCCTAAGACATGTAATTTTAATGTAAACTTAAACCAGAAAGAAAATACATCAGTTTCAAGGACATTGAATTTTCTTTGTAACAGCAAAGAAATAAAGTAGCAAACACATTTATTACATCTTGCTCTTCCTTCTGTACTGAGATCAGACATTTTATTAAAAAATGTTTGGTTTTGCTGAACAGCAATAGAATCAATCAATTTCTGTTACAATTTGACAATTAATTTATCTTTTTGTGAAGAAATATACTTATGAAAGGAAACAGTCCCAAATCTATTAATTTTTGCACCCTGAAAAGTAATTGTGCAAATTACTTATTTTTATGTATACACATACATATGATTTGTATTATGTATATGTATTTTCTTGTGTGTGTGTGTGTGTGTATATATATAAATAAATAAATATAAAATTTAATGACTTCAGAGACTGGAGAAGTAACTGTTCCATGAGAAAAAATAAGCTATAAGAAAGGGAAGACATGTCTGCACTGGAAAGGAAATATATAGATTACTAAACAAACAGGCCTCTTTCAAATAGTACAGAAGAGAAAGAAAATTCTATAAATTGTGTTCAGTTAGAAAATCAGGATTTAGAGGATGCAGCATCATTAAAATATGAGCTTAAAGGGAGTCTGAAAATGCCATGCAGTCTATTTTTTTTCCTCCTACCCAGGGTTCATCTGGTCATCTTTAGTACCCCCAACAAACATTCAGCAATGGGATTAGCCAGCATTAGGCACTCCAGAAACTGACTAGCCATCTTCTTTCAACATCTCTTATATTTTGGAAGGTTTTTCAAAATTACATCACTCTCAGTATAAATTAGACCAATTCCATCCTCTTCAATGCTTACAAAACATGGAGAAGGAAGAATCACCATTCCTTTTCACAGCATTCTAATCTGCAATGGCTGTGAGATCTGCTCTCAGCCTTATTTTTATTCAATTGTTTTAGTCCTCATAATCAATGATTTTGTTGTTTTCTTTAAAACTATTTCTCTTGTTTTCCTTGACTTTTTATTAAAAGTATGTATCCAAAATGAACAACTAAGTGATCAATCAAATTCAACCAATGAGATTCCAGTGAAACAAAGGAAATACTGTTATAAACCTTTTTTCTGTAAGTTATTTTTATTTTGGATTACTGCTATTTATGTGTCATATTTTAGAAAGATTATTCTGCAAGAACATTTTAACCCACTTGAAGATAGCCTTTTATGATACACACTTTTTAACCTTTATTCAATAATTTATATCTGCATATTAATTATTCAGTGCGTTATTTTACCCACACAGTTTTCAAGAAAGCTATTAATTGGATAAATTATGCCTTTAAACTGTCAGAGAAGTAACACTCGGTACTAGTTACTTTCTACCAGATACATTGCTCTACAAGCAGATAAATACCTGTTTGATAAATGCACGTTAAGAAGAAGCTTAGAAGAAATTGCATTGTCTGAAGTGTAATGAATTCTTTAAAATTGAGGTCTAAAGATCATCACAATTATTTCCCATCATCTATTTTTACAAGAGCTGCAAAGTCAAAACAGGAAGATAGGAGCTTATCTCACAATTAACCTTTTGTACTAAATAGTGTTAAAAGTCTGCAGAAAGAAGAAAATTCCTTCATAAGCATTCTGAGAACACTTACATCACCTTCAGTGTCTAATAGGGTGGTTCTGTTGTCACTCCGAAGGACACAATACCTCAGCGAGGCATTTGGCAGGCAGTGGAAATGAGCAAAGGCTGATAACGCCATCTGCAGTAAAAATATCTTGGTGAAAATCAATATCCTGGTGAAAAATAATTCACTGTTTTTTTCAGTTACACATAAAATTAACTTTTTGGTTCAGAGGCAGCTTTGGGTTGTTTGGTTTCTCATGGCGCAAGGAAGCTGTTACTTTTTCTCAATAGCATTACCAGGCCACTTTGATCCTTGCTGAAGAGAAAACAGCTTTTACCCAATCCGTGTTAATGAAGTTAATACATGAAATTATTAAACCTCTTGCTGGTATTGAGCCACTCTGTTTTCCACATTCTACTTTATCATTACAACTTTTTTATACAACTGGTCATTTTCAGAGTAAAAAAAATATGGACTTACTTGCTGGAAACTCAAAATGGACTGAGGCAAAAGGAGGCAATTAATGACTACATAAGATCTGAGCAAACCTGTCTCTTGTAGATCATATACAACAAGATTGTCATTAATATGAAAACTGCAAGAAGATGGAATAAAGAAATTCCATCTGTCTTCCAATTCAGAAATGTTCTAGAGGTTTTTTTGTCTATACTTCTGTTTCTTCTGACTCTATTTAGGGCTGGATCTCACAGCATGGCAGCTCCTGTGACCACTTAATCCACTACAAAACAGTTCTCAGAGAACTGTCCACATAGACAAGAACGTATGCAAATCAGCAGATAAGACCTGGGGAGGCCTACCACAAAATCTGCAGTTTTGCTCATATTTTTGGAACAAATCAGTTATGGAAAAATTATCGCTTCAGGACAAATGTAAACAGCTTTTGCTTTCAAGATCAATGATAACATCACTAGCTTTTAGATATGAGACATACAAAAAGGTTTTCTCTTCAAGCACCCTGGAAATACTGACAGACAATTGTACATCTTTTCTGAAAGACTGTTTTCAGACTACAGCTTTCTTGGATTTACCATCCTCTGAAAGAAACTAGAAAGCACTAGAAAGTGATTTCCCCTCTGGAACTTCAAAACAAATAGATAATATGAACACATCCAGTGGGAGCAGTAAATATGGTAATAAGGTCAGGTGTTGAACTTTCATGTCCACAAAATCCTTGTCCAAGGCAGGATGAAATCAAAGCTTGATGACGCTGCCTAACGGTGAGCAAACCATGGCAACACCACTGAACACCACTACTCTTCCCTGATTCACATAAGACAAGCAGTAAAAAAGGAGAATAGTATCTTTTGATGTCAAGCATTACTGATGAAGGAACAGCAGATAGATTGTTATTGGTAGTACTTAAGGTAAAAGCATAGAGAGAAACAATTACAAAAATGTCATACTGGTGAGAAGGAAGAATGATAGAGAGACCAAAGGAGCCTACAGATAAGTCTCTTCATACACGTTATCTTCAAGACCAGTTCATGCTGGTTATCTTTGCTAGCCTTAAAAATCAAGCAGGGTTATTAGAAACTGGCACAAAAATACATTTCAAAAGTGCAAAGTGAGTTTTTTTTCCACACAGAAATGATACAAGAACTAAATGTTCATTAAAACTAAAATACTATTTCATGCTTGTTTTACAACTCTTGCAGCCAGTTGAGTATAAACTTTCACAAAATGTCCTGGTAGTTCAGAAGGATAATAGGTTAAACAAAGCCCAGCAATGTTTTGGCTCCTTAAGGAAAAGGTAGCATTTACTTTTAGGTACAATTTGAAAACAAAAGCAGATACTGGGGGCTTAACACTTTTCTTCATCTGACTGGAGAAGCACAGGAGTGATTCAAATATGCTTCAGCATTCTCATTATTCAAGCTCATACCTAAAAAAATGTGCTTATTTAGAAAACAGAAAGGGTTAAAACATGCACTGTAATCAAATACAGCTTCATTTTTCCACAAAAAGAATCCCAGTCTGTCTTGGACATTGCCCCTTCCTGCTTCCAACAGGGACATCTGAATTGGATTGCCTTAGTGCTATCCCTGATCTTTGGAGACCCTTCCTCCTTCTGAACAATGTGCAGTCATTCCTTCAAAAGATGTCAAAGTGGCATGGAAGTCCTTAATACTAGGTCTGTCTTACACTTGGCCAAATAAAAGCAGATGTTTGGTTAAAAAACATGTAACAAAGCTAAAAGAGTAGCCTTCTCTGCCAGGGTAAGTCTCAGAACAGAAGCAAATCCACTCAGTCAGAATTTTCCTGTCTCCAGAAATAGACTCCTCCATCAACAAGCAATTAAAACAACCCATGCAGCTACAGAGCTCAACTCCTCTGCTTTGAATTCAATAGTAACAGTTAGTGAAGTAATACCTGTGTCAGGCTCTGCTGAGGTCTCTGGAGCCAGGCTGTTCTGTTCTCTTGTCAGAAGTCATAATACAGATGTTAGACGCCTGAACCGTATTTTCAGTCTCATCTACTGATCATGCTCTATGGAGCAATCTTCCTTTCTGCTTCATCAACAGTTTCATTAATCACCAGTTCAACCAAATAGAATAATAGATGGATTATAGTTCTTTGGTCACCTTGTAGCAGCAATAAGCATTCACTGAACATCATGATTTTGAATTTAACCCTGGTTCCTTCTTCTACTTAGTATTTAATTAATACCTAGCTTCCAAAGGATGCCACCTAATTAACTTCTACAACCTAATGTATTAGTAATCTAAATAAACAAGATGCATTAGATTATTCCACTGTTTCAATTTCATTTTCCAAACCAAGCCAATGCATATGTATAGCTTGACACCTATACATAGTAGGGTGGTTGCTTTAAGTCTACTTCTAAAGGCAAAGAATCTTCCACTACTAAGGTAGTTTCACTGGAATCTTTACAAGGACAAGAGTTGTTTTTTGAGTCTGAGTTTTTCCTACTGTTACACAGATTTTCTATCTGCCAGTTTTGAGTCCCAGAGCAGAGACACCAGGTAAGAAGATTACACTTGGACTCCAATGCTGTGGATATGGTTAGTGTATTCACTGTTTTCTTAAGGCTGCAGACACTCTTCCAGCAATGATTTGAGGGGGTCGGTGCAGCCTGCAGTCACAGTTTGAAAAAGACTAGCTCTTCATCTACAGCCCGAGATGTAGCCTGACATATTTTTCCATGGCAATCTATAGTGATCAATTACTGATTCCAAGAGCTTTAAGCAAGACTTAAGGCAAATCCACAGAGGCATTTGGGTACCAGCTCCCTAGTGAGATGACTAATAGCTAAGTGGCAAAGTGTCTTTATTGCCTTGCCGTTTGATTAAATGAACACACTTGAAGCAAAACATAATTCAAACACAACCCTTTAAAATACAAAGGGTGACATTTCCTTTAGACTCCATATGAGGCGAATGGCATGTTTTCTAGAAGTTGCACAGAAGGATGGGAATGCTTTTCTGAAAAAAGCATCTCCTAATATATCTAATAAACAAAAATATAAAAAGAGTAACAGAGTATTTTGGTACTTCACATTGTATTATTTTACACACAGAAGTACAAATGTGCTCATCTGCAGTAAAATTAAAGCACTAAGATACATCTTCCAAAATTATAGTCCTTTTACGTGATGTCATATTAATGCAGTAAGAATACAAGCATACAATAATTACATTAATCACCTCACAGAACCAGTTTTCCTTACCTTATTTAATTGTCATTTAATAATTTCTACAAACTATCTAAATAACCTGTTTTTCATAGCAATTTACAGAATTTTAATTTTATAGACACCGATTTACACAATTTTTATAGATATCCATTTTAGCTCTATGCAACAATTTACAAAGCTGCTGCTTCTACTCTTCTCAGGCACATGGAATAGGAAAGGAAGGAGACATAACAAAGGATACAGAAACATTATCTGAAAAAGAGGAAATTATGAGAAACTCAAGTCCTTCATCTCAGCACCCGACATGCCACTAAATACTCCACATTTAGTCCCTGCCATATCACTGATGCTACGGTGAAGCCTGTACGATTTTTTTTTTTTTTAATATTGATTCTGTTCTGGTATATAATTTTGTGTTGTATATAAAAGACCTTAACACGCTGATACTTCCGACATATCCATTTAACCTTTTTTCTGGATTGTCATCTCATTTATATGGCCTTGTTGCAACACCTGACCCTCTCCTGGAAACTGTTCTTGGCATTTAAATCAGATTTAAGATTGTTCCTCTACACTTATCTGCATCCTAATCAGAAAGTCCTTTACTTCCCTGTTGGAATTTATTGCCATCCTTTATCCCTGCTGTGGCTTATCACTTTCCATATATCAAGAATGTCCTTTCTCCTTCAAATCCCTATTTACCTAACTTGGTTGTACTAATTTCCTCACAAATCATCACTGCTTACCTGAGCTAACATAATGACTGACCTGTATTTAACTTCACCCAAAGCCACTGAAGGAAAAAGAAAAAAGCTTCTAATGATCTTAACACTCAATTTTAAAAGGCCGGATTTTCAGAAAGCTCCTGGCAATTACTGTCTGACAGCTCACTTCTATTCTGTATCAAGCTGAATGTGTTGAATGTGACTCATTCAAAAGCATGACTTTGAAAAAAAAAATATGCAAAATTACTTGTGATACTGATAAATCCCTCTAAAATGACTCTGTGATGGATAGTGAGCACTTGTTTGAATTCTCAAGTCTGCATTCAAATAAATAATTGCATACATAACCAGATGCAAATAAATAATCCCAGCAATAAGTAAATTATCTTCCATCAAACGTTAAAAACATACTGGTTTTGGAAATGAACTGAAGGAATTGTGGTTACAGAAGCTTCCTTTTCAGGTAATGTGTTGCTTCTGCCAAATCCTTGCCAAGGGCAAATGGCATATATTATGTATGATTTTTAATTTCTCTGTGAAAAATTATATGTGAGCTCTCTTTTCCTAAACATATAGGTAAGAATGAGTTAATGCCTAAGGGCTGAAAAATGTTTTGTTCATTGCTTTTTCTGAACATACTCTAATCACTATTAGCTATAAACATACTAGTAATTAATGTAAAGAAACAATTCCTGTCAGTCAAACAAAGTTCCTGGTGAAGGAACATCTTGTCTATGAAACCGTGTGCTCAACAACTACCGTCTTAAATTGACTGTGGATTATAATCAGAGTTTAGTTGGAAAGAAAAATTATTTCAATATACATCAGGGGAAAAAAAAGCATAAAAAGTTACTTCCCCATAGCTTAAATCAAATAAATTAGAAACTTTTACAAAAGAAAGAAAAAACAGAAAGACACTTATTTACAGTCATGTAGGGAAAATACTCTTCACTCTTACACCAATGATGGACATGGAACAAACTCCTAGGTGCATACCTGATGTTACAATATCAAGCTCTAGCACATATTAACTAGCAATGAATCACTTCAATTTTGCAAGAGCAATTTTCAGGTAGCCCGCAGTATTGACTCTATACCCATTGCTTTAAATAATGGCTTCTGCACTTCGATGTTTGATCAGTGAAGGCATTAACTTTGTAGCCGTGAACATCTGTCATTCCACTGCCCCTCTAATAGCATTCACTTACCCACTACGCTAATTACCAGAAAAGTAATCAATCTGTATGGCAAAACATTTTTATTTCTCTTAGAAAATCAGTTCCATAAACCAAAGTTTCAGAAACAACCAGCTATCTTAATCTATATCAGGTTCTGACCAGTATTTATATGGAAAATGGTGTCACGTCAGAATGGTGAAAACTCAGTGAAAATTTCATCCAAATTATAATAGAATTTTTGCTTTATCTAGCTAGAAAATCAGAAAATGACTGCAGTAAGTCTCTGACTGAGAGAAATTAAATTCAGACTTGGCCTTTGGGTAAAAATTATGCAGAGCAGGAAAGTCTCTTTCAGAGGACAGAGGGACATCAGCTCTAAGAGTATCTCCAAAATCTTTCTCACCCAGTGAAAAAGTACCCACATTCCTGGAATTAACTAGCTTCAGGGATTACCAAACGTTTTACCTTAGCGTTCAGCAATGAATTGTAGTTTTGGTTGGGAAGAGGTGAAGTTCAACAATGAAAACTGCAGAGACTTGCAGGACAAATTATATGATGAGTCTCAATATGTGTCTTGCACATTAACACCCTTGTCAGAAAAAGAATATTAATTTAGGTATTTGCAGCCCATCAAGGAGTGCCAAGTGCCCAACTACACAGCAACTGCTAAGCAATACTGATGTCTCACTGCCAAACACCATTCAGAATTTCTCGGAGTGGTGCTAGGAAGCATTCAAAAAACTGTCTTGTGCCTTGCTTCTTCACATATTGGTACAAATAACTGAGGTTTCTTTTACAGCACAAGAATGGTATTTCACTCATGATCTTCAGAAAAAATAGAGTGACTGCTATCAGCAGAAACTGTAGTCACAAGGTCACAACGATTTAGAAATCATTTCAATTACATTTCCGAGGGTTATACGGTTTCTTTTGTGATGTTGTCCTGCTAACCTTTAAAGAAATCATACATTTGCAAAAATAAGAAATGGCTTGAGGAGAGGAACAGGAGCCACAGATTTATGTATTATTTATGGATCTACTTCTCAGACTAAAGGAACAGGAAAAATTAGTATGTTCTCTGCCTGAGGTTTTTCATCAGTAATAATAGATCAGGTTTAATAATACTAACCCAACACTACCATACAACTCAATTAATTCCTGTTTGCAACAGGTTTTTTGGCAGCTTTGGATGAATACCTCCATTAAAGGCAAAAGTAGAGTGTTCTACAGCATTTTACTCCTAGCAAAGCCCGGCAGAGGCTGGAACAATACCTTGGGAAACATTTCATGTGTCCCTCAGTTTAGGCAGAGGTAAGTCTGCATACCAACTGTCTGTTCTGTATACAGACACAAAATAAATACAGTAAAGATATGGGCCACAATACCATCTTGGCATCAAATTCTCACTGAATTTTTAACTGCAATCGCCTAAGTACATTTGTGGTCTACATCTAAGTGCTCGTGTTTATACCAGCAAGATGGCGCATACCTATCATTCAAAAAAGCAGAACACTGTTTACAAATATACCCTATGGATGCTGCCATTACATTTACCTCAAAAAGGTCTGAGAAAGGGGAAAATAGACATCAGCAATGAGGAAAGCTGACAATATTGATGATATGCCTTTGAGCAAGAAAAAAAGATTCTTCATCATCTTTAAGTGTGCTTTACACTTCTAGCGTGAAGCACAGGAAAGAAAGGCCAGAAAACTTTCATTACTGTTTCACAAAATGCATTTCCTTTCAGCTGAAAATGGTGAGAGGGACTGAAACAGCTACCCCTTCCAGTAATGGATATTTTTGCTATCTAATATACATCAATGTAAATGATAGCTGTGGTCACATCAACTGCTGAAGCATAAAAGAATCCAAGCCTGGAAAAGGGTATTTTTTGCCTGTATGAAACACATTTGGGAGTCTTACCTGAAAAGAAATACAAGGAAAAGCATGCCAGAATACAGTGTTATATTTCTTGAGGGTCTTTTCCAGTCAAACATTAAACAATATGAGAAACTCAAAAGTGTTCAGTTCCAGGGTCTTCTCACTCCCACCTTCATACTGTGACCATTAGACCATGTTCTTTCTTACTTACATTTATTTGTTTCAGAGCAAAATGCATCATTTGTTTCAATACTGTCAAGATAGTGTTTTAGCTGTTGGACATACGTCTTCCCTGAGTATACTATGCACTGTATGATTTTAAAAAAGTTGTATTATTTCACTATGCTTAATGGGCCTCTAAAGGATTTAAGGTGCAGTGTTATTATTGTTCATGTATCCCTTAAAGCCATGAATCGGTAGCATTATTTTTTTTAAGTATTGGGTTTACTACATAATGGCAAAACGGAACTATGTGCTTCCTTGTGGAGGAATGAGAGTTATGTTGCTTTTGTAATTCAAGAAATTAAATGGATTCTTTCTTCCTTCCTCACTGTATGTAGAGGCTACAGAAGTGTCAAAAATGAGGTTCAAAGTCAAAGTCTGTAGTGACACTGCTAGCTCAACTGAAATCAGTAGATGTTCCCATTCAGAGGAACAGTCATTTCATCTCTGGATTATCACGCTCACCACATCAGCATCAGATGTCTTAACCTCTCTGTGCCTCAATTTTCCTACCTATAAAACAGTGGCAAATGACAGCGATGACTGCCAATTGACCATCTGACTATCCTTAACCTTTCAGAACACCTTGTAAATTGTGCAGAGGAAAACTGTATTTTTAGATCACAGACATCACAAAAGTTCTAACATATCTAAAGACACAATAGGTAAAATCCCTTTGACTTCAGTGGGAATTGTTCATGCTTGATGAAATATGGATGATGCACAGAGGCCTCTTGGTTATTGGAACTGGCAGTGACTAATCTGCAACTGCTCAAATTTCACCAGGGAAGGAAATAACTTTTTCTTTGTGTGAAGTATTTTAACCTTGATATGAATGTACTGGGTCTAGTATTAACTAGAAACCATTTCAGAATTAAAATTGTTAACAAATTTCACATTTAATGACATTCTTCCATGTTGAAATTCCCTTAAATTACAGGATAAAAAAAGAATATTCTGTCTTAATATAAAGTTAATTTAGAGTATTGACTGGTGTATGGAAATTACACTACATGCTTGATTTTCTTGTACTCTTCCCTAAGCACCTGCTGTTGGTCTCGGTTGTGAGGTAGTCCCTTGTCTTGATCCAATACCACCAGTTATGTGTCCAAGTCTCGTGACATAAAGGACAGAGGCATTTATGTTCTGACCTCAATATTTTCTAAGTAAAAACCAAGAAAATATGACCTTTAAGAAAAACAGAAGAAACTAAGTTAATCAGCAGCTAAAACAAACTCTTAAACAGAAAACTTCATGGACATTTAAAGTGAATATAAAGCTATTTTTAAGTTAAAGGTCAAAACCAAGAACTTTCTGAGAAGTAAAATTAAAATTCAACAAGAGCAATAATAAGTTTTTAAAAATTCCTAAATTGGCAAGTATTTTAAAGTTAAAAAGGAAAACGGAATGGAGGGAACATATCTTTATGTCTGAATTTCCACTGAGTAAACTAGCAAATGATTTATTGAGCTTTGCCTCTTTCTTGGATCCTAGAGTATCTGTAAGCAATGTTTGATCTTTGTGAAGGAATCCACTTGAAATAGATAAAAATATTCTTACTTTCCAGGTTGATTATAAAGAGCTGTCAGTGAGGTTTGCCCTCTCTATGCCCCTCAAGCTATTAGTCAACTGGACCATCTAGCATTTGTCAGCCTCAACTGGACTTCATTATGCAGTCAGCAGAAATTGTTCCAGTGAGCCCTCTGTAGCTAAGATTAAGCTCATTTGGCAGATAAACTTTTCTGGTGTGAAATCAGTATTTAACAGTACCTAAAAACGCATTCTGGTTTGCATTCTGAAAAACCCACTTTATTTGGTAAGGGTGCTCACATGAATAAATGTGAACATGTAAATTCTGTGTGGAAATTGAGACACAGAATTCTATTTTTTTATTACTTGCACATGGAAACACAATACCTAAACACCATAATAATGTCTGAGTGTTGTTCAAAAGCCAGTAAAAAGTGAACCGAAGGGATATCAAGCAATGGATTCATTCAATTTTAAGATAAATAATTTCTAAAATATGTAAATACAGTAATTTACTCTGGAAACTTGAAAAATATATCAATTTTTAATATTGTTGTATATCATTTCAGAACAGAAGAGGTTTTTAAAGCCACGTCCTCATACAGCAGATTGTCTCTGAATCAAAAATGTAAGAGCAAGGTAGAGAAAACCCATGACGAAATACAAAGTGGAAAATTTGGAACAATTTCTCAATCTTGTTTTAACTATATAATATTTCACAAAGGGTTCTAATCAGAGACTTACTTACGGCAATGCATATTTTCCTTTCAGATTTTCAGATAAAACCCACTTTGCACCCTCACCTACAAAATATATTCTGTATCCAACTGTATTACCATGTATTGCTGTCTATCAAAGAGATCTGTCTTACTCAGAAGCACATTTTCAGTTGCAGGCAGCATCTGCTGTTTTGAAAAAGCAAGGTATGTTCTTTCTTGCGTATGCATTAGCAGGTACAAAGCCTTTGAAAGCAATAGTCATTTCTAAGAGAAAAAGGAATACAGCCTACTCTACCATCATTATAATAGCTCTGGAACAGAGGCATCACTATCATCCAAGTGTTTCCACTGTCTGAGTACTGACTGCTCAAGAAAACAGGAGACTTAAACTAGTGTAAAATTCATCACCATCTTGGTAATGATTGATCTTACAAAGCAACTCTCCCAGTTGTATTGTTTCCTACTTTATTTTGAGACCCCTGGGAGCTGAGGCAGGGAGGGAAAAGCCATTGCAGAATTCCGTAATGGATACATATTCCTATTCTACCTCAACCGAATCCCTGCCAGGACTCAAGATGAGCCACTCTGGAATTGCTGTGTGACAGAAGTCACAGAAGAGTTAGGTGGCAGGATGTGCGGTCTGAGATTTAGCCAGGCATTTTTTTCCCCTTGGCCTTGCCATAGCACCCATGTTTGTGTACTTGAAAATGCCACTTCTCTCCAGTTACCGCCTCCAATTTTTTTAATTGCTGCTCACAAAATCCTTCTATCAGAGTAGTCAAATTTCCCATCCATGAAGAAATGGAAAGATTAGCTAGCCAAAAGGGAGAAATGATGATTCTAACACAACCAGAATGCTGGAAGAATCATGGTCATACTGTTAGCACTACGCATGTTATTCATGTGACATGTATAATGAAGTACGAAAGAGATTTTGAAAGTTATGATTTAGGTAAGCAGGAATAAGGCTTAAAACACAGTCCTTTCCAACTCCTCAGCTTCCCTGTACAGAACAGTTGACATGATCTTTTTCTAAGCCTCTCACAAAATGAATTAATACAAACTCGTGAAATAAGCTTGTGGTTTAGTGAGATTTAAGTGCAGCATTGCAAGCCAGTAAAGAATGACAACTTGATTTATAGTAGTCAACTTAACAAATACTATTGTTCGTATTGGGGAATAGATATAAAACCTTATGCACTCCATTTTTCATAAGTCACATTACCCTCAAATGCCAAAATTAATCTTAGACATTATTATTCCAACATCCTGTAAGCAGAAGGCTTGCTGCCTCAAATTGGTTTAATGCATAAGAACTATGCAAACGAACTTGCTGTATGTCCCTAAGACAAGGCCGGGGCGGGGGGGGGCGAATAAATGGCTTTGATTAACACAGACTTAAACATATTTTAAAACATATTAAGAAATCTGATCTTAATCTGAGACAGAAAAAACCAGAGACATTTTGGTTTATGAAATAAAGTCAAGCATTAGGTATTTGCGATGTTTGCTGATATAAAGCTGTCTTATTCCATACCTACACATTTTTCCTGTAACCG
Organism: Ibycter americanus; assembly: GCA_035590275.1. Lineage (NCBI taxonomy): Eukaryota > Metazoa > Chordata > Aves > Falconiformes > Falconidae > Ibycter > Ibycter americanus. The sequence continues at coordinate 84,851,456 of JAVJGI010000001.1, forward strand.
CCCATGCACTCACGCCAGTGTCAGTTAGACCCTGTTTGAATACGCTACACCAGTGGAAAACTATTATCATAAAGAGTGAACAATTTGAAGACAACTTTTTCTTGGTCAGCTTAATTTTATGCTGACTCAGTGCAGAAGTGGCTCAGGCAGCTGCGAGCTCAGCCTAGCGTCCCTGGGACCACATCCCACATGACAGTCCTAACCTCCTTGTTTTGAAATCAGTCTGTCTCTGCCCCTGCTAATATGCACAGAAAAAAGAGTTCTGCAAAAGGACTGAGAAATGAACCAAATGAAGCAGAACAGGAACCTGACCATATATCCCCAATTCCATCTGAGGGCACTAGAGCATTAATAGCTCCTGTAAGAATGCATTTTTTCTTCTCAACATTATATCCTGGACCTCAGACATTCCACCTATTAAAATCTTTACTCAGCTGAATATATTTCTCTGAAACTTTTTCAGTTTCAGCAAAACAGAACATCCATCATAAAAAAATACCTGTTTTGTTATTTTAATTACTTCTATTCTTGAGACTGTGACCACCAAACAGAGACAATGCATTTCACCCAATCCTCAGGAGAATGAACAAATCCAGTGAACTTGAAGGGCTCAAGAGTGCAAGATTCCCTTCCCACCTAATCCAAAAGGGCTCCAATTTATATGCTTCCAGCAATTACAACTCCTTAAGAAGCTGTGCATTTATAATGCTGAGATAAAGTGAATGACATTTAATATTTTAATAATCATAATTCAGGTACCTTAATTCTGTAAATATTATTTTTAATGTTTAAAGGTCTTGGTCAAGTTTTCTTTCTTTTTTAAATGAGTGGACAAGGTTGCTTATCTATTGTTCTATTTGTGAACCTTAAATATGAAGGGATTTAGTATTGTACATACTCCGAACTTTTCAGAAATCAACTGCATGATATGAAACAGAAAATTCAGAATTATCTTTAGATCAAAATAATACAGTTCTCATTCAACAAAATTCTGACTTATGTACAGAAATATCTACATGGCAGTATGATGCCACCATTTGATCTTATCCTTCCAGTTATTATATTCACATCATGGAAATGAATCAACATTTTCACTAGAGAAAGTGTCCATGATTTTATCCAGCTGTCTCAGGTAGAACAGTTTCATTGTTCTTGGAAACATTCATTAAGAAATGAAGAAGTGGCAAAAATAAAACAATATCTGAAACAATTTTCCAGAGCCTATGCATTTGCCTCACACAGCCCCGATTAAAGCCATTTCTAGCCTGTGCATAAGTGTGAGTATAATTGGAATGTATGACCTTCAAAATATTATTACATATTGAATCTGCCGATTTATGACATAGGGTGAAAAAGAATTTTGCAGTAAATTGCACTATTATTGCAATCAAAGATTTTAGTTTCAAAAGAAACAAAGGTTTAGAGAAACAGCTAGAATAATTGAGCTTATTCAGACAGGAGATTCTTGATGTGTTATGAATGCAAAGCAGCCTCTGATTGCATAACGCTTAACACAACAATCATAGAAGTAATTGATTTCACACTTCCTTTAGGTTTTGTTTCTCATTACTAGGCAAAGACAGGGATCATTTCACTTTGTTTCAATGCAAGAAATGACAATTCTTGCTAATTAATACAGAATAGTTTTAATAGTTTCTTAAGATTTTTAATTTTCTGGATCCCTCATATTTTTAAAAGTCCTCAAGTTGCAAACCAACTTCTCTCATAATTGTACAACTTTTATTTTCTTTATATTTTTTACTGAAAAAATGGTAAGAATTCAAGAATAAAAACTGTGAGCCTGCCATGACAACTGCTGTGATAAGATTTCCACATGTCTGGGAAAACTATCCCTTCCTGCAGTAAGTTGGATTGCTGTTGAAGTGGAGTTAGCCTGAATAGTGAAAGGAGAAAATGGGTGGGAAAGAAAGAAAGGGACAAGTAGTAAGGGTAACAATGTTATTTTAATAGCAGCAAAAATGAAAGGTTAAAATGTGTTTGAATTGTTTAACCAGTCCTGCTGCCAATGAAACTAGTGCATATTCTTCCTTTTAAGATATCACGTAAAACTGATTTAACAGCTTCATATCAATAAAAGTATTTTCCTCGACTCTGGTGGGCCCTGGAATGGCATTATCAGAGCAAATTTAGATTTACATGGGGCTGGGTGGTTCAGCAGCATCGTATGTTGCAACACATATGGTTAAACAGTCTTCTTTCCCATGTCCTTCATACTGAATCTGCATTCACTCCTACCCTACTATTGCTTCATTTTCTTAATCCGTGTCTTGCCAGGTACACTTGCCAACATTTGTTTAAGTTGAAATATGAAGCATTTGTCGTAAATGGTGTATAACCAGGATAATAAATCTTGTGTCAATATTCTGAGTTTCCCATGGCAGTTCAGATTCAGCCAAACACTGACACACAGCTTCAGTTCCAAGTATGGTTCAATTCAATAATATGTGTGTGTGCCTGAATCCAGGCATGCTGTTGGGATTTTTAGGAGCAGCAATGCAGGGCATGCAGCTGTGTGCCTCTTTATCGCCCCAAAACATTCCAAGGGCTTGGAAAGCTCTACTGTTCACCTATAATACAACAGAACCAATTCCTCTGCATTTTTAGAGACATAATATTAAATCTGTCCAATGCAAGAAGATCACATCTTTAAAATAAACTTGGTAATATTTAGTGATCTGAATGGAGAAGGGGACTGCACTTAAGTTTCACCTTAAAATATAAATAGACCATGGTAATATTTAGCAACTATGTTTTTACATCAATTGCTTTAAAAACATGAAAAATAAATTCTTGAATTGGTATTTTTTTCAAAAGATCCTTCTAAAAAAGTTAAATAATGGAATCCTCTCTTATTTATATTCAGGGAGTCACTGCAGTTACCTGACCAGATCATCATGCATCTGCTTTAAGAGAGTTATTATCTTCTGTTCAATCCCAAATCTTTTCTGTCCTACACAACAATTTTTAGCAGGAACACACGTCATACAGCCATAAACCTACACAATGCAACGGCAGTCATTTGAATAACTATGCACAAATATTTTGCCCAAAAACCACCCACTATGTCACAATCTTTCAGGGAATGGCACATTTTTCCACTGAATATAGAGTGTGATTGATGGTAGGTTTTCCTCAGAGCATTATCTAGTCTTTTCTTCCTGTCACCTCAGTCCTGCAGGGGCTGGGCATATATTACCAAACCTATTTTGCGTGCCGACTTTGAAATCCATGATAAGCCTGTCTTTTGATGAGTTGTGTCGTCTGTTGTAAGACACAGAAACAGGAATGACAAAACCAGTATCTTTTTATGCTGAAAACAGAGGAAAGAATCGGTGACAATACATTACAACTCACCTTACGTAAGCTATCACAGCATTTTTCTAAACTGCTTTTTTTCCTCCTAATTATTATGTGAACAGCCCTGCAGTATCAATACTTTCAATTTTCTTTCATAAGGCATTATTTGTAGAGAGGTTTTTTCCACTCTAGAAGACACGAGCTATTTTTTTGAATCAGAGCTAAGTATTTTCTTTCTGCATACTCTATCTAGAAAAAAGCCATACCGAGTAATTAATAGTTCTCAGAACTGCCACAGGTTTGTTTTAGTGGGGAAAATACCTCAGGTCAATTTTTGATGCTGTTTTCTACCCTGTTGTAATAAATAACTACCATTTTCTTTTTTGAGGACAATATTAAAAAAAAACCACAAAAGATTTGGTCATCCTGTATACCAGGATAATCTTCATGATTTGTTACGTGAAACACTTTTTTCATTAAAGAATGGGTCTTTCAGCAGTCCCGATCTGTTCATCATATCCTTTTGTCATGCACATGTTCTTAAAGTGTGATTTTTGCCCCATGCAAAGGTCTGAAACACTCTCTGTAAACCACCTACTTTCCAGAAAAATAATTTTAAGAGAGGTAATTTTAGCACATTAAGCACATTAAGACTTCTGCAGATTCTTAGGGTGAATTCCAAGCCTAAAACTGACCCCCAAAAAAGTTCAAACAACAGCTGTGTACATGAATAGTTAGTATGCATTATTCATGCAGTCTGACACTTTGCTAAGTTGCATAGTTTTTACCTCTTTATAGGACTGCACACTTTTACATAAGTCAATTTAGACACTACCAAAACTGTACTACATCTCTGGCTGAGTCAGGAGATCAGGAAAATACTAACACTCTACTGAACTGCCTTCCATCTCTTAAAAGGTCAAGGTTAATAGTGCTTCCCACAGCTGCTTGTGCAGTGCTGCCACTCACTTCATTTCTTCTGCAAGACTGAAGTCATTCAGTCTCTCGGCAGTTTGGTTCAAATTTGAAATGCATCATCTTCATTAGATGATACCTCAGTTTGCATATTCAGCTGAGTAAAGAAGTATTGTGTTGGTGACGAAAATATGTCTTAAACATAATTTTAACTCTATAGTCTTTTTTCCAAAAGATGCTGTGGAGATACTACTGACAGAAATGACCTGTCATTACTTTATTTAGCAAAACAGGATATGAAAGCACAATTCCTTATGGCATGATCAGCTTTTGGATAATGCTGTAATTACCATGACCTATATTTTCCATTTGCACTGCAATGATAACACATGTACTCTTGCACTCTAACATGCAGCTCCAAGTCAAAGGGAAGATGAAGCAGAGCTTTTATTCTAAATTGTAATGCACAGATCCAGAAGTACGTGATATACTGTCTTTATGTTATTTTCACAAGACACAGTAAAAGAAGCAAAAAAGCAAAGCAAAAAGAAGGAACAAGAAACGAGCAGCATTAACAAGAGAGAAAAACCAAACAGGCTTTCAGTACTGTGTTTACAGTTTCCAACTGATTTCTGTAACACATAAAAATTTGTGTTGTCTTAGGACCATGTTTCCTCAGATGTACTGTAATGGGAAAGTAGATAGTTCCATTCTGAGGAAACAGTTGTCTTCTAACATCCTTAAATAAACTTTGCTTTTTAAAGTTTTCCTCTAAATTAGCTGATATTAACCTTTGTCAGCATCAACACAAATAGGCCTAATCTTCTCTCCAATACACTAATTCTTTTGTTCCTATTAATTTCAATCTAGCCAATATACATGGTTATGGGAAATCTGTTTTCTATTGCTTTTCAATATTGATTATTAATTGCTTTGAAAGGTATAACAGAATGGGAAATCAATAACTAAATCTTAATCTTATCTTTTAATCTTGGGGCATCAGTGTCAAGGGAGGTAGATGATTTTCAAGCTCTTTCCTGCTTGTTTTTTTGAGCTCATGCATATGGTGATTGAATTAACACCTGGGGATACCTGCTTAGCCAGTGGATCAAATTATAAACACAGAATCATCATTAAATTTACACAACAAATATCCAAGTTTTCCTGACTGTATCATAACAGCTTCTATTATCAAAAATAGAAGAATAACTTGATTCAGGGATACTCAAGGCATCAAGAAGTACTGATCATAAAGCATATGCCTGCGCCTTCATGGGTTTCTGCAAACTCAGTAAATGAGTATACCCAGCAGGGAATTAATTCTATTACGTCAGAAGTTATGAGACTCAGTCAATATGCAGAAGGTACATACAGTAGATAGAGAGACTGCAGCCACAGATCTCTGATGTGACGTGCGGAATCGAACTCCATAACTCGAGGAGAGTTATAAAGCAGGCATGTTTATTGCGGCGCTGGGTGCAAGGGGGATCCTTCCTCCTAACTTGCACACCATTCCAACAAGCAGCCGGGTATTTATTATACAAAGTTATG
>JAVJGI010000001.1:84857339-84871094 GCA_035590275.1 Ibycter americanus
CGGGGTGGGGGTCATTTCAATAGGAAGTTGGCTCCCGCCCTTCGCTCTTTCTCAGGTATCAATGTTTCTGTTATCTATGCAGTTTCTGTTTGTAGCAGAGTTTTTAGTTTTTTTCACTATATCAGATGTTTTCCTTCTTTTGACTGATAGCATGATGTGCAACCTGATATTCACATATTTACCACACTAGTTATTAATCTGACCATATAACTACCGAAGAATGAATTAGAAATGTAGGGCTAGAAATACAGTACAGATGGAAAACAGAGTAAAAGGTACTCAAACACCCACTCCAGGAGGAACTTAAATTTGGCAAGAGATAGAAAAGCTTTCTTAAATAAAAAAGCCTTTAAAGAATTTTTTTTTTTTTTAAGAAAAAACATTATTCAGCAGTCATTACAAAGCAGTTGAACACTGACACATCAAAATGAGGGTAGAGATCCACACTTCAAACAACAATGTGCTAACAAGACTGAAGGGTATGCAACGCGAAAAGACTGATGACAGTACCAGACACTTCCTACACAGGAATATTTTTTGGTGCATTCTCAGTCACTTATGCGCATCTGAGTGGTTTTTTTCCTACTATTTAACTGGTAAAATCCGCTATAGGATAAGGACATTTTGGCAGGTCAGAGACCAGTCAAAACCTGGAAGCCCACTATGTGAGGTCCTGCAGGCAGCTAAGCATGCACAAACAACAGAAACTGGAGACAGATGACCGTCCAAATAACTGAAAGTTATTCTGCTTGTTTTGTGTTTACTTAAAAAAAAAAAAAAAAAAAAAAGTAAATAATTGGACCATTTTTCAATCTCCTGTATTTACTTCTGTCACTTTTCAGCAGCGACCTTCATGACATCAATACTTGCAAAAACTGCCTGGCAGTTGTAAATGTCATTTTATAGTGTTTACATAAAAGTCAGCACTGGAAGACCATTTCAGCACTTGGGTGTTTTGGCTGAAATAATGAGTAGCAACCTGTTTTTCTTGTAACTAAAATATTGAGCCCTCTGGACATCATATTATATTATAAACCACAGTGGTGGTTTTATCAGAAGTTATACTTCACTTTAAAAATAAAAGCCTTATGAGGCAATTTAAAAGGAAAATATCGAAAATTCAGATTAAAGAAAGGTAAGAGAGGCAAATGAAACATCTGACAAACAGTTCATTAGTGACATGGGGTGCAAGACTGAAGAGGGAGTAGCCTTCAATAATATAATTTCAATAGAACACATTTAAGAAGTGACTGCACAGCCTAAGTGGGGCAAACACGGTAAAATAAACTACATAAATGATCACTCTACTGCACATATTAAGTATAAATGATGTCCTGTGATAGGCCATGTATTTTTAACGACTGTCTTCTGGTCAGTCATAAGAGTTTTGTAACAGATGTAGCTTATTTTAAGAACTCACTAAGGAGAAGAAGAAAGATCTGACCTTCATTTAGCTAATATGAAGGTAACATTTCACAGGGAAAGTACAACCAAAGCTGCTTTACTTATTTCAGATTACAAAGAAATGATTAAGAGACACAGCAATTCAAGGGAGGCAAAGCTATTCCACTGTGGTAGGGACAAACATGCCTATGCCCAGACTCGGTGGAGCAGCACCTTGCAGAGACACCTGAGCTGGCTGTGGTGAGTTATCTCTGGAGCCAGAAGCACCAGGACTGCCTCAGTGTGGTGCTTTGACTGATCACTCTTTTCAGGGAGGCAGAACTAATTACCTTGGCTTGAGTCCAGACAGATATTGTTTCCAGGTCTCAAGCTACCAGCTCCGCACGGTGCTGCACCGTGTGGACAGACTTTCGTATTCCCTTGGTTATCTATACCATGGCATTGCTTGAGTTAGATAAGCATATCCTGCCTGATAACTGGTGAAAATGCCACAGAACTAAGGGTGCTTAAAATAGCAAGATATTATTTGTGGAATAGAAAAATAACTATTTACTACAGCTGTAAGTTTAAGTTAGTCAACAGGTCTAGCTGTCAGCACATCTTCTCTACAATTGATTATAATTCAGATTAAGTATCAACTATAGCTTTTATTATAGAACCTTATCAACATTAAAATAAATCACTGAAAAATGGTTTTGCCTTCCAGCACCATATCTGGTAAACAAACTTCCTCCTGGAAAGCAAATAAAATGACAAAAACCTGGACACTGAAGAATTTCTATTGAAGGGTAAATTTCTTCTTTTGCATTGAGACATTCAGTGTGGGTTTTAAATTGATTTCATCTTGTTAAATACAAAAATATTTCAGCCTTGAGGAATATTCTAGGAGTGAAAAGTATTTAGAGCCATGCTTTACTACATGGTTGCCAAAACACTCTACAGTTCGCCAATATTGACAACGAGTACGTGGGTTCACAGGAAGCCCCACAAGTCAAACAGTAACTGAGCCTTAGTTTTAGAGAACATCCTATCAAACGCATTTATATGTAACGTGACTGGAGTAATCACTGAAATTTTAGTGTGGTCAGAGCAGAAAACCTGCATTACAAATGCAGAAACGAGAAGACTACATTCTCTGACACAGTTGTGCTGGTCTTTGGGTGGGAAGTGCAGTTACTGACCTGAACATACAAAGCGTTTTTAAGAACTAGAGGAATGAAGCCGAGACTTTCCAAGTTTTGTTTAGAGGTTAAAGCCATTCAGCAAGTTCACTGAGTTTTCCTTTTGACAGCAAAATAGGATCAGATTGAAAATGCAGTAACATAAACGCAATGATGGCAAAGATATCCTTAACAGAGAAAACATACAGTTCTCAAAGGAAAGCAGGCTATCTTTTCAAAAAGTTTTAGATTTCCAGAGACTAAACGCAAATCAATTGATTTGAGAAAACCTATTAAAAGGAGAACTTTGTTTCCCTACCTCTTTTGTTTGAACCTATAACACTTCTCTGCCCTTCTCATCTTCTATTTTTGCAGACTTAACTTTTGCTAAGCATTTATATCTGCACCCGGTGGTTATAAAATAATTAATACCATAAATTTGAAACTCCACACTTCTTCCCAACTGCAAGCGCAAGCTCAGTTGAATTATATGTTTCAATCCTATCAGCTTTCTGAATAGTGTTTCTGAGTATCTGCCTTGAAGCCTGGCTTCAATGGACGTTAGGCACTTGCTTATAGCACCCTGTTAAGGGCTTTCCTGAAGTAGCTCGTGGCCATGGGACGTGACTGGGTGCCTGTGCTGCCAGAGGACTGGGGCCCAGTGCATCCTGTGCAGGTACTCTGGGCTTTTCAGCACCCTGTGCCTGGCAACAACTCTGTCCATTCCTTTGCCTACATTCCCTGTCTGACCCAAGGTGTGCACAAGCTTCCTCCAAAAAGGGAACCCTTCCAACACAACTCCATCATCTGCTTTTTCTCTCCTCTCCAGCTGACAAGTCACTGACAACCCCACAGGTGGGCAGTGCTGAGCCACTCACTCCACAGCACTTCACCTTTCCTTCCAGTGCTGGTGAGGAAGAGGTCCTTGTGCACAGACCTAACACAAGCATTTATACTTCAGCATCTCCAGCTGACAGTGCTATTAATATTGTCACCTGCAGTAAACAGTTCCCGAAGTGATTTAATGAAGTACAACAATCAGGAAATAAAATGTTAAATATTAAGCATTTTAACATTAAACAATTAAGTTCTCCTCTGAATTTTTAAATCGTACCCAGATTTTATAAAAACTGAAAGTGAACCAGGAAACTTTTAGCATGAAAAATTCACATCCCTTAAACTGGAGAAAGAAACTGGGAGCAGGACATCGGGGACACCTCAACATTATAAATATTTCGGATCATGTCTATAAAATAAAAAATACTGTGCTATCTCATATCATCAGGCAAATATAATCTCTGACACCAATCCTGGTAAAGAATCAGAAGTTTCAGTTTGAAAAAACTACCTAAGTGACACTGAAAAGTATAATGCTAAAAACGTTTCAGCTGTCTCCATACTGTGAGCCCATCTTTGTTTCCATTTGTGGGATGAGGCCAGTGGTAACACAAACTGGGAGATTTCTGTGATAATTCAGAGCATATCAGCTGCAGAAGTGACAGTCACCATTACTTACAGTTATATGGGAGCGGCAGATTTTTTTATTGCTAGTTTCATTTGTCTGAACCATAAAAAGCTCATTATCCTGAAAGCTGCATTCTTATGTTATCCTGTAGACAAATCCAATACCCAGAGAACTGTCTCACATACTATATTCTGGGTAATATCTGACCTATTGTATTTGTAATCAGCAAAATTCTCTTCTTCTTTTAATCTTGACTCTTTTCATTGCTTTTTCACCACCTTCTCAGTAAGAGATAAATGACATTTTAATAGAATTTTATACTGACTAAATTAAAATGTTCAAGGTAATATTTAATGAGGCATGGTGCTGCTGGCCACACTGCCTTTATTTTAATTATAATCTCTGGTTTTTTTCAAAATTACTATCACTTTTTTTACAAACTTTCCTGAAGGTTGGGGTATACCAGAACACAAAGTAAACAAGCAAAGAAACCAAATACATGCCCTACTTCTAGGTTTGTGGAGTTTAAGTCTAAAAATGAGTAATTAGCTTTGACAAGTTTTAATGTAGTGAGAGATGTAACTGTCATTATTCTCTACGGGAATAAATCAGAAAGTTTTGGCACCAGCAGTCATTACACCAATCCTTGTGCGTTAATATTTATTTATTTTTTTCATCACTAGGACAGTCTTCAGAGACAGATATCTCATTTTTATGAAAGGCATTTTTATAAAAGTAGCTCTGTTCACAGTTGGAAACGGACAAACCTGGGATTTACTCTTCAGTCCACTTCTCCCCAGCTGCTGAATTTTTCATTTGAGGCAATTAAGAAAAAACATATTGATAAGCAGAAGGCTGTTTAAGCTTTAAAATATCAGAAAACATTCTACAGTCTTCTCTGTGTGCATCTAGATGCAATGTAATGCATTAATTCAAGTGCTATCTAATCTGTATTCATTTTTTACCTTATTTGCTCTTTATTAATAAATTCTCTAACGCACACCTGAAGGATTAGAGAGAGAGGTAAAGAAAAGAAAGGCCAAGGGAGTGCAGCCTTCATACAGTTTTGCTCTAGCAAGAACAAGTGCATAAATGTATGCACTGAAAGCAGTGATGACTGATCCAGGCTTCGTATATTACTCTGTTTTCCTTACATTTCACTCAGAGCAAAAGCGACCCTCAGCCCTGTTAGGGGCTCAATATCTGAGCAAAATGCCAAACCCTGATCTCTCTGAAACCATGAGTAACCCATGGAATCTTCTTCTATAAAAATGGAAAGAGATATCTGAAAGAAAACACATAACACTATGTAATATGCACTCTCTTTTGTCTTTTTCAAGCCTTAATTTGCAAGGTACTTTTTAAACGTTTGTTCCTTTTACAGTCTCTAGTGTCTTTAATTAAACTCACTAGATTCTTCCCTCATACCTAGCGGATAGCATTAATTGCCTGTTTATTAGACATTATGTGAAGGGTAAGACACAGTGAAGGAATAGCATGGTTCTCACCCTAGGAAAAGCTAGCACAGAGATATATTTTTGACTCTCTCTTGGAAACCGAGTGTGCTACACATTGGGAAAAAAACCCAAAGCATTGTCTTTTAGATGCCTGCATTCACTCTGTGTACACAGTCAGAAAGGCTGGAAAGAAGTGATTATGGTGGCTTTATTCTTTATGTATCTGTGCAGATGGTTCCTTCTGAACTGTCAGGTTATCTGACTTCAATAACATGTTCAATCTCTTCAGTCAAATGTGCACATATTTATTTCTGCTTTTCCCTTTTTAACAAATAAATAGAAACAAGCTGCAAACACTTTTCCAATAGTGTGGTTGTATTCTCTATCTATTGACATAGTTAAAAGATGCATTTATTTTAAATTTCAAAATGGCCTTGCCTATCATACAGAAGAGTATTATAAACTCGTCTGGAAACTTACAGACTTGAGGAATCTTTTTATAGTGCTATTGCTACTTGTTTAATATTATTTTTACCATTTATTATTGGGATTGCAAAAAAAACTCCTAACAAACTGCTTTAAACCTGAAACACTTAAAAGTCTTACAATTAGAAATATAATGTCCAAGTAATCTTCTCAAACATCGGGATTTTATTTCAGCAGGTCTTGATTTACATTTACCTTTTAACACCAGAAAGTATTCTTTCCTGTACTGATCAGATGACCTAAAATTCAGATATACATAAAAACTATTCTTTTAGGGCTCACTGTTTTGCTGCAAATGTTCTTCACAGGATATAAAGCTGAAAATTCAAGAATAAAGCAACACCAGAACCAAAAACTATTCACTGCTGTCTGCCAAATTTCTGTCATCTCAATACAAGTCCAGAGAGTGGTCAGCTGAGGCTGAAAATCAAATAAAGTATTATATTTGTGGCAATTATGAAATATTTTCCATTTACATATCCACCCATGCTTTAAAAAGGTATATGTAATTTGCCACATTTTCTACAAGGGGGAAACCCAGAAATCAAGCCACATTTTCAAGGAGCATTCAAGTCAGTCAGAAGGAAATGTGTAGTTCCAGCAAATGGTAGGATTTTTTTTATTAAATATGCTGCTTTTCTAGTATGTAGACACATTCTAAAAGTCTTTCAAAGATATGTATGCAATACTGAAATGGTTTAAAATTATGTGTTACTTCAGTTTAACAGGATATGATTTTATTTCCTTAATTTCCTCCTTAATGCAGGCATATGTATTTAATTTTCTTACCTGTATTAATTTCAGCAAATTTTGTGATCATTACAATAAATTTCCAATTTCTTTTCTGAACCAACAGTTACTCTTAAAATATGAAAACCGATGACAGATAGCAAGTGAAATATAAAGAATATTATTATTAAGAAGGCAGGGATTCTGAGAGACCATACGATTTTCAGAAGCCCAAACCTGCAAACAGAGGAGATGAGACAATTCAGAGAATCTGTGAAATGACAAGCACAAATGAGATAGCCAACAATATCATTAAAAGGCAGACAGAAACTGAAAAGTCACCAGCCTTTTAAATTTAAGAATAGCTAAGAAAGACTATTTAAAAAACCTGGAAAATCTTACTTGCAGTATTATTTTGAGAAGGCAATAGCTCTGTCAAGAAACAGAAAAAAACCACAAGATAATTTCAGTCTGACAACTAGTTGAAATCCATAGAAACCATATTCTCTTTATGGATAAAAATAATAGAAGGCTTGAGGAGTATCAGAGGAATATCACATGCTTGCCTGTGGTTTTCCTCTTCCATAATTCTGAGCTTATTGCCACTGTTGTACAGGCTACTGGACTAGATTAAACCCTTAATCCACACAGCCACTCACACATTGTGGTCTTCATCAGTGGACTACTACTTTTTCCATGCATCACAAAGCTTTTTTTCCCACCTATAACTTCATCATCAAGATACCAACTGAGCTGAACATAAGCAGCAGCTCTGTTGCCTTTTTAGACAGAGGAGCGCTCCCCTCCTCTAGAGGAGTATGGTTTTCAGATATTTAGGGCTTTGAAAAGCTTTCAATAAATCATTTTCCTCTTTTCTTCCCTTCAGAAAAAGGAAATGTTGTAGGAGTTGATATGCACTGATCATTTGTTTACTGAACCCACGCTTTTCCTCCTTTAAGAATGAGTACAGTATTATGTTTAAATCAGTACAGAGATTACTGTTAGATATATGTATGATTCATAAACCACTGAAAAATACCAGAGGTTAAACTGTTCTGATTGTTAAGGTACTTACAATCAAAGCAGTCTACAAATGTGCAACACGTTTAGTTACATTGGTTCAGATGGAGAACTGTAACTTGTTCTGTCGTAACTCAGATTTGCTTGATTATATTCCCATGTCCATTTTCTGCAGCTAGTATGTGATGACCATTTCTCCATTTTCAACCATCAGCTAACTAGTGTAATTATTTTTGCATGCTTATTAATCATATATCATAATGAAATAATTTATTCCCAAGCAGATTATAACAAATGAGAAGTATATGATGTTGATGTTCTCTGTTAAAGAGGAACAGCTGTTACAGTATTTGAAGCTCTTACTACTGTTGACCCCTATGCAATATATATGTATAGCCTAACACAGGCTCGATGATCGTTATTTTGTGTATGTATCTGCTTAGAGTAGATGGGACAGTAAATAGCATTTTATTTTCCAGGGCTATATATTTAACTGCTAGACCATGACTGTACCAATAATTGCTGGCTCATCAGTATGAACTATGGAATACCTAGATTTCTCACCTACTTAAAGAGGGGGGGCGGGGGCGGCACGGGGGGAAGCATTGAATATGCTTATGTAATGGAAAATAACTAAGGCACTTAAAAACAAAAAGATGACTTTCTATAACAGTAGTCATGCCTATTATCTGCACTAGATTAATATCATTGTCTATGCTTTTTAATGCACTTGTCACCCCGGATAAATGGAGATTGATGGCAATTATTAGTCCATTTTTTCACACGTTCTGTGGTTCAGTGCCTTTCTGCTTGAAAATGTTGTTGTGTAAAAGGGCAACATCCATCAGCTATATTGTTCATTGGTTCAAATTATATGTTGATGAAAATATCAGTGTAGTGCTACTGACTTTAACTGTAAGAGCATAAGAGGTCTCTGGGTCACCGTGTCAAACCTCTGTAATCACAGTCAATAATGCAGATGGCATTAAATCCAGAATATTCTTAACTGTATGTCGCAAGTCACAGGAAAAAAATTTACACTAAAATGTGTATATATACAAAAGTCCAAAAGCCTCAAAATTTACAATATGCCTCAGAAAAATACAGAACAAGAGGCATTGCCAGAATCCTGGAATTCTTCATTATCAGAATATTTGTCAGGTGCTAAAAATTGTTAGCATTAGTATAAATGCTCTGGACTTTTCCAGAAAGCTAACTGTACCCTAAGCTTCAGAGCAAGGACTTATATCCTTGGGGATATTAATTCACTCAGTCTGGACCAAAGGCCCCTTTGCATGCTCAGGTCTCAATAACAGTTATCCCATCATCCATTAATGCAGTTCAGGAACTTCTCCTCTTCTCTTGTAGCCAGACACACTTATTTTCAGCTCCTAAGGCATGACTTTGCACTTCATAGTATTACATTTAAACTCAGTTCTATTACAACAGGCAACACAGCCATTTATTCTTACCATGAGGTAATCTAGCTGTCTACATGACCGGCAAACTCCGTTAACTTTGTGTCAGCTACAAACTGCATTTATCTCTTGATTATTCTCTTGCCTTCAAAAACTGTTCTAATGTTGTGCATAGTATTAAGGTCAAATAAAGAGGTTTGTATTTCTTATAGCTGAATATCTGACAGGGCATTTGTACTTGCACATTGTCATCCTCTACCATTATCTCTAACCAGAAAGCAAAATCAGTTCCAAATTATGAACTACCTAAATAGAAAAGTCAATAATCGAGTGAATCATTCTGCCTCTCCGACAGATGATTACAAATATTACAGAGTTCCTATCCCACAGTGGTGATCTAAGGGATGAGGAAGTTCCCTGAATGGCACTGCTGATGTAGCTCCTTTCCTGTTCCCAGACTGTCCATTCACCCCAGTCCTTGCAACAATGCACTCCCTGCCTCCATGCTCTGCATCCACCAGTTTCATACCTGCTGACTGCAGCAGAGATAGCATTTTCTGGGGCCAGGGCTATGTGTGTGCTGACCAGTCAACTCCTACATTGTTGTCCAGTGCACTCCTGTGTCTCTGGGTCAAGCCTCACTGTTAGTGCTGGGGTAAAACCAGCACTGAAGACTGCATGAATCTCTTGGGTCAAGTTTTGTGAAAGCCGATTGAAAGTACCTTAAGTCTTCGAACCCCCTCTTCTCTGATTGATACTACTCCAAACATTCAAAACATGGGGAAAGAAGAGAGAAAGGTGGGAGTGACAGGTAGACCAGTAGACAAAATGCAACTGCACAAACCTTGCGTCGTTGGGTAATCATGCTAAAAGCAATGCAAAGTATGCTTTAATTGTAGCTGCTTAATATTAGTTGCGTGGTTTTGCTAAGGACACAGCCCCTTTTTGTCAATTTTCCCTTTGCTAAGGACACAGGTGGTTCAGCTGTGCATTTCCTATGTGCAACTTCATTTGAATTACTGTATTCATTATTTATTATTTACTGTTATATTTACTGTAAGTATAACAATTTAAATAATATCTAATTATAAACATACTTACTTAGATTGTGGTTATTATATATATCAATATGAGAAATCACAATTACAATTTTTTAATATAATCATCCTGTAATATTTTATCTGGAACAGGTTGTCCAGAGAAGTTGTGGATGCCCCATCACTGGAAATGTTCAAAGTCCAGTTCGATGGGACTTTGAGGGACCTGATCTAGTGAAAAATTTTCCTGCCCACAGCGGGGGGATTGGAACTAGCTCACCTTTAAATGCCTCTCCCAAACCAAACCATTTTATGATCTTCAGGACAGCAATGCCTACTCTTCGCCTAGGAAGAATGTTCAGTTCTATTTGTTGCAGTTTTGCCAAGCTTCTTGGCTTTGTTTTTTGTCTGGGAAACCACAACCATATGGCTAAGAAAAGTTCGTAGTAGCCCAGATGGTAGCAGTCATCATATGAGAATGGTGGTGGAAGATTATGGACCATTTAAAATTCTGGTATTTCCAGAAGAGCTGTCTTTAAAGAACTAAGGACCCTTTGGATCTTTCATGTGTTTTCAGGCAAGCAGACAGCAGAAAAACACATTCTAGAAAAGAAATAAGTAAGACAAGCCACTGACTTGGTTAAGTTAAAGTAGTTTGCTTTTGGATTCACTAAATTTATTAATTTTTAACTGCCATGTTGAGATTGAGTTGACAAGTAGAAAGAATAGGACTCATCCTAATTTGTCATCTAAACCAATAGAAGAATATACAGAAAGTCTAAAGGACAGTAGTAGAGTGGGCTTTTATTGCTAAATATTGAGTTTTTCTCTGTAAGTTTTATGTAACTGACTCTTACTGAATTTGCTGAAAGTTTGGCTTACTCAGGATAGTAATACTAGAATTTTTACCTGAAATATACAGTCTTACCTAAACACTACAGTCACCCAATTACTTTAAAAATTTATTGACAAATGATGTCAAAACGCTGAGACACCAACGATATCATTTAGTGGGGTATATACAATTTAAGTGTTTAAAAGCCCCAGGGAAGAAGTAGGACTCAGGAAAATTTTACATGAAATGACTGTAAACAGATCACTATGAACAGTCAAATTCCTGTAGGAGCCAGCACTGAGGTGGCAGTAGTCAAAGGAAAATTGGCAAATTCTTTTGTCAGCAGTGAAGTAGCACTACCCATGTGCTCTGATTTTAATTAGTTAAAAATGCTCAGATGCAGACTTGCATACGTGTATGCCAGGATCTTCACAATACTGCTACCAGAAGTTTACTACTGTATTTGGTATGTTCCCATATAAGTCAATCTAATTTATTTCATAAAGTGAATTCTTTAAGAAGCTCTGCCTACTGAGGTGTAAAATGACCACAGCATTTCACGTGTTTGTGATGGGTTTGAGATACTGCTCTTCTTTTCCCACACAGCTTTTTAATAAAAGTGCTGCCAGTTTTCTGACCTTCCCCTCTTCAAGGTTAATGGTTTGTTATCTATGAATTACTTTTCATGATACAGCTTGGGTTATGAACTCTAAAATTGTCTTCTGTGGGCTCTCTCTTCAATTTGTTTTAGGCTTAGAGAAAAGCACATTTCCTAGTAACTGAGGGAGATTTCACAATAGGAAAAAAAACTACAGGAATAAAAAGAGATAATGTCGCCTTTAGAAATTTATCAGTTTTTTCTATAAGGCGACATACAATTATATCAGTTCATTGATGTTATGGAACAACTGCTGTCATGTTCCCTAGTAAAGCTGAATGCCTACATGACTGCAATTTACCAAACACTGCCCTGACTCCTTTTTTCTTGCGTATAGAGCCTCTAGGCTAAAGATGTTGCAGAGACACAACAATTAGCAACATTGCATTATTGTAAAGGTTTAGACACATGTTAATAATCAGACAATTTATAATATGCAGTCTTTGCTATTGTTATGCAACATCTGTTACTTAAGAGCCAACTCTGTAATAAACCATGCCCTGGTATTTTATAATCCTGTCACAGCATAAGAGGGAAAAATAGAGATGATATTAAATTTGATCGTGAGAGGCAGCGGACATATTTGCATCGCACTGAAGACAGCACAAGCAAAAGGTGTTCAGCAGCAGCTTGCAGTTTTCATATACTTCAATAATATATCACATAATTCTTTTCCGGTTGGTCCTTCCCACCCTTTAAACTTTGAGAGCGAATTCTGTAAGAAACCAATGACAAAACTTCAGTGGCACATTATAACTGTACCTACGAAATACACATTTGCTTTCAAGCCCTGGGAAACATTATAGAGTATCCACACTGTCAAAAAATATAACTTCACCACTTCAGCTGTAATTTCAGTCATAAAAATAGCTGTAAGAGTCTCTCATCCAGTCTGACTGTTGTTTGCTAGAGATACTTTACATGATGCCATTTAGAAGGAATGTAAAATCAGACAATAAAGCAAGCAAAGCTTTCCTGGCATACTTGCGGTACCTTCGCACATTCAGTATTGCAAACTGCTTAATTTGTTTAATTTTGTGTACAGCATCTATCACACTACTTTTATTTTTAAGGCTTTTTGAGTGATACATGGCAGTATACTTCAGAATTTAAGCTGTAATGACTCTTACCACTTTATCAACAGAGATAGCAAAGGCCAGATTTTTGTTTATGGTTAACTAACAGTTCTATTATTGACATTCAGAAAGTGCTGAAATTATGTCAGTTTATTCTAACAGGCAATAAGCCCAACTTTTTTGGTCTAGGTTCTTGGAAAAGGATTGGTAATTTTTCACCTATTTCATAAATACACCCTCCATACACCCTTCTCCCATTTAATTAATTTCCCAGTCCATCATATTGTGCATCAGGGCACTAATCATGTAGAACTCACTTTTATTTTCCGTTCTCTAAGACTGACTTACTCAATGGCTGTGATATACTTTTTTTGTCTACAGAAGTCATTATTAAAATCTTTAGTTACAGCCATGTGTGCAATGTCTTCAAGCTACCTCAGTTCAATTTTATCCAACATTTTGAAAACTGTTTTTAAAATGTATGCTCTTTTAAAGAAAAACAGCAGACATTTTCTGTGTTTCCAGGGGATTGCTATTCCACTTTCTCTTAATACTTTTTTCTTATTTAAATTTAATTTTCACTCTTTTACATGGTGCACTGTAATTGCACATTTAAGCCAACAAAATTACACACATACTATATGTTATTTGTGAGGAAAAAAATGCCTAATTGTAGCATTTTCCATATTTTGTTGATTTTGTTATGGAAACACACAGCCAGCTTTGAAAATACATTTCTGTTAGGACCTAAACTGTCAAAAGTTATCTAGAAATTGTGTTTTAAAATATAACTTGATCATCACAAAACATCATAGTTGTATTACTGCTTCTTACTTAGTTTTTCCTGTTTAATTACCAGCTACCTGTGGACAGAAAAGAATCTTTTTGCTATCAAATATAAATTCAACTCTTGTAATGTTTTGCTGAAATATTTGTTTTACTTCGTGTAAGTCTTGTTTTCTTAACTACTTAAATTACTCACAGCAACCAAATCCAGGGTTTCTATACCA
>JAVJGI010000001.1:84871194-84895717 GCA_035590275.1 Ibycter americanus
TGTTTTACTTCGTGTAAGTCTTGTTTTCTTAACTACTTAAATTACTCACAGCAACCAAATCCAGGGTTTCTATACCATTACTCACAGCAACCAAATCCAGGGTTTCTATACCACTAGCAAGGGACAGAGGTGTGGTTTTCATTTACTGGAAGAGACAAAGATCACTGGGAGCATGGCAAGCTTAGAGCAACAGCACTATCAAAATCAGCAGAGGTTTGAATAAAGATGCCAAAGTAAACAAACTTCCCAAAAGCGGCACCCAGCTTCCATTTGTGTTCAGTGAAAGGACTTTCAAAAAAGCAAAGTTAGAGACATCTTTAAGTGACTCGACTTGAAAAATAGGCCTTGTTAAGAGGTCTCAGACTGGGGACTCAATTCCTAATGTAAAGCTTTAAAGCATCCAAGCCCTGTTTTCTAACCTGGTTTAGAACATGACAATTTCAAGCTGGCCCTCCTTAAGTAAAATATGCAGTGAATTAAGCAAAACTTTCAGGAGTGATGAATTTGATAGTGGTACCCTAAAACATCACCTTAAAAGCATCAGTGCTCCATTATGAAATAGATGATACAAAAAGATTAAAAGCTTCAGGGTTAAAGAGAAAGAACAGGGTGTTGCAACATTTCCATCAGAGTAAATCAGGATAGTAAAACTATCAATTCTTCTACCACTATGCAAAATTTACATTGGTTAAAACCCTAAGCCTTTCATTATCTAAATTAAAAGTATACTGCGTTTATAGAATTCAGAGATTAGCTTGCTGTTACACACAGTAGTCTCACTTTGATGTCTCAGGATTAATATTCATGAAGTTTCAGACTATTAACTACACATGTATAACATCTGACAAGAAAGATATCTTACAGACTACAATTATTGTCAGATGCTTTTAGTTCTGATTTTATCTTTCATTTTGCTCTGGATTCCCACAGAGTTTTCATACTGTCAAACAATGTTTTAAGGTCGGTTCTGGCAGATTTATCATATTGATGGATGTGGCTAAAAGTTACGACATTCAAATCAAAAGGATATTTTTCAATGTCTTTCTCGTTGTAGATAGTTTTCCTGAGTGATAACTTTCAAATTCAGTTGCCTGAAATGTTGTCTGAACTATTAGCAGAACTGGAAATCACGAGAAACTGCTCACTCAATCAGTTCAGCCCAAAGTACTGGATGACACTATATGCATTATTGGCCAATACTGACACCTATCAATTTGCTCAGAGTCTCAAAGACATGAAACCTTTGTAAATTAGGACTAAAATCAAAATTCACAAAAAAAAAAAAAGCGCCTTTTTTTTTTTTCCCACACAGCATCAGTGATTTAAAAATATCAATCTCTTAAACAGAAAAATAGCTCCAGAAAAATCACACACTACCAAAGGAAAAGCCTAGCACCATCAGATAACATCCATTACACTGTTAGCTCATGCTTAGTTCTAGCTGGCACAGTGACTATATGAACACTATAACAACTATGATTTGGGGAGCCATGCCCAATAAGCAAACAGTTAAATGCACTGCTTTCTCTGTTTAGTTGCTTGTGGTAGACAACAGTTCTTGCTGGCAGGTGAAGGCTGCCTGGGAACATCAGCTCTTGGCTGCAGGCTTTCTTGGGCTTTTTTGTGAAACTTATCATCAGATTCCAACCACAGAGCTCTGTAAGATCTCAGTGGAACAGCAAAGATCTGATAAATCAAGAATGTGAGAAATTTAAGTAAGATATGAAGGTAAAGACAATATAAACAGTGATTTCCAAGCACATCAAGGGAACACCATCAACCATAAGAGTTCTTCTGAAAGACCAAAATGCATGGTGACAATTTGTGGAGTAAGTTGGAGGTGGGGATCATTAGTGTGGAGAGAATCTCATGGTTAAGAGAGATGGGCCCCACAAGTAACCCCACAAGAAATTGTAAACTGCTACTTTTTTTGGAATTCAAGCTAAACTCAAAATGAAAAATCATGCATCAGTTGTATGGTAATTACCATACAACGCTGCTTAAAAGCTTCTACCTATTTCCTATAGTGCACAGAGAAAGTCATAAACTGCAAAGCAATCGCAACAAAAAGCAATAACAAAAGCAAATATCAGAATTTGAATTGCAAGCTACATATGAACCTTGACTGCTAAAACTAAATCCAGATTTGAACAGTAAAGGTTTGAAGTTTTTCTGCTGGGGCTAGAGGTTGCTTCTACTCATCCCTTTAATAAACTATTAGGCATTACAGGTAGACTAGAGCTGGTAGGGATGAAGAATCACTGCATAACAAGTCTCAAAGATAATTTCACAGGCTTCATGGGAAAGCTTTACTATTTTCATGGAGAATATACATCAAATTACTCCTTATATAATAGAGAATAATTTTTCTAATAGAGTGCAGGAATATACCTTTCTAAAACAGAGACTAATTTCTCCCGAAAACAAAACATGTTTTAGATGCCACTGTGTGAGTCCTAATTCCCACTCAGATCTCTGGATTTAGAAAAATGTAGAATTAATCTTTTGAAATGCACTGAATTTCCCATCAATTTGAAATTTTGGAGCTTCAGCTTTGATGCCTTTCAAATTACACTTTCATGAATATGGTATATGCAAATGCACATTATTCTTCACCATCAATAAATTGTGTGTTTTGTTCCAACACAACAATATCATCATATAAAACTGGTTTCAGTTTAGCTCTCACTGTAAATGATTAAATGGGAATGAAACAAATGCAATTTTTCAGTTGTACGATTATTCCTTGAAAGCTTGATGGGGAAAAAGTCTTGAAATGCCCAAACACAAACCAATGAAATACCAAATGTTAAGAGCAGTTATTTCCCTCTAAAAATATTGATACTAAATAATTTCATTACGTACATAGTCACACCTCAAAAGCCACAGATTATCAACCTGGAAAAGATAATGAACAAAGCAGTTCTCTACTATTAGCTACTGCTGTACTTTTAGATTGTTTTACGTTAATAAACATTGTAAAAATCTATTTACATGCATATAGTAATAGGTAATATTTTTTAACTCGTGCTAACTTGTAAAACTCTAAACTGATGTTTCATGTGATTGATTTTTTGCAAAATGCATTACGAACTTTCTTAGCAGGAGTTGAAGATGAGGGTTGTAGCAACCATAGAACATCACAGGGTGTTCTGCACTTTTATAGTTCAGCAACTAGCATTATCAGAAGAATAATGTATAAGATAATTGGCATATCTGGCACTTTGGGTTCTAGGTACTTCTGCTTTTAAGATAAGGTGGCTGTGAAAAGTTGAATTCTACTGAGTATTTTAAATAAATAGTGTAAAAAGAAAGAGGCAGGGAAGTTAAAACAGCAGAAAACTTGGATGGAGAATAACTAACTTAATGGGTGCATACTAACACCAGCCATTTTTCTGGGTACAGATCTAGGAAGGCTGAAACTCAAAGCACCCCACACGCTCTGTATGATGAGCTCAGTAAACTCCAATCAATCCAGTGCTGTACCTGATCAAGAGCTATTTATATGAATTTTATAATGCTGATCCTTTACTACCAAAGTCTATAAAAATCTATGACAAATCCAACATTCTCACTTTGATAATTTGTCCCTTTCTTCACATCAGGAGTAAAAAGAGGTATCCCCGTATGACACAGCCTTATGCTGTGCGTAAAAACTTAATACTAACTCTGCAAGATCTACTGTAGGCCCAGGATCAGAATCATAACACTCAGAGCACAGGCCTGAAAATAACCTGGTTTATGGAGAAATCTGGTTTGCATTCAGGAAAACTAGTTTTCTGATAAAGGTTACCATTTCAGTGTACAGAACTGAGGGATCAGAATGTATTGATGCTTAGACTTTTAAGAGAAAATTACAGATTATTTTATCAGGGCATTCTGTTCTCAAGGAATAAAGCTCAAGAGATTAAGCAGCATCTCTGAAGGATTAGCATAGATATGTCACCCTTGTCTCCTAAAAGTCTGCAGGATTTGCAACAGCTTACTGAGCTTTTTGTTTTATTAATAAAACTCAGAAGAATCAACATAAAACTGTACTCCAAAAGTAAATTCCTATTTTCAATATTAATATACTGAATGAATGTTCTGTATCAATTCTCCCCTAAACTGTTGGAGACATACAGTAAATTTATTTTTGAAAGAGTAATATGCTGTCAACTTTTTCATGCTGTGTTTCAACTTGCTGGTAACATCAATAGGGAAGGCTCTTGAAATATAAAATAATTGTTTACAATTGCCTTTTTGATACATTTTTCTGTACGACAAGTACAGTACAACAGTGCAATTGATCTGCCACTCAAACCAATTATTGTTTTGCCCTGCTCTGCTTGCCTGTGAGCTACCACATGGTTTACGTCCTTGGCAGTTAAATGAATCCTCAGTATTCCATTGGGAGGTTTCAGGCACTTCAGTGGAAAACCAGAGTGGGAACCACTAGCTAAAAGCATAGGAAAGCTCTTCCCCAGGGTCTGCGATGCTACTGAAAGGGTTATAATCCATCTTTGTATTTCTGAACAAATTCCTTTACAGGGCTTGTTTTGGTGCAACAAGCTCCTTCGGCAGCTACAAAATCCCGGGATCACCTTTACAATAGTCACATTTTCTTAATCAACATATTCTGAGCAACTGGTTTTAGAATGTCAGAGACAGAGCAGTAGATACAGGGACTTATCACTCATCTTTCATTATTAATGGGATGAAAGAAAAAAATACCAAAATGATCTTTTGCCTGGCTTCTGCCACCTTCAAGGTCTTCTGTCAGCCCTATTTCAGCATTGCCTGCTTGAGAGACTGATAGAAGCAAAATGTCTGGGCCATGCAACTCAATCATTTTATGGGATGGAGAAAATTTCTTCATCCTATAAAATGGTAAAGGGAAACTTTGTCTAAATATCTAAACATTTTGGAACAACATAAAATCAACTTGTGACCAGCTGGCACAATTGTCTCACACATCAATCAAAACAGTTATTTATTCCCTCAAAAGGAAGGGGGATGGATGGAAAACCAGGAAGCATTACATCATAGGGAAACATAACTCAGTAACTGGAGAATACTTGCAAGCTTCAGAATCAAAATTTGACTGATAAGGTCTGAGTCATTGGAGAAATTTATATGACTAGAAGCATTTAGAGGACAAACAGCATCTTGTTACTTCCTGTCTAAATGTCTTCATGACTGATTTCTATCCAGTTGTTCTTTCACCAGTGCTGTCTTTCAAATTCAGTAGCTTTCTTCCTCTGCAGTGTTCGTGCCTCTGATGTGCATACAGGTAGCAAGCATACCCTCTTCGATTTTGCCATGGTAAAAAAGCTACGCTTTTCTAGTTTTCCCTTGCAAGACCAAACTTTATTCCTCTGGTCATCCCACTGCTCCACATCCACACTGGTTTCAATTAATCTAGTTTGGAACTGAGTGACTATAACCACCAGATGAGGACACAGTAATGTCTTATTCCAAGGATGTAACATTTCTCAACTAACTGGAAATCTGTTGCAAGACATGGCTTGGCATTTGCGTTTAAGTTGTATCACACTAGTGGATCATAATGGTTCTGAGATCTAGTACCATACCCTGATTTTTCCTCATCTGATTGCCACAGAGAAGATCCTCCCTATGAGCTGGCTTGCACAATCAGAAAAGTCAACTAGAAATACAAAGATTAAATATAAATTTACTAATGTGTATTCAACCAGGTTAATAAAGCAAACTCATGCGGGTAGCCTGTTTTTAGCGAGCTGTGTGCTTCATTTAATTGAATTACCTAACCCAAGTAAATTACCACGCTTACTAGTATTTGCTATCAACTAGTTGCAACACACCATCTCACTCAGTAAATTATACCACAGGAAAAACACCTTGCTGTTGCAGTATTACTGTCTGGGACCAAAAAAGTTTTTATATGAATAGTTCTGAAAGCTCATCTGAAGACTCATATGCTCAACAATACTGTTAGGAGAAAACCTGCCCACTATAAATCGTTCTCACATTGAAACAACTAGTGAAAACAATAATCCATGTAACAACTGCCTGAAAAAAAAAAGGGAAGGCACAATGAACTCCCATTATAAGCAAACAAAAGATGAAGATGTCTAAGCTGTCCAGGAGTTACAAAATTACTCACAAAAGAAAATAAGACTCTCAAGACAGAGACCAGGCATTAAAAAGACAAACTTTAAAACTGCATTATGCAAACACAGAACTGCCTTAAATGTATAGCTGACTTATACCTTAACAGGCATAAAACTTCTAAATATTTTGCTTTTAATGTTACATGTTGCTTGCTACCAGGCATCAGAGACAGCTAGTTCCTACAGAGAAAAGTCAATACAATTTTGCCAATGATTCACCTCAATCAGTCCATCTTTTCACAGTAATCTCTTTTTTTGATCTATTTATTTGCTGTCCTTTTCTTTCTCCTTGCAATTTCAAAGGAAATTGCCTTTTAAACTTTCATATTTGATTCTAGCTAGAAAAAAAATATGTTTTAAATCTGGTACGCTTCTCATTTGGACAAGGTTGTGTGTATGTGCCCAACAGTCCAACTACCTCCGCATTGTCCAAAAGCAAAAAGGAGGAAACCTATAAGGCTGCATTTCACTTCAATTTAAAACAAGGTTTTGTAAATACAAAATTATTCCAAATTGTATGTATTTAGAACAGTCTAACTATATATCTAAATGCAAAATTCACCTTCACTGTTATGCACAGATTTTCTTCTATCATCTATTCCAGAAACCAGGAAAAGTTCACTATGCAGGAACATGCATCTATTCTATGATTCCAACATTCAGTTAATTTTAAAACTAACAAAAACATGATGCTCAGCCATTAGAAATGTAGCATCCACCAGAAGTCAAATGCATACTAGTGAAATATGACTTCAAAAACTGAAAGAAAATATTTTTCAGTTACATTTGCTTACTGTTTTTACCTGTATCTTGTTAAACATGTTTATAGAAAATCTCCATGTTATTACTGCATCACAAACCACTATCCATGCCCTTCCAAATTTAGCAAACATTAAAATCTAAAACAACGTGATAATTTGATGTGACATTGAAGTAGCTTGTGATCTTGATTACATTTAAATCACAGTCAGTACCATTATGCTGCGCATTTGTACCCTTTTATCTATGTTGCGTATCATTTTATTAACATGGGCCTCAGCCACCAGATAAAAAACTTCTATAGACATAATAACGAACAAAAGTTTACATTTAATTTACACTAGCCTTTCATCACTTTAGTCGATACGATACTGTACGATATTGTACGATACCACTTTACTGTACGATAACATCAGAACATAATGAGCTGGTAACACAATAAACCTTTCATTAAATATGAACTCATGCAGCTGAAAGAAATATACATAGCAAAAGTTTAAAAATAGATGTGCTTTGTCTCCACAGAGGAAAGGTTCATTCCTCATTCACAATGTACAGCCATTCTCATCTTTGCTTACATAGTGTACCATCTGCCTACTTAAAGAATATAGGCAAACCCTGAGACGGATTTTCAGGGGTGCTTAAGTGCTGCTAAACTGTATGGAAGGACCCCTCATCCCCTTCAGCACAATGAGGACAGAAGTCAAATCAATAACTCAGCAGCTCCATCTGTTCAGACCAGGAGAACAAACTTTGGCTGTATTGCCGGCCTGAACGAAAATGCAATTGAACTGAAGGATGGGGACTGGGTGCATGGCTGCTCCTGTTACCATACTGTGAGTACAGTCTAAGGAATTTTGTAGTTTAGAGATTCAAAGGTTTCAGAAGCTATTTGGGAGGTGCAGGGAAGGAAAATGAGTCAGAGACCTTTAGGCTTACTTCACAGAAGTTCAGCTAAAAATACTGTCAAAAAAACCCCACAACAACTAGCCATGTTTGCATGGTGTTACTACAGAAGAATAAAACTTTAACGCAATGAAATAATTAAAAAAAATAAAAACGATTGGCCAAATTAGCACAAAGACAAAAAAAGGAAACAAAGTTGGCTGGGATATGCTTTACCTTGAAACATTTGTGAAACTGATTTTTTTAATTATTTTTTTAACTTTTTACATCTGTAGGAATCTACAATTAAAATAGTTTCTTTGGTATTCATGTAGAGGAACATGTTTTTCAAGGGAAAAAAATTTTAGTATCAAATTCAAGAAGGAAAAAGAACTCAAATCTACCAAGGACTTTCCAGGATGTATGGCTCGGTAATTTTCAGCATATTTCAAGCTCTGCAGTATGGACAGTTCATCTCTTTTCCTCTGCACTACCAAAATGAAATGAAGTACAGATTATTATTTAAAGCAAGCAAACATGCAACAGTACAGAAAAGTTAAAATAAGGATTGAGAAAACTGAAGCCCAGTAGTATCATCTTCAATTAAATGTAATTTAAGTGATCTGGAGTCATTAACTTCTTAATCTGCAGCTCACCCCATTAAACATGGCGGGGTTTGTAGTTTTTTTCTTATCAGCGGACTCATACAAAGTAAATTCTCTTATGTAGTAGATCTATTCGCACTATAAAGAAGTGAAGCTTAAATTCTTGGTTTTCACTTGGCTACACAGGGTTTATAATTTGGTGCTTAGATTAATATGTATACTATATTTAAAGCGAGATTTTACCTTAACGATTAATGGCTGGGGTTTTTTTTGTCTGACAATAAAAAGTATCTGGCATGGTATTTTGGACTTTTACCTTTATAATACTAAAAACTACATTAGTTCTTTCTTTCAGTAAATTTCAAGGTATACAACAGTACTTTTGAAATGAACATTGAGAAGTGAACAATGACTGCTATCAGGTAGTGAACGTTGTTAAAAGAACCAAGTTTATTTTTCACAAGTTGTCAGTTGTCTGGCCTGGAAGCTACAGTTTCTTTTTTGATTAATTGTATTTATATGATGAACAGTTAGGTGTGTGATGATAAACAGATTTGTGGTTAGGACACCCTACACACTCCTGATATATGAAAACTAGTAGGTCTTACTGCAAAATTTCTTTGTCTTGCTTTTCCTGTTTAGCAAGGAAATAAGAGTTTTACATTTTACTCCCTTTTCTTCAATACAGTTCTTTGTACCCTACAGTAACTCAAAAGAACTCTAATATGGATATTAATTAACACAGGCAAATGAAGAAAGGAAAATGAAGTTTTAGTTCCATCCAGTGAAAGGTAAGAAAGAATTCTAAGATTTTATGAGGGCTGAATTAGTTTGTGCAAAGTCCTTTCCCACATCTTCCCCTATTCGCATTGTAGATGAAATATGTCTTCATTGCTTCTGTAAAGGCTACAAAATAAATCTTAATCTCCTGTCCATACTTACAAACTTTAAACAGCACGTTGAAAGAGGGTTAGCTCTATGGACTTAACAGTTCTTTCAAAAAGCTGGAGGCAACATACTTTGAACACAAGTTTCTACCTGAACAAAAAATTGGTCCGTGTGGCTAATATAACCATTCTTTGCTATGTTGCTCTTGCTTATATTCCTCTCTTACTTGTGTACATTTGTAGGAATCACTCAAAACCTAGTGACCTAGAGGTACCTACATACATCTTTGTACTTCCACCCTACTGCTAACTTGTCACCTTCCACCTTATAAAGCACTTCATGTTATAAAAGTGAGTTCCTAAATTTCAGAAACTAGTAGATTGTTAGATCTAGAAATAGCATGACTTTGGGCACATCAACATGAGATCTAGTAAAAAAAAGGCGGCAACGTAGGGAAAAAAAAAATCTGCTCTAGATAACAAAGATCAAAGCTTCTGAAACTAGATACTGTGGAATCACACTGACAGGCTGTAGAAAGGTGGCAGATTATGTTACACTGCTCTATCCACCTTCTTTCTCATTCTTAAGTAGCACTAGAAAAAATATTTTAAAAATACACTGACTATTTTTCATTTAATAAAATTTTCTGGATCAGTAGTGTCTGTGGAAAAGATATTAAATCATTAGGTTAAAGGTGGTATGTTCAATTATCATACGATAAAAATAAAATATGCAGAAGACAATCCATCTTCAAACACAGTCCATAGCCAAGAGCAAGCACAGGTCACACTGCCTTTGGCTGGGTGCTAATATCTTACCATTATTACCCTATTGTAACAGCATTTATATGCTTCCCAGATATATCATCTATGGATAACTTAATTTGTCAGACTGACATTCTTTCTTTGGATTAATTAGCTTGGGAGAGTTAAAAAAAAAAAAACAAACCACCAGCAAACACCCATATCTTATTTTGCAACTCTTCACAGGAAAAGATGAAACTCTTCTATCCAAACTCTTCTATCCAAAGAATTTTAAAAAAACTCCAGCCTAGCTTTTATGTCTGAATTTCACTGGATTCTGAATACACTACTCGATGTGGGTAAAGGACTTCATGCTTTCCATTGTGGTAAAATATTCTTTAACTAGAAGATCATTCTACAGAACACACAGAAGTTAACTGATAATTTTCTTTTAGTAGATTTGCATCAATGCAGGGAAATATTTCATTTAAGGAAGAAGTTCAGAAAAGCATCACTCCTACGGAGGGAATAATCACAGAATCATAGAAACATTAGTATTGGAAAGCACCTCTGGAGATCTCTAGTCCAACCTCCCACTTAATGAAGGTCTATTGTCAGCACCAAATATGGGCAGTCTGCACCTAATTTGCCTGTCATGCCTAATTTGCAGTATTCTCTTTCATTAATAAGCAATCAGATTAAACTGCAAAGACAGTTGTCATGGTCCATAGACATTTAACGTTAGGAAGAATTTGAGATTGGTAAGGTAGAGATAAGATTGCCTTCTAATCTTTTTCCTTATTAACATGTGAAGATTCATCAAAATACAACACAGCCTTAAACCAATCATCCTCCTGTGCAAATTCAGGAACTCAGCGGGGAAGCGAATTCCATTTATTCTATATTACAGGCATAAAGCAAGTTGTTTTGTGGTCAACGTGACATTTAAATAAAGCAATTCAGAATGGTTTAATTTTCTGCTTTATAGCAAGAGTAATAAAATCTGTATTGGTCCCAATCACCATCTACATTTAAAAACATGCTGCAATCAACTGTGGATTTCAGAAGGATGTTATAATTAATGGCCTTCTGCTGGCTGCATTTTTAGTCACTGTGATTTGCATGGAGTTGGATCTCTTTCCAGGTTTGGGTAAATGACAGATTTCCCCACATTTCTCTTATAGTGATACTATTTCTACATGATTTTGCTGAGCATTTTTAACATAAATACACATTTCTTTCATGTGTATGATAAATAAGGATAATGAAATTGGTTTTAAGCAACCACAGAGGACTACAACAAAAGGCCTCTGGTTAATAGCATGACACTTCAAATAAACGTGGAAGAAAAGTGAAGCCAGACTGGGCTAGATTTTCCAGCCTGTGTCAATTATCATATAGTTACACTGACAGCCATGGAACTGCATTGGTGTAAGACAAGCTGATAATATTTAGACAATCTCTGGGGCAGTCTTCAGTAGCCTAAACAACAGTTATGCAGGCTGTCAGGCAACTCAGCGACTGCTACAGGAATTTACTTTCAGTAATTCCAAAACATCTTTTATTTTCCATCAAAATCAAATGGACAAACTCAGGAAACACTATGTACACAAACACAAGAAAAGAAAAAAGCTGGAAATCACCTTACCCTCCTTCAAACTAAAGAATAGTATATTTTAACAAAACACATTTCTTTCCTACAGAGATACTTGCTGTTTGACCCTACTCCCTTGATTTTAAATGAGATGCTTTGAATCTGTGGGAGAAACAATAGGTACCTCTTTACTGACTGTGTCTTGTATAGGTTATTTGTTCTTGGGGTTTTTTTCATCTTCATGCAACCAAAGACCATGAGACCTACATGTAGCACAGAGACAGGTATGGATTAACTGCTTGACTGTGCACTAAGGACTTGAGAGCATCCAGAACTCCCTTCTGTAGTTTTAACTGGAGTTCTGTCAAGTCTGGCTGCTTAGATTCATGAAAGCTTTGTGCAAACCTTTTACTTAAAATTTGAACCAAAGGGGCCTGATTACAGAAATACATTTCCAGGCTTGATTTAAAACCATTCTCTACCTTCTACCATGGCCTCCAATATGGAATTCAAGCTGCTGAATTTTGCTGTCTAATGATAAATATAAGAGAACATGCATTGTACTGTGACTGGAGAACTCAATGAATGAAAATTAAAAAAACTAGATCAAGTTCAGTTTTATGTTCTCTTGGAAACATGTAGTGCAACTAATCATCATGACTATTCTAACAGTAAGGATCCAATGATTCAGAGATGTTGCTACAAAAACTGCTGTAGAAGCTGCTACACAAAAAAAAAGACCCCACAAGCCTAAGACCAGGAAAAATAGACACTTATTTCTTGGCAACTTTTATACCTGATATCCATTATTGTTTTAAAAATGACTGTTTGTACTAGACCAAGACTGCAAGAGCTATTTTAGCAGGAACCCCATAAGACAATAACTTCGGCTACTATGTGCAACTGACCTGCACTGGATTTATGAAATGTCAGCAGTAGAAGATTAATTGCCAGTATGGGAGAAATCTACTATCTAAAACAAAATCTAAAAAACCACATGGAAAATCTATGTGTTTAAGAACAAAGGCCATGTACCTGCTGTGGATGCCCCAGAATGGGATAATGTTACTTGCTGATCATCTACAAATTAGTTTGTCTGCATATACAGAACCCCATTTACTGCATAGCTGGAAAGATGATTTGTTTCAAACCAGATTTTGAAGGGTATAGTATGTGCAGAAAGGATACCCCACCTGACTGTTCTGAGTCAAGTGTTATTTGCAGTACTTTATCTTGTTCTTGCTAGTATTTTGACTTGCATGTCTCTGGCCTCTCTCATACATTTTAATATACTCAAAACTAATTCATACTGTGCAGTAAACAGGAGAAAAGCAGCTCAAGTGGAGAAATTCCTAAAAAAATAATACATTTTTTGGATCAAAACATACAGTCCCACCAAAAAGAACTCTGCAATGCCTATCACTATGCATCACAGAGTGCATGCAAGGAAACAAAACTCTTATTTGCATCTTGCCTCTTTGTACTATATTCTATGGTAGTTTATCTCAATAATTAAGATTTAAAATTTTTAAGCCATTATTGAGCCACTTTTCCTATGGAAATGAGGCTTAGATTATAGTGTTTTCTCTCTGTTACTCATTAACAACGTTTGTATTAATTATTGATTGAATTCAACTGAATCTGACCAAGCAAACATCTCAAACATAGGATGCTACCCTGATGTGAAAATCCATGGCTGGATGGAGGAACATGACTCAGGGTAGTAGTTCCAGTCCCTGCAAAACCTCCAGGGATGGAAAGTGTCCACCATAAAGATTCTGTATTAGGAAAGCATGCAGCAAGTTTGACAGCATCAATAAATTGGCAAGAAGTTTAATTCAGATTTTTTCTCTCAAAAATTTTTCCAGTATATATTTAAGAGAATTCAGAGTTTGAGCATGGCAAAAAATGGCTCAAGTATTTCTCTCATTTCCTTTTCTACTATCATTTGTAGCTGAACCTTAGTTTGGTGTAAAACGTATTTACATAGTCTGCAACGACAAAACACAATACAAAATTTTAGTATTTCAAATGGCTGAATAGTGCACTCTGTATCAGACTGCAGCATATAAAGTCTGTAGGCCAGGATTCATTATGAGACACTGTACATTATATGTACCTTATGTGTACGTATGTAGGTTCAAAACATATGATTAGAAGTATTAGTGACACCATTTTTACTTTCAGCCTTCGAAGTCAGATGCCTTTTCCCTGTGAATTCTACTGTATTGACTTCAGGGTTTTTTTAGTATAGAATACCTATAAAGCTATACAAAATATGATTGATTTGGCTTTTACCTTAGCATCACTACCTTATACACTCCTCCAAGGCAAAAGTATAAACCTTTGAAGAACAGGGAGGAAGTTTTCTTGTGTCTGTTTTGGTTTTCAAGCATCAGCCACTTGGAGATGCTCAGAGATATTTAAAGTTGAGATTAATTCCAAGGAATTGAGTTACTAGAGAAGTAATATGGGTACTGAGAAAATACACTGTATGGGTGTCAGATCTGCATGTAATATCTTAGGCAGCTTCTCTGTTCTCTGGGTCTGCTAGCCTGGAAGGGAGATTTCATGACAAATGCAAAATAAAAACAGCCTTTGAGTTTTAGGGGAGAAAACTCATAATTTTTTCCTCTCTCATTTAGAATTATAGTATACTATTGCAGTGACACCAAAAGCCCTCTTAATTTTACTAATTAGCTTTGTACTTTCATTCTTTTGTGGACTGGATAGAAGAAATACACACAAAGTCGTCAGCAAACTTGCTAATCGTGTCACAGGTACTAAGGAAAAACAGAAACTCTCCCTGCAAATTTGTATTGTGAAAAGAAAACATTATTTCCATCTCTATTTAACCATCGTTCTTGCAGATATAGCGGGAGGAATTTCTACAAGCAAGGAAACCCATTACTGGTATGAGGGAGCCTGTTCTTGATTGAAATCTGACTATGCTGCCAATCAAATCCGTCTCTGGGAAAGATTCACTCTACTCACCCCTGCGCTCATTAGTAATTGCAGCATCCTGACGATTACTCATCGTAGAGGGGGCTTCTCTTTTATATTGCAAAACTACCTTTGTTCTTTGGTTGTATACTGTCCTCCAAAAGGAAGTATGTGCACTAATAGTCACTGAGCAGCAGTGAGACTACCTTGGATAAAGACACCTCAATTACACTAACAAACATCTCCACTGAGAGAAAGATTTCATATAAAGGAATATGTAAATTACTTTTTATCCATTAGGAAACAAAGGAAGAAAAATGCATGTAATTAACAGAAAGCACAGCAGTAACTAGCTCTTGCCTACAGCTATCTGTTAAGAACAGCAGGAAAAATGTGTCTGTGAAGTCTTCATGTTGGTGTACATGTTCCTCTGTTTAATGAGCACCCCACTGCACATCTGGTTCTCAGTATCTTTAAAGTAAACTTACATTTGTAATGCCTACTATATGTTCTGAAAAAAATGACAATAATAATAATGGTGGTGGTCTCTATTGTCAAGGTGAAGAAGCTGAAGCTTGTTAATTACGAACAGATTATAATTCAGACACCATCAGTTGTAAATGAACAGAAGGAAATCATTTCGCTACTGCAGGGAAGCAGTAACCTTCTTAGCGTGCAGTAGATCTCTGTCTTCAAGGGATTTGCAAGGTCACACATGGCGCTGCTTCACTGAAGTGTGTGTAATGGGACAAGGCACTGTAATAATAAGATATTCAGACACATTTCAGGTTTTCAGGGATCAATGTTGCAATGACCATATGACTATGTAGTTGTGTAACATGAACATTAAGACAACTGAATTTCTAAAAGCATTCATACGGGACTTTGGAGATGTTAACAACCATGCAGAAACAGCACGTACCATAACAGAGTTCATAGCTAAAACAGCAAAATTATTCAGGTCAGAATACACCTGACCTTCTAACCAAGCCATTTAACAAAACTTGATCCAAAACTAGAAGTACTGACTTTAAACATGAGCACAAGCAATGTAGATTTGAACCAAATATATTCCTTCACATATTACTTACTTTTGACAGTGAACTATAAGCTTCATTTGTTTTCTTATGGATCTAAAGAACTGACTAGAAAACAGCACACTATTGTATTCAGATTAAAAACATTCTATTGAAATTATTAGAGATTTTTTTCCCAGAACATTGAATGCTATAAAGAGCACAAATAGTTTTAATTTTTGGGACTAATTTCTATAGAAATACGTTACACCTTATTAAAGTAGCATAGATTGTTATATCTGAGAGATTTAAACAACCTAACCCTTGTCACAGTTAGAGAGCTCAATAACTATTGGTGAACAAAGGTCTTTTCTATCTTGATTTATGAGCTCCTGAGGTATTTCTAGACAAGCAGAATCCCACACTTTTCTAGCAGAGTTTAAACACCCATTACTCCATCATCGTTTTGTGTTTTGCTCATTGTCTCACTAGAGCAGTAAGTATTACATATTACAGTTTCTGTTCGACCAATATTAAGATTCATAGCTTTTTAAATCTAACACTGATTGCCTTCACCTACAACAAATTAGTAACTTTATATTAAACTCATATAACCATAGCAATGAAAATTAAAGAAAAGATTCTATTCTTCTATGCTGGTACAGCTACTTAGGCTGTCACCAAGTTACATGAAGGGAACTTTTGCCAGTTGGCTCAAGAAACATTGCATGTGTCAATATTTAAAATAAATAAAAAAAAAATTACAAGAAGAGTTATGAGTTCTTGCTGAATACAGGAGCCAGAAGATTTTTATTTATAACTTATTTCCTTTGGTAGACAATATATACTTCTGTGCTTAAGAAAAGAACCAAGGTATCCAAAAAACAAATGGAATTAAACTGCATCCACATCTCAAGGCTAGAGCTGTATCTATTATTTTCACAGCTAGTTTCAATAAGTGGCAACCCTCATCTTCTAGGCACTGATTCACACATCGTAACAGCTAGCACTAGGCTACTGCATTATAAAAATGTGGCTGATATCCAAGAATCAGCGCATTGCTGGACACATGAATGACATAAATGTATTTAATAAAACATTGCCTACAAGGAAATTAGCCTCTTCAATATTTGTATATCAATGAAACTGCAGAAGGTGAAAAGAAAACTGTACTTGCCATAAAACAAAACACTGCGGAATTAAGGGAAAAGAGTGGGCAAAGCTATAGTCATACAGTCCTGTTGATAGAAATAAAATTGTGTCCAAACCGAGTCTTAGACTTTTAATGGAGAAAATCTTGCTCTCACAAACTCTGGGGATCTCTAGTCACCAACACTGGGCCCGGCCCAAGTAACTACAGTTGGTAAGGGTGTTCGATGCTGCTGCTGCTGCTGGATGTCTTTGAGAAAGGTGGAAAGAGAAAGAAGGAATTCCTTCAGTAGGAGAATGCCAGAAACTAACAGTGCTAAACCTCTCCATGGTCATGCTTCTTATCAGCCTGCTCACTTGACAGCAAACCCGTGCCTCTCAACCACAGCAAGCCCCCCAAAATTGCCAGCAATACACAAGGTACAAATCCAGATCAATTTTACCCACAAAATCTCCACAGTTATTTGAAAGCACTATGAAATACCATGGGTCATAATAAGAAAATAAAGTGATTTCTTAAAATTTGGTAGGGAAAAGGCCTAGGCTACATATTTTGAAAATTAATACAATTTGAAGCCCTGGTCGGACCCACTATGCTATATTATGTGAAATCCTCACACTCTATTGCACTTGATTCAAAGCGTGGCGTCTCCATTATGCAAATTCTCCATGTGTATACACAATTGCATTATCAAACCAAGCATTCAGACAGTTACGTTTTTTTGGGGTTTGTTGAGATTTTTTGGTTTTGGGACTTTTTGGCTGGGTTTCTCCTCACCGCTACCACCCCACCCCCCCACCCCCACCCCCAATCCTCAAAAGAATATCAAGCACAAAACGTAGTTTGGTCTACCGAGCCATGACAAAGCAAATTTGCTAAGTAGGTAAAAACATCATCCACACAATAATATTATAATGATGAAGGTGGTAAATAAATAAGAAATGCAATTTGCTGGTTTCCTCTGTGTGCAATATGTGAAGCCATAACTGTTTGGCTAAACTGTGTCCTCCTAGAAAGATTTCCAATATCAATTACAGCACTGATTGCATTGCTACTAAATAGATTTCCCTGCCATGTTTCCTTGATTATATGTAAATATTTCCTAAATTAGATATGTTTCAAGCTCCATTTAAAATGTAGCACAACTCCGTAGCATGTCAAAATTATGCAAGGTAGAACATGACTACAAGGACTATCAGACTAAGATTTATACCTTTTAGTTTGAAATGAAAGGAAAAGAATTCTTTGTAGATAATGTCATTAAACAATACACTATGGTTTTATGCTACAGAAAGTATGCCAGCTTTTCTAGGATATAAAATACAAATTAAAAAAACCCTGAACTTTAGCTCATGTAAGTCCCTAAAAAGCCTCAGACATTGTTCCAAGAGCAAATTCAGAATTTAAAAGTGTGATGTAGAACAAGAGCTCTTTCCATTAATATGATAAATTACACTGTTCAGGTGATGGGAATTTCATATGTAAAATAATGACACATGGAGGAATGTATTAATAACACTCTGAAGATTTTCATTGCTCACTTTTTTTAAGGATGCAAAGCTCTTACCTTCTGATCTTGATGTATTTTATTGTGTTGGAATTCCACCATAGTCATCTTTTCTCTGAATACTGAAAGTCTCCAGAGAAATGCTAGGGGAGTATTAGAGAATACTGGATCAACCGTTAACAGCTCAAAACTGAGACGGTTTTACTTTAAGCATACAGAGAAACTAAGGAGCCTTTAGTTAACGTAATATTTCTTCTTATTTCTGTGAAAATACGCTTTACATCTATCTATATATATTCCTCTGAACTTATTGGAAAGTCATGTGTTTTATTTTCTGCCGACTTTATCCAGGTTTGTCTGCTATTATGAAGACTTCTCAGAACTCTATTACTTCCTCAAAATAAGAAAGTTAGGAAAACTTAAATTCATTGGTTTTCCCCACACTATTTTCACCTCAAGGGTTTGGAAGATAAGGATGCACTAAGAAGTTTACTTAGGTTTTAATACCTTCTTTAAAATTTTACACCTTATGCCACAGAAAATATAAACCAGTTTCAACAGAGCATAGTCTCAAAGTCAGCTATTTAAATATGCTGAATAAGCAGAAAACATACCAGGTTTTGGGGAAATTCGTGATGTTAATGAGTGAAAATCCAAAATGAAATTCACTTTTATAGGAATACCACAAAAATGCTAAAAATAATTTATGGATACTGCTAGTTTTCTCAGTGAAGACTGACACTTTTAGAAATCCTTAGATATGGTAAGACTGCACTCAAACAAAGGAATAAAATTAACTATACATTTGTGAGTCACCCAATCCATGTTTTCCAGCTTAACATCTATGTTGCATTTCATACAACTAACCAAGTTTTTTCTAATCAAATGGGGGATGATTTATAAATAAATTTTGAATGGGGCTAATTAAATTTTGAGTTAAGTTCCATCTTCCTGAAATGCTCAGATTTATTTGACACAATCTGAAATATGATGAACAACGGAGTTAAGATTTGGGTTTTTTAAGGTATACTTTTTTTATTCTTCAATGGGCCAGGAAATAACCTATGAATACATACATGAGTCTGTCACATGCACTTCAAAAAACCCGATGGATCTTTCTTGTTTAATCCAAAACTGACAGGAGACTGAAAACAATCCCATAACGCTCATTCCTCAACTGTTCCGTTTCCTAACAGAATTGCTAAAAGCCAATGAATTCAGTCCTTCAATTGACTCAGATGTTTTGGATTAGGAAATGACAGCACCAACAGTAGGACAAAAGATCTGCTTGGTCTGAACACTGAGATTGGTCAGGTCACAAAAGGCAAACAAGGGCATGGCTGCTTCCAGTAAGAGGGAACAGAACTCACCAAGAAAAAAAAACACACCACCTCAATCCTGTAATCCCTTGAAGAGGACACTCATTGTCAGATGCCAAAGTGCTGCAGTAGAAGACGCGATGCTCCAAACCAGTCAGAAGAGGGGGAAGGTCACCCTGACTCTCTGGAAATGCTACAGGCACCAAACACATGATTTTTCTTTCCCACTTTCGCTGTCTTGTGCCATGTACTCAACCGCACACATTCTGCCACAGACAGGTTGCACGTGAGCAATGCACCATGCTTCATAGCTGCATGTAACTCCTGCAGGTAATTAGGCTTCTGCATAACATGCCTTGCTTTCTACTTAACAGACCTGACACACTGAAACTTTCTGGAAGTGTCACCTGACACCTAGAGAGTACACTTCAAAAATCGTATCTCATTAGACACAGTGAATTAGCATTTATAGTGATAAAATGCCTTTTTTGAGTGTTTGCTAAAGCCCAAATAGCTTTTTTTACAGACATCTTTGTAATAAAAACCTATGTAACCTACCTAAGGGTACCAGGTGCACCTAAATATTGTACAGTTTGGGCATAATTAAACCCCCTGTTGCTACCCTACTCTTCCTTGACATTAGCAGCTGCTTGTTCTCTTTCCGTAACAGAAACACACATGCAGATGGTTCCAAGAGCAGAGAGCTCTTTAACAGAACAACATCTTATGACTGTAGGTCTCATCACTGACTTTCTATTAGAAAAATGCAAAAATGTTAAATCCCACTTGTGAGAGAAAGTTCAGGTAGAACAGCACTTCACGAAAATGAGGGTGATCAGAAAACACTGGCAGAGACTGACAATCCAAGACATCAATCAATCCTCAATGACCAGCATTATTGAAAGTTTTCAGTTCTACAAAAAGCACAGGAAACAACAAGAATTTTCCTAATCCAGACCATGAACTGCAACTGTTTCAGCTATCCCTCTGGTAAAAAAGACACCTCTTTTCTACTTAAAGATCAGTACGGAAACCTTTATGGAATATCAAAATATTATAAAGCTGTATAAATATCAATCTCACATTGCTCATTTGAAGTTTCTGTTTCATCAACCTATTTATTAATAAAAAGTTCATATTTTTAGAAATTTCCCATTCACTTTTTTGAAGTACTAGCTTTAGAACATCTCAGTCTCTCCAGAGAAACAGTCTAAGACCAGGAATTTCACTGATGATGAAACCACGTTTCCTCCTTTCTACAGCCTCTTTTGGAGTTTCCAACATTCTCCCTGCTCACGATCAGGAACTGAAGGATTAGCAAAATCATGCACTGCTGGATCGCAAGGTTTGGTCTTATGGACACAGCATCACTTACATTCATACTAAAACATGTTTCAAAGCAGGAATTCTTTTTATGCTTTACAAAAACACGAAAAATACAGCCCTTCAAATTATAGAAGCCTACCAGAAATATTGATCTTGATTTTGCCAGACTTCAGGATTTTACCAGATAGCTGTTCCTTAAATTCAAAATACAGAGAAGTACACAATTCCATAAAACCTGTTTGTCTAAAGTCTAGCTGAACTTGCATCTTTGCCTCTCACTCTCAATAAAAGACATCTAATTCATATTTGCAGGTGTGACAGGGGAAGATACACTACCACCTTACCTTAATTTAGCTCTTCCACTTACCCTCAATAAAAATGTTTCGAACTCCACTTCCCATATACTATTTAAAGCCATCTTGGTTAATAAACTATGAGATGTTGTTGTCAAACCACAAATTAATTAACATTCCCCCCTTGAATATTCCATGTAGTCTCTACACGTTTAAAATTACCTTAAAAGAATGTCAGTCTTACTGTGCCTCAATTCCTCATCACTAAAACAGAGCAAGTTTTGCCTTCTATCTCATTCTCAAACCTCATGAAATTTCTGTAAGGATAACCCACTGAAAATTTTTAAACATTTGGAAGAACTAGCAATGGGCCACATACCATAGTCATAAGTGATCCCACGAAGTATCTTAGAAAGAGAAGCTCTTCTTCCTGGTGGAATTTTCAAACAAGATTTACATTTTAATTCTGCACCTGACCATCTACTGGTACACACATGACTTTAAGTCTCAGGAGTCAGGATATAACAGTAACAACAACAAACCCTGGAAGAGCATGACACAGCTACAATGCCATCAGGCGGTGACAGAGTATATGAAATTTTGACCATGTCAGTGAGTGTATCTGCATAAGCTAATAATATCCTAGGGACAGGTAACTGCATCTTTGTCATACACAATCTTGGAAAATTACATTCTCTTTTGGAAGCAAGGGGAGGGCAGGGAAGGAAGGGGCAGAAAATACTTTTTCTTCTTTCATTACCTGACAGTTTCATTCAACATTTTCATGAGTTGACTTCTTTGTTAGAAACAGAAAGCTCATACTAATACTCAAAGGCAGGAAATACACTTTTCTCAAATTTATCAGACAGGAGTACAAAAAGAAGCCCCGACATGCCAGAAGTGAATGAGTAAGAGCTTGATTATTTTAACCACAGAAAGACAAGGTCTCATTACCAGTCTAAAAGATACTTTTACATTCTACACATGCTCCTGAATGGATCTATTGCTAATTGACCAAGTACTGACGCGGAAGGTAAAGGACTGTAAAATAAGCACATGTAAATTTCTGATCATGCTCTGCAATAAAGTTTTCAGTCTTATTTACTGAGAAGATAAGGAGGGAGTTAAGGAACTCAAACGGAGAAATAATTTTACTGCAGAATTCTGGTAACATGAATGACCTGAAAGATATGCAGTCAGGAAACAGGGCCATTCAGATAACAATGATAATGCACAGCAACAGATGAAATACTCTGGGACACAGCCAAAATGCTAAGAAACAAGATAATAAATAAACACCACATCTAAGGCAGCAAGCAGTATCTTTCTCAAACCCATGCACACAAGACCATGCATTCCCTAACTATAACTTGACCACTAGCCCCAACAGTAACCTTGTCATAAAGAGAAGACCCATTCTCAAAACCAAACCAAACAAAAAACCCCCAAACAAACAAAAAACCCACTTGACATCAGCCCTTGTTAATACTAGGCCTCTTCATAAATCACAGCTTTTTTGGAAAACTGGATCTTCCAGTTTTCACCAAAAAACTTGATGCTTTGGTTCCCAACAGTTAAGCCTAACCACAGCCCTCACCCACCCTAGTTTCAACGTGAAAGAGGGGACCTGGCTGTGCAAGAAAAGCCAATAAATGTCACTGGCCTCCAATAATTCCAGTATTTTCTTACCACCCAGTGCTCTGTAGGTTCTTACTACAAGTCCCAGAGTGGTGGGGTTTTTTTTATTCTTTCTTTCTTTGGACTTTTAAAATACATAGTGCCTCATGTCTGTCACACTTTAAGGTTGAAAAAAATCTTCCTGTAGCATGAACATTAGGTCAGCAAGATTAATTAATTATGTTAAAAGTAATATGCATCTTATTGCTGTAAACTGAAGAAACTGAAATAACAAATAAAGCTAAAAAGGAGTGACAGTGTCGAATATTTCTATATCTAAACATATGGCTTCTGAACAGGAGTACGCTGTTGACTCTCCTCAAACAAGTATTGAGAAATTCATTAGGCAAGGAAATTAGAGAGATTTCAAAAACAACAGAAAATTACATGTCGTTGTTCTGAACAGAAGCGTTTTCTTGAGTAAAAAAAAAAAGAAACTATTTTTTTAATGCATGGAGGATATGGGATGCAGTAGGATTTACTTATACACTGAATAATGTAGCGGTCTTATCTGTTATGTTGTTTGTACATCTGTTTTCTGGTAGACATCTGGACTCACATCTTGAAGCAGACAGCTAACTGACAAGAGATACGCTATTATTTCTTGATTGTAGATATTCTCACAAAAATGACACTGAGATGGAAGAAGTACATGTTTTTACAGACTAAAAATGTTACCTAGGACCACTTTTTTCCACAGTTATGGCTTATCATTGCTTTCTTGCAGCACTCCGATAAGGATGCCAATAAATGAAAGCAAAGTAGTCTAACAGACCAAGGAAACTTTCGTTGGTTGTCCCCCTCAAGTCATACATCCAGCAGCTCTTCCTTGCCTTCTGAACTGTATGGCAGAGTAAAGAAGCAAAGAAACGAACCCATCAGAAATACCTGCTAGAAAATAAACATCACACACCTGAAGCCTATGTACCTGACACTATGTACATTACAATCTTGCAGGTACCATTCTTTAACACATTACCTAGACTGCAACTGCTGCCCAAGTACTGCAACTCTGTCTTCCCTCCAAACAAGCAGCTGGAACTGCACTGACCCTCACCAAGCAACAAAAATAGTATAGCATTGTTAAGGTGAAAGAGACAACACTTCTCTTAGGCACACAGCTGCTGCTTCTGATGTTGCAGTGCAGATGACTGATAGCGTCTGACAGAAGTGATAAGTAACAGCCAAAGTTCAGAGCAGGGAACTCCAGCACAGGGGAGATCTCTCCACAGCAGTTACCCCACAACCTCCCAACAGGCAATAATGAGGAAGCCAGGATGACTGAAAAGAGAACTCAAAAACCAGATATGGCTGCTAAATTTTCCCAAATCTAGCTAAAAAAAATCCCATACATACATACACACACAAAAGATTTCCAATTTTTGCTTTGGTAGGGTGTATGGAAATGGCCAGACTTGGAAGATAACCCAAATGCCCGTGTAACATCAGAACAGAGGCACTGGACAAGCCTGTCTGGCCTATTCCAATCCTTGCTGTAAAATCTGCTGTACATCTACAGCAGAACAAGACCCTATTATCTTCTTTTCCCTGATTTATTTCGGCCTTTCTAGATAAATAAGGAAATGCAAATGTTTGATTTTACACATTTTTTTTTTTTTCCGGGGGGGGGGGGGGGAGAAGAAAAAAAAAAGGTTTTGTCTGGACAAGAAAAACCCCAAAACCCAAC
>JAVJGI010000001.1:84895817-84908920 GCA_035590275.1 Ibycter americanus
CCTCGTGCTGGGTTCCGCGGCCCCGCCTGAGGAGGTGCGCGCGCACCGGTTCCCGCCGCCCGCGCGACCCCCCCTGAGGCGGCGCCGGTTCCCGCCAGTTCCCGCCGCAGGGCAGCGCTGAGCCCCGACGCGAGGCTGCTGGCACCTGAGGGAAAGCACGCGCAGGGAGGGGCAAAACCCGCACCGCCTGAGGAAAAAAGTGTGAGGAAGCGCCCTGCGAGCAGCCGGGGGGGCGCGGGGAGGGTGCTGCGGGCGCCGGGGCAGAGCCCGCTGCGGCCATGGTGGAGGGGGGCCCATGGAGGCGCAGGGGCAGGCGTGAGGAGGAAGGAGCGGCAAAGAGGAGCTGCTGGGGGTGGCCACAGCCCCCGTTCCCTGTCCGCCGGTGCTGCTGGGGGGGACTGAGCAGCTGGGAGCAAAGATGAGCCTGGGGAAAAAGGCGGGGTGGGGGGAAGGTGGTGTTTTAATTTATTTGTTTTCCACTAGC
Organism: Ibycter americanus; assembly: GCA_035590275.1. Taxonomy (NCBI): domain Eukaryota; kingdom Metazoa; phylum Chordata; class Aves; order Falconiformes; family Falconidae; genus Ibycter; species Ibycter americanus. Next base: position 84,896,302 of record JAVJGI010000001.1, read on the forward strand.
AAAACTTACTGTAATTGGCAATAAATTAATTTTCTCCAAGCTGAGTTTTGTCCATGACAGTAACTCTCTTTTGTATCGACCCACCAGCTTTTTTATCTTATTTTCTCCCCCATCCTGCTGCAGAGTGAAGGAACAGCTGAGTGAGCAGCTGGCCAAGGTCAACCCACCACAAGAATATATCAAAATCTACTGCTTATTCTGTTATTCTATTATTTTATATTTTATTCTATATAATTATTCTATTATTATATACTGCATGGTGGAGAGACCCAGGGAGCAGATCGCTGCCATTGGAGGCCCCGATGCCAGAGCAGATGGATGTATGTTGAAGGAACTGCTGGCCATGAAGATCCCACACTGGGTCAAGTTTGCTCATCACAAACTCCCACACTTTGCCTTCTTGCCTCTCATTCCTTCCATTTTCTTTCCCTCCCCTCCCACTGTACCACCACAGAAAGGACCAGGCAGAATATGGTCAATGGGCCACCAAAGTCAACATCCTGTTTTAAATCCTATTGTTTCACACACCTCAAAAGAGCATGACCATTCCAAAATGGATAATTAGGCTTAAACATGGCCCATTGGTGGCTGAGCCTAAAGAAACACGTGCTTTTTTATTATTATTATTCTATTTGACAATCCCAAATACTTTTTTTAAATTAACTATAAACTGACAGTACCATTCAGAATCCAATGTGATCATTGTCTCAGTCCTTTTGCACTCAATTTAGTAAAATGCATATAAGAGAAAAATACTTAAATGTACATTTAAGTGCAGAATATTCAAAATCAGCAGGACTGAAGCCTACATTTAAGTGCTTTCCTGACTCAAGTTTAGAGTCAAATATTACACTGTTCAATCAAAGAACTTCATTTGCAATCCCACCTTTCACTGAATTTACAACACATTGTTTAATTATATCTTGTAATCATGCCAAGAGATGCAAAAGCTCACTCACTACCTCTATTCCTTTGTAACATCTTCATTTGTAGAACTCTATCTTTGAGAAATTTCCAAGAGAAATACTTTAAAGTCTTTTATAACTTTGCTGCTTCTCTCTAGCTTTTCCTCTTTTTTGCCCAGTCCTGATTATGGTAACAGAATTCAAGGGGAAAACATCCTGTTTTCAGTATTACTCTCATTTCCTCTTCTCATCTCAGAAAGCCAATGAAAAGCCTTCACAAAAAAAACCTCCAACCAAACAACTCCTATGTTTTTTAATGATAAAAAAATTACTCTTCTCTAGAAACTGCACTCTCCATAGATATTTAATGTTACAAAACCCAGAAAGAAAAGATAAACCTATGCCTTCCAATAACAACCAGTCTTTATTTCCTTTGACTGAAAAATCTTAAGGTACTGGTACCAGCAGGAGACACCCTTACACAAGCACTTCTTACCTTCCCAGAACGTTCAGGAAAATGTACATAAAAGCAGAATTTTATCTCTTTTTCAACATTTGAGCCTAACTGCAACGCTTCCTTTACTCCTGTTGTTCTGAGGACTTCTACTCTGCTATGACCTAACCACTACAGATTTCTCCCACTAATCTGACCAGGAACCAGCAGAGAGCAGGGGGGAAAAAAAAAAAAAAAAAAATCAAGTGCTGCTGGGATTATAGACTGGAGAGAGTTCCACAGCAGCAGAAGATATTAAAGGTAAAGGAGGTAATTTACAAAAATTAGCTAATGCTATCTGAAAATTATAACCCATTTAAAAAAATCCTAGTTAAATGTAATTAGTAGATGTTCTATACAATTGATCGAAATTGTACAAATAAACTAAAGCATCAGTATTTTTGCAACAAACCTTACGTAGTACAGAAAGACAAATTACAAAATAGCCGCACTGAGTTATTAGATCAAATATGAGACTTCAGGATTTGTTTGCTCATTAGAAGCAGTTTATTCTGTAAGTACTTTCTTAGGTGTTAAAAAAAATCTTTACAGTTCACATAAATCCTCATTGAAAAAAATAAGTGTAATGCTGAAGATGCAGGAATACCCGTTGTGTTTTCTGAATATTTTTCCAAATTCCTTTCAGACCCATCAGGGAAGCAGAACAGTGTATTGGAATGTCCAGTTACAGAGTTTGCATTACCTATACTAGAAAAGGTGAGTTTGGGACTACTAAAATAAACTCAACAATTCTGCACATGAAACACCACAGTGCTTCAGTGATAAACAGACTCAATGTATTCTTTATCTTAAACACTATTTAAGATATTCCAAACTACTCACTAATTTAAAACAAATTTTGTTTCCAGTAACTTGCCTTAAAATCAGCCAGTGCTTGCTCAGCAGTATAATGCTCTCCTTTTAGAAACTGCACAGGGCAGCAATTCCATCATTAAACAGCACTATAAATAATTTGCCTCAATTTGCTCTGCACAACCCTTCTTTGATTATTATTGTATAGGTTCTGTCATAACTTAAAGACATAGTTTTAACAAATAAGTTTTCTTGTGTTCTGTTAATCATGTTGCTTTTTCAAGATTTTAAAGCTACTCCAAAAAAGCTGCATGCAATCTGCTGAACAGCAGAGAATCCTTTTGCAGGAAGTTTTCTCCACCAAGGATGACTTCATACTGCTTAAGGCTAGAAGGGCCTTTACATTACCTTATCTGGTGTATATTCCACCTGGTTATCCCTAGAGGTGACCCGAAGGACTTCACAGTGTCAAGCATATGGCAATTACTATCCATTTCATCCCTTCTCAACATTTTTTTGACTGGTGCAGAAGAAAACAAGGCCACAAAAACACAAGGGTTTGCACTTCTAGCAAACCACTTCTAAAATGTTGCCTGCTCTTACCTGAGAAGCAGTAGCCGAGTTCGTTTCTCATTCACTGCAACACAAAGCACATTTATTTGCATAAAACTATTATGGAGGCTATCTGGTCTCCATGGTGTGGTGTCTCAAGAACCACCTTTCGTTCTTATTAGTGAAGGGATGCCATTGGGAATTATTTAATCTCAGATATTAATTTTGAAGACTGTTTGCTTTGAGGGCATTCATCTTAACATACACAACAAAAGCAGTAGGCTGTCTTGGAAGGGGAAACAAGTTCTCGTGTAGTTTTATCAAACATGACAAGTAAGCGTCACTGAATCCTTTACTTCATTACAATTTCAGATGCAAATAAAGATAGAAATCTAAAATGTATAATCCTTAGGCTTTTGTTTCCCCTGTAACCAGGGGAGAGAATTAATTTAAGGCCAATTAGGATTATTGTATAATAAAAAGATTTAAACCAATAATGAAAGAAATTTAATTGTGAAAGGGTTGAATGAGAGCATCATTTCCCAAACACTACTAGCAGTCAGAATTTAAATACCTTTTCACCCAAAGTTCTCAAAGCATCTCACCAAGTGTAGTTTTGACCCCTCTGTTACAGATGAGGCAATTAAGGCATAGAGCAAAGACCTCAGAAGCTTCTTAAAAGTTCTGCTTTGACATTTTTATCCGGGGGAGGGGGAAATCACAATTTTCCTAGTGTTTTCAATGAAAAGCTGAAATCAAAACCCTTTGCATTATAAGGATGCAGCCCAAAATGTAGAATGTAACAGAATGAGAATGGAAATTACAAAATACTTTAAATATCTTTGACAAACTAGAAGTCTACCTCCAGCTCAGCCTCTTACTAGAAACCTTGGTATGTACATAGGGCTAAATTCATTCTCACTACTGCTTTCTCACTGACTTACATTTATTTAGATGTCTGTGTATACAGCTACTACCAGAGCATTTTATGGACAACTGATAACTGATTCTGAAGTGAGTATTTACAACAGTGTTATTCAAAAGCTACAGTCACAGATAGGGTATCTACCAAAGCAGTTCAACACTACCCATGCATTACAGAGTTGAGCCAGGGGGCACTGTTTTCCTTGGATTTAAGGCATTTTGTAACTACCATAACACCACCTTTTTTTTTTTTTTTTTTTAACCTGGCAGGGAAGGTTTGCTTTTCTGGAATTTAGACCTGTAATACTTTCAGGTTTTGCTTTCCTATACAGATTCCTCTGCAGAATTCTTAAGGTAAACTTATCTGAGCTCACACAACCCTTTTAACTCTACGATACAGTGTTGTCAAGGAAAACTGCTTTTCCTCAACAGCTTCACAACCAGCAGTGACAGCAAAGATGTAACATAGCTTTGCATAATATAAAATAGGGGGGGTTCTCTTCATTTATGAATTTAGTATAGGTCCAAGACATCAACTTTATTTCATTTCACAGAATTAATAGCAAACCTGTTTCTCCATGACAAAAAAAAAAAAGACTTCTATATTTCAACAGGCCATTTTTCTGTCTCCTACAATAATTAGTCCCTCTATCTCAACTATGAAAGTTAACTATTTCAGCTCACTATCTTGACTTCATACCTACCCTTGTGAGCACAGTTGTAAAAGGTCAGGTCTTGGTTGTAACTACATCTGTAACATCCCAGTAAAGACAGGGGAAAGGGGAAAAGGGTTGCCATAAAAATGACACCTGCTAAAAACTTCCGCACGTGTACCCCCCTTCTGCCTCCTTCCCTGATCCTATCTGACTTGCACTGAGTGCTGTCTGCCAACCCTTCAAATCATTTTAAACAAAACAGGTACTAGAAAGAAGAGTCATCCCTTGCATTGGAGTGGTGCTTAGAGACCCCCTCAGGAATCCAAGACAAAAAATTGGTGCTGTATATATCAAAGAAATTAAAAACTTAGACATTAACAGATAGAAGGCAGGAGATAGAAAGCTGATGCTCATTTTACAGCTGGAAAACAACCACTACAAGATTAAATTATTTGCCCAAGGTCAGTGCTTGAGACTGATAAAACTGAAAACTTCACTATTTGGATTCCTAGGCTAGCAATTAAGGACCTAAAAAAAAAGCCATGTTTTCGCTATTTTTGGAGAACTATTCTTAGTATGTATTTTACTCAGCACATGTAAAATAGAGGAATAACATGGTACATACGTGAAGTGAATAAATGCAACTCCATTCCAAGGTGCCAGAGGTGACAGCTTAGATATTCTGCAAATTTAATAATGAAGTGTCAGAATCACAGTCAGTCAGAAAATAACTCTTTGAAGTTTAATGTAATAACAGGCAAGCTCTGCTCTTCTCCCCAAGCAATTATCCAGGCATCTTGGGATATCAGGGACAGCTTAGTAGGAAGACAGTTATTAAAATTACAGTGGAGCCGTATTTGTATGATCAAAGATGTTTCATGGGCAATAGCTTTACTGATAAATATATGGAAGGGTCTGCTTTTTCTTATAGGAAGAGGGATGAGTAACAGCATCTCACAGCAATTCTTCAGCTGGAAGTGATTTGGATAACACTGAAGTTGCACCCTTTTAAATGTAGAGGTAAAGTGGAAATTCATTTTATCACCTCATTTAAATGCTTATGGTCTTCTGAAGAGCAAACTTCACTGCCAAAACACATTCCTTGCAGCAAACCAACAGAAGCTGTGAGACAGATTAAATCACATGGAACAGAAGACACAATCTTGAGAACAGACAGGGGGTCTTGAGGCAGCTACAGACCAACCATAGCACTGGCTAGGTTGGTGTGAACTGCAGATCATGTGACAAGGAGAAGTCATGTACCATCCCTCCTTTTAGCCCACTCCGCTTTCCCCTGCTCTGTCTCTGGAGTACAAAGACCAAGATTACTCTTTGTTAACCTAAATACTTGAAAGAAATAATACCATGCCATTATTCAGCTGAAAGCTACTACATAACTTAGTCAAACAATCAAGAAAATGCAGATGGTGTGCTGTATTTGTAGAATCACTGGTTTTCACAAGGCTACATCACTGAAGTCATACTTTACATCAGCTTTTCTTTTTTTTTGACAGTACACATTGTTCAACAGCATATTATTGCTATTGTTGTAACAGAGGTAATGCCACTGTGACCTTACTATTAAATGAAAAGGATGTTCTAGTTATAGTAATGAGTTAAATTACCAAATAATAGAAATAACTATAACAAATTTCAATCATATAAGCCAGTTTAGAGTCAATGGATAATTTTAAAAACAGTTTAATGCAACGTGTTACAAGGAAATGATTGGAAAAAGCACTAATGTGGTTCAATCTCTCTTCTGGGAATGAGACATCTGACGTTCCAAAGTCATTCCCTGCAAACCTTTATTTCCAAGGTAGCCTGAAGCCAAGAAGCTCTTCTGAAGAGCTCACAATCAACTGTTTATGTTCATGCTACTGAAGAATTCTTTATGGTATGAAGTCAAATTAAATACTTCAGCTTGATCCTGGAATAGCTTGAGACTTCAGGTCTGTCTTCAGAAAGATCTGGAGATCCTCTGGAAGTATGAATGTTATGCTGACCGTGATTCAGCCATTTTCAAACTGTGTACTGACAATGAATTTTTGGGTCAAGCAGTTACATTAGGACAGGCAGCCATTCAAGAAGTGTTTGATTTAGCATTGCAGTTACGATTCTCACTGTATCAAGTTAGGGATCCAGGGATTTAGTATTTCTACTGCGCTGTTTTCAGCAGTACAAGAGCCATGGTTAACAACTAATTCTCTAACCTGCATCTTGCCTATAGTTTTAGAAGGAAGTTCTTCTAGGGCATTGCTACTTGTCTTGAGAAATCTCACAAACTCACTTAGCACAGAATGTGTTGCAACTTTCCTCAATAAACTAAAACACAGTTAATGTGTTACAGAGAAGTCCTAAGCAAGGACTCTTAGTAAGTATCATGATCCTAGGCTCGCTAAGAGATGAACAAGTGACTTCTGCTCAGCTCAGTGTTCTATCTTAGAGATTCTAGGTTCCCAGATTATCAGAGAAAACATAATTTGGGAATGTAAAAACAAAGCTTTTTGAACCAGTTATGAAAAGCATGCTTTGACTTTCATTGAAGATCTAAGGATGATTTGCTCTCCCTAGCTTGTTGCAATGCCGATCAAAAATTTCTATGAATACAAATCTTAAAACACCCTATCTAGTCAATCAGTCATTCAAGAAATAATTTATACCAGAACATAACTAAAATGTAAACAGTTTATTCAAAATGCCTTTAATTGCTTGCAAACAATTCCTGAGAACATTAAGGTTCATTTGTCAATTAAAAACTTGACTCTAAGTTAACTGTTCTCTGTCAAAATAAAATGTCAAAGCTACTACAAATTCATTCAAAGTGCAAAATTCAGAATTTTATCATCTGTGTGCTGATAGACACTTTATTTCACAGAGAACATACATCACTGACTGGTGATATATAACCAGATAAGCCCTTGTTATTTAAGTCTGTTACCTCCTACATTCAATACCAAATACATAATACATCGTTTTTTTAAATTACAGTTGGCTAATTATCAGTGTCTTTTATTTATTGCTCTGAGATTGACCATTAACCATCTTTTTCCTTGTCCCTACTAAAGTCAGCAGAAACTTAGTTTGAGTAAGAACAGAACAAGCATTAAACAAACAATGCATTACTGAAAGAAAACCAGTAATAATAATGAACACAGGCTATCTTATTAATAGATAACGACACTAGATAGAACACAAGCAAGAACTTACACCCAGAGACTATACAGAAATGCCACTGGCACATTCAAATTGTATAAGCTGCCAGAAAGGTTACTAACCAAAGAGTCAATATATAGAAGAAAATCCATTCCTGAATACTGTATCTTTCTCCTATCATATTATTGTATCTAATCTGGGATTCTGGGGGAGATAAGAGTTTTCAGAGATGTCTTCTGGGGTGGCTAAATGCAATAAATATCCTTCAGAGTATAACTTGGTATTTCAGTCACAGGATTTACTGTAGTTGGCTTTGCTGCCAAGGTGTATTTGTCAGACATTTATTTTTGCTCTGCCCATCACCATTAAAAGATTGTGCGTGGTTAAATACAACAAAGGAAAAACAGGCAGAAAATTTGTATGATTTAATTAAAGAAAGAAATCAAAGGGATTATAGCCAACAAAGGAAGCTTAAATGAAAAATTTACTACCTCTGGAAGTAACTCCCTGTGTAAGGTAATAAAATACCTGGCACTTGGGGTTCATTGGGAAATGAATCATATATCTTCTGCTGCATGCTGTTCACTACACAACTCTTCCACAAGCCTCTGAATAAAATCACCACTTCCAACAGCTGCAGCTGGATCTTGTTTTAGGCTGAATAATATTTCTTAAATATTTATCTCATCTTTCTATTGATACGTGAGACCTGTCTAGTCTCTGTCTGCCAGACCAAAATTCTGGTTTCAATTTCCTCTTGTTTTTCTAAGTCACTGATGACAGAAAAAAAGCCCTGGATTTCCATGTTCTCTGAGATGGAGGCAGGCTGAGCTACTCTTGCTAATTCTCACACAGGAAACATTTATCATTTCATGATACTCAATCATTGTTCTTAATTGGCTCCAATGAAAGAAAAGAGAAGTAAATATTAATGTCATTTTACTCTAATTAGGCTGTGGAAGCAAAATAAAAGTTTTTAAAAGAATAGTGTTATACACATAAAGAAACTGTATTTTAAAAATTTATTTTGGTTGGGATGGGGCCCAAGATTTGGGCAGACAGATATTCAGTGACACAGTGCCACCAGAGTAAAAGGCAATCATCCTTCAAGAGCATGGGTAATTTAGACTTCAAAACCACTCAACACAGATCTGGTAACAGTGAAGTAGAGTTTTCACACTGATGTATGTAGGAGGCAGAACAGGATCCCAGAAAAGAAAAAAGGTGGTCTAGAGAGTAGTGTGCTAGTCTGGGATATGTAGGCACCCGATTAATTTCCTCTGTACACTACAGCTTTAAGTGATCATGGGCCAGTCTTCTTGGCTTACTGTATCTCTCTATAATGGATCACCCAGTCTATCTTCCAGTGGTTTTCTAAGGAAAGATATTAGGAAGGCTGTGGCATGCTCCTGCTTTTTTATGGGAATGTATATGGATAGAAAAATGTGGTTGTAGTCATATTTCAGTGTATTAGACATCTAGCTTCATCACTAGCTCATTGTCCAATGTCAATCAATTAACTTCACTGATGAATGCCTGGTTTTATTCATGTATAAAATAGAGAAGTCGCTTATCTTCTCAAGTCTCATCTGATCCAAAACAAAAATTTCTGAAAGTTTCTACTATCCCTCCTTCAGAAGCAGCATCATGGGTTTTTTTCTGAACTGTCAAGCAACAACAGCCACCACCACCACCCACAGAAAACAACACATTTTTTAATCAGGCAGCGCGCTACGTAATAACTCAACTATTGTATGATTTAACATCACTGTTTGTGCACAGACTCTGCATCTTTAAGCACTCATCTTTCTTAACAAGCTAAACCAGGAAAGAAGGAAAATGTAACAATCACTTTTCTCTATGTATTTATTTGCAAGGGAATTTTAGTGATTTTAACCAGTTTAGAGAATGGATGAAATCCTGGGCTCATCGTTAACAGCAAGAACTTCACTGCATTTAGGAATACTGTGATTTCAGCTACCACACTCCTGGCAGCTCTGTGTCATGGTGTGATCACAATGACAGCCTAAGAGGGTCACAGCCCGCTCCTTTGCCATTAAGGGTGCCTGGATGTCACTTCCAAAAATATTTCTCTGTAGCTCTGCTCAGCCTGTCTTCTGTATGTAAGTCACATCTAAATTTATCTAAACTTCATACTGTATATTACTTTAGACATCATTTCTCGGGGAGGGGGTAAGATTCCCCTGATGCCACTAGAAGTGCTTAGCAGTGGCTTCCTATAGATTGGTTTTATGTGGAATCAACATGAATTTTTTCATTGACATCAAATGGGAATCTGATCAAAACCACTCATTTTTTTCTTAAGGTTTCACATTTTATTAATGCATGTCCAGTGAGATCTACATGCTTACAAGTCAAAAAATGAGACACAACTGGAGAGTTAACAAGTATATAAGAAAGTTCATAGGCAAAGCCAAAGAGAACCAAAACTTGGTGACAAGCAACCAAAATAACAAACAGAAATAACTGAAACAGTCATGCTGTATTTCAGTTACTGCTGCCAAATGTCATTTGCACATAAAATTGAAACAGAATGCCTGTAAAAATCCATGTTTCCTTGCCAAGTGCTTAACAAATCTTTGGTGAAAATTGAGCTTAGATTACGTTTCTTATAATAGAGAAATTGATTTTTAACCTAGTTAACCTTGTTTCTTCTAAAAGTTTTCTCTATGTTATGAAAAGGTCCTCATATGTCCTTGTTTCCCACTGAGCTCTATTGCATTTGTTTCTTAATTCTGTTATTCCATTTTAAAAGTTTTTTCCTCATTATTCCTCTGCAGGAGCATACAATGGACACATCACATCCACTTTAGGCAAGTAAAGCTTCCAGTAAAAGTTAGTAAGAAAAACAGTAGGAACACTTGGGTAAGTGTGTAGATGGAAGGCCCTGAAATCACCTGAACAGAATTTTCTCTGTTAGTTGAAAGTTCACTTAAAGATGGGAAAGCCATCTATGTGGTACTGGTGCACTGGTTTTGAAAGATACTCTGCTTCCAAACTAAATGGATGCTTTACAAAGTTTGAGTCTTTACATGGGCGGAATGGTTCACACCACTCTCCTTAGACACAGAACTGATCACAGTGAACATACATAGGGCTTTCAAAATGCTCTAATTCAAATCAAATAGAGGAAGAAGTTCATATTTAATCCAGTGAAAACCAAGTTAGGACAGTAATAAACACCAGAGAAATCTTTGTTTCCACTCTGCACAGGTAAATTATCCTTATATACTCCCCTATGCCTGTTAAGTTTTGTTTAGGGTTTGGGGTTTTATTTGTCTTCCAAAATATATACAGCACTGTGGATTCTGATCTGAAATTTCTTTTTATGCTTCTGTTACCAAAACCCATGCAAGTAGCAGCTTCCCAGGAGCAAGGGTGACCTGATAGCCAACCTTACAGCCTACCTTTTTATACCAGCAACATGCAGGTTTCTGACCACACCTGTTGATGCTGAGTCATCACAGTGTCTTTTGCTGTTAATAAGTGCAGATATTTTAACACATCAATAAAGTGAAAACAAACAGAGAAGAAATCTAATTGCATCGTACATATCGTATTGCATTGGTTATGCACCCTCTATCCAACAGACTGAAAAGGGGCTAGGGCTACAAATCCTAAGAGGTTCACATGGATAATTCTATTGCTAACAACTGCTTTTCTTCTTAATGCAGAAACCAGTTGTTACCACTGGAGCTAACCTTAATTAGCTGTGGATGAAATGCCATGTAGATCTCAAAATCAAATTGTTGTTGGAAGAAAACAGTTTCTTTCCTTCCATTCCTGCCACATTTTCCAACAGTGTCCGCCCTCTCACACTCAGATTTACTCAGCAAAGCAATTTACTACTGCTGTTTTACACAGCACTGGTTCCTATAGTTTTATGATGGGATGTTAATGTGCTGGGTCATTCAGGGCTGTTACCTGCACTCATTCAGACTGTATCATTCCCCATGGCATGAAAGTCAGGTCTTTCTTATCCAACACTGAACAAAATGACTCTTGGAGGAGGGAACAGCACCCCTGCCAGCAGGAAGACAATACAGAGCAGTTCATCATTCCTTACAGATCTTCTCTTCCTGCTTTTCCCATTGCTGGCAGGGATTTGGACCTTCAAATCTTGAAGGAAATTTAAAAAAAAAAAAAAAAAAAGGTGGTGTGCAGAGCAATGGCTCTCAAAACTTCTTGGGCTACTTGACAAACACAGATGCTTTGAATTCGTGACATTAGAAATGAATACTATGAAGGCTGCTTTGCTTCCTCCCTTTGAAAATGTTAACTTCAACCTTCACAACGAAATCCTTCATTTCTAACTAATATGTACTGAGGCCATCTTAAGCTGAATTTGAGTGATGTCAGGTCACTTATTTTGTAAATACCCATGAATCAATGAATTATGAGTTAAAAAAAATATCTATAGCTTACATTGCAATAGGTCAGACTAGATAGCTGTAAGTGTTCTTTTGGCTTGTTACTCTGTATCTGTAAGATACTACTTTTGGGGGCGGGAGGTGGGTGGAAGCAGGAATATTTTAAATTGGCATCTGAAGCAAGGCTTCAATCTCTGTATGAAGATCTTTAAACACCAGCTTTGTTTTCTGAAGTGCAGCAAAACTAACAGCTACAAATAGCCTATTAAAACACTCCATTTCAATATACACTTCAGTAAAAAACCGGTGAGGTTATTTCTACAGCTTCTTACAGATACTACTAAATTTGAAGGCTAAAAATTTCTTGTTTGGCTAATAAAGACAGCTGTGCAGATCAAAAGTAAAAGCAGCATACCAGTCTGCAATGGACAGCTCATTTCATCTTAATTTCCTTAAGTTGTGTGCCAGCCCTTGGACATGACAGCCCATCACATCCATGGTGTGTATGTGAACATCCAGTCTGTGATCAAAGGAATATAAGTGATCCAAAGAAGAGTTTATTCCCCATTATTGATCTCTGATGACCATAAAAATGAGAAAGAAGGTAAATTAGCTGCCTGACTATTTCTAATTTAAAATCAGATACTGCATAAGGGTGTAAAAAGGTTTGATTATAGCATTTGATTCATTTACAGCAACATAACATCGTTGCACATTTTATAGTTGATT
>JAVJGI010000001.1:84908930-84986007 GCA_035590275.1 Ibycter americanus
CAACTTTCTGCTACAAAAGTTTCCCAATTAAAATAGAAAAAGTATAGTTCACTATGTAACACTTTTTAAATGAAGGTACAATTTAAATATTATTGTTTCTTCCAAAATGAGTCCCTTTGGAATATGCAACAGTTGTGATTTTTCAGGGGAGTAAGAAGAATATACATAACAGGGCAGTTGTAGCTAACAAACGATATCACTCTGTCAGTTTTAAATATACAACTGAGAAGGTTGGAGAAAAATTATGGGCAGTATTTTTAAAAGAATACTCAGTTAGGAGCCTCATCTGATGTTATATATTCCTACTAGTAAATAGCTTTGGAACTACTTATCACAACTTGCATAGTTTGCATATTAACGTTATAATCACCAGAAATGCAAGGTGTATCTCAGCAAGCAGAGAATTTGGGACTCAGGCACAGAACTTTAATGACAAAGGAAAACACTTTTTTATATGAGGACTGGTACCATCTCCCACCAACAGTACCAGAACAACAACTTCCACTGAAATCTGTGAGGGCTAACAGCAGTCAGCTTCTGGACCAAGTCCAGAAAGAACTGTTGTTCCCAGTGAGCAAGGAGATTTTGTCAGTACAGTGCGTGGTAGTTCAGAGCATTTTTCTGTTCAGTAAGAGTTTCAGCAGACTGTGTGTATGTGTGAATGCGCATACACCCACACACAGCCTTCTTGTGAACAAAGGACATCACATAAACCATAGATCCAGTCCTGGCTGTAATTAAACTGGCATAACTGCAACTGCCTCTCTGACTAACATCATTCAGGTTTATAAAAGTCAAGCCAATAAGACACAGTTACTACCCTATCCTTCGTTTAGATTTTTTGTGAAGGCACTTCCCTGTGACACTGCACAGCAAACAGTTCAACAGTATTCGTATCGTTAATGGAGCCATTAGGAATTCCAAGTGCCTCAAATAACCAATTGCCAAAGCCCTCATCTTCTTCCTTCAGTTTTTACAGCCTTGCCAGCTGAGCTACCTACACTCAGGGGGTCTCATTTTGTGAATTAATCAGACTCTGGGTATTCTACAGACAAAAATACAAATTCAGATCTCAAGAACTAGAAATGAATGGACAAGACATGTTACAAATTTCTTAATAGAAAGAAACCAAGGAAGAAAGAGTGAGGCAGAGGAACTGATAACATTGTGAACCCTTCTCTAGAGATAAGCTAGCCCAATTCAGAAAACACAGCTATTCTCAGATCAATTACAAAAGCTTTTCATCTTGTTTAGGATTTTTCCACATACAAAAAAAGTTTTCTCCTTCCCATGGTTCTCCCATTTCACATTGTTCCCAATGCCATCTTAACTGCTATAGGAAGAGGATTGATTTTGAAATTGTGATCTCCTTTTCAAAGTATAACACAAGCTCATATCCTCAGCAAAGGCACCAGGTGCATGCGAAAACAGAACTCAAGAATAAAGACAACTAAGAACCTCTTGCATTACAAACACTGGGCTAGGGTATCCTTATAATATCTTCAGATGCGGAAAATTACAACAGACATGCACTGTTAACTGTAGCTTATAATTGCCCACCTCACTATTATAATTCAATTTAAAAAATAAAACAACAAAAAAAAACCCACCAAACCCAAACCCCCCAGAGCTTCCTTACAAGATTTTGTTGAGTTAATACAGAAATAAAGTAACCCCCAGCCAATGCAACACTGTAGTGTACAGACAGGACTAAGATTTATCTTTTTAATAGCCAAAACCCACAAGAATGAACTGTAAACATCTCAATATAATTTTTGCATTTTATGACTGGAGTTCCACTGATGTTCTCGTCATGCTTTGTGTTATGCTCACATCTTACCCAATGCTTCCCAGCGGACAGGCTCAGTTCAGGTGTAGTATTGCCACATGAAGTTAATGCAGTGAGGACTTTTTTAAGGCCTCCACAGATGCTATCATTTACATCATCAAGGGCAGAGTCCTACTGAAGAATGATCACAGCTGAAATGATTGATATAGAATGAATACATCTGTTGTTTTGTAACTTCTAAGAACCTCCCACTTCTTCTCCTGGGGAACATTTATCTAATTCTTCTCTTGTATATGCATGAACTATGGGAATCAGTAGGAATCTTTTCAATTACACCAATGGGGTTTGAATTAATCCTCCTTATTTACAACCAAATTTAACCTATCAAACCCCTGCAGTAGTATTTCATATAATATGCAAACGCAATGTGTTACATGGTTAGTTCTTATTAGTTAGTTCTATAAGTTAAGTTCTTATTAGGACATGGAAACACTGAAGATGTAAATATTAGGCATAATTTAGCAAAGCATTTAAGTGCATGCTTAATATTAAGCATATGAGTAACGCCATTACAGCTGGATTTCAAATTAAGTGCATTTTTAAATATTTTGCTGGAAGCACTACTCCACTCAGTGTCCTGGAACCAGCTACAACAGATGAACTATTTCTTTATCATTAAAGCATCAGTGAGACAAAGGAAAAAATGTTATAATTGGGTTCAGAGTAGAAGAGAGGTACGCTGTCAGGGTAGAAAGCATTATTTGCTTTCACTGTTACATTTCCTTTGAGATAGAGCTGTCACCCCAAGTATTTTTATATCATGCAGCCTTTATTCCTGCTTTTATTTTATTATCTTTTTGGAATAATCACACCTCTGGCTTCTTACCTGTTGTCCTTTATATATTTCCCCCATATTCTTTGCCTACTAATCCACCCCGCTCTTCCCAGAGAACAAGGTGACAAAGAGGCCCTGTAAAATGCGCACTGTGCCAGGCCCTCAGCTCCTAAGCTTTGTGATACAAATTATTTTTTTGAATGCCTCAGGCTCATTATATTTGCCTGCCTTCATTGATTCTGGATATCTGACAGTTACAGATTATAGAAGGTGGCCTGTGTAGTAGCCTCTTAAGCATACAACCCTGATCTGTCATATGGATTGCTGTGCCTGCTAGAAGAGTTTTCTCTCATTTGCACTTCCTCCATGTTCTGTGGATGTTTCTTAAACACAGTTTTCACTCTAGTATGAAGGGCTAATATTCTTTTCTAATAGGTCCCATTTCCCTAGAATCTGAACATTGCTTCTAGGATCTAAATAGCCTTCACTGATATAACATCAACTGCCTCCTGTGTCTGGGGAACTGAAGATGGGTATCAGTGACCTATTCCTGTTACTAGCGGAACTATGAAGCAAAGCAAGCATCCTAGGCTCTGCAGCCCAAGAGTGCAAGACTGTCTTCTTCACAGTATGTTTTATGAGGATTCTGGAGGAGAACGGATATCTCTGCTGAGGCATATAGCATCCAGCTGAATCAGTTTCCCACCAGCAAGGAAAAGCAGAGGTGTTCAACACAGGGACTGCAAATCATGATGTATGCAGCTGGAAATTTTCACTGGGAAAATGTGTAGTGTTCATACCAGCCACTTGCAAGTACCTCACTTGGGCAGCTATGACATATTCCCCAGACAGATCAAGGACAGAAGTGGTGGCTCTTGCATTTGCAGTGGCTTTCAAATGACAGTGTTAAATCCCCTACACCCTTTGGTGCTCCAGGTCTCAATTAAATGCTGAATGGAAAAAGGAAAACTGCATGTGGAAGGGATTATACTTGGCAGTTTTTAAGCTATTTGTCAAGAACTGAGTGAGAGGGATGAAAACCAAGAAAATAGGTATGTACTGTATATTTGTAGCAAGTACAGAACTGAAATGCCATCGTGCGGACAGTCAGTGTGAGTAAATTTAACCGGCAGCCTCTCCTAAAAAAAGTGGGATCTTTCGACAGGCTGGAATGCAGCCTGCACCAAAGACTCCTAGACTGTTCAGGTTCTTACAAGGAGTGAACACTGCTTTGGTATCTTGGCCATAGTGTAATCTCCCGTGCACCTGTAATCCTCTTATCATGCTGTATATTTGCATTTTGTTTAGACATTCAGAACTCGAGGTAGAAGAAAAAGCTTTCAAAACTCTCAACAGCTTGAAAGGTCAATGAAATGAGGCACTGCAAGTTACATCCCTGCTCCTTGCAGAAACAGCCTTGCAGGATTCGTTTCCAAGGCTGTCTGAGTACATTGTACCCAGGAAATTCCTGGCACCTCCTTTACTTCTAAGCTTTCATTTTGCTGGAAAAAAGTCAGTTGAAAATAATGGAGTTGAGTTCAGGTGAAAGAACTTGACTTATAAGCGTGAAGGCTTCCGTCCTCTTCATGAACAATCTAATGCAAATGATACATGAAAGGAATGTAAGGATTCTCACAGATAATTGAATTACTTCAGTCTGGAAACAAGGAAAGCTTATCAAAGTTAGCATGGCAGAGATACTCGATTGGTAAATGCTAAATATTAATTAATGAAAACCTTGTTTTCTGTTTTAGAATAATGTGGGGTTTTAAGATCCAGAAATTTCACTCAAAACCCATCCTTCATCAAGCTCACCCTGGGTCCAAAGCAGGATTACCTACTGTATTGGTTCAAATACAAAACATACGGACTGTATGTTTTCCACATTTATCACAATTGCATACTAACACTCCAAAACCAGCTCAGGGCAGGTTAAACTAAGAGATGACATATAAACCTCAAACTTTCATTCTGTAGGAATCAGATGTGTTTACTTAAAATCATCCACATTTATGAGGTCTTACATAAATTAATTTTCATTCACTCTTAGTATTCAGGTAATACAAGAGAAGCTGCTTTAAAGCAAGTAGCAGGATCCATGATGTGTTACACAAAACCTAGTGTAACAGTAAACTACCAGAGTGGAGGAACTACAAAAGAATCGGGAAATTATTAGTAAGTACGTTGCAATTAAAAGAATGTTTTTAGTTCAATATGGACTGTAAGAAAAAGCCTTCAAAATTACAAGAGAACATTCATTTATAGGTGAAACAAGGGTTGCATATTCTTTCCCCACAGCCAATAGCATTCTTATTTTCCCTGCACTATTTATCACTGTGACAAAAATACTATTTAAAGCAGGGCGTAGCTGTTAATATCCACTTCTCCTAGAACAGTTGGTATAGTGTATTAGTGTTGTCCACTTAAAAAAACTTAATAACTAAGTTTTTAGCAGACTACATAGAGTCTGGTGCATCTTCCTTTCTAGACGGTAAAGTTCCACATGGGGCACTATTGCAGCTTTATTATTTTCAGGATTTGATCACATATGCAGTTTAACAAACGCATCTTCTGTTTGAAGATCTCAGCATATTAAGAGAGAGCTCATGCCAGATTCAGTCATGATACCAGTTCCAGAAATTTTTAGTCAAGTAAGAAGCACACATGTAAAAACCATGCTTTTATTTTCTCAGAATGCCTTTTACTCCAGCGTATTGAAATCACATCCTATGCAAGTGCCAAGTATTTAAATAGCACTAAAACCTGCATAGCTTTTGTCCTGGCTCTGAAAAAAAGGGATAAAATCCTCTGTAGAGCTGGATCTCATGAGCAGGAGCAAATCCACTCTTTCTCCACTCTTCAACAGATATTTCATTTCTTTTAGTCCGGTAGATTTTGTCATAGCAACTTTATTAACTCTTTCTGAAATAGGCAGTAACAAATCTCATGATAATCCAAATCAAAAGAAATTATACAATTTAATTAATTAAAAAGTATTCAAAAAGGATCTCAAAGATAAGCCAAAACCGTATTAGCAGCAGCAGCTAAGTTGCTTCACTGTATTTTTGCTTACTTTTAAGCTTGGTGACCTATCTTGGTGGCTAACTTGTAAGATCTGGGATTCAGTTGGCCAAACTTTAAAAGGTTTAATGACCTTTTCTTGTTTTCCACAGACTTATCTGCATGGATTACTTTCTTCATATTTTTCTGCCCTTTCAAGTATTACTTGGAAATGATAAAACACGGGCTGACTGTATAGAACAGGTGGCTAAAGTCAGAAATTTCATATTCTGTCAGAAAGACCCAGATGTGCCATCAAATGAAAAACCCCACCAAGAGGCAGGATTTTCACTGCAAGTATTCATAAATGCCTTATTAAAAGGGCCAAGACATCATTGGCTTAGCAATACTACAGGTCATATACAGATCTTTTCTTTAAAAAAATTGGTGTACACACGCGCCAGGTAACCCACATTCAGTTTCACATTGGTATGGTAGAAAATGAACGCTCTGTATTCCTAGAAGAAATCGCATTAGATTATATTAAATTAAGGCGGCCCAGCCTATCTGCAAGTACTTCATGGCAATGCATTAAAATGTACTTAGAGCAGAGTCTTACTCAATGTTAAAAAATTTACAGAGTAACACTTGTATTTTCAATTTTTCCTTTCTTCTTCCCTTCCTTTCTTCCTATGCAGGGTAAGGAGGCAAATAATCCTGCTGTGGGGTATCAATATGGTGAATATTGCTGAAATACTGCACAAGGCCAATGATCCGAGTGGAGGGCACGTTGGCGGTTGTGCTGAATTTTAGCCATTACATGTGGGTTTATCTCCGTTTTAATGAACGGGTTCATCTCTTCATATCATTATACTGGTATAAAGGCCTAAACAAAAGCAAACAAAAGATAAAGACACAAAGTGCAATCAAAACTCAGCAGTTTAAAGCCAGCCAGACTGCCTTGTTTTCCAGTGCAATTTATTTTATTGCCCTGTGTACTAACAGTAAACCACTGCATCATTCAGCTGAAAAGGTAAATGCGGGACCTGTTCAGCTCTCAGCGTTGTCCCTAGTGCACTGCAATCACAGAAACACCTGCTTTGAATAATCTCTCTTCACTCTACTGTAAAAATTCAGTGCTCAACAGACCAGGATTTCACCTTAGTCTGTGATATAAATAATGTATGTATAATGGACTCAGATTTGTGAAGGGCTGTGGACTTCTCCCCTGTGTCTTCAGTTACCATATTCATCAGAACAACTTAAAAGGGGAAATGAGATTTGTTAAACTTTTTTTTGACATTATATGCCATAAGCATTTTTTAAAAAGAGATTTATTTGGAGCTTAGCCAAACCCTATCGGTTCTAGAGATCAGCCTGGAATTGTCTTCTGGGAACATGGTAGCTCTCATTCCTGACATAAAGCAACAGAGATGCATCTCCGCCTATCAGCTACTGTCACTGAATGGGACTAACAACAGTTTTGCAGGTATCTCTGAAAATAAAACAGGTTTTACATTTCTGCACTATCCTCTTACTTGTTTGGAGTTCATTTTGCTGATTGCGTTTTATCTGATGCTCATTTTGTGTCTCTCCTGTATGTGATTTTTATTTGCAGAACACCGTCATCAAACTATATTCATACATTAATGTTGGAACACTTGCACAGATGCACAGTAAAACAAAGATTTCTAAATGTACCTACAGTAAACCCAACACCAAGAGTTTACCAAACACTTGCAGATTTGAAAAGATTCAGAAAGTAACTGCACACTTGCCACTTTTGCAGTCTTGCATGATGCTTAGAGCGACACAGAAAGTGAGCCTTGTCACATTACCCACAGTGACTTGCATACAAGTTTATTTCTTTCAGTGTGGGACGGACCAGGCGGTTGGCGCTGTCGGCGTGTTATATGAATGCGCTAATCTGCGTATGCAGCTAGTTCATCTGTAGCTTCTACCATGCTTAGATCTATAAACTTCAGGGTGCTCCTAGCTACAAAAAATTACTTTCCAGTCACCATGAAGTTTTTCAGCCAGTTAGTAAGTATTTTCACGTTTCTAAGGTGACAAAAATATGTATCATACACACACCACAACCTAGAAATTGGATCACAGGGTACCGGACCAAGACTGGAAGCTATTAACAGCAGAAATGGAAAAGTTTAGTCATGCTACTTTACCTCCCCTCTCACCTTACCTGTAAGAATCTGCTCCACGGTCAAGAAAGCTTCCTCTTAGTTCTGGGCACGTGTACCCAAGCAGTGCCCAAAAATGGTAGCAGCGCAAGTATGACTTTTGGCTGAGCTCACAGATTTACTTCTTTGGGAGCACCCGCTGATCTGCAAATGCTAGCACCTCTTGGGTCCTACTGAAGGAGCGCAATAACAGGAAGCAACAAATCGCACCTTGTGTATTTGAGAGGAAGGTTTCAAAGACCGAAGAGTTCATAAGTGCCTTGTGCTGTCCCACAGGAGCAGAAATATACCCATCCATAGTGATCCTAGTGTTAAACAAACGTTTTCCTTTTTTGAAATTGCCATTGAAAAGAGAAATTGCCACCTCCTGATGCAGGCTTAGTCAAAACAGGGCTCCTTGCTGCACTGTGTACACTGAAAATCAGTTGCCAGTACTTTTATGAATATGAACCACCCGCTTTACAAGCCTTATTGGATTGCTGCTAGAGGCCAAAGAATTGGTACATTTTTTGTTTCCTGTTTGGATGAGTGCTAAAGCTCCACTGGCTCAGATGCTCTGCATACGTATTTTTACTTATCCTGGCAACATGTTGCTTTGACTTTTCCAAGACCCAGTGAAATACAGTAAAATTATTCCTTTCAAAAAGAATAAAAACCACAGATATGGCTTGAGGAAATTTATTTTTGAAATGCAGCATAAAAGTAACAAAGTCTTCCTAGAATAGGAAGAAAATAGATTTTATTCCTAGAATAAAACCCCACTTTAAGAACAAGCATCACAAGCTGCTTCAAAGAAAGATGCAAGCAACACAAAAAAACAGAGTTATGGAAAATGGTTTTAAAATCTTTTCTTGTATTTCCCTTTTGGGTGTTACTTAGCTCATGGCCTGAGTCTTTGACCGCTAAATTTCCTTTTCAATCAAAAAAATCTCTGCCCGAAGGGGTGGGACATTTAAATTAATGTTAATGATGTCTCTTGGGAGCAAGCCTGGCATGTTTATTACATGGATGCAAAAAGATTTCCTATTTTTTGTCCTACGGATTTACCTCCTATGTGCACGTACTGCAGAAGGTGAAATACGGTCTCTTCTCTTTCATTATTACTCATTGCATCCTACTTCACTGCTATTAATCTTTTTAATTACCAATTACAGATGGATTTGTTCTGATGATCTAAAGTTGAAAAAAAGGCCCTTCAGTGTTCTCCAGAATTTTCACATATTTCTTTTTTACCAAATTTAAAATTTTTTACTTTCACTTGAATTCCTTAAAGCCCGCCTTTCGCCTCTGAGGCAGTTAGAGAACAAGCCCACGGTCTGCAGTGCCTTATGTAATAGCTCCTATTGGAGAAATACACCAGGTGGCGATTTCTTAAATGTTGTGATTTCGTGGATTAAAAATTATTTTAAGCATTTCGTTTTCTGAAAAATGTGACTGAGGACACTGAGGTAAAAGAAAATTGACATTAATATGTAAATTGACATTTAGCTTGGGTGGAGGTTAATGAGCTCCATCCTGTCAAAGCCTGAAAGTGCCTGTGAGCTTTCCTAGAAGATGCTTCAACAAATGAATATGAACATTTTTCCAACAAAACAAA
Source organism: Ibycter americanus (assembly GCA_035590275.1). NCBI lineage: Eukaryota > Metazoa > Chordata > Aves > Falconiformes > Falconidae > Ibycter > Ibycter americanus. The sequence goes on from JAVJGI010000001.1 coordinate 84,918,350, forward strand.
AGCTTCTGCAAGCTCAATTAAAACTTATCTTCAGGCTCTGAGCATTGCTAAACACGAGATTGAAATTTACTCCAGCAGCTGCTGTGATCACTGGTGTGGAGGACACAAGCACATCAACCCTTGTATCCGTAAGCAAAACAAGAAGCCTGGCAGTTACAGATCTTGCAGGAGCCAGCCAAGGGGAAGCCCCAACCGCCTCTTTGCCAGGTGCTCCTTCAGACAGCAACACATCTATTTCCCACCTAGAAAACGAGCCACAGCATCCACAGACAAAAATGTCACAGGCTGCAGGCTCTGCTCAAACACCTACGTCCCACTCAGAGGGAGAGAGAGAACTGGGTGTTGCATGGGAAGTGCCAGGTTTTCTATTGTATTTAGTATTGGATGACAAATGTTCAATAGCTACATCTGTGATAAAAACGCTTCCTGACAAATGAATGGACAAGAGAGACAGTCTTTATAGAATTATCATTAAAGAGACTGATTGCAGCCCAAGTTCTCCTCAATCTTTTCAGCAACATTTTGAACGAACTGTGCAATTCCCAGAGCCCCATTACTCAGCATAGCAGCGTGGTAGAAAAGGTCTCGAATGGCCTAGAGAACTGCATGGTCTGGAATTCCCCAGAGGGATGGCTGTTGATGCTTCAACTTTTGCACCACTCTTGCAAAAGGCTGATCTCATAAATACTGGATTCTCTGCACGTTAGTAAGCGATGCTATGATCTGACAGGGCTGCCAGCAGGGGACTGCCAACTGTGCCTTTGAAACAGCTCCCTGAAAATGCAGTGGCACTACATACCTTTCATGTGGCATGTAGCCACCTTAGCATGGCTACAATAATGTATTTTAACCTGATGGAAGAACAACCAGAAGCAGAGTCATACCTCACCCTGGCATTCCAGACGCATTCATGGATTTCTACCGCAGGCTGTCACAGAGTTGTTACTAACCTCATCATTAGCAAAGAGAAGTATCCCAGCCACAACATGTACATACCTCCCGTGGAGTGCCCACAGCAACGACATGTTTTTAGAAATGGAGTTTCTAAAGCCCAGCTCCCCGCCAAGCAGAAGCCTTCTAGCAGAAAAAGAATGCGGGAGATTCTTTTGAGAGAGGAGGAACAGTTTGTGAGGGCCCTCTCGACCTCAGAAATGCACAGGCTGGAAACTGACACATCTCCTTCTTTTTCCTCGGATGGAGAACAAACAGGTCTCATTCTATTCCCTCCTTGGTCTTATTCCTTTTAAAGTGACAAATGAATAAATAAACAACATCTGGGTTGCAAAGTAGCCATCTGGGAAAGTCTTGGAGTGAAGTGTAGAAGGGCCCCCAGAGATCGCTCAGGCGATGGAGCAGACACATTTGAAGGGAAAGTAACTGCAGGTGCGCTCACCAACGGGGCTCCTGCCTCTCCCCGCGTGACTCGCGAGGCGCCCGGCGCTCAGGCTGCGCCGCAGCCACGCTGGACTGACGGCCCCTGTGCTGGCGCTGCCAGAGGAATGCAGGTACAGCATGGACGTGTCTCCGGTAGTCTGACTGGTGAAAAACACAGTGTGATGCAGGCACACCACCACCCTGCTAGCCGTTCTCCGCCAGTCGTTTTTGAATAAAGCTCTGGTTTAGACACACATTAAAGGTTTTTACACCAGAGCTTTGAGCAGCAATTCATTATGTGGTTTATTAGACCTAAAGCACAGTTTCATGGTCAAATTGATTTAATGCTGATCTTGCCTTTTTCTTCCCTGTCTGCAAGCTTGCATGCTCTCCCTCTTGTGCTGGCACCAGCACGGCGTATTAGGCCCTGCAGCCAACTTAATCAGGAAGTTGATTAGGCTGAATATTAATAATTTTTTGCTTTGGGGCCAGATCAGTTTCCTGAACTGGCTGACTGCTTGACTGCACGAAAGCTAGTTCTGGGAGAGGGGAGAGTATTAGATCATGGCTCGCTCTGCCCTTCCTGGCAGCACTGCAGACCTACATTATCGAGACTTCTCTGGAAAGCACACATGTAAGTGGGATGCTCACGATGAAAGCCTCTGGAGTCTCCCTCCCTCCCCGACTCTTTGCTTAAGGCCCAGGTGATGTGTTAGAACTGCACCAAGATTATTTTTGCTGCCTTTGCTTCAGATCTCTGTTTTTCAGGCTTCACAACTGAATTAAACTGTTAATCAAGCATGAGAAAGGACAGGAGAACAAACCTTAGCATGCAAGTGATCAGAACAGTTCCTTAAATCCATTTTTTTTTAAATCATGGTTTATCTGCTTATTTTATTAGATCATCAATTCACAAATACTTTTAACAAAACTCGAGATGGGTTCTGAATCACCATTCATTATAAAAATGACAGGAATCTCTCAGCCATAACTAGCAATTGAATTGAGATGTAGGTAGGAAAATAATATTTAGAAGTTAAACTCTTTGACAGGAATTTCATTTAGATGATTTGGTGTAAATGCTAATTTCAGGCATCAGAACCCTAAGATCAGGTTATTTCTTCTTTTACTTGTTCTCAGCTACTATGAGGAGGTAACAGGCTAAATTCTTCCCCAGCTATCTGCTTCTCTATTCCAAATATCTGAATTACAGGATCTGTTCCCCTCCCAGTGATTGTGATGGCAATAGGATTATCTCGTATTAAATTAATTCAAGTTGTTTAATGACTTAAGAACTTCCTTGAGGCTTTTATTTTTCCAGCCAAGGAAGTTTTTTATCTTCAAACAAATTACACTAAAATAACAAATAAAAAAACCCCTCACCACGCATTCACAGTTTTAAGATATAAATTAAGAAGATTTTTCTTTTTGACGCAAACTTATCCCTTCAGTGTTGTGAAAAAGTCCATCAGTGTGTGTTCACAAGACCTAAATTAACTGGCAGGGAGTGGGCAGTAAAACAACGTATCATTCATTGTCCCAGCTGAATGGCTGATTGAAGACAGTAAAATACAAAAAAAGCTGATTCTACATACATATGCCCTGACCCAAGCTCCTTTTGAGAAAGCCCCATTTGGCCCCTGTATTGCAACACAAGAACGACCTTGTCCCTAGTCTGTGACCGGGTCTCCTGGCTGCCACCATAACACACGAACAGCGAGGAGGGAAGGAACTCCCTGCTGCTCTGCCCTTGCAGGTTCATCCACATCAATGCAGAGTCAATAAAAAAGTCAGCCTGGAACATTTTTCTTGGCAACGGCCACCCTTTTGCTTGCTCTGCTCCGGTGATTTCAGGCTCATTTTAATTTTAATTTTAACTGGGATCATCCATTGATCTGTGTTGCCAAACAGCCCCACAAGTGATGTTCCCATGTAACTCAGGATGACAGAGAGCAACAGGCAGCTGGAAATCAGCTAAAAAGCCCCAATTAATGAAATAAACTAGAGTCTCCACTGGGTTTAGATGGAAGGACTGCAATAACATCTAGTGTCATGCAAAGCGGTGTGCTGCAACTATGATTTTTATGAGCATTGAAATGGCCTACAACAGGTATCTGGCCTTACATCAGCCTCTATACTGAATATTTTAAATTTAATCTTGGTCTGGGCACCTTTGTTGCAGACTTTCCTCTTGTCCACCAAAGCAAGTAAATACACCAGGGAAAGCCACAGTATTTTCACACCTTTGTCATATTTGTACCACGTCCCCACCCCCTGCCCTTACCTCTTATGGGTGTAATTCTACTTCTACTGAATGGAGTCATAGAAATTTCTACTGACTGACCTTAAATGACCATTAAAACATGCAATTTAACATTTTCCACTGTGTTTTCCTCTGAAGTCAAACTATGACGTCACAGGTTTTGTTAAACTTAGTCTTATTTTTTAAAAGCCACTCAACTGTGTATACTTGGCGAAGTAGTAAGGTAAGTCCTGCGCAGGCAGTAGGTCCCTGAAGGATAAGACCAAGTTTCAAAAGAGGCAACGTTTTACAGTGGGATATAGCTGTCCTACACGATTTGTCTGAACAGGTATGTAATATTTTACAGCTTAGGCAGGAAAAAAAAAGAAAACAAAAAGATCGTCTCACTTGGAGACAATGACGTTTTTCCGCAAAGCTGATAGCAAATAAATAAGCTTCCACGGCTTATTGTTCATGCACCAGTTTCAGCCTGATGAACACCCAGAGGGCGGCTACCCTGAGTCCAGATGAAGAGCAACATGCTGCTGCCACTTTTGTTTCAGTTTCCCCCCTTGTTTGCCAGTTGTGTACTCTAGTTTCTTATCTCATTGTATGTATATATAAAATATCTATACATGCAGCAGATAGATAGAACATAGATTTCACTTCCTTGTCCACCTGACTGCACTGCAGCATCTAGCTACTTGATCAAAATGCTGCCAAACTTTTCACAGGTCTCCATCATAAAAGATGAAAATTAAAGCAGCAACATTTATACATCTGGGAATCAGATGCTAAGGTAATAATACCCTGTTACTGTGAAGAGTTGGAAAAGGCACAGTTCACAGACTTTTTTGCTCATGGGCATAAAGAACAGATTATGCCACTGCACCTTTGTCATTGCAGCTAAGTACAACCTTGACTAATCCAGCATAGCACAACTTGTTCCTCCCTCCCTGCCTTGCCAGCCTGCGGCCAAGTAATTCATTGAGCTTTTATGTGGCTCTTTCAGGGAAAGATCAGTGGTTTCTCTTCACTTAAATCGTAACCTCAGCTCTTGCTGTCCAAAAATCAGGTTACACTGTCACATGCAGGCTGCACCCTGTTAGTAGACAAAACTGCCCTGGAAAGAAACCCCTGTTCTTACGCCTCTTCTGGGTCGAAAGATGGTTTAATAATCAAAGATCAGCCAGCACATCACATTGCACGAGAACCTGTGCTCAGCTGGAACCGGTGCACTAGCTCAGGCCTGGCCTACCTGTGAATTTACATGCACAAGCTTAAAAGCTTGGTCAGAATCCGATCCCTTACCAGCACATTTGCAGTTAGTTACAGTCTTCCTGCATTGTCACCCATGCAGAACACAGTCTGAAATACTCTCATCATAATTTAATCTAAACCAATTGGGTTTATAATTTATTGTTATTTCTGGTTTGCAGAAAAACAACTCACAAAGTAAAATGAAACTACTAACAAGCAAGTATCTATTCCGACATCACTTCATGGACTCTTAAACATGACCACTTCTAACTTCAGTTTCGTATTTGGAGAATGCCTGCTTACATTTCAACATACCCATCCATTATTTAGTCTAACTGTCAACCATGAATTCATTTACATCAAGCAGATTTTGTGTGATATGCGGACTGGCATTAAAAGACAGCAAGCATATTCTTTGAAATTTCAGTTACAGGTTGATGGGAACAAAGTTCACAAAACAGAATGACATTTTTGGCATGCTATTTCTGCTGCTCCTGGGAAAATAAAAGCATTGTAACTTATTAGAAACTGAAAAGCTACCTTTGTTTAGCTTAGCTGTGCCTCAGAGTCTCCTGATCACTGTCAGCAAGTGCTAAACAGTTAAAAGGGAGGAAATATTGTAAAATGCCGCTAGAAGGTAGTGCAGTCTAACATGAATACAAGGACTCTTGGGCTCAATTCCAGCCTCTAGAAATTTGCTGGCAATGAAATTCATTTACGTGTGGACAGCCGTCATGAAGCGTACACACCTTTTACATTCCCACAGACACGCAAAAAAAAAAGTTAGATGATGCACTGGCTGACGGCACTGTATACGGAGGGCAAAACTTTGCCTGGGGTACTGATACAGCCAGTGCTTCCGCTGCACCCTGCCCTACTGTGAGCATCACATCAAGATAACCCAGCACTTCGTGGGATACATTAACATGCATTTGGAGATCATTGAAGGGGATCAGTGAGTGTGCAACCAAGAATACAGTAATGACACCAAGAAAAAGACAGAAATCTTCAGTCAGAATTCCAGGAAAAATTGTCTAAGGTCTGTATGGCTGTGAAACAGACTCCAGCAGAAAACAGTGGCAAGCCTCCATCCACACTTAACAGGACAAAGCAACAGGGATAAAAATCACTAGGAATAATGCTTCATGCAGAAGGGAATAAATAATATGATTTAATTCCTTCTTCCCTCTCTGCTTAGCTATGTCTGACAGAGCTGGTAGCCCTCACTATGACTGTTAGGTAGCTACCTGGAAGGAGGGACACGTCTGGAATGCTCTGTCCAATTAACTGCAAGTCTCCAGGAGCAATCAAGGCAGTAGTGGGCAAAGCGCTGCTGCTTCTGTCAAAGCCTGAGGGGGCAAAACTGCTCGTCGCCAGCCAGGCTTCTGCGCAGAGCCAGCGTGCTCCGGCCTGCGGCACGGCCCTGGCTTCCCAGGGCAGGGGACTGCAGCAGCAAGCGCTGGTGAGCAGGAGGTCACCTGCAAATCCCAGGCTGGGGAAGCAAGGGAGGGAGGGAAGGAGGGAGGGAGGAAGAATTTCTTTAATTTATAAAGCCCAATTGTAAGTTTCTAGACATATATGCATATTCATAGCAACTCTTTAAAGGCAACATGATAATGCAAATAGTTTTAAATATTACTGATCCATGACATTCATGCAGCTAGCACTATCAGCTAGGCAGAGAAATCCAAGAAGTCTCTTCCTCCCTAGCAGATGTCCTTGAAATTTCCTCAAATGTTTAAACTCCATTCTAATAGTTTACCTTATCAACCTTGTCTCACAGAGCAAAGAAATGCATTTTTCAAAGATTATTGTCATGCTGTAGAATAGAAATCTAAAGGGGATACTGTCAAATTCATATGGTTAGAAATAAACAGGGTAATCTTCGTAGTGCCAAAGTCACTAAAACAGATGTGATACTTTTATCTGTGGCCACATATATATACAGTTTATCAGTGCAATTACAGGTAGGGAAGATTACATTTATCTTTCCTTTCCTGTGAAATGGAAAAGAAGGAAATTATTTCTCTTCTAAAAGACTTGAATTGAGTGGAAATTGAAGACCTACATGTTGTGACAAATAAACTGTTTTTCTTACTCTGACCTATCGAGAGAGGAATGGTAAACAAACAGCTACAAATTACATCATTAAACTATGCAAATCAAATGCATTTAAAAACAAATAAACCCAAACATATTTAGGTATTAGTATTTTTTTAATTCAGACAATAAAAATTAACTTATTCCTAGTGCTTAGTAAAGTATACATCCATTGCCTTCTCCAACACAAATGGCTTACAACTGTACGCCAAGTCAAGAAAGAAAACTTGTCCCTTACCGGCCAGACAGCAACTGCAGCTGGCCAGCAGCAACTCTGATATTGCGAGCCCGTTCTAGCCACTACCGTGAGAGCACTTCTCATTCCAGAAGAGTCACCTGGCAGTGTGACCTACCCACCTCTATAGCCAAACAGGCTGCACAATGTTCTCTTCCTTTAGAGGTCAGCACAAAACTTGCCGATAGCTGTTGGGGAAAATGTTACATTCCCTGTTCACTGCACATCAAAATATTGGATGCTAAGGTCTGCTGCTGTGAGAAGGTGGCTCTTCTTCCATCAAGAGAGCCTGCAGACTTGCTGCTTTCCCATTGACCAGTGTCTCCTTTGCCATTACACATCTACACTCCTCATTATGATCATTTTTCTCTGTGTTATTATCACAGGTTACATTATCCGCATTTTCTCCCCTCTTTGAAGTGGATATATGTAAGTCAATAAAACTTACATGGGAGAAACTATACCACCAAGGCATTGTGAGATTCATCTTTCTGATAATGATAGCATAATCAAAGAACAGAAAGCTCAGAGGAAGATGAAAAAAAAAATAATACTCTTTTTAAGTGATGGATGGATTAGTAATCTTCCTGTGTCTATTTGTAGTGTCTACATATAGGTCTGCCATGTGCCTAATCAAATACATCCACCAGGCTCTTTGGTTTATTCCATGAAGCATTAATGGCAATTTTCAGATGAAGGTTGCTCACCAGCTCTGGCAAACATGCATTTATTCATGCAACTTAATGCCAAAATAAATACCATTACTGTGGGCTTAAACCCAGCAAAACCCACACTGAGTTTTTACAGCTGACTTCACCAGATAACAAAAGCTCACAAACCTGTTGAGAAAACCGCACAAAAGAGAAATTCTCCGAAGGAACTCTGGGGAAAATAGTGATAAATACTAGATGTCTACACTGGAAATACTTCAGCAGGGATGCTGATGTCAGAAATCTTGGTAGCTGTGTGGCATACACTTTCCCACCATTCAAAGGTAAAGAGAGCAGGTGCTCAGACTGATCAGACACTTCTTTACATTTTCAGGCATCTGCTCACGTGAGTTACACAAGCACTGCCCATATGTTTTTAGATACATTTTTCAACTCCTTTTAATAATGAAAGTGACAGTTTTAATTTATGGCAAGATTTTATAAAGCATGTTATTAAAAAGGTTTTAGAATTGCTTTAAATAGCTTTTATCAAATAATTGCTAGCCTAATAAAAAGACCTAAGAGCCACAAGTGTCTTGGTGTAAACACTTTTCACCTTCCCCTGCCTGCATTAGAAGAGTCACGTAAGGCTCTGTGCCTTCACTTCAGTGTGTCAAGCTGCAAAACCTCGGCACACAAGTAACGCATTCATTTACCATTCTTGTTTCTTTTGAAGTCAGTCAGTCTGATGGCTTCCCTGCTGTTATGTATGTTGTAGTTTTTGTCCAAATGCATTTAGGAGTGAGCTTGTGAAGACAAATGCTTTCTGCGGGGAACTTGCTATATTGAGGGGACATGTACTCCTTTATAAACTGTTCATTTAAGAAGTTCTTGAAGCTGGTGTTATCCAGGGACTCTGAACTCAATCCCAGAGACTCCCTTCAGAATTTCCCATTGATGACCTTCTTCAGTATATCTGAAATTTATGACTATACACACAGGGTTGTCTGAGGTTCAGACTTAAATGGTGACTCTTTCTTTGATGCCTGAGGTTAGATAGCTTGGGACAAAACTTTAAAAGACCTCCAGATTCCAAGGCATTCTGGATTCTACTTGTTTATAACAATTAAGTGACCAGACTGTCAACTAAGTTTACAAGGTCAAATGGTCACAAAGAGATAATGGAATTTGGATCAAAGTTTATGAGCTTAACTGCATGGGGTTTCAGGACAGGTCTATGCAGAGGGAACACTGTTAAAACCATGGAGAATTTGTAAAATGGTACATCAGCACTTTTGTGAAAGGTACATGCAGGAAAGGATTTGGGGCTTTCACCTGTTATATATAGGAATGGTCATGCATCGGACATTCTGGGGAGGCTTTTGAGCTAGGCAATGGGAAACTTGCATAAAAACATGTCAGGCGCTGATAATTTAGGAAATTCCTGTGGTATGTAAGTTTCCTCTATGGTTCAGATCAGTATGACTCAGGACTGTTGCAAAACTCAAAATCTAGCTAATGGGAAAGAAAGATTTATGCAGAAAGGGATTGTTCCACTTCCCTGGAATGCTTTTTGTGAGGGTAGCAGCACAGATGTATGTCCATGGCATCACTTTTAAGTGTCAGAAACTGACACTATTGAAGAAGCTTGCTTCTATGCTAGTACATTAGTCATCTCCTGGATATTCAAGACTTGTTTGCCCCTTGAGCGCACTTGAGGGAAATATGACTGATGGCAATAAAACTACTTGCAGAAATGTGTTATTGCCAGCAGACAATAACGGAGTTGCCTATCTCCCCACAGGCATTTGCCATATATATCAAGATGTTTGTTATGAGCAACTGACTTCTCTAGAGGAGCCTAAATTCTTCGTGTACTCCTGCTGGGAGATGTTCTGCCATACCAACAAAACTCACTTTGACATGCACACTAATAGACCTCATTTTACAGAATCACAGAGCAGCGGAGGTCAGAAGGGACCTCCGGAGATCATCTACCGCAAACCACCTGCACAAAGCAGGGTTGAAGAGTGGCATGCTCTGGCAAGGGGTCACTTGTGTTTTGATCTTAGGTTTAGCTTGTTCTGCTTCTCCATACAGAAACTCTGCCTGGAAATCTTTATGGTGAGACAGCTTCACAATTTCCCAGTGCTGGTCTCCAGCATCAGGTTGTGCATCTGCTGCAGTCCTGCAGGGAATAAGTGGGAAGAAAGCCCTGAATATACATGGAGGTAGAAAATGAGAGAGGCTAATAAAGCATTCACAAGTGAGACATTTCAGTGGCCTGTCCTGACAATACACACTAGAAAATGCCCAGTGGGATCAAAAGAACTAATTTTATTGCTCTGATCATCAGAGGGCTAACCGTGACTCCATAAAACCTTTTCCCCTTCTACAGGAATTATGTGCTGTTCAGGCAGGGGTATCCACATATCGTTAGTTTTATATTCCTCACTCAAGCTGACTACATCAATTCCCACTAAACAAATTTCTAGCATGTCTCTCACTCTCCCTCTGCCCTGATACTTAAAAGATTTTAACTGGTTTCTTATTGTCATGCTTAATTCCATGCTGTCAAGTTTGTTTTGTCTTAATTGCCAGGGATTTCTATGTAAATAGTTTCATTGCATCCTTCAGTTTGGGATGTGCAGTTTTAAAAGTGATTTCTGCTTGTGTAGAAGTTAAACTTTATATCAAACCTGCTACAGGATGTATCTTTTAAAGGAATAGAAGACTTCACACTGAAAATTAGTTGCTACACATTTGCAGAAGACTAAACTCTAATATAATAATAAAAATATTTTAAATGAAAATAGCTGAAGCACAGGAATACTTAAAATGTTCATTTCAGTAAAGAAGATCTATTCAAAGTAGGTTTATATCTGTATGATCCACCCTAATTTTATAGCTTCAGACATACGTACAAAAATCTTTTATGAAAAAGCCTCCTTCTGGTACACTCTCATATTTCTGGGCCAAATTATAAGCTGCTGCTGGTGAAAGAAGCCCCTTTAACTTCAGTGCTTAAAGCATGATTTCAGTGGAGACACTAATTTACGGATTCGAGGCTAGAGCAAGAGACTACCCATTAGCCCACATCCAGCAACAGAACTGCAGTGCATTACAGATTCCTGCAGGCTCTGACAAGCACTAATTACACTGTGATGTCTGGACTAGGTCAGATCAAAGGCCCACTTAGCCTAGGATTTTGGCTCCAGCAGAAATGCCTGAGGAAGTCTATGAGAATAAGGCACATACCTCATGATACTTACCTCAGCCTTCAGTGATCCAGCAGTTCCAAGGTCAGCGGTGGTATCTTTGGTTTTAACAGCTTCAGATTAACTCTTTTTTCCATAATTTGTTCTCATTCATTGTTTACACTTTACATTTCCTAGATAACTTCTAGTCAGTAGCCAAAGTTACCCAGAATACTGCATGAACCTCCCACGCATCCTCTGGAATACTGTTATTTTACAGGTTAGTAAATGGAGGTACAACCAGGAAGAGAGCTTGAACTTCAGAACTATGGTCACCTGAAAATCCTGCTGTCCACAAACAGATGCAAAACAAAGCAACAACAAAAACCAAACCATAATCAACACAAACGAGGTGGGCAGAATTCAGATTTCGGCTTCCTTCACACCAAGCATGTGCTGAGGCTGACAGAGAGTTAGATACTGGCTAAAGTTACTGGCTAATCACAACAAATCCTGTTCATGAAATGAATCTATTCAACATGTTTTTCATCTCACAGGTGTCATTTAAAATCAAACTCAATCCTTGCTAGAGGGAGGCTTTTGGATAGTCAGTGGATGCTGCCTGCTACAGGAAGAGTAGAAGAATCATACTCATACTAAAATGGGGTTCTGCAGTGTACCTCTAGTCTTGCTGAATATGTTTCACACTGGCGTTTAATTGTATTTGAGCACAGACACTTGGAATTAATATGCCTTATTTACAGTTACAGTACTTTCTCAACAGGCAGTCTTTGTAAACAATATATTAATATTAATTTCTAAACTTGCTTCTAGATCAGTTAAGCTGCATCAACACATTTGACACTAATGGTAGCAGATCTATGAAATACATGTGTTGAATATTTTATAATGATGATATAAAATCTGGAAATTAAAGAAAATTAGTTAAGCTGTGACTGGGTACAGAAGTAGGCCACATCCAGTATATTTTTAACTCATTTTCCACTAATTAGACCAGAGGCTATGCTTAGTTAGGCATATAATTAAGCAATAATACCCTAGTGATTCTGGAAGCACTACTGGTAGTTTGCTAATTAACGACTTCATGAAATCTAATAGTAATTCTCGTATCACTTCGATCAATGAGTTATTGATTTTATTACAATATGGACATATCTGAAGAAGTAACTGTCACCAACTCCACCCATATAACCTCATTTAAAACAGAACCTAATAATTGTTTTTCTGTAAGAGAAAATTGGCAGATTTATATATAGCATTTTCAACTATATACAGCAGTGTATAATTCTGTCACATTATAGTTAGGTTACTGAAAAGTGGCATAGAGACAGACGATCTGCAAAAGTAAAAAGGAAGAACACTGGAGTAAATTTATTCCTGTTGGAAACCTTACACTCAAAGAGTATATAGATTTAAAAGACCTATTATATCAACCAGACCTTATCAATAAAAATTATTACATACTAAGCAGGATTAAGTCAAGTGAGTATGGGTGCTTACTTCTGCTTCTGGATCTAGACTATTTTTTAGGTACTGTGCAGAACTGAGTTTCTTGGGGTTGTTGTACATTTATAAAAGCTGTCCAAGCAAATACACTTAAAATGGGAATACTCAGCAAATCTCTCCCTCAGTGCTAATACATCTTCTAACCCCTCCTATATCTCAAGACAGTGAACAGTGAGCATTATAAGTTCGCCTTGTAACAAGACCAAAATTAAAAATGACAGTACAATTTCCTCTATAATTATTCCAGTAGCAGAAATAAATACAGGTCAGACATCTCTCAGGATGAGATGGATGCACTTGATTTTGAACAATAATTTAGTTTAAGTTAATGAAGCCTGTAATATTTAAATAGTACCCTTCTTTGCTACATTAAGTGGTGCAAAAAGTCTAATGCATGATTAATTTTTAAAAATTATAATGGTTCCAGAATATTTCATCACTGAATGATTCATTGGACAATGTCAGATTTAAATATCTGGCAAAGATGTCTTCTTCCGAAGAATTACACACTACTAAACCCTGAACATAGCAGGCCAAAGTTGACCATTAATTTTTTTCTTCAGTTTCCAAGAGATCTGTCATTAAATATTAATCTCCACCCCAGAGGAACCAGAGCACATGGCCTTAGGCACTGAAGCAAAATAAGTGATCTTTATGATTTTTTTCAAATCCCAAGCAGCCTCCAAGGGTTGATAGGAAAGTAAGGAAAGTCTCTATTATCGTCTCTTGCCAGCCTTGGTAATGAAAACCCTGTTCTGTCCAGCACAAAATCACCTCCCTGGTGTCTCTGTCACAATACACAGCTGTGGAGGTTTCAGAGGAGTGATACCGTGTGCAAGCGCAGCACATCAATGCTGGACTGCAAAACCTGTAAACCCTTTGTTCCCAGGGAACCCCTCCACACTTCCCTAAGAGCAGTTGCTTTCTCCTGCCTCAATTTAATTTTAAATCTTTGCTTTTGCATTCTGCCTAGACAGCTCAGATCAAGCCTTCATCTTTCCATCCACACAGCCTCAATCCATCTCATGTATTTCTACCGAGGGAATTCTAACTATTCTCTTAATAGTCTTTTCAGTGAAAGGAATCCCTTTAGATCCCAAATGGATTATTTGGACAAACCATTTATTCCACCAAGACAAGCCAAGTATTTATTTTTTATTATTTTGGCAGTTTTCTTTTTTTCAGGGCACAACCTCTAGCTTCCTATAAGGGCTTTCCCACCACGCATTTCTCCGTATTTTACCAAATTACCTCTGTCCTATCCCTGGGCTGCACATCTTGGTTTCACCAATCGCTGCATGGAAGTTTACCAGAACAGAAACAGCTTTAAAATATTCCTCCTGAGGGAGAAAATAGCCTGATTTTTTCCAGGAGTGCTGAAGGAATTGTTCTCACACCTTTATGAAGAAGAGTAGTAGACCTCATTTCCAGCAGGATGTTTGTGTCTCTTAACTGGTCCTCTTCCTTGGGCTGGACCTCAAAAGACAAAACTCTAACGTCTGCTGCTGGAAGAGCCATGGTCAGGGGCGTAAAAGCCAAATTGCTCATTAGGGAGGAGGCAGCAGAGAACAAATGTCCTGTCCGGCAACACATTCACACCATTGCTTCACATATACATTAAGGTAAACAGGGGGAACAGAGCTAGTTTCTGGGTTTGTCTTTGCAATATAAAACAAAAACAGCAGAATTGTTCTTGCATGCTTAAGAGAAAGATCAACCACCCATACAAAGTATCTGAAACTGCTGGGGCTGTACGTGTGGTAATGATGCTCAGTTCATAATGTTCATAGGTGAACTGGACTGATGAAGAAGAATTTCCTCATTTATGTGTGAAACATCACTTTATGTCTGAAACAAAAGAGTAGTTTTCTCTTAATATGCGTAAGGGCATAATGGTATACATTTCATACATCCAGAGAGAGATGTAATTCATAATGCCATTTCATAACCATGTCAAAGACCAGCTACAGCTTGCAACATGCATAAAGATGAAGAAAACATCACAGTAAAGGTGGTGAGCTGAATTACAAAGGAATGTATTCCCTGTACTGAGTGGAAGGCGGCATGCTAAAAATTAAGATGGAGTTCAGCTGCTATGGTCCATTTATTCCTCCGTCATTCTGAGACTGCAAACTAGCTGGCTGTGTGCAGCACCAACCCACTCAGTCATGGGACGCCAACAAATAAGAGTCAGCACAAACCTAACTGAGGAGCGGACCAGCAACTAAAACATTAAATGCTCCACAGCTTGTTACCGCCTGTGTAAATAACCCACTCCTTCAAACAGTTGTTTAAGAGGCAGTTTAAAGACCTTTTGGGTAATTTCTATATTTGGCTCCAGGATCAACATAGCCTGTTGCTAATGAATTACTTGTATTAGGAGTTAGATCCTGTATTCTTCAGCCTGCTGTAAAATAAAATAAATTATATTGCATTGAAAGATTGCAAAGAAAAACACTTAGGTGGCCATATGTTGAGCTTTAGACTGCAAATCCCAGCAATGATGCTACAGATTTTAGGTTGGTTAAATTATCTGAAGAGAGCAGCATCACGAAATGATGTTTTCTCTTTCTTCTCCCTAAATCCAAATGGTAAAAAATAGCAAAAGATGTTGCAGGAAATGGTAGAAAGCTGACGGTTTGAGCCCAATTAAGGCGAACATTTAACTCCAGCCAAGGACAGTTAATTCTAAGGCCACATCTAAAAATCAGGAAGAGCTGGAACAAAAGCAACCATAATTATATTAAAAGTGCCTCATTAATGTAGTGTTAAGCATCAGAATATTGTTAGAAGGGGAGGGTGCAAGAATTAATAGTTTTATTGTAAAAATAAATTGCTCTGTCATCCTTCTTTTTGTATTTCTATCTAAAGCTTTCACTAGTAATTGAGCTAGCTAAATGTATCCTTTGTTAGATGAAAATGTGGCCAGGCTGTTAGCTCCCTTTTTATCTTACAGCTTAATAGAGTAAAGCTCACGTTATAAAAATGAACACTGCAAAGGAAAATTAAGTTGGAAGAATTTACTAAGGATCACACCACGTTACTTTGTAAGGTAAGTCCTTTTTAAAGGAGTTCAATCAATGCTACTGTTTCTTTTGGGTTTAATAGAATCCATATATTTATATATTACATATAAAATCACAATAATTGGATTTCTTGTACAGAGTACATTAAATTTATCACTGATACACAATGAAATTGATAAATTGTGATGTGCCTCTGTTGTAACATGGGACGGATTTTGCAATGACTGGTGTAAGAGAAAGGTAATAGGATACTATATTCCTCTTCAATGGTCTTTTTTATGTGTTGTAGACACCGGCCATTTATGATAATTTACTGTACACCTTTGTGAAGGTGAAAAAAATATATACTATACATACCAAGGGTTAGCTATTTTTCTACACCAATGCTGCTCAGTACCCTACTTTCATGATGCTGTAAGTTGAACGAAGATGTGGTTGGCCCCAAGCACATAGGCAACTACACAAGTCTCAAGAAATTAATCCACAAAAATTATCAATATAAATGACACTCTGCAAAGCATGTGCTGGCTGACAATATTCAGTTCTGAGTCCTTCTCTGTGGGGCCTGTTGTGTCGTTACACACATTTGTCCAAAACAAGCCAGTCTCCAAAAGTTACCTTTACCCACCCCACTGAGGTATCAGCATCTTGGATTGCGATGGAAGCTCACTTTAGAAGACCTCTAATAGAGGCAGGGGGCTATAGAGAAGATGGAACTCCCCCTGGCACAAAGTTATGTTGATGACCACTGGTTTCTTTCTGAAATTCAGCAGAGAAACCAAGCCTATCAGCAATATACAGAGATTTAAACACAAATGAACTTGCACTTTGGTATTGATTTAGTTTGCATTTTAAATAAAGCGCATCCTTCTTGCAAAGCCCCATTCTCACTTCTAAACATGGATGTGATGCTAAATATTTTTAACGTAATACTAAATAATTTGATTTAAGTGGTTTTTACTTGAACTATCATTACCTGCACCAGGAATAACACTGTCTTTGTTTGTCAGGCAGAGCCTGTCATGGATCCAATGCAAGGCATTGACTGTACTTTTCAGCTTTACAACATTTATGTTAGAGGTAGTCTAATAAAGCTAACAAGCTCCACAAAAGCATTCACATCTTCCTTCATCCGTAATGGGCACAAGAGAAAGCAATGCACCGGAACAAATTCCAGAAGAGCTCTCATGGAAAAAGTTTTCCTTATGCCATATAATTAATGGTTTTCTCAGGCTAACATCTAATAAACCCCTTCACATGTGCTTTACTTTAAGTGAGCACGGAATGTTAATGGAGTCAATGGAATTGCTTAGAGCCTAAAATACTGGTGCATGCTCAAGCAGTCTACTAAATCAAGGCTTTCAGGAGTTGTAAGTCTGTGCTTTACTACTTCTCGGAGTCAAATAGAAGAGGGAGATTTTACAGAGATATATTTTTGCTTCCTCTTTATGTAATGATAAGTTCTTACGTCACCTAACTCAGCACTTCTTCCAAGAAGCGGGAGTTATTTATATGCTCTGTATTAACAGCATTTTCTTCATTGGCTTTTGAATCTGTCATCTTCAAATTGGTTCAAAGTCTCCTGACTCTGTATTTGGACAAAGGTGTATCTTTGGGCAAATATGGTGTCTACCAATGTCCCTGAATATTTCTCTGCTTTCTAGAACGCTGGCAGTCTTTTCAGTTATTCCTCAGTTTATGTCACCATATGCCTCCAAACATTAATTGAAATTACATGACATGAAATAACTGTGTGAAATGGAATTGAGCCAGAACACAGGGAACACCACCCTTTCTATGTAAAGTGCATGGGATTTCAGTGTATATGCTGACATAAAATAAGATTCTGTCGACCATCAGCCCCAGAAACAAATGTCCTGTAACATACTATTGAGGCACTGCCTGAGTTCTGGCCTTGAGATGGAAATATTTGCAGAATGACTTGGAGGAGGGGAGGAGGAATCAGTCCTGCCTGACATACAGAATCTGCCTCTTCTCCCAAACGGGGACCAAGAAACATTTTCAGGTTACCATCTACAGTTAGCCTGCTATGCCACAAGGTTTCTAAGCAGAGCAGATGTAACAAGGATCCTCTTTAAGACAGCCTACTTAATGACTGATGTGAGATATATCCTGCAAGTTCAGTGTCATGTTGCCTGTCAATGTGCATTTCTAACAGACTCCTTTCCTATCCTGCCACAAGAAAAGCCACTGGCTATGTCCCGCATCGGAGAAGGAGCTGCTACAGTGGAAGTAACCTGGTGCCTCTTTGCACACACAATGGCTGGTCCTGCACCCAAATTGCAGCAGCTGGCAAGCAGTTCTAGACAAACAACAGGCACTGGGTTATTGTTCATACAAATGAATGTCATGGGAAAATTATCCATCACAGCCACGCACTACAGAAACTGAAAGACATGGCCGTGATTTAGACATCAAATCTGACAAACTTCCAACATGCCTAGACTGAATTACGCCATGCAATTCACCACACCACAGTCTCTGCACATCTCACAGGTTTGGAAAATGTTTATTCTTCCACAGAAGAATGTCAAAAGAGGTTTTTCCCAAGTCAGTGTTAGAAATATGGGACTGATCCTCATGGAACCCGGCTGCTATTCTAAAGTTATAAAATGTATGTTGGAGACTTGAGACTCTTTCTCCCAGGTTTCATTCTTGTGTTCTGAGTTCTGGGCTATTCTCTCTATGCCTCACTTCTGCAGGTAAATCCTTTCAGCAATTCAAGACCATAAGGACCCCTTCACTTTCAATTTGCTACATAACTTTACACGTTTCTAACTTTCTTGTTCAGCTCAGCCTGTTTCCCTGTTTCATCTTCAACACTTGTAAAAGATGAAGATAAATCAAAGTGAACTGGAAGAACAGAACTCCAATGTCAGTGTTCAGGAGTTCAGCCCTGCCAGGTACCAAACACTCAGAAGCTGCTCAACGGCTTGCAGAGACCCAGCTTCGCCTTCTTTGACTTTGCCCATATGTTGTTATTTTTAGACTTGCTACTGCCTGTCTGCTGCAGTGCCATGATGATGCAGTCTCTGAAGGCTCGGCCTCTTCAATTCTTACCCTAACAGAATGGCACTATCAAGAAAAGAAGCATTTTTAACCATCTTTTGATTCTGAGCTCTTTTCCATTGCTAATAACGTTTGCTATTTCTCTGTGACTAGAGCAAAAGAAATTTATATATATATGTATGTGTATATATATATGAACAATCATGCAGAAAACTGAACATACAATCATTCATGTTTCTTATTGATTACTGACAAGAATTTTAACTGGCAAATTTTCAGTTTTATCAAAATGCTAAATTACAACTGCAAAGATTTCATTGATTTTCAAGGCAATTTTTCCCACCAGAGAGATAGTTTTCTTTCAATACACCATGAAAATTCACGTATTTCAGAACCAAATGTAACCATTGATATCTTCTTATTGTTACCTTGCAATTGGAGCTCTGTAGTTTATTCCTTGCCATTTTAATAATGATTAACATTATAATTAGATTTTTACAGAAAGCTTTGATCATCCCAAAGGAACTGCAGATATTCAGCTGAATATGAGCTATTCAATTCTCTTTAAACAAAGGGCAGAGTTTGCAAGTAGCTATATAAGACCAGCTGATTTGGTTGGATAAATTAGAAAAGCATCTAGTTATACAAGTTCTTCTTAACATCTCTTCTCCAGACAAGCTCCTGGGTACATAAGACTCATTTTCCCCACTTCATCATCTGATCTATTAAAAGCTTTTACCTCTGCCTACAATCTTTTCTTTTTAAGCTACAACCTCTTTCTTCTTAAGCAAACAAAATGTCTAGCGCCATCTCCAAATAAAAGCATAACCTGAAAACTAGACTCCAGAGTCTTCAAAGCAGATTTTCTACGTAGTTACTTCATGTGATCACTCTATCTTTAAAAAGACTTCTAAAAAATGCATGATGATGCAAGAAATTGTAGAGAAACTATTAACAGCATCAAGCCAGATTGCAGTAGAGCAACGTGACTGCCTCCCTGCACAGCTCTTGACAAGGAGAGATTTTACAGAGTTCTGTGAACACTTCTGGAAATCCAGGATTTCAGAGAGATTATGAAAATCCTCCCAAGATAGATTTTAGGGGATAAGGGCAGGCACAGTCTCCCCAAAGCCTCATCATTTGCAGTAATGTAATCCTCACAGAGGATTTGGAGCTGTACTCATCTATCTTGTTTGATAGACAGGGTGAATTTGAACACCTAAAACAAAAACATTGGGAAAAAAGTTTTCAAGCATTTATCGCCAGTGCGGCTTTAAAGAAATGGTAAGTTTGAAGACTGCCATGTTGATTTACCTATTACTAAGCAAATATTCAATAGCTAGTATCACAGCGAAGGCCTCTTGTTTAAGATTATCCACAATTAATTGACATTTCAAGACTCAAAGAATAAAAAATGGTATCTTTGGAATAAAATACACAGAAACCCCTTGTACTGAAAAGTAGATAAAGAACCCAGGTTCATGTTCTGGGGAGAGAGTGAATTGGAAGAACAGCTTTATTTGGGAATAGTAAATTTAGTGTTTTATCATTAAATTTCTTCAATGCCTTAAGAAGCATATGTTAGCTAGCACTGTCAATGCAGCCGATCAGTACTCTACATGACACAATATGGACTGAAGAATAAATCATACGTCTGATAAAATTAGTGGTGTCCCAATGAGGTCAATGACAAAGACCTCATAGGTCTACTTTCATTTCTTCACTGTCTACATTTGTGTAAACAATTTAATACATGGCTAATAACCTAGGCTTGTCCATTTGAATAGACAAAGTAAGGGAACTCAAGTTATATTTTCTATATTAAGATTTTGATGAAGATGTGACTATACCATTTTGAATTATTCAGCGGGATAATGTAAGAAATAGAAACCACAACAGCCTTACACAGTGTGAAAGTTTTAATTTTTCTCCATTTCCTGAACACCACCAAAAAGCACATGAAAACAGCAGAAGAAAGCTTAGCAAAGCTGCTAACCTTATTGCTATTTGTACTGTAGCTAATAACACTTTCATAGCTTACTTTCAAGTTATAATGAGTTACCTTGAACATGTGGTCAAAGGAGTACTTTGGATGACAACTTTAGTGGGAATTAATTAATCTGAAACTTGCTCCCGGGTAGCTATTAATTACTTATGGCAATTAGAAAGAAAAGCTTGAATGGCTCTTGCAGTTACAGTGTGATATCTCAAGGCATGTTTAACTACCTCATTCCAGTTATAATAACTCTTTCTTTCTTTCCCAGCCTGATGGGATGAAAGGAAAGGGTAGCATAGAGGCAAAGAGACAAAAACGGGAAAACCTGGCAAATGAAGGAGGTATTAAAGCATTGCCAAGACTCGTATCTAGTCTGTTGGCATTGTGAGAAAATTGTAGACATGGACAGTTTGAACAACTTGTGAGGGGAAGGACTTCATCTTCCCAGGCTCATTTTGGGTGGGACAGATTCAGCAGGGAACCTTGGCAAGACTGGTGGCAGTACCATGGCCTAGGGGACAAAACACCTCACCACGGTGCATGAAAAGTGTTATTGTGGTAGAAAAAAACTACCACCTATAAATTATTTTACTATCTGGCAGATTATCCTAACACGGAAACTGAAATAAAAGTAAATTACAAGAGTACACTAAAGGAACATGGTTGATATGGTTGGAAACATAGGATGGAGGTTAAGTTGAAAAAACCCACAGTTCTTCATCCAGGGAAACCATGTGGAATGTAAAACTCAATGGAAAAGATGCAGGGAAAGCTGTACCAGTGAAAGAAATGCAAGAACATAAAAAGTCAGCAGATTAGATACAATATTCAGTTACACAACAACAGAAAATACTGAAAGAATATAGGGCTACAGAGTAGGTTTTCAATCACATCACTTCCCTCTCTCCAGCCTGTTGTAAGCACTCAGTGTCATTATCATTATCATTATTATTATTCATTACCACAGAGGTGCTGAAAGACTGTAAGTAGTTCAGGAAATGGAAAAAAAAATTACCAGGGACTTAAGAAAATTTATTTTTGAGCAATAAAACAGTTTTGATGGGAATAAAATGCTTTATCTAATTGAAAGTAAACATCAAAGGGAACAAATAATTATTTACTATGAAGCACAAAGCAATATGGACAAGTTAATGTATGGAAACTCTAGGGTGAATAAAATGGAACAACTCTACCTTCACTATGTCTATTCCCCTCAAGAATTTGTAGAAATTCTATTACTTGGGATACCTGAAGAGCAGGTGTTGGGCTTGCCCTCAAGTGCATCACTGCTTATTATCCAGCTGCTGCTCTCTTCCAGACAGCAGAGATGATGGAAGGAGCAATTCATTCTGCTATTGAAACAACCAGCCAGGGAAGCATTAAAGGGAGATTACAAAATAGCTGAAGAGCAGGGCATGAGGTATTTGCCTTCCTCAACCACTCCCACTGTTGACAAATAACTCCTGCAGTGGGCACCTGCCTGAGGAATTCACTCATTGAGATGGCTGCAGCCTGCAGCCCTGAGCCAAATGTGTGACCAGGAGCTGCTCCGTGTCCCCTGCAGGCACAGTGGCACTTGCCATGCCCAACAGGATTGGCCAACCACAGATCTTCACTGTTCCCTTGATGGCCCAGGAGGGGGACTGCAGCTGTGCCTCATTCAGTGGTCTATGCCAAGCTGCACAACAATGTGATCCTGGACAGAGGCAAAAGAGCTGTTGGGCAGCTCTCCTGGAAAAACATACCACCTTATATGGAGGTGAATATGGCACTGCATCTAGAACTATAGGCTATTTGGAAGGTGTACAAAGCACTGACTGGTGTTTTCATACTGGTTCCTCTTCACTGCTCTGCAAAATCAGACAGATGGTATTTAAATTGTTTTTTTAAAAACATAAATAGAAGCTACTCAGTCATTTTCTGGTTAATGTTCAGTGTTTAAGTTTTAAAGAGATTATGAATTCAGGTTCAATGCAGCTTTCACTTGAAGCTAAATGCCATATCTATGTATGATTAAGTTATTTAATAACTTTTGCACAAGACCCAGATATCCTTGCTTTGTTCTAAAATACTCCCAACTCTACGCTTCTTTACAAAAATTGGCTCAACTTCCTGCCCTGCCTTCTATTGTCCTCATATTTTCACTAAAAATTGAGTTTTGTTTTAATGCCAAAAAACATTTGTATGTGTGTGTATTTAGTATTTAAAAGTCTGTGTCCCTCTGTGCTGTCTTTGGAATCCCTGCCCAAAAACCTGGCTTCAATGCACTGGTGAATCTGATGCTGTAGTAATTTCATAGCAGCCAAGTTTTGTCAGCTCCCACTTCAGCCATCTACTGGGATGAAGCATGTGATTTTGGTTAATTCTCTTTTACACAAGAGACTTCTGACTAGCAATAGCTGTCATTCAAATACCCCAGATAAGGAGCAGGGATTCTCTTGAAGAAGCTTCAGGACATACTTGTCTCTCCTGCCTTTTGCTAGCTGTTTTGTGGCATACCTCTCCATCCATGAATCCTCACGGAAGAATTAGCAGAGAAAAAGACGACCCACAAAGACAGAACTGCTGTTGTTTTCAGAGCACAGAGGATAAGAAAGAGACGTATCTCCCTCCCTATGGACTCCAGGAAAAAACAACACACACTCATGGAGCCTGATGTAGCTGGATTACAGGTAAGACTTCACAGGCTAAGCAATACCTGTAGCAAGCACATACCTTTAACATGGGACAGAAACAAAGCACCCTTTTACCCTTTCTTCTGGGAACTAAACCACTGAGAGCCACAAGAGAGCTTTCTTCACTGTGAAACTAAATGGGATGCTATGTGGAATAAATCAGTAATGTAATGGAAAGAAAAAAATATTCCCCAATTAACCCAAAATAAAAGCCTGGTGGTATTTTCTGGAAGAAAAAAACCCACCTCTCAACATTCTACAACCAATCCAGCTGACCCTAATCTTGAAAACACATTTTGGACTTCAGTGATTGATTTTAAATAGACTCACGATGTCCTCCTACTTCATGTAGAAGTAATTAGCATTTCTTTTCATGATGAGACTAGAGCAGCGTAACATCACTTCTATCACTCTGCTATTGATAGTTTTTTTTGAAAGATCAGAAGCAGCTGAATGCAGAAAAAACCTCCAGAGAAATGAAGGCGGCTACACCGACTTTCATTCCAGGGTCCGCAGTCAAAGTGAATGGAATGTCCCAGGTAAGCACAGCTGCCTGTGCCAGGCTGAGGATGGATGTGAAAAGTTCTCATGCATATGCACTTGTCCAAAATCTCCTCTCTCTCCTTGGGGTGCTTTACATTATTTTGACATAACACTTACAGTAAAAACATAACAAGAGCTGGTCATTCATATTGCAACGTGTGATAATAATCTTTCCGATAAACTGACATCTGCCTTACACTCCCCAGCTAGCTGTGTTCCCACTTGCACACCCATAATGGAGTCCTCAAAATGGACCAGGAGGTCAGTGGAAGGTGGACAACTTGCCATACAGAAGCCCTGCTGTACTCCATTTAGACCATGACAGTCTGGATCATTTGTGAACACTTGGTGCTCGAGGGATAGGATGGACTTTGCCCTCCTGTTCAGTCTCCTACTTTTTATTCAACGTTGTGGTCAGAGGAGATTCCTCCATCCACAGCAGGCACTAAAAGGGAGAGACAGAGAGACTTGCCAGTCAAGCAACAGCACAACCTTCCTGACGCTGAATTGCATAGACACACCCCTTCAGCTTTGGCTGAAGGAAATTTTGGTTTTATTCTCCTTTGCCTGCATCCTTATATTCAAGAAACTGGATGGTGCAAGACTGCAATGAGGCCCACAGCCGAATCCTGCAAACTGTATTTGAAAGAACTTGAGAAGACTGATGGTAGCAATTGCATGTCAAAAAACCAAAAATCATGTCAGTGAAGATTCGTTGCTTGAACTGACCCTTGCTTTATTTTCAGGGAGTTATTCACACTGTCCTTGTCAAACTCACAGTAGAGTTTACTTTAAGAAGTGATGATTTTACTAATACTATAATTTGTATCACAGTAGTTCAAGCCCTCACTCCCATTAAACCAAATAAAATATGGTCCCAGCCCCTAAGATCCTACAGTTGAATCATTTGTTTCTATCACCAAGCCCTTAGGAAGCTTGTTAGCTTTTTATCATAGGAAACACTCTCACAGAAAATTGATCTTTCCAAGCTTGCTATCATCATTTTCCTTTCCTCCAGTGATGCTATTTTTAAGCTATTATTTTGCACAAAATTACAGAGTTTGATAGATCTTCGGATGCTGTTCAAGAACAGTCATGAGCCTGTGTGGGCACATTTCTCAACCCTCTCTTAAGAAAGGTCTTCCTTTTTATTTTACTTTTTGTTTGTTTGTTTGTTTGGAGAAGCCCACATGTCCTGGTCACTAGCATCTTGTGCTTAAACTGACCCATTATCTACCACCCAATACCTACAAGGAGGTCATAAAGAAGACAGAGCCAGGCTCTTCATGGTATTGCGTGTAGGAGGACAAGAAATAACGCACATAAATTGAAACAAGACAGGTTCAAACAGGATAGAAAGAAAAATGTTTTCAAGACCAGGACATTCAAGCAATAGAACAAGTTGCTCAGAGAGGACGTGTGGTCTCCATCCTTAGAGGTTTTTAAGAGCAGACTACATAAAACCCTGAGTAACCTGGTCTGACCTCACAGCTGACAAAGCTTTGAGCAGGAGGTTGGACTAGACCGCCTGAGGTCCCTCCTAATCTGAATCATCCTGTGATCCCATATCTCAATCTCCACACCCCTTTTTAACTGAAGCTTTTGTCTAACCTTCTCACCTCCATATGCATCAGATCCTAAACACATTTTCAGCATTATGACTAAATGATTCCAAGACGTTTTCAAGTAGTTACTGAAAGCATTGCAAAACAAACTGAAATAATTTCTTTTATAATAATTTGGAAGGCAAGGGTTTTTATATTTTGTTAACATTCATGCATGGAAAAAGTGATTCTCAGAGGCTAATTGTTTCCTGAATTAAATGATGGCAGTTTGGAAGTTAAATAGATCTACTCGCAGCCATTTGACATACATATGGTATAAATTATAGCCAGAATTTTTAAAATAGGCAGAATCACTTATCCAAATGAAATTTAGGAGCATAGTAGGAAGCAAAACAGAAAATAGAAAACCAGTAATAGTCCAGGCTTTTTCAGGTACAGCTAGAAGAAGCGGTACCCATCACTAGGCAACACTTTAAATTAATTTGCTTCAAGGAGAGTGAGGAAGACAGCCAGGGAGAGTCATATTATGCAAAACAGGTTTTCAGCTAACTTGGTTGCCCTCTGTTTGTTCTGTGTGTTCCAGGCTGGCTCGAGATGAATGATGTAAAAACATTCACTACGGCAGGTTTCATATACAATATACAAACATCTCCTCCTGTGGGACCCAGGCTACATAATCAGACATTTTCCTAACCAACATAAAATGATCAGTCAAAAAAATCCACTCTAGAAGCAAGCAGTAGTCGCAGTGTGAGCAGCATAGCTTAGGAAAGTTGTATTATTAACTTAACAGGAAACAGTTTCCCATAAACTAAAGTTAGAGCTAATGTCTCAGTAAAATGGAGCATCTTTTACCTGAAGAATTACAGAACAAAAGACATAAAATCAACAGAGTGCTAATTCTATGCATTAAATGGAGTTTCTCATAGATGTATTTTAGCAGTATCCCTCTTCCCTCCCCAAAATGAGAAATTCCATTAACAGCATTATTAGCTCTCCTTTAAATAGCTAATTACACCTAACTCCAGTCATAATGTCTAATTACTGATTTATTCACTCTGAGTGGTTTATAACATGGTGAGAAATTACTGAGATGAAATTAGATCAAACAGTAACATAAATACATGTATTTGCATTTCAAACTGCCTTCAAAGGCAGAGGGGGAACTGGAGCCAGGTTGGGGTGGTGGAAGAGAAACAGCAGCATGAAGATGCAGCTACATTTCCATGAGCAGTCAGCATCTGCTCCCTTCAGAGCCCTTCTTCACCCATGTCCACATATGCATGTGTACTGTATACCTTGGAGAAACATGCCAGAGCAAAGCAAATTTGCTACAGCTTCACAATGGGCCAAGAGATGGATGCAATTACTCTCATTGCCTTTGGAAGATCACAATAGGAAAACTGAAGCAAACGGCTGCAGAAGAATCGTAGGGAGCTACATTAAACCAAGCCAATCCTGCAGTTCTCAAGGGCCTCTGTAATGTTACCACAATAAAAATCTGCTACCTAAAATGCATGTACAACAGATGGATAATAAGTTTTACTTCATCATCTCACAGCAAAATGATGTGGCTTTTTTAATTTAAATTTTTCCCTATAAAAATAAAAATGGGACAATTAGCACTCTTAGAAACTTGAATTGTTTCTCAATCTATATGGGAGCTGATGTTGGGATAAGGGTGGAAACAGTGTTATGCCAGGAGACAGGTGGGGTTGCGGGGGTTCACAAGGCACTAGTCTAAAAGTCTGAGGAGCCTTGAAATAAAATAGGGGGAAAAGTATTCCTCAGAAAGCTCTCTCCCATGAATACTTTCTCACATCCTTCTCATTTGCAGTCATAAGCAGTGACGGGTTTTCCTTTTTACACTTACCGAAGTTGTATAAAAGGCATCTCATCAGCAATGAAGTAACTTCAAGCCTAAATTATTTCTTTTCTGTCTTTATTGAAAGGATAATATGAACATAGCTAGATTGCTCATTATTTCAGAGTGGATGCAATATTCATTCACATCATTGAGAAGATTCCAGCAAAATTCTGTAGTCTTTTTAAAGCCAGGTAAGTTAAACAGTGATTTACCTTAGTTCAGAAAGGCAATGCTCTTAGTCATCTGCTAAGACATCTGTCTCCTTCAGCAGCATGGGGTGTTTAATGCAAATACTTGTTACACCAGATTGCACTTTCATAGGAAGACTGACTCACAGACCAACTCCATCCTAATCAAAACCCTGATAACATCTTGAGGGCAATAGCTTATGCAAGCAGTATCTGGTTTACTTATGAATTAAAACAGGGGAGACACTGCACAGTAGTCTAAGAACTCATCTCATTCTTTGTCACTTCGTACAATATCCCTATCCTTCGCATCTCTGTCCTTTCAGATATGCATCAGTATAAACACTTTTTCAGTGGCTGGAAGGAAACAGGGGAGTTGAACTTCATGCATGACAGCATCAAATTAAAAGAGACAGGTCATGAATTATACAGATAGTTTGTCATTTATTTCTTTTAGGCTGTACAGCTAGTTAAGGGCTGTACTTTTCATACGAATTCTGTAACTATTCTGACATATGCTAGCCAAGCATCCCATCCCTGGCTAGTATTAGGCTCCATTACAGAGTAAAAGTTAACGGTGGTCTACGGTTCTGATATTAGTCTGAACTATAAAAACTAATAGCTGAAACTCCATGTTATTGGTGATCCTCTTCTGTGACCTCTTGCTTACATGTGTTAAAAACACACATCCTCCTTCATGCAAAAGAATGAATCCATTTGAAAGAGTCTCATCTTATGGATAGCTGGGAAGGCCATTTCATGGTGAAAAAAAAATCCTTTTGCCTATTAAAAAGTTATGCAGAAAACCAGCAGAAACAAACCTACCAATCTGACACCATAGATCATTCACCTCCCCTCACGTTTGAACATCTCACAGTATCATAGGTATGTTTACTACAATATAGACAGGAGGCACAGAGTAGATATAAACTGAAATAAGTTATATCGTGGTCCACTGCACTCTACAATCATCAACTATATCAATGATTATTTAGTAACCCTCTACTGCACAAATAAAACCATGCTCTTCAGACAAAAGACTGAGGGGCTGAGGTACAGCTGTAGTGTAGGAGAAGCAGGATTTAGGCTGGAACACTTTATTCTAAACATGTGCCTCACAAGTAACGTATATCAGGACCACTTCTCCTTTAATTTTTCCAAACTTATTAGAAGAATTACTGAAGAATGAAAAGCTTACTACCCCTCTTTCACTATTACTACTTCTCTGATAAAAAGATCACTATACCTATATCAAAATCAAATCTAACTTTGCTTGATGCATGAATGAGGCACTCCAGGACCCAAGCTGCAAGAAGTCAAGTGGGACTTCCAGATCTCATCCTAAGTCATGAGTTATAAGCACAAATATCCAGCTGACACATTATCAATATGACTTAAATACAATAATTGAAGAAAAAGTTCTCTTTTGTGTGTTCATGGTTTCTGGGTCCTCTACACATTACTAGTATATAAACATTGAGAAAACACTAAACCCAGGAAGTTTCCCAACAAGATTTTACTGGGAAACTGCTGAGTGCAGGGCTGAAAGAGGCAGAGACAACATCCAGTTTTTTGCTCATTGTCTTCAGCATAAAATCATTGAACTGATCCTCTGTAATTGCACCTGTTCCTCTTATCAACCTGTGACCATTCACAGAGCAGATATGACGCAGAGAGAAAGAACTTACACTCTTATAACCTCTACTTATCCAAATAAATAAGTCCACCTGAAAGGATACAAAAAAATTAAGAGTGGAACTGGTTTTTGCTAACACATACTATATACTTCTTATATTTACAAGTGAGAAAAAGAAACCAAGGAAACTAAGTGCATAAATTACACAATTTATTTCTTAATCTCCCTTTTTAAAGCTTATTTCCAAGTCAGTTATATCTCAGCATCTTCTTTTCCTCTAACATGGATCAGTCACTTTAAGAGAGCACACAGGAAGATAGGAGAAAATGGTAGGGGGAGGAGATGGATATATATGCTTCTCATTTCACCTTCTTGACAAAGATAAGGCAGAGTCTATTAAGCACCTATACAAAACATTCCTTATTCTTTTTACAGTTGTTTCCCATCTCTCTCATTTTTGTGTGAAAGAAGATTTGCTGCTCTCCCACAAACCATTATCTCTCTGTGACATGCTCTGACCTATGCTTTGCTGTGACTTTCAATAATCATCTGCATTCTACTGGAGCATAGACTTTCGGGGACAGAGGGAAGGAAACACACATCATTGCACCTAATGCCCAAAGTAAAGTCAAAGCATTCAACACTTTTCATATTTTCATGATTCTTCCTTATTTTCTGGCTTTCCTAGATGTGGCCACCAAATCCTCCTTCTCTTTCATGAGTTATGACTATGATCTTAATTTCTTATGCTTAGGTGTAAAACCAGATCCACAAATATTTTGCCAAGCACTGTACACATCACTGTATTAGAGACATTAACAGGTCAGCACACTGTTACTATTAAGCTTACACGGAAACATCTCATTGCATATGCAAACATCTCTCATGTATGTAGGAAAGGTGGGACAAGAAATACCAAAAGATATCCATATTTACACCTTTCTAATTGTTTACTATCAGTTCTACCTGCATGATTTTCCCACAGTTACATGGAAAGATACCATTTCCTTTGTCAAAGAACAAACAGGCTGTTAATTGCCTGGCTTTATTTATTAGCTGAAAGACAGACATTTGATAATTGTCACTAGATGAAGCAAATGGGATTCTCTAAGAAGCCTAAGGGAATTTATGTCTATCATCCACTGAATTTCAAATGGAACTGGGCATCTCATTCTTTAGTATTTTAAGTTAAAAAAAGGTGAAAATTTCAATAAATGGCTTAAGCACATAAAGAAACATCATCACTTACACTTGTGCACTCAATGGCTAGCACTGAGTGCTATGGTTGAGATAAAAATTGCATGCCAAAGAGGAACTGATACAAACAGAACAGTCACAAGATTCTGCATTATTTGGGTTCTACTAGTTTTTAATAAAGGAATTAGTTACATACAAAATAGTTCTCAAACTTCGGGAGTTGACTGGAGTCTTTTCTACTTCATATAACATGAAGGACACTAATAGTCTTTGCCCATAATTTATCTCAAGCAGACGAGTCCTTAGACAACACAGAAGCAGCAACAACTCTGATTAATGCCTCTATCACCCCGTGCATTGATTGGTATTCCTCTAGTTGCTGGTATCCCTAGGAAAACTCTTCAGAAGACGCAATTAGTTCCAGGTGCTATGTCCCATGTAGCAATTACACTGACAGGGCATACAGACCTCACTTCACTGTATTTGAAGAGAGTTCTGTCTATCACATACAGTTACACTACTAATTGAACAGGCGAATCCTCACTGCTCTGCAGTCAGTGTGAAAATCCACATCCAAGTAAAGATGCCATTAACGGTATTGTACGATACACCCTCTTGGTAGGATGAAGACATTGCTTCTCTTTTCAGATCATATCTATGAGACCTTTAGGACAAACAGCCAACTTTTACTGTGTTCATACAACACTTTCCACAGGGTAATTTAAACTGGTATTTAAATCCCTAGACTATGCTATAATGCAAGCAACAACCCATCATGATCACTAGTAGTGAAAGAAAGCACCTTGGGTGTGCGTTTATGGCACTGACAATCGGCTCTGCTTGCTGTGGTGCCACACAGTCAGAGCTAGCTCTCCCGCCTGGAAGGTGGTAGGGCAGAAATCAGCACTAACAAGTCATTTAGACACATTATCTAAGGATCATGCCCAAGCTAGGGACAGTCATACTCTGTATGACCTTAAACAAATCACCTCATGTTCTTATCCCTCTGTGCCTTAATTCCCAAATATAACATGGAGATAAAATTCATTCCAGATCATAGGAACACTGTGCAAATTAACCTTCCCAAAATACAGCAAAAGCTTCTAATATACTGCTAGGTTTCTTTGGAAATACAGCCTCATAGCTATTGCTGTTTAGGAATGGGTGGTCTTTTTTTGGCTGTTTGCTTGTTAATAAGGAAAAAAGCTGAGGTGAATTGGAAACACTCTGCTATTCACCTCAGTTATTGCCTGCTATTCCTTCCTCTGTTGACTGCTTCTCAACTTCCACCAGTGAACATGATTGCCTATCATTGTTCCTTGGCACTGCGACGAGTCACCTAGCCCTTAAATCCATTTTTGGAAGCTGTCAGTTTTGGTTTCTTGCCTCAAAATGTCATCTTTATCTTTAGTGTTCTGTCATTCTTAATTCACAGTGAACTTAAAACACACCACTCTGGAAAGCCTGCTTCAATTTTAAAATAAGCAACAGTTATTTTTTTACAGTCTCACTCCCATAGGACAACTAATCCAGACTCCCAGATAAGAAGTCTTCATGGTGAGCATCTAGCAGTTCATCACAATGACCAGAACCAACCCACAAGGCAGGTAGTATAATGCACGTAGGGCAAGCAAAACTGACATAACATTAATACTGCCTGAGAGCCCATAGGCTTCACCGTTTTACATGACTGTGCAAACTGCTGTCTTAGTTGATTTGACATATGTCTAGTAGCCTGGCTGCCAAGGAAGTAGAAAGACAGTTTAATCAAAACACCGGTCATAAGCATATCCCAGGATTCTGCAGGATAATTTCATTCCCCAAGGTATTTCTTCTGTGCATGTAAGAACAAAGCACATCAGACATACGGACAGAGAATCACCAGAGAGGAAAAAATAGCTATTGTAACATACAGCCCAATGTGAAGAGGGGTCAGCAATTTGGGGGACCTATATGGGCTCCTAATTGGCAACAAAAGCTGCAAATTTTCAAGGAACTTGTGAGGCAGAAGCAACCAGCATCATTCATTTGGCTGGCATAAGACAAGCAAGGTGGCTGATGGCCTGACCTTTCTTCATGGAGAGCTGATAGACACTGTCTCTTCATTTGAAACAATTCCCTGGAAAGCAGAAGTGATGGTACATCTTTAACTAGGTATTGCTTCTTATCAAGGAGCTGCACCTTTTACTCTAACAAAGATTACGAAAACAAAGGACATATTACTTCAGTAATGAGAACAGAAGGCTCTGAAGGTGTCTACATTCCCTCTTCCCCCCATTAATAAAATCTTTAGTTAATAGCTTATTTGTTGTTTCAAGGGCAAAAAAGCAGTCATATTTTCAGGTGTTTAGACAGCGATGAACTTTGGAAAGTTCCTATGAATAAACTTTCTCAGCCTTTGACATATTCGCCTTTTTAGATTTTCCTAGTATCCTTCCTAGTGTCTCTTTTTAAGATAAAAGCTTTTGCTAGAAAACAGGAGAGCACAGTGACTTTCAGAGTGTCTGTCCAATTCTAGATACCAACTTGGAGACAGCACAGAAAGATGGTTTTTGGAGATTAGATGCCCTATGCTTTCAAAGTACCTGAACTGGAGTACCACAGAGTCAGCAGTCACACTTAAAAGTCTTGTCTGAAGTACCAAATTTCCTACTGTTGTGTCTCATTAGGCCATCAGTTACTTCTCTATGGATGGCACTGTGCATGACGTGATGTTGAAATATCCACAGCTTGGAATACTCCAGTATCTCAGAGCACATAATCGTTCAAAGTGGAATAGAGAAACTTGTGCATGAAATTAAGCAAAGGAGAAAGCAAAGCAGCAGAAGAGGCCTGTTTCAGCACAGCCCTAATAAATCACAGTTGCCATGAGACAGGTGCGTTCCTTGGAAAGGAAGAGAACAGCTGTACTGAGTCTTTATTTGGAATAATTTTTTTTCACATGAGATACCTACCACCTATTCCTCTTAGCTACCACATATAACTGACATCAGAGCTCAAAGATTAGCCTTCTTGCTCAAAGAAATGAACACAGAAAACCACTGCAGGTTTTAACCTTTTTCTTCCTCCTTGTGCCCTTCAGAAGACGAAGCCAAATAAGAGAGAGCAGTGAGCACTAAAAGGATAAAATCTCAAAATTTGGGTCTTTGTTCTACTATAACTCAGCAGTGTAGGATAACGATTACAAGGTTATTTTTTGAGTACTTTGTTAAGGAATAAGAAGTCCTTATTAAAAGAGTTGTGTCCTTTTGGCAGGTAACAGTTATTCTCCAATGTTTCAGAAGTGACCACTTCTGAAAGGCACTAACAAATCAAAATAGGGTTTCCAAGACAGCCTAAAAGTCATTAAGTGTTCTTGTTTCCAGAAGGTGTCAGCAATCCAATCTCAGGTTTTGTGTCATAGAATATATGAAGACTGTAAACCAGGAACACTTCTATGCTGGCAGTTCACACTGCAGAAGAGATGACTACTGCGTCAATGAGAAAGGTTTTTACCCAGCATGTTCTAGCTAATCTCTACAGAAAACTTTCTTACAGGTTTTGACAGACATACATTGACATGAATTTTCTCCTCCATAATCCATCCAGGCCTCAGCCACAGAGGAGTTACTTGATTTGCAAGAAAACCTGTGTTCTCAACAAATCCTCATCACATGTCAATGGCCAAATGAGAACAAGACCACAAGAACTCCTTCCTGTGTCAGACCAGTACATTATTTATCATTCCTCTCACAGCAAGCCGATCTCCAAAACTCAGGTTTAAAAAGATGGTAAGGCTTGCCAGCCCCAGGGAGACCTAAGCTCTCATGGAAGAGCAGACACATTTGGTAGCACTCCAGATACACCAAGGAATTGTCGAGTGTATGTTTTCACGATGACACACCATTTGTCAAAGTCGGTTAGGAGAATGTTACCAAAGACTGGTTCTTTCACTGCATTTTGGAAATGTCTTGTGATTTGAGCAAAGTGTTGACATAAAGAAGCCAGGTGGGATACTGAGTTATTAATTCCTGAAATCTATGATCTGTGTAGTTTAAAAAAATTATACAGAGCAGCTGTATATCTGTGGCATGCAGTTTCTCAGCTATTTTTAGCATATCAATGCAGTGTCAAACCACTTCCAACTGTGAAATGCAAAAGAATTGCTCACAGCTTCTACTTCCAGTGTGCTGGGTATAAGGAAGCAGAAGACAGGTGGTGTTCCTGGTACTTTTGCAGAGATTTTTGCATGACTTTTCCAGTGATACTTTGGATTTGGAACTGCTTTATGGTCAGGAAGATATTTCACCTGGATTTAAAAGGTTTTGCCTGATAAGGTCATGTGATGGGCTGTATTTAAGCTACAGCTCTCGATGTGATGCCAACACACGATAAATGTATCCTTTTCAATTGACAGTGGAAAGTGCCACTACCTGGAGGAGGGAAAAAACATTCTAACACAGTGAATGTGTTAACTTCAGGCATAAGGGAAAAATCACACAGGGCAAATGAAAAAGAGAGATGGAAATGCTAACCAAAATCAGATCATTTCTGCTGACCTTCTCCATTACCTGGAGCATGTCCCTTTATTTCTTGTGCACAGAGGCACTCGGTAGAGAAGGAAGGAGTTAACTGTTATACAGACATCCATGCAAAGGAGCTTGCAAGAATGTTAATAAAGTAAAAAAGCCAAGCATTCAGGCATTAGGAAAAGCCAGAACCACTGTTATTTATGCAACCTTAGTTAAACCATCTTGTACGAATGCATTACGTCAGTGCCTTTAGTTATGTGATCACATACTGGTTTTCCACAGGACTGCAGCCTCATTCAGTGCACAGAATGGGCAGCAGCATTCAGTTTGACTGACGTGCAATCTTTGTTTTATTGCCTAGCATCTGACCCTTCCTCCTGCATTATAGGTAAATCCTAGTTCCTTTTCCTTGTCAGCTTTTCAGTAGCACTTCTTACAGAGTGTTTGTGAAGTTAAATCTACAGTGCTGACAGTAGGCAAGAAGTAGTGCTATTCCCATTTCACAGACAGGGAATGCCAGCACAGAGACAATGCTAAATTTAGCAAAATGTGAGTCACTGAAGATACAGGGGTTTTTCAGCATATGTATTATTCACACACCACTTAACTATGCACAAAGACTAAGGCATTACATTGAAGTTTCTGCAATTTACAGAAGTTTGCTTCAAATGACTTCCCATTAAATGTTTCAAAACTTCAAGTTTCTGATGGAAAACTGTGTCTGGCTTCCCACAGGAAATGAAACATACAGTTGTGCCATCTGCCTATTCATGTGCTGTTAATACTCCTTCCACCTCATTTTTGAATCTGTTGGCTGGCTTCAAACAAAATTGACAGAGGAAAAGGTCTCTAAGTGAATGCCTCTAGGTCTAACAAACACTGGCAGCTAAGAGGAAGTAAGATCCAAATTAAAAAAATCTCTCCATTGAGAGAAAAGAGGTTACACCTCTCCCCTATCCCTGTCCTGCCAGGCAGTGACAGACCCCCTGCTCAGCACACACACCTTTCAGCTAGCTGCTTGCTAGGGGACTCAGGGCACAAATGCATGGAGCTAATATCCACATTCCCCTTTGAGAAGCTGTGTTCTCATCTGGTGATACAAAACTGAGAAGCAAAAGAGAGTAAAACCATCTCCAAGTAATGAGCACATCTCTGTAATGATCGCTTACTGCAGGGCTGTGCTGTGCTGCCAGCCAAATGTCACCCTCTTCTACCACTGCCAGAAGAGGCACTTGGATCCAGCACAGTTTTCACTTCCAGAAATGTCAGCACACTTTCCAAAGGATGATCTGATGCTCATCTGACAGGACACTAGCATAAAGATTTGGCATCACTTAGCCAAGAATAAAATGGACCTGTCTTAAAGGAGAAACCATGCCTCAGTCCTTTCCAAAGGCCAACCAAATACGCTGCAGCTCAGCAGAGGTGAAATAAACTAGTTTTGGGAAAGCTGCTGTTGAGCACAGCACACCTTTCAAATAAACAGAGGGCTATGCCATGTCTATTAGCACTGCTGTTCCCAAATTTCTTGCAGCCAACCCTCACTTGAAAAACCGGCACTCACCATTATCTCCTTCCCTGCAGTCTGCCTTGGTCTTGAGATGGTCATGACGTCTTACTCCTGCACACTTTACAACAGCCAGCAATTTCTCCCCATGCCTTCCATCCCTTTCTTTGAGACCCTGCCTGTAGTGACCTACACTCATAGACTCTGTGCTATTCATCTCATCAGCAAGGGGGAAAACAGGGTGACATTGACCTTGTGATGCAAATTGTGCAGAACTTTTCTTGTGTAGTCTGCTCAGGGAACGTGTCAGACCTGCTGTGGCATTTACAAACCAGGCAATGAAAGAAATACCATTTTCATCAGCTTAGAGGTGTTTATGGCATATTAAATGCACTTCTATAGAAAACATAACCGTAAGCAGAGGAAGAATTGGCTGCTTTTACCATAAAGCATTCCTAGATGGGTGATGCAAATGTTTGTGGCATAGAAAATTAAAGACAGACACATCCAAAAAATAAATGGTAATGGCGCAGCAGTAAATTCACACGCCCTCACCTGTAGATAGCTTCACAGCTCTCTAGCAACTGTACAGAAAGCGGAACCTACAGAGCAGCCAAGAAGATGCCAGCCGCAAAACCAGTCACATGCTGATTGCTGCTAGAAACCTGCCCTCATTGCAATCCATTTGGCACTCCCCACCCTGGAGTTGCAAATTAAATGAGATCCCAGCCTGGTGTGTGTTATGCTTCTGCCTCTTTCTCTACCAACACTATATGACTGGGATCAAAAGGACCGAGCCCGTTGCTTGGTTCAACAGTTTCTTCCACACAGACCAACTACTGCATGCATGTGCACTGTACCCTGTAACAACAGGAGTTTCATGGGCCTGATCCTCCCATTTGGTGAAGTCAATGAAAGTTGTGCTCTTGATTAAAGTAGTGCAAGAGTGAGCACAGAGAAGGACAACTTGGGCATGTGAAAGCATAAGAAAGTAGTCAGAAAAATCTTGGTTTACAAAAAGCAAAGACTTCGGAAAGATGGGGTTTGCTTTCCAACAGTTTCCTCGGGTGACAGCTGCTTTCTGCTGTGCAGTTCTGCAAAACAGCGCTCTGTCAGTGAATTCATTTGTGTGGCCTAAATCAAGACAGGGCTCTCTATCAGATACATCTAGTAAAAAAACCTTGGTCCTTTCCCTCCCAAAATAAATAGCACTCAGAGCAGGAGCTGAAACCTGCTTTGAACAGGAGAGTGGAGACTCCAGCTGGGCAGTTCGTCTCTCAGGACAGGTATCCAAAGAAAGAAATACTAGCAGTTCTAGGAGGTGATAATTGCAAGTATTAGCATAATCTTCCCTACTCTGTGCCTACTTGGGATACCATTTAGAAGAGAAAGAAAACAAAATACTTAAAACAAGGTCCACAGAAACCAGCTATAACTGCTTCATCTAGCTGGGTGTTCTAACTCACAAGTTGTTCATGGTAGATGCCACAGCAGCTGGCTCTACTTCCAAAGCAACATGAAAAAGTTAACTAGGATTCAGTTCCACATGGCAGTGAACTGGAAGGCACAACACAGCATATTATAGGATAAATATAATTGGAAAGGGAGGGGGAAACAATAGAAACTGAAGAAGTAAAATGCAATTGTGAATCTGTCTACTCTCAGAATCCCAGTTTGTTTAATAAAAAATACTGGCAGAAACCTCAGAACATAGATCATTTGGTCCATCAGAAAAATGTCCAGCAATAAGTAAATTCACCCCATCTGATAATGGTGGTCTAGGCTAGAAAGTCACACTGAAAAAAATGTACACTCCTAGTTTTCCATTTGATTTTCTTGCAGAAATTTAGTTCAAATTTGGGAAAGCGTCTTCTGACCTGTAAGCTATATGACAGCCATACAAAGTCAGATGAGAACTTGGTTTGAACAGCAGTTTTGTTTCTAATGTTAGTGGAGCTCTTGAAATAAAAACATAAAAGTTGTGCCAAATATACACTATCAACAGTTAGTGAGAAATTCAAGGAGATTACAGACCAGAATGTGGCCAGCAAACTGTCTGTCACTGTTTGGCACCTGAAACAGATAACCCATAGTGACTGTCTAGTCCTAAGGTCAACGGCAACCAGAAAAAAAAAATTGTAGTTATAGATGGTTTATCTGTAAGCTGATCTTTCAAGTGAAACTGTATTTTATACCTAACTCTATGATTCCTTTTGTGTTGAAAAGATTACAGGAATCTCTTTTTATTCAGTACTGGAAGAACGCATTTTGATGGGCAACTTCTGAAACAACTGAGAGGGTGACACCAAGATCTGCTTGAATCTGTACTTTCTTCCACAGCGAGCACTGGCATAGACTTCAGTTTTGCCAGTTAAAAATCATTTCAGAAGCAGGTACCCATCTGGATTCTCATCTCAAATAACATTAAAATTACTACAACATTTCTAAAAATACCGGTACACACATTATCTAATGTTCTGCAGCTTTTTACCTCACCATAAAGTTGAGAAATAATGGAGAAAGACTTTGGCAAGTTTACAAATAATAAAGTACCAAGATAAAGAAAGATAGTGTATATATCCTTGACTTGATATATAGATCAAACAGGGCTTATTAAAAACTGAAATTAGCTGGTTATCCAATAATCTGAGGATGTGACGCTCACCATTTTGTTTTCCAAGTTGTTCAGCTCTCTGACTATTTTCTCTTTCCTCCCCTCCACCCTTTCTGTTACTACCTACCTCATTAGGAGGCTGAGGTTCTGGTCAAGACCTTGAAGAATTCAGTGCTCTGAAAGAAAGGAAATCATGTCACAATCATCTTAGAAAAATACATACACATGAGAAAGTATCCCCTGCAGAAACAGCCATTATCGAATATTACGCAAAGCTGGGCATTTTAAGGCATTGTTTAACTTAATTACCAATACCCATTTTAATTAGCAAGAGTTATATTTCTACCATAACAAGCAATAGCATAGAATAACAATGTGAGAAATTTGAAGAAGATTTTTTTCCATTTTGTTGAAATCACAAAGATATCTGGCTTCTTCAAGAGCTGCACACATAGCCCAGGAATGTGACAACAGATTACAGCATGGTATCAAACCAAATGTCCCATCATAATCCCCCTGCTTAGAGCCTCTGCAGTAACATTAAGTCCTCTAGGACAGGACCTGCATCTGCCGTGCCTTTTGTGACATAGTTTTGATCTGAAGTGGGAAGTATAGGGCTAAATTCATAATAACACATTTGTGACTTCTCTGAAGCTTTCCCACGTTAACATTAGGCTTAGCACAATGGTAAAGGATTAAAAAAAAAAAAAAGGGGGAAAGGTATAAGCAATGGTGGAGAGAACAAAAGCATCAGTGGTTATGAAATACTGCTTTAGTAGATATGCACCATATGCAAGCAGCAGTAGCAGGCACTTCAGAATGAACAACAGCAGAAAGAAGCTGAATTTTCATGTAAGGGTGCTCCTACTATTTCATACATTAAGGCCCATTAATGTTAAATTTTAGGTCTCATGTCCAGACCTGCAACAATATTCAGTGACAGAACAGTCTGCCTATGTAAGTAAGCCTGTAAGTGCAAATGATACGGGCTGGACATACTGGATTTTACTTTACAGAGCAAGGCCTCTACTGATTAAAGTGGATTGCACCTGTGACAAAGGGGACATACAGCTATTTTCTCCTACCCACAGTGATTAAAAATTACTTTCTACTACTTCAAACATACAAAATAGATCAAGATAAGCAGCATGAGCCAGTAAATGTAATTCTTCCTGCCCGCGTGACAAGTGTCTATCCTTAGGAACATTTCTATTTCTCTGTTGGAAAGTCCCTCCATTACGCACAAGGAGAAACATCTGCTTCTGACAGTAGATAAAACAGTGATATTTCTATCTCTGATGGCTGAAGGCTAATAAGAAACAGCAAACTAGATGCAGCTCAGCACATTAACAGTACCAAGAAAAATGATGTCTGTGCAAGCTGTTTTGGCTTGCATGTCCAGAGCCCAGTGGGACTGCAAGCAGGCAGACAATAGTTCACACCAGTTTTGCATTGGAGTGTTGGTGGTTTTTGGTTTCGCAGCACACCCTGCATACAAAGCTTTCTGCACAAAGTCAAAGAAAACAAAATCTCAGTGAATGCAACAAGAAGCAGAATTTTGCGTTGAACACAGAGAAAAGAGTAATGAATAGCTGTGATAGTCTCCCTCACCATCATTATTCACCAATACAACAAAATGGAGACCTTGGTCAACCATATTTGCCAATCATTTTAAGTCATATCATATGTGTTTAGGGATCTTGGATAAACTCCAGATGGCTTTAAAATTAATCATACTGCCTCTTAAGGTCAACATTACACTTTTCCTCACCTCCACCCGGGTCTAGTGAGGGCTTGCTCTTTTGCCCTATTTCAGACCTTTGTTTCGAGGATTTTTACAAGTTTTCTGGAGGTGCTGAGGAAGAGGATGTAGGCTACACATGCCAGATGGGCAAACTGCATAGTTAATTTTATTGCCCTTTGGTCTCACAAGATGATGAAACAGGCCAAAACTGGAAAAGCTCCATTCAAGTCAACAGACCAACATTCAGAGAGCTGCAATGCAACTGAAACACCTTTTGTGCCTTCTGTAGTCAGCCTAATGTACCTGGGGGTGAGGATTTGACCCTTAACACTGTAGAAAGAAAGCACTAATTACCCTGACAGTGAAAAGAACTTGTCCTTTAGGTTACATAACTCCTGTTGCTGCTGTCCTATGTAACTATGTGGGACTAAATAATATGTAATTGAATGAAAGCTGCAACACTGGGCTGGAAAAATTTCCTGAAATACCCAATGCCACCACTTAATTATATTGATGTATACATTCAGTATTCCAGGCAGAGCTGACCACTGTAGGTTATTAGCCTCACAAGTTAATGGATTCAACTGCTATGCAAAAACAAAGGGGAAAAGTTAAAGAATATAATTTGTAACATTTTCAGCTGAGAAAAAGGAGATACTGAATGCACAGCATGTACTGCATAAGGAAAAGTCACGTTGAAAAATGAATGGAGAAAGAAAGAGAGGCAGACATGAAGGACTGCTTAGCATACAGCCAAAAGTATAATGCAATACCAACTCCTTGAATATATTATTTGCACAGACCTTTTATTTTACCTCTCTGGTATTATTCAGAATCCAAAGGTAGGGTTTCTACTGCATATGACTCTGTAGATACATATAAAAACACACACATGTGTACATATATAAAACAAGTTTACAAGAATGACTATTGGGTCTCAGAGGACTTCAAAGTATGAAGTGATACAATTTCTATCTGTATATAAATTTATCATGGTAATGATATTGGCAGTTAAGGATAAAATAACAATTTGCATCATTATCCACTGTAACGCAAATTTTTATTTTTACCAGCAAATATATGGCTGGCTTTAGCCTCAGTGGCAGGATGAATGTTAAATCAGAGATTATGAATAATTCATAGATCTTATATAATGCAATGGCTCATTCTGGGATTCGTGTTTGAAGAATGACTTCTCCTGGTTAGGCACTGTTTAGATTCTGGGCCAGTGACACCCTGGCACGACCTGCCTGCAATAAGATAATGATCTGCTGATGAAAGCGTTGGTTTGTTGTCTGGGGTTTTTTTTGTTAAACCATTATAATTTTATTGAGTTTTTATTATACAGACATATCTACAGAAGACTGGAATAAGTAAATACAAAAATTCAGCAAGCACGTTCCACTCACTAAGTTGATTGCAGAGTTAACAACTGTGCAAAGTAAACTAAAGGCCCATTCATATCACATACTATGCAAAATGTAGTGCAGCGCAGAGAACACTGCACTTGGCTTTAGGAAGTCTGGGTCTATTCCCAGTTCTGCCAACTGCCTGGGACATGACAAACACAGGGAAGTGATTTCCCTCCATGCCCTTGCATGGGAAAGGGGAAAAGAGCAAAAACTGTAACCTTCACAGGACAGGCATTGAGCCTTGGTGGTGTTACAGCTTAGATGTTATACCTTATTGAGATGTTCTCTCCAAGGTAACTGAAAAAAAAGATACTTGGCATTTACCAAAGGTGGGGAGGGAATGGTGAGGATAAAGGATTTGTGGCTCTTCACCTATGCTGTTGCAGCACGATGAGAGAGTATTATTCACAAATATAAAAGGAGCAGGAATCCCAAAGCTTTGGGAAATTTAGCATAACTGATTATATGTATTTCTGAATGTCATGGGAGCTTGTTTGAACATTTCATTTGAAAAACAAGACTTGCAAGAATATATTTTTCTCTAGTACACAATGCCTTTTTGTTGTTTTCACGGGTTTTTTGGGGGGAGGTGTGTGTGGTTTATGCTTGTTTTTTACACTCCTCTCCCACATGTTATAAATAGCTCTACTAATTTGAAAGGTAAAAAAAAAAGGAATGGGGGAAGTTCTTAACAGGATTGTAAAATGCTGCTCTGGATGTTCTTATAACTAAAATACATGCTCAGACAATATCGCACATTACAAAACAGATAACCAAATTAAACCCATCTCCTCCTCAAAGGAGTTTTGGAGGGAGAATTAGTTCATGTGTCTCGAGTAAAAAAGATGAATCATAATTGATATGGGCTGAAGGGTTGTATACTTCTTCATCCACGTTATTACGTGTTGAGCTGCTGTACTCAGTTTCTCGTACTCTTCTTCCATACCACCTGCTACTGAACACAACATTGATCTAGAGGTCTATACAATACAACAGTTACAATATCCTTATTCCTTTATGGGTTATATCTACCAATGGAGAGAAATAGTACTACAAGGCAGTCTGTGTGCTCTCCATGCAGGTGAAGGTACAGTTCAGGTTCTGGCTCTAATTTAATACAGGCTCTGTCAGGAACCCCTACCTGCCTTCTCTCATGTCCACAAAACAGTATATTTCCAATCTCTACTCCACACTGCATGGTTTAAGGAGCCAGTGTTGAAAGGACTGGTTTTCTCATTTGAAGTGATTACTCGTAACAGGAGAAGTAATTTCTCCCTAACCTTCTTGATGACCATGAAAATATACATAATTCCTTAGAGCTCCTGCATTTCTCCAATTCAAAAGTATTAGAAAAGATATATATACAGCAGGGGACTAATTTGTGCACACGTCACACCTTTGGGAACCATTTATAACCATCGTTGGTTTTAATAAATTCTGCCTCCCTGTAGTTGTTAGTTGCCAAATGAACTGGATAAAAGCCAAAGTGTCAAAAGGAAGGCTAACACCTCGCTGCCCCTCCCTATCAGTCCAACTGCTCCTCCTAAAAAATAAGGACAAGCGAGAATTGTTCTGCTGAATTTAAAGTTTATTTTCCACTTGGAGATTTAGTAAAAAGCTTTGTTCCTCTGAGGTCCACACCAGTCTGGTTCTGTAACAACCACTGATGTAGCTCTCAGAAGGCAGCCTGTGCAGCCCAGAACAGCAGCATGCGGGAACACCAGCCTGGCATCCAAAAGCATGGCAGCTGCATTTGTAGGTGAGAATATGGGGCCCGCAGCAGGGGAAGTATTCCCAGAAGCCGCAGCTGTTGTACTACTGCTGTGAGCTAGGTCCTTCAGCACCTCT
This sequence comes from Ibycter americanus, assembly GCA_035590275.1. Classification (NCBI taxonomy): domain Eukaryota; kingdom Metazoa; phylum Chordata; class Aves; order Falconiformes; family Falconidae; genus Ibycter; species Ibycter americanus. Next base: position 84,962,294 of record JAVJGI010000001.1, read on the forward strand.
GTACCAGACCATGCATCCTTCAGACAGGCAAGCATTAGGCTAGGAGGTAAGACTGACTGAGGAGTGTTATGGGGTGGAAGCATCCCTGGACCTTCCCAGAGCAGAAGCCGTCATCAACCTGCTCACACACCATTGTGGAGGCTGCAGCTGCTGTCCAGGTATCCCAGGGACACATCACAGCAGATGCACACAGCACACACATCAGGACAAGCTAGTGCCTGGAGTTATTCCTACAATATCTCTACTTTATATTGCCTAAACTAGCTAAATTATAGTTAGACCAGGTATGTTACATGCTGCAGTTTGATCAATGCTCTGTAAGATCAGAGCTGTGACAACTCAGATCAAAATAAGGACTCAGCATTTCTAGTTTGGCCCTTAACTTATTCCATTTGATGAAAGTCCTTTAGCTATTGAGTTTGTGCTTGCAAGCCTCCTAGTTTTGTACGGGATTACGATTAGCTGATGGCATGTTTTTGTTCAGATATGCTGCCATAATTAGGGCACAAGTGTAAAACAACTACTCATTTAAAAAAAAAAAAAATCCAACCTAAACTTACTATTGGTGCTGTGCTGTCTCCAGTTATGCAATAGACTGCAGCATACCTTCAGCTCAAGCAATCCTTTGCTCTGTAAGTAGCAAGTCATCTCATGATTTGAATACAAGTTAGATGACTTACAGTATGCTCTCCACATGTGAGCAAGCAGCTGCTCTGCTGCTGTTGCTCTAGAGGCAGGAGAGGGAAAGGAAGATTACAGATGGATATGGTTATGAGACGAAAAGTATATTGTTTAGGTTCAGCAACACTGAAACATACATAGTGCTGTCATTTGTATACAATGCTCTTTTCCATTTAATTACAGTGACAAAATTATAATTGCCTGGCTACAAATGTGTCCATTTAAAAAGGTATATAAACTGACAACCAGGGAGAAAAAAAATATTCCTCTCTAAAAATCAGAGACCAATTTGTCTCAACCATGCAGCCTGCTACTGAGGGTAACAAATCACCTCCCCACTACACAGAGTTAGACAATACCACTGTAGATGTAGGGGCCTCCTACAATATACTTAAAGCTCTTTCTGGAACTGACAACTCATGATAGCTGGTAAAATTACTTGCCATCCAAGTCTGGTTATTCTGTGTGCTGTACTAATGATGCTGTTTCCCATTGAATAGGATACTTGTGATGCTCATTAAGGATCTCAAATTACTTTTACCAATAGTGGATCCATCAAGCCAAGCACTCTATGAAGAGATTTATATAGATGTATGCAACAGCTCATACACTGACATTTAACTTCATCATAATGTACAACTTCCTTCTAGCACAATCTTAAACTTCTAATTAAGAAATCTACCTGCTACTTATCTGCCCACTTTTCTTTTGTACATAAACAGCTGTGCTAGCTGCTGTACCACACTTTTATAGTCCTGCTAATAGCAGCTAAGCAGCTGTCAACCTTTGCTTGACAAGTGACAGCAATTTGATAGCAAAGTCACCACCTCTACATTCTTAAAGTGCAGAAGGTGCTTTGAGAATCCTTCAGAAGAAAGCAGGCTGTTAGAGGCCACAAAAACTCAACTAGTGATGAGGATGGTGCTTTTTGTGAGTATGTGTAGATGTCAGCAGAGTCCCAACGCAATGCAATCTCTCCTCTTGGACATTAATACTGTAACAGCTGGAATTTGTCTATATATTCTGTTCACATGAATTCAGTTACAATCACTGCAGCAACAAAGTGGTTAAACCAGCACGAACTGGGTGTAGATAAAATTAAAGGTCTTTCCAAGGCAGAGAAGTGCTGCAACCTTCGCAGCACACTTGCATCTTGGTTATCATGTGGGCAGTTTGTCCTGCTGTGTATAATGCAGGGCGGCACTGAGATTCCTCAGCTTTGCTGAATAAACTGGCTGCTTCTAAATTAACTGGAGGAGGGTTGCTTGTCTTAAGCCACAGCGCTCCATTTGCTTCTGCTATTTCAGGGACCTGTACTATACAGTATTGCACCATCCCAGCCTGGCTGGAGTTACTTCAGCAATCTCTACCAATGATGCATTGGCTGTGCTTATACCAACTAGTCTGGGTGGCCTTCAAGCCCAGACCCATCTGCCAGCTACCTCCTGAAGGCCTCAAACTTCAATCACCGGTTGTATGATGACCCATCTCTTCAGAAGTGTTACTGAATATTACAATTTAAAGCCAAGCCTGTCCCTGTTGATTTTCAAGTCTTGCCCCTTCCAGAGTGGCACTGCAAAAATGAGCCAAGGGAATCTTTCAGTTATCTCCCTCCCTTTGACTTTGTGCTTTCTTGCCCCTTCTTTTTTTTTTTTTTCTTTTTAACTTAAAGAAGTAGCCTTATTTCTGTAGTCTTTCTACAGAGAAAATCCACACAGCTGTGTGAATTTAACACAGGTCTCAAGATAAGATATGGATAAGGAGAGGACTATTCAGGTGGCTCAGGTGATCCTACATACTCATTGCCCAAATCTGTTGTAGAGGCACGCTGTACTTCTAGATGCCATCCAGTAGAAAAGCATCTCAGTGTAGTAGGGCAGGACTGTTTATACTTCAATTAATCTCTTAGCCTACTTCACAATAGCATCTCCCCTGTGGATAGACTCAGGTAAAGCTTATAAAGTCCTTTGAATATACAACTGCTAAGTATCACAATTACATTCTTAGTGGACCTGACCTATTTCCCCCATAATGGCAAGAAATAATGGAGTGTCTCAGCTGCTACATTCTCCCTTTCATGTCTTCACACACCCATTAATTTTTTTTTTATTTTTTAGAAGCATTGCCCTGGCATAGGGCACAAAGACTTAGCCATCAAAACTGAACCATAGTGATTATAGCACAAATGCTGCTCCAAAGCTGAAAGCATTAATCACTCCTGCAAATAAAGGACTATATTTACTAACACTTTTATCTGAGCTGAGACAAAACACTTGTAAAATAGCCCTTTGTTTGCACCTCAAACTAAAGGGCAAAATGTTACTGTGGGTCTGCAATTTGTCATCTAGAAACATATATTGAGCATCTGAGGGAACAGGCATGGTCCTGATTCTTTTATGGTCCTGATGCTGCTTTTATTACAAAGCACTCTGCAATATCAACCAGCTCTGCTGTTTTCTCAGCTGCTCTTACTTTTTAAATTGCGACTTTTAAAGTTACAGTCCTAGGAGGACAGAGAAGGTAAGTCAACACTACTGAGCTACAGCATAGCAATATGAGCAGTTTATTATAACACAAAACAGGCGAGTGAGAAGGAGAGTAGAGATATCACCTAATTAACAGCACATGAAGGTCTAAATCCAACTGACCTTTCATATGTACAAGATGCAAGAAACAAATAGGTTTTGGGGGTGAGGGGAATAGGACTCCAGCTATAGGCATCATAATATTTATTTGTTGATCTCATCTTGCTATTTCTGTTGTTATTCTAAGAACAGTTATTCCAAGAATGTAATTCAAGTGTTCATTGTTTTTTTCCAACTCAGAGAAATTTATTTATGCTGCACTCAAACACGATGTCCTTCCTTTTGCTGTTGAAAATCACTCCATACTTTGACCAAGAACAAGCTATGACGCCAAAGGGCAGCAGGAGAGGAAATTCACTTTACAGAAACAAAGCTACAAAAGTTAATACTACAAAACCTAAGTAAATATTTTTGATGCCACTTGTCTAGGTCTTTTTCATTTGAGTACTACATATGAATGTGAACAGCTCAGCTGATAATTACTCTATACATAACAGAGGCATGTAAAAGTACAGCAGATCTACCACTGACTCTGGGGGAGCTGAGAATTTAAGTGTCTTCATGAAATTTCAGTTTTGTTCATATTTATGTTAGTCCGTAACACTCTGTGTGCCTGTTCAATAGCTCTCCCCTCCACAGCTAGTAATAGGCTAGGTACAAACCTAGCTAAATCAAATTACTATAAGACAGGAAAATTAATAGTTTTAAAATTCAATTAATTTCTGTCTATATTTTAAGATTTTGCTTCCAGGTTTTAACATACTTGTTTCCTGAATGCTGACAAGCAGAACAACTTGTATTGATTTGCAGTATTCACCCTCCATATGACATCACTGACAGCTTCATTAAACAGGATGCTAATTTTTTTCCCATGTGGTCACCCTTAATGAGATTAAATATACTTTATATTTTCAAGCCATTTATTTGGAAGGAAATTGTGATTGGATTGTCATCACATCAAGGTCATTTAACCTCATACACAGTAGAAAGAAAAAAAAAACCCAAGCACTTCTGAAAGAGGGGTCATCAACTGATGTTACGTAGAAAGTATATTACTCAAGTAATTTTTGTGAGGTATTTTATTTGCAATCCTTTGCCGTTTGCGTTATTCAGACGTGCTTTATAGTACACACACTCAGGACAACTCATTTCCTATTTGGAATCAGAATTCAGGTCCCACTTAAGTCAATGGGAATTTTGCCATCAACTTTAATGACATCAGAATTTGGTTCTTACTATATATAACTCTGATAACTTCAACGTGCTCCAAAATACTGGCATGAATTATCACTGACTTCTGCCCCTGTTGTAGAATTGCTAACAATCAGGCTGAAGGCGTAAAAGCGGCAACAGAGATAGACACTACAATTGTGAAAGAAGGTGTCAGTAGCACTGCACCATATGAATACTGGTTCATCCATGTTATCATAGTAATCTGCACGAATTTCCAGATTAATCCATCTTCTCTAATTTAAGTCATTTAATATGTAACCTGCAGGCACAGAATAATATTTTGTTGCAGATAAACATGCTGCTATAATCAGCCTATTTTCAAGCAATTCATACAGACTTCTGACCCCTAGTCCTGTGATTTAGTCACAGATTATGCTATCTTTTTAGTTGCAATATGCAAGCATCTATACAGTTCCTCAGCAGTACAGACTAATGGAAGTGGGTATGTGTGCCTGTGTTCATGGCTAGAGATTATGTATTATTCTGTCCCTCAGAAGAGCCTTGTAAACTCAATCCTACAAATCACTGAGTTCAGTATGTGCCTCATTTTAAGTAAACTCACAATGATGTCAAGCTTGCCTAATGCTCACACGTGTATGTTTCAGGCTGAAGGAAAGCAGGTAGACCAGCTTTTAGATTTATCTGTTTTGGGAGTATCCCAAAACTAGATAACAGAGAAAATAAGTAGGTTCTCAATAAATTTGCAAGTTTTCCACCTGTTATTAGAAGCAGCACTACCTTGCTCAGCAGAGAACTCCCCTGCCCTTTGAAGATCAAGCAAAAAATCTCTCACAGGCTCTGGTGTGTCTGCTCCTCCACTGGTGCATCAAAAACGAAGTGCAGAAATGAACTGACAGCTTTTCACTTCTTTCCCTAATTACCAATCACAGCAGCTGTATAGTGGAAGAATAACAGACTTCCTTCTTCCCCCCACTCCCCCTCCCCTCAGTGAAGCAAAATCCTAGGCCTGTTTGGTGCATATTTTTGTGCTTTTTTTCTTATGACACTACTACTTCCTGCAGTCAAGAGCTGGTTTTGTTTTATTGTTTTAGCTAAGGAGAATAAGGCAATACAGTAAATAAGAGATAATCCGATACATCTGTCCTGCATTTATTAGTTACCGCTAACATAGGCAAGAATATGCCTGGACCTCAGTGCCATTAGGCTGGAAGTCGTACAGCATCTAGCTCTTTTGACCTGAAGACCTGCAGAGACAACATTCCTCAGTACTGCAGTATATACTGCCCAAGGAACAGGAAGCCTCTAAGGCAGAAAACTGTCTCATAAGACCTATCCCTGACCTGTTGTCTAAGCAAAATAATGACTAGAATAAGTAATGACTACTGGGGTAAGACTCAAGCAATCTGTTCTTCACAACCTGCACTTACTTGGTAAAGCAGTTGTAACTGATCTGTCTCTCAGTAGATGAACTGGAAAGCCCTTGACTCACAGGTGTTCCCTACATGGAATTCGACTGGCACACAAAAAATTCAAGACACCATGATGGTTTGAAATAGAGTAATAACTAGACCCAAATTTTACGTGAAAGAGGACACCCAGGTCCAGCTCTGTGGTCAAGCTTGTGACTAGCCTTTCACTGCACTAAAAGATCCAGCCAAAACTGATGCAAGAACTATTTACTTAAAAAAAAAAATGTAAATATCTGTAATCAAAAACAAGAGGTCAAAAGACTTTAAAACCGAGGATGTTAATCAACCCCTACGAATAGTTGACAAGACATGGCCTTATGAGCAGGAACAGGATGACACCATAAATATATCCAGCTAGGAAATAACAAGATAAGCTCAAGAAGAACCAAATAGCCAATAAGACCAAACAGAAAACTACTTGTTGAACTGCGTGAACTATCCTAATTAATATATTAGAAGACCCACCCTCAGGCAGAGAAAGCCCCCTACTAACAAAGCCCTTTCCCCAAAGAACACGTGCAGTGAAAACTAACAATACTGTATCTTTAAATGGAGACAAGGCTCACAAGAACCAGTAAGAATAAGGATGACTAAACTTAGCTGTAAAAGAACTGATAATAGTTGATCAAAGTCTATAAAGTATTTTACCATGTGTTAACTGGTGTGCTAGCTTTGTGGATTTACCACCTAGCACCCATCTCTGCTCAGACATGCAATAACAAATATCTCGGCTCTGTGTGTGGATTGGCTCTTGCACACTGGGTGAACCCAGATTTGGGATAACAAAATAATGGCAAAACACTTTTGTGTACAATTTAGCTTTGACCAGGATCCCAGTTTTATCACTCAGCTTCAGCTCACAGTTACATTAATACTTTCTGTGAGTTTTCTTTAGAAAATTTGGTATTTCACATATTCTTAAACTTGGTAGTAACCAATGTAGCTCAGTTTCAAAAACTTCCTAGGACAAAACCTTTATGTGGACTCCACTGAGGGACAGCTAGCTTTGAATAGTTTAAAAATTTGGGCATGAGCTCAAAACACTGGACTAGGGCTGAAAATCTGTAGCTGGTCCTCAGTTTTGTTATACTCTTTGTGCGTTGCCAAACACCATCTTCTGACCAAGGAAAACAACCAAAGTCTCCTTTCTTCTGGTTAGACCCTGCCCTGTTTCTGCAGAACAAGAACTCTTTTCAGTTGGTGCACCACTAAGAGTAAGTAGGTGGGAGTTATCCAAGATAATATATTTGCCTTTTTGTATTTTCACAGTACAATGAGATTTCTCTGTACAAAGCATCAGTACCTTTTTTACAAAGGCTTAATCCCCACAAGTTGTGCAGTATCAATGAAACAAAGCTTAGAGGAATTACATGCTTCAGCCACTGGCAAATTTGGTTTTTACAGAAGACTACAACACATTCATAAGCAGCTCAAACCATACATTATTCCTATATGAAGAACAAAACAGCATGTGACCAAAGACACATCTGGCCATGCAGTATGGCTGCTACTATCTGTCACTTAAATAGATGAGAAAAGTTGCCAGTAAGTGCTGCCAACTGCAGCTCTAATAAACAGTATTTCTCTCAACAGAAAGCCAGCACCATGTGCTGATTTATAGTAAATGTACCATTCTTTCCCTGTGCTATCAGCACTGAAGACAATAACAAGTAGCTCAGAGCACAAGAATACATTTTTATAAAAACAAAACAATGGGTGTTGGCACAGCACCTTATCTGCTATATGTGAGCGTAGAAGCATTTGAATTGCCCCAGTGGACACCCTAAGATCCTTCATTACATTCATGCTGTTGGTCTCTTGAGCACAGCTTTGAGAATGAAGGCAAATAAATTGTCAGTTAATAGTGTTCAGCGATATATTTGACACATTTGGATCTATGGATGCAAAAGTCAAATCAAAGGCTGTGAAGAGGTAGCAGAGGTTATGCCCTGTTACAGAGGCGAGTCATACATACACGCTGAATTAGCCTAAACACATAACCAGGAGAAGTTAAAGAGTTGAACAAATGCTCTGGTTCACAGGTAAATCTGTAAAAATTCCTTATGCGTCTTCTGAATGCCTGCCTCTCAATTACCACCACTCATAAAGGGAAAAGGAGTCTCTAGAACAGTAAGATCCCTCTTCATCATTAACAGCTGATGAGAAACATCCTGTTTTGGATACTGCATTAGCTTACACAAGTGTGAAGCTGCAGTGTTCCCATCTCCCATCACGTTCAAGATGTTTTCACAGTAGGTCATTAGCCTGGTAGCTGTACTAACACTATTTCTGCATGGTGTGCAATATGTACATTGCTCAGCCTCCCCAAAATGCTCTTCAATTAGCTATTTCCACATACACAAATCCGTCCTGGGGCTCATCACAATTTGCTGTTCACATTTTACTCAAATCTAATACGAAACATGCTCTTCATTCAGAAAGTTGTGTCTGCCTAACACCACAACTCCTTAACTCCGCTCCCAGCCCCCCAGGAGGCAGTCGTGCTCCTTCCTAAGTCAGTTACCCAGAAGGTCTAATCAAATGGCTTAATGGAAAAGTATCACTCTTGGACCTAGTGCAATTATTTACATTTGACTAAAGCTTAGTGTGTATTTTGCTAAAGTTAATCTTCCAAAAAGATACTTAAGCTTAGTTCAAAGGCATTTCAGGGCAGAGAACTACGGATTTATTGCAGCAGTTGTGATGTATGTCTAATCTTTTTTAATTGGCATATGTCTGACTTCAGTTTCCATCTGCTGATTCTTACAAAAACACTATTTGGGACCTAACATTTCTTTTCCCATGAAAATACTACTTCCTTGTAATTGAAACTGCTCACAATCTCTTTAATAACTACATACACTAAAAATTGAAAAGCTCAGCCCATTTCCAGTTACACTTGCAATCCTGGCTATGCACATTTCCAAACCACACTCCTGCCCCAAACTGGGATTATACATATACGTTTTGTTTTCCTTTAATTTCCCAAAACAACAAAGTTTCAACTGGTGCTTGGAAGCATTCTCTGCAACCATCCAACATCTACTCTTGTGACTGGAAATAAAAGCGCACTAACTGCAGAGTGTCTGACTGACCAGATCTTGCCTAGAGCTGACAGTTATCCTTACAAGTCGTGACAGGGTTGGTGCTCCTTGGCAGCAATTACTGCTCTGGAAGACACTGGTGAAAATTTCAGGGAAATCTTCAATTCTTTTTCTGTGTTTAAAGCTACGCAGAGACAAAGACAGAGTGGTTTCAAAATAACTACTGATTAGTCTACTTTTTTTCATTGACAAACATCCAGGGTGCGTAAGAGCACACTAAATGTATTTTGAAGAGAGATACTTTGTCCTACAAATTCCCACGGAGAGAAGAGGGCAGAACACTACAGACCACCCGCCAGACAGGACCACTTTCAGCAATCTGGTAGGTGCTGAACACAAGCATGTGTGAGGTCAGGTCTCAAACCATAAGCAGCAGCTCCCAGTGGTGGGGCATGTAAACCCACTTATTTCTCAAAGCTCTGTATTGTGGGCTTGTGCTGCATTTCTGTGTAATGGCCAGCGCTTCCATAGCTAGCTGACAGTAAAAAGGAGGCTTTCAGAAAGACAAGGAAAAATAATTTTCACATATTGTGTTTGAAAGGGAGTATTCCTCAACAGAAGCTTTTAACATCACATTGTCAAGAGAGAGGTTCTGCCCTTTTAGTTAAGGCTTTTATATTGCTGAAACATGAACAAGCATTTAATTACAGGGCAGTTCTAAACTAACATGTTAAGCAGAAACTTAAATGAAATTCAGTTCCATAAATCCAAAATCAGAAAAGGCCACAACTGGCTAATATGCTACTACTTCTTCCTAGTTAGGAATTTCTACCTAGTGTTTTAATATTTTTTAAGCAGAAAATTGACTCTACAAGATGCTTACATTAAAGTATAATCATGAAAATATTTGCTATACAAATGTTAATTTGTTTGAAAACACAGTTGGTCCTTAAATTTACATTTCATGGAGAAAACACAACAAATAATTAATTACAGGGACACATATTGGCTTGGGACCTACCCAGCTAACAGATCTGGGCAGAGAAACACAGGATCCTTTAAGTGAACAGTAAAATGCTGTAAATTAAGTTACTTTCCTGCTATTTTCTGTGCATTTCTTGGGCTGGTTTTTTGGGTTTTGTTTGTTTCTTTGGTGTTTTGGGTTTTTTTTTCTGGTTTGGGGTTTTTGTGTTTGTTTTTTGTTTGTTTGTTTTTAACTTTTGGTGCAATCCTGACAGCTGGATGCTCCAGTGACAGGGAGGCTGGATCAAACTAGTGCTTTGCCTGCCCTCTTAAGCATCAATGATCAGCCAACAGTCAAGGCAGACTAATTTAACCCTCTAAGTTAGCAGCTTTCTCCACATTTGAAAAAGGAGCTGTTGATTTCAGAAGAAAAAGGTTTCAGACATTTCTAGATATCTAAGGGCTGGAGAAAAGGATATGAAGAACCTACATAGCCCAGAAATCAAGCAGGCTGCTCAGAACTCCACCAAACAGAAAAACAACAGCAAGCTCTTACATACTTAACCTGTGACACAGAGAAAATGTTTCTTTAATAGCTTTTCTCCTTCTGCAGTAAAAGTTAAGAACCCATTCTAGAAAGGTGACTGGGTGCTACTTAAGAGCTTTATTTTTTTAATAGTTAAAAAGAAATCTAAGTAGTAACTGATTCCTTGATATAAACACCCTGCTAGCAGCATTTTCTTCATGCTGAAGACTACAGTTACACAGAAACTGTGGCTCTTATAAAAGTTGAATAACTTTCACCTGGGAAAGAAAGAAATAGAGGGGGGAAACCCCTTATCTTTAATTTTTTCTAGGGCTTTTGCCTTTCTTCTGGTATTATCTGAGAAAAAAAACCAAAAACATTTAGAGTCTTCCCTTACTGAAGCCGACAAAATTCTTCTCAGACCTAGGCTTTTGGCAAATGCAGCTGAGAAGGACTTGGGCAATCAAACATAACTTGGAAAGTTATCAAAAAAGGACAATAGGTTGAATATTCTTTTTAAATGGTAGAGTTTACTAGGCAAATTTGGCCCTTTTTTGGCTTTCTGCTGTCAAATTGAAAGCAAAGCAAAGGCCTTTTCAATGGCCTTTTTTGACCAAGGCTAAAATGAAGAAATACTGACTTCTGTAAATGATCCCACATGAAACACTACTAAATTACAGCAGCATTTCTCTAACATAATGGTTTGAGGGGAAAAAAATGTCTGTTAACAGTTGGCAGCTACTCTACACACCTTCCCATTTTTCTGGAAATCCAGCCAAGTTTTCCTCCTCCTCATGCAGGGGATTAAAACCATCATGCTAGAAAGCATGTTTTACCAAAACCTCAGGAAGAAACAAACATTCTTAGGATTTCTATGCTAAACACAGAAGGAAACCGAGTATTTAGTATTTGTTTCACATGGGAAATGTAGATAATCAATATGAAAGTTTAAACTTTTTTTTTTTAGCTAATTACTGAGCAGTGTCCCAGGGAACTTTAAAAAGGACAAGGCACTGTATTGCATGAAATACAGGGAAATTTTCAGAAGCATCTTAGAGATTCAGACTTACAAGTTAATTTTCAAATTCCATATGCTTTCTCCTCTTCCCAAAAATCAAACTTCTGCCCTTCTTTACTCAGGAAAGAGGAGTGAAAATCCCACAGTCCAATGTGCCATGTATATATTAATTCAGTTTGGCTGCTAACAGGCCATTTGCCGAGACGACATAAACAAAGTCTCAGGAATATTGTACCTTGCTGTCCAGACCAGCAGAATTTTCTGAGCACAGAGCACGTGAAAAATTGCACAGCAGAACTAAATTATACTTTTGAACACACAGGAAACTATGATAGAGGATAATTCCTTTTCCTCAGTCTTAGAAGACAGATTTTTTCCTTCTACCATCACTGCACTGAACACAAAAACATCAGTACCATTGATCTTCACATTAGCTTATGCTGTTAGCCCTGAATATTGTCCAGCATCAAATTATTCTGTAATAGTTCTAAATGTCTAATATATTCCAATTATAGGATTTCACTGAGTTGTTCAGTCCTCCTGACATCACTATGCTCTGCTGCTCTTTTCTTAAAGTCAGCTGAAAGAAGTATCACGGAGTTTATTCCCCTTTAGCCTGGCATGGAGCATGGGCACATGATAAAGGCTCGCAGGATATTCAGGCAATTTTGCCAACAGGTGTTTTTCAAAGGCTTCTAATAGCAAGAATGGATGACGCTTACAGCAAAACATTTTAGCACTTTCAAACACCACTGCCAAATTCTGAGTTGTACTTCTTCCAAAAACTAGGGTTATTATTACCCAAGAAAAATTGTTAATAATTTTTTAAAAAAAACTACTTGCCAAAACATGCCACATGCCCCAATCTAAACCATTTTCTCTGGTAATAAAGATTCAGACTGAAAATTTACACAGGAGAGGAAAATTTAAGAGGAGAGGAAAAACCCAACACTTAGAGTTGATACTGTCACCATTTTCGAAGCTGGAAATTATTTTTCAGGATAAATTTTTAGGCAGGCTTAAAACAGCTACAAGGCCAATTTAACACTTTTTTTATTGTTTTGGAATTTTGGCCAGATCTGAAGTTATTTATACTCATATTGTATTCAGGCTTCTCTCAGCAATACCGCAATAACATCAGAGATTTTTGCCTAAGGAACCAGGTAAAAATGCCAGAATAATTGCCTACAAAATAATTAAATCCCACACTTCAGTCTCACATTAAGTAGTCACACTTTGTTAGTTCAATACACCGAATCATTTGGGAATTTTATTTTTATTTATTGCGAGTGGGCTTCATTATATCTGAGTAAGATATGCTCTTACAGGAACAAGGAGGTTGGACTGGATTTGTAGTAGAACAGCACAAAGACCAACAGAGGAAAGATGTATTTTAAGACTTTTTTTTTTTTTTTTTTTTGTCAGTAAACTGCTTATAAAGAAAGACTAAGATCAGATACCATGTGGAACTGATGTTGGAGGAGGGATGAAAAGATTATAATTTTCTGTGTCTTGTGAGATGATCAGGCCTCAAAGAAAGAATAAACTTACCAGACTTCAAAAAAACTGTTAGAGCAGATTATCACACAAAAGAAAGGCACAGAGCAGAGTCATTGCTGGCATTACATTTCAGGCGGCCTGAATTTTAAGACTTAAGATAGAAAAAAGTCTTCCTATGGGATAACAAAACCTATTTTTTTGCTGAGTATAAACCCTTGAAAAACACTAATAAAATTACCAATAACAACAACAAAGAAGTGAACTTTGGGGAAGTTACATGAAGAACAGGTTGTTGTGAGGAGAAAGGAAACTGCTTTTTCACTAGCCTGCCATGACAGAAGTGTCCCAGGAGAAAGTCAGCCTTAAATAATCCTGCTCAGAGTATGCGTTTGGGAAAGGTTTGTGTGGCCAGATCCTGCCTAATGGCAAAGCTCTGTGAAGTGGTTTCTTAGATAAAGTGTTTCTGCAGACAACTATCCATTTGAGAACACAACAGTATTTGCTTCTTGCATTTCTGAAACACTGTGCTAGACCTGCTCAAGCTTCTTATTGCAGTAACAGTGCCCACAGAAAACAACACTGAAGTGCTCCAAGTATTTCTGATGTGGCTGAAAGTCTGAGTTTCTTTTAATGATCACTGTTTCTTTTTCCAAATGAACCGGCAGTAACTAGGTAGGAACAAGAGAGTCATCTACAGATTTTTTGTAATTGTGAGGACTAAAACTGCAAACACCACACTCCGTTCCTAGAACATATTCCAAAACCATACAGACATTTTGCAGATACAATTAAGCCAATAATTAATTAATATAACATGATCCAGAAACAAATCTTATAAAGACAGCAGGTTGTCAGGAGTCACCCAGAAGATAATCAACTGAAGAAGTAAGAAGTGTCTGTGCCCTGCTGCAGTACAAAGATGATCCCACCCCATCTCTATTAAATCATGTGGCTTTTTTGAGCACAGTAAATTTGGGTTCCTTCAGCTTTGCTAAGAAGACACTAGGTCTGACAGCATTAAGGTCTTTTTTCCAGTGTGGGTTCACTGGTGTCTGAGCTCAAAATGCAGAATTTACTTTTGGAGAAGTTCTAGGATTTCTCTAATCCTGATTTCCTGTTTACACAAATTGATATAAACTTATGTTTGAGACATCTACTCTGCTGTCAAAGTTCTCCTACAAAGGCTTTCAAAGCTTTTCAGTCAGCCTCTGTGTTTGAAAAAAAAATATTTTCTAAGTCTTGTTTTCAGCTCAATGTTTGAATCTTGCTTAAAGTTTCCATCTAGTAGTTCTGTGCTGTGCCTGGTTCGTGCCTCTAACCCTCAGTTCAATGATCAAGGCCGCCTGGAGTTCATTTAGCTCAAACTCAGTCCATTCCCCAGTCTCCACACTTGAACAGAAGTCTAACACAAGTCAAATACCATCAATAATTAATACAGTGTAATACATGACAGCCTTCCTCTACCACTCCTAGACCAGAAATTCAAGAACGTAAGTGCTCTTCATTCTCCCATCGCTAACAAGGCAGTAACACCCTCATGTACATGCAGGTACACACCCACACAGCTATTTAAAATTAAAAGCTTTTCATTCATCCACTTCTTGGCAGAAGAGTACAAGTGTAATTCACACAGCTGTATTATTGTCTGTCTTGTTCAATGAAATTATCACTAGTCTTTTGAAGATTGTCATCTCATCTGCTGAGAAGCACGAGCTCCCAGGAAATGCAACAGGGAAAAAGTAACAAACTGTACTGAAAAGATGACAAAAAATGAGGACCCTTCAGCAGTGGCAGCTTCCTGCATGACATGTAATTTAAGAAGCCTTGATGATCAAGAGCAATGCAACCCAAGCCAAAATGCTGGAAAGCAAGTCAAACAGTGGCTAGAGAGGACAACTTCAAATTGAACTAAATCATATTTTGGTTTTACAGCAGCATTGTCCCTACTCTCTACCCATCGCTGCCTGCATCCCTGAAGGAGAGACAGATCCTCTTGAAATTAATGGGATCATCTATTCCTCACACTGAGTACATGTCAGTGGAAGAGATGTATGGATTCACAGGATCATCCAGATTAGAAAGGACCTCAGGAGCGGTCATCATTCCAACCTCCTGTTCAAAGCAGACTCACTGTGAAGTCAGACCAGGCTACTCAAGGCTTAAGTCAAATCCTTGGGCTGGGTATTGTGTGTCTTTTTTTTAAAATGTTATAATCTTCTGAAGACAATTCCCCTTCTAGAAACTGAATTTATGGAAACTGCATGAAGTGAAGCTTGAAGAAATCAACTTGCCTGTAAAGTGTCCTGAAAAATAAGAAGTTTGCTATGAAATATCAACCCTGAGCCTCAGCAGGGAGTTCATTACTCCAGATTTAGGGATCACTGTGTGTGGCTGATCCTATTTTTTCTTGCTTTTATCATTAGGACAAAGGTATAAAGTAGTTTCACAATATAGTGTTATGTACGTAATTAACATTCTAATTTCACTTTTCATGTTATTGTTGTCCATCCTAACTTGAGTTCCTGTCACCAAAATATTGCTTCTTATGCCATAAATTAGATCTCTAAGACATTAATTCTATTTCCCAAGACGTATCAAAAACCTATATTATGTTATTGCTTTATTTTCCTTTGAAACATGAACCAGCTGTCTGATCCAATATTTCAAACCCTAAAGCTCTTAAATAGAAGCCACCAAGGTATTGAACATAAATTAATTCTACTGGAAGGAACTTCAGGAAGGACTGACTGCTGAGCAGCATGTATTTCCTTTCCATGTTAACACATTTAGGTGTGCTCTCCTTCAGTATGACGCTTTTTTAACACAATAAAATACGACCAAGACTGCGCAGATCAGAACAGAAGCAATACAGTGATAATTATAGAGTCTTTCTGCCTTAGGTCCATAGCAGTAGAAACCCTTCAGCTTACTGAAGAGGTTAACAGAAAGTGATCTTTAACACATGTATTGCTTGTAAAGTTTTTTGTTAAATGCCAGTATAATTGAATTATTCTGAGATATGATTTAATATCTTCAGCACAAGTGTACTCCCACACAAAATGTGAATGAATAAAGATTTAGGATTGCAAACAGTAGCAAGCCAAGAAGAAAACATTACTAAAAGCCTGATCCTATGACTACGATCAGCACAGGCACACAGATATGCCTGAGCAACTGTACTGATACACAGATCATTCTGGCTGCGCAGAGCAGATACTAGGCCGAGACCTTTGTCTTTTAAGTCTTCCTATATTATAAGGCCTACAAAAATAGGAAAAACATCACAGGCTTGGATTGCTTGTATGCTGAGACTTCAGCTTATCATGCTGATCAATATTGTTGCCTTACTGTGTGTACTTTTATGTCAAAACTGCACACAGTATGGAGACAGCAAATACGTCTTGTCTGCCTGTCTTTACTAATGATAGCAGATCTCTTCAACTTACCTAGCCCCATGAAACATTAGTTTGGGGTTCTTCTGTACGGGCAAGTCGTATTAACTGAAATGTCTTATGCAGTTCCAACTTTCAAGGTAAGAAAACAATAACCACTGCATTAGGCAGAGAGGCAGCTTTATGAAGAATCAAAAGTTCCTGGAGCAGTTTGCTTCCACATTTGGTAGCTCAGTTTTTTTCCCCTCAGAGCAATGATGTTCTAGGCCTTGGACATAGAATCATGTATTAGGAAAAGCAGCAACAAAAAACCAAAGAAGCTGTGGGAACAGACATCAGTAGAGAAAGACAACATAACAGGCACAACTTTGAAAAAAGTAAATTAATTTTAGAATAATAAATTCTAATATAGGGTGTCTTTTTCACCACTTAGCATTTTCTACTCAGATCTATCTCAGATTGAAGTATTTGAAATAAATAATTGGATCCAAGTACATGCCTTCAAGTACGGGTAACTTTTACAACCTCACCCACTTCCAGAAATGGATGTTATCTCAATCATATATAGCAGAGGCTAAGGCATTTAAGCACACTTCCAATAAACAGTGGCAGTGAGCTCTTTTTTATTTTGGATTCAAGTTTTAGATATTGCCATTATGGAAACACTAACAACTTATACCTAGCTGATCCACCATGAAGGAACAACAGCTCCAGTGGCTTCCCATGTCCCTCATGATCTCAGTCGATCTGTGAATGGGAAAGACAAGAGTTTTGCAAGTGATGATGGCAAGTTGCACTAGAGAAAAAAACACATGAAAAAGCTGACAAATTACATATGGCTTTACATTGACTGACTTGAAGGCACAGTGTGTAGCACACTCTGAAAGCACCAGCTGTTGAGTATAACACTTGACACTGCTGAGACATTTGCAAGCCAAACACTGAACACTGAAACAGAAACCAGGATTTTTTGTCAAAAAAATTTTGAAGCCTTAGTGGGAACAATTAACTGGATTTCATTAACTCACACTGGCAATATCAATATGAAGGCACTTCAGCCTTCTTATTTGGCATCTCTGTGAATCATGTAGCCTTACAAAAAGGCAGTGTTGCCAGAGGTCTTTGCACAATAGTCAACTTCAAGATGCAGAGCGCCATAAGCAACAGCATGCAGTCTATTTGTCCCACTGTGCCATCTGGCCCTGGGTTAACATGTCTATCAGTGACTGCTTTCACACTCCTGATAAGCTATTACTCAGCTACATAACCGATAGGTGAATTGTAGTCTGGCTTTGATTTGTAAGCTGTCTACCCAAAAGTTACAATTTTTTAAGGTTATATCCTGACTCAAAGAAATATTTATTTCAAGAAGCATTTTTCAAATATTTTAGACTTACAAATTTTGCTACAGTGAGATCTAATAAAAAAGCATGTATGAAATATCACAGTTAGAGCAACTTTTACTCCTAAGTCCATATGATTACATGATTTCATACACGCTATCAAGGGCCTGATAGCAACATTTCTGCCTACAGGCTTATTAGGCAGACAGTCCATGTATTGGTTGTTCTTGCAGCCTAGTCAGACTCCATTAGCAATCCTGAATGTAAACCTTTTGGAAGACAACTTCTCTCCTTTTCACCCACACACAGAGGTGCAATGATGTTGATTTCTATTTGACAACAATCAACATAACAGCTCAACCTAGTCAAACTTTCAGTTCATTTTCCATCAAACCTAAGCAAATCATAATTGTATTAAAAGGTTCACACCCTACAATATGGACTGAATGTTCTGCTTCCCAGTATGGATTAACAAAACTCCCAGAGACATGAATAGCAGTCTAGCAAGCAGATGACTTGCTGCACGTATGGATTAATAGATCTAAGAAATTGCTCTTCGTGAACATTCACAGGAATTCGAAAGTAGTTGTGAGGCAAACAACAAAGAAACCCCCAAAACTAAAAGATAGTAAAGCATACTCCAATCGGTTCACAAACAGTATGACAAAGGGGGGGGGGGGGGTAATCACTTTTATTTTTACACATTCCTGTGTCTCTTCTTATGGATTAAAGGAACCAAGGAACTAGGTCTACCAGCATTAAAACCAAAACAAGATCACCACCCAGCATAGCCCCTGCCATGGGAGGCTTAAGGGCTCCTCTGATGTCTCCTCTCCATGAATTTTTTCAACATGGAATTTCTAACCTTTGGTAAAGCATTTAAAAATTAAGTGCAAATACAATGAAAATCTTCAAAAAATACCCTGTAGAACAGAAGATCATAGAACATTAAAGACGCTAACAAACAATACAAACTGTTGCTGCTCCACCTCTTTCCTCTAGGAATGATTAGCAGTCTACCCAGCCCAAATCTTTAGTAATTATTTCCACACAAGAGTGCAGTATTGATTTCTCTAAAGCACATAGAGGGCCAGGAGTGCTTTAGCATCATTTGAGAGAGAAGTCTTAAAAATGCAGTGGCTGCTGAAGAACACTTACTTCATTTGCAATAAAAAAACCACCACAAATTGCCAGAGCCTCGAAGTTTGCAAGTAAGCCTTTCCCTAGCTTCCATATTAATTTTCTCATATAAAATGACAACCATTAATAATCTGTATTTCCTTGTTATTATTAGTAATAAATATTGTCTCACAATCCATTAAAGCTCATGAATTTGTCTTGGGTTTTTTAAGCATGCTACTGTTATAAATAAATTACAGTTGCTTTAATACAGAGTTACACAAGGGCAGACTTTGACCTTTTGATATTTGTATATTTCCAATGATGTAACATACAAAAAACCCAAAACCCAAACAAACAAAAAAAGCAGAAAACATTTATTTCTTTGTGTATCAAGTAGGATTGTCTTCAAGCAGCAGACAAATGATTGTCAAGGTTTTGTTAGGAATGCTATCACACCATTAGACAAATGGTACCACTCATAGGAAAAATAAGTCTACTTTCTGTATGCAGCACACCAGCCCAGCCATGACCTTCTCCTCTTCTGTGGAGGAGATTCCTCTTAATGGCTAAAAGGAGATTAAATACAATTGGCTAGACTAACACAGGGTTAGCTGCTTTGTCGCATGAAGAATTTTCCTGTAAAACCTCCCTGCCAGAGGACAGATACACTATCAGCTTTGAAGGTTGCTCTCAAACACATCAGTACTGCCTACAAAGTAGCAGTTAATTTTCATTACTTTATCCACAAGACAGAATATTACTTAAAAAAACCCAAACTACACTGTGCAAACAAAACCACAACACATTCCTTACGGAAACTGTGTTGTCAGTTTCCACAGTAACCATAAAAGAAAATCTATGATGAAATCTGAATGTAAAGAATTTAATTAATTATAAACTCATTATATTTTAAGACTACTTCATTTTCTCTGAGTCTTTCATACAGTAACAGAAATTGCTTATAGCACACTAACTGAAAATGTCTCATACACAAGCACTTTTTTGGGGAAAAACTGTAAGAAAACAAAGCTACTGCTATAAGAGAATTCAAGAGCAAATCCAATATTGATTGTTAGTGCTACTCATAAGCTTTAACTTACCCTTTTCAAGCACACAGTAATAAAATGCCTTACAAAATATGTTTTTGTAACATATTTTTTTGTGAAGATGGTTTTGAATAAAGAAAAGAGAAAGCAAAGGGAAGGGAAAAGGGACAAGCTTTGTGTATTTTCTGCTGTTATATTGAAGTGCATCTTTGCGTCTTACAACTACCCTCAATAAAGGAGTCCTCTGGTCTAAAGACAATAATCAAATAATTAGTCATAGAAATTGGCAGGCTGCGAAATACATATACAAAGCCAAAATAAAACAAAGCTACCAAAGGATACATGGCGTATCTGTATAACTTGCCAAAATAAGAAAGGTGTTCAATAGACAAAAACACCGTGCTAAAAAAGAGAGGGGATTTTACCTAATTTTTTAAGAGAAAGAGGTAAATAGCATCTTTATACAATCCATAAAGAGGTAAGTAACTCTCTAGGTATCAAGTGAGCAACTCCATGAATTACAGCAAGCTTACAATTAAAAAGAGCTAGAAATCCTTAACCACTACTCTGCACCTAGTCATTAATGCAGCCAGTTACATACTGCAGTCATTAACATACTGATAAATTGTTTACCTAGCTACTGTGAGACAGCAATTCTGTATTTAAAATGTGATTCTACTTCAATTGGATTGGAATTACCGTATGTTTTATATGTGGATGCTACAGTAATGGCAGAAGTAACAATAAAATCTGCTCAAAAAGTCATGATAATTTAGAGAATATCTCCTTCAAGAGAATAAATATGTACAATTCCAGTGTTCAAGAAAACCTTGCAGGTTCTGTGCATCCCTCCCTAAAGAACACAGCAGCTCTTCTGTTAAAAGACACCACTGAGATAGCATAAAGAAGTCTGACGGCAGTGCAGGTTCATGCCAAGTTCCATAATGAACAAATTATGACCAAGAAACAAACTTAGCTCTTGGCTCCAGCTTGACCAAGCAGAGCATTTTCTACAAAAATAACAAACCTACTTCAATAGTTTGAGAGTGCTAATGTCAAGATTAATATAGTGATACGCAAGTTTTGTATTTTTACTACATAAAACATCGCGCTTGCGTTGATCAACAAAATCCTTTAAGGTAGCACTCTTGTATATAGTTTTGTCCCCTTATAACCGATAGAGAAGACTACAAGCCTGTTCTTTGAATTTATACCAAAACCCCCTCCCAAATTATAGCCTCTTAATTAACAAAAAATTGCATGTTTCTGTACTGAACTGCTTACCCATCCCATGCTTTCTGTTCTGCAGGGTCCTAACTCCAGAGCTTCAGATTTCATATCTCCTGTGTGCTTGGAATAACATTTGATACATTCTTTTGGTATGCTGAAAATTCCTTTATACAGCTGAAACATGATATAAATGGTGTTTTACTTTAGAATCAGCACAACACACTTTTCTTTCAAACCTACTTCAGAACTAAAAAATAACGTGTTATTGTACACTTTTAGCTAAAGATGAACTGCAAAACAATACTAGATGACTAGACTTCATTAAGACAGAGAAGACTGGTAT
Organism: Ibycter americanus; assembly: GCA_035590275.1. Lineage (NCBI taxonomy): Eukaryota > Metazoa > Chordata > Aves > Falconiformes > Falconidae > Ibycter > Ibycter americanus. The sequence continues at coordinate 84,983,750 of JAVJGI010000001.1, forward strand.
ACACCTAGGGAAAAAAAGGCTTGTTTTTACTTGCTTTATCCTTGCTTTCCTACCTGTAGCAAAATCAAAAAAGAGAGGGAGACGGAGAGATACTAATGTTGCAAATTTTTCCTGTTACAGCTAGCCTCTTCTCATCATAGCCAGGACAGCTAGGACTCATCAAGGGTCTGAATGAAATAGCATGAGCATCCTACCATATAAAGACTTTAGAACAGAAGTCTATACTAAGAAAAAATACTCTGAAATTACTAAAGTTGGATGTGTCTTTAAACATGGTAAGAAAAGCATACCTTATATTACGATTAGCACCAAGTTTCCTTCCCGATGATGGTGTACAGTAAAAAACACCCAAAAAAATGAAAAAAAGTTTAGTTTTTTTACATATACTGGGATAATAGGATGGGTGCTTTTTTATTGCAATGCAAATTCATAATGCGTTATGACATGCTTTCTTAAATACATTAAAGATGCCTGTATGTGGTCTGCTCGCCATCCTATCTTTTTTTCCTCAGGTACTCAATCTGAAAATAACTGTTGTGCTGTAGTCCTTCCAGAAACCTCTCTTAATCCCTCTTCTGTTTACAGGCTATTTACACGTGAACAAACAGCCTAGAACATCACATGCTGTAATAAACAGCAAGATGCTGCCCCAGGCCTCAGGTTTCACTCTGTCCCCTTTCTCAAACACAGACACGTGGTTCTCCTTTTCCATTTCTTACATTATTTTCAAACCACCAAACTAACACAAATTAGTTTTTAAAGTCTTATCCCCCCCTGTTCTTAATAATTCAGTGGGAACATTATCAATACCTGGTGCTTTATTGTTCCTGGGTGTTCTGGTTGCCTCTTGGTTCTTCTACAAATGGCTCAGCTGGCTGGAAAACTGCTGTTTGTTCGCCTTTACCCATTTCACCATTACAGAGATCATTAAAATACTCCCTCCATCTTTCTCTAATTGCATTCTTTGTAACTAAGGTTTCAATTTTTGTCCTTCATCTGACACACGCACAGTTCACGTCTTTGTCTCAAATGCTGATATCCCGGTAAAATAGTCTGAAGTCTGCCACTTCAACTGCACAAAGCCACTTCTATGCCATACTATCTTTTTGCTGAATCCTTTGCATTATCAGAAGACCTAAGGGAGGCACAAAATCCTTGCCACATATTGCTTTCTTATACTCCCCAACAAAAACTGTTTACTTTTTTCTTGGAGTTCTTTCTATTGTTTTCTCCTGCCCTTCTCTTTACTCCAAATGTTTCCCAGCTGGTATAAAACTGTTGCACAATGATCAAGCCTGTTCTCACCTGTATCCTTGGTGTTCAGGTCTTTATTTAGTTTCTCAAAGGTGAGTGTTACACTTAGAACTTCATTAAAAAAGTCATTGTTTTTATAAAACAGTAAGATATGTCTGAAGCATCTACCTTTAGCAGATCTTTTCACTAAAAGCTTTTAAGTATCAGTTACTGGCAACTTCCATATATTCGTTACGAAGGATACAGATGCTAACTTCAGCTGATTTTTAACCATCTTTTCTAGGACGTGGAGCAGCAGGTGGAACTGTATATGCATCACAATTACCTAAAAGCAGCATTACAAAGTTTACTCAGATTTTGCTGTTCACTTTGAAAGATATTGTGGAAACACCATACATTGTTTTCAATTTCATGACTGCAGATGAGTAAAGGAGCGTCCAAGGAAGTTTCTAGATTCCTCCTCTACCAAGTTGGCGTGGTAGCAGGTATTTCTAAATGCTAACACAAGCTATTAATCTCTTTTCCAGCGCTTGTGCGTGGCCTTTCTCATGCTACTATACATATTTCATTCCTTCGTGTACCCTGACGCCAGTAAGTCGCTCACTCCGGAAGCCCCCAGCAGCTCTGCTGTATTTACGGGCCCCCAGGCCCCCTCAGAGCGGCGGCTGCAGCACACCACCGGCTTCCGGACAGGCCGCTATCACACCACATGCACAACGGCGCTTCTTCACACTTCTTGAAAAGTGACGAGAATCCTAATCCTGAGGTAAACAGTACTGAGAATTTCAGCCCAGAGTACATAATTTTAGCCAAAAAAGTCTATTTTATCAATTTTTTGGAAAAAATGTTCTGCTGAGGTAAACGATATTGAGACTTTCAGCCCAGAGTACACAATTTTAGCAAAAAAAGTCTATTTTATCAATTTTTTGAAAAAAATTTTCCTCAGCACCTCAGCCCTCCCGCCTCGGCTGCCCGGCCTCCCCCCAGCGAGCTCCCCAGGCGCG